>JAJHZJ010000271.1:4939612-5539612 GCA_023548195.1 Bettongia penicillata ogilbyi | reverse complement strand
ATATGGTCAGTGTACAAAACTCATCTCTCCAGTGACAGGCAAGCGTGTTATGTCATCTGCATTTCATGTTCAAGGCTAGTCATTACATTAACACTATTATTTTTTCCATTTTTGTCTTTTTGTTTACATTATTGTAGTCTGTACAGTTTTTTCTTATTTCTATTTATATCACTGTATCATTTTGACATCTGTGATAATTTTTGCAGATTTATTTTATTTCCTTAATAATTAAACGATTTAAGTTTCCTGCTATATTGGAATAAGTTTTCTATGTTTTTCTGATATTTTCCTAAACTAATTCCTTGTAAGAAATGGGCAAAATGAGATTATTTGAAAAAAAAGAAAAACAAAGGGAAACATTGTTCTAACAGGACAATCCAGAGTATACTTTTAATTACTAGGAGAGATAACTTTTCTGAAGATATTAATCCTATCATTTCATTTCTTTGATGTTTCTTTGAACTTGTCTAACAAATTTATTATCTAGTCTGCAAATATGGATGACTTTATTTCCTTTTTGCAGACCCAAACCTCTCATTCTGTGTAGGAGGAAATGGAGACCCAGGGATTTGAAAATGCTTGGCCCAGTTCACATAGCTAGTAAGTTAGTTGGGATTTGAAACTAAGGTATTTTATTCTAGTCTGTAAGCAGTCCAGACAGAGAAGGAAATAATTAATAGGTAGGGAAAGTGATCAAGAAACTGAGACTTGAACTGGGCCTTGAGCATGATTTATATATAGAACACAAAATCTTTTTAGCCATCTGTGATGAGGCCACAGTTTGGAGTTTTGCTGCATGCTGTATTTTTACCACCCCTTATGATCATCATTTCCCACTTGTGACCATGTTCTTCTCTGTTCCACAAAATATGTCATTGCCTTGATGAATGGATTTAATGCTGGGTAAATAATGCCTGCTTGATTGTATATAATGTCAGATAACTGACACTGATTCCTAATATAGTTATCCTGAGAAAGCGCTTTGATGGCTGTGTGTGAATGAGACATTGGGGCCGAACCACTTCTCTAGCTTTTGCTATTGTCAGATTTAGAGTGTGTTCCTTGCTTTTATGAGCTCCAAGTAATCCCATGATCTGTCAGAGCAAATGTGTTATTTAACCTAATTCAGTTCTTGAGATGTCACAAAACCATGATATAAGGCATGCTTAGAACTTTTTCTGGTTACAGCCTGCAAGAAATGATGTTCTAGTGTGTTACTGAAAAGTAGCAGTCAGCTGGCTTAGCTGTAGTATAATCAGCATGATGAAGGATTTGATGTTTGGGGAACTGAGTTCAAATCCCAACACTAGCATTTACTGTCTATATGATCTTGGGCAAATCCTTTCATGTCACTGGTCCTCAGTTGCCTTATTGACAAATGAAAGAGTTTGCCCTCAGTGGTCTTTTCCACCTTGAAATGCCTGATTCTTTGACTCAAATCTCTTTTAATCCCCCAACTGATAGCTGATTCATCCTTTGCTTTTGACTCAGTTGCATTTTTTTTTCTTAAAATTTCAGCAGTTGCAGTACTTAATGTTTCTAGGAAGGAACTGACTAGGCTTGGTCATCAGTCTTATTATAGTATTACCTTAATATGCTATGTTCAACCTACACACAAGTCCCTCTAATCTTCAAATGACCGGCTGAGCTGTCAAAAGTGACAGAGAGAATCAGCAGTTGTTCCTGAAATGGTAGCAGAATGACTGTTGTTGGACTTCAAGGCTTGGCCAAGTGTTTGAGATTAGGTTCTTATTGGCTGGTCATAGTAGGGAAAATGGTCCAATGGGTCATTTCCATTCATGTGCAAAAGACTATGTAGGGAACTGTTTTCTCAATATTATTGTAACTCCCCGTATATGCTGCTTTGTTTTTTTATTTTTTCTGCATGCTTTTTAATCATTGGAACATAGGAATTAGAGCTAAAAGGGACCTTGGTTTGACCAATTTGTTTTGCTGACTGTAAATATTTATTACAAGGAAATTATTTTTCTTTTCCCCACCCCCACCCCCACAGTAGGATCCAGATGGAAAGGAAAGTAGATTTTTTTCATAAAAAAAGTTGTTTTAAAAAAGTACATGGATAATGATTATATAAATTTCCACTATTGTTATCACTACATATGAGGAAAGTTAAACCCAGGGAGTGAATGGGACTTGCTCAGAATCATAGAAATAGCTCAAGGTAGAGTCAGATGTCTAGCCCTCACTCACTAATTCTGAATTTTTTCACTGCATTCTGGTTCTTCCCTTTGAGACCCCTGAAGGATAGTGTATTCCACTGGCAGAACTGACTGCTCAGTCTGGTGTTATTAAACATTCACTCTGAATGTGATCAGCAGACTTTCCCTTGATATTCATCATTCCCCTTCCTTCACTTTTACACAGGCATACTTGTAGTATGATGAGTCTGATAATATTTAGAAAAATTTCATAGAGCCTTAGACTCACAGACTTTCTAAAGGGCCCTTAGAAATGTTCTAGTCCAATTCCCCCATTTTTCAGATGAAGAAAACTGAGGCATGAGCTAAATGACTTTCCTGAATTTATTTTTAGTAGATTTGTAGTTCTTTTCTTAAACAATCCAAATTTCAAAACGAATAAAAGCAATATATCCAGGTCGTTAATACCTGATGCATGGGAGATGGGCAGCTATAAACAGAGAAGACAGGATAACTTGAAATCCTCCTCTGTGTGCACAACAAAAATTATAACAGCCATTTGGGGATGGGAGAGGGAGGGAAGAGGCAACAGACTGTCTGATCTTCAGATAGCAGTGAAAACAGGTCTTGGCTATTTCCAATCCGAAACCTGAAGTTAAGATGATACAAAGAGATTCAAATAGCAAAAGCTAAACTTTACATATGTCCAATGAGGATAAAGTTCCTCAATGGGTCTCATCAACTATCCCCCTAAACAGAGAGATCAATCACTGTCAGGACTATCATTGCCAAACAGGAAACCAGTGATTGAATATTCATGTAAGGCAAGTCAAAGTACAGTAATGGTTTCCTTGATTTGAAAGGGACATAGCCAGATGTTGCAACTATTTCTTGAACAAGCAGACAGAAACCCAAACCTGATGTCTTTTATTTTAATGTTTCCCAGAAAATGAGCAAACATGCCCCTAGGGGTTGTAGCAGCACATTGGAGTCACCAAGGCTCTCACTTTCTGACTAGTATCATAATGTGCAAGCAGTCCTGCCCTTGGAATTGACAAACCTGGGTTTGAATCTCTCCTTTCCTACTTTTTCCTGTATCATTCTGGAGCAAGTCACTTAATTTCCCCAGGCCTCAACTTCCTGAGCAATGAATATGAAGAGGCTGAACTAAATGATCTCTATGGTTCCTTCTGTGTATAGATCTTGTGACTTTGGGCCTATCATGAAGCTGTCTATCTCTGACATCAGAGTATAGGCTCCTTAAGGGGTGTGACTATTTTGCTTTTTTTCTTTGAATCTCCAAATATTTTACTGACACGTATAAGGTGGATCAATTGATCGAATCAGTTTTCCTTATATACGGTATAAGGTACAAGTAAAAGTATACAGTAGAACCTCAGTTTACGAACAAACTGGTTTGTGTATGCTTCCCTGGATGAGGAAAAATTTTTCACAAAATTTGTCTTGCAGAATGAACAGAAATTCGCCGTATGAACATCAAAATTTTGTTGAAAAACTTCATCCAAATAAGGCTATGGCAATAATCTTATGCAATGTCACATTTCCGTGACATTCTGAAAAAAACGTCTAAAGTAAGTGTTGTAAGATTCCTAGTCAGAAGAGAACATAAAGAAAAAAAAAATTAGTGAGTCAAACAATGAAAGTGATTCTAAAAAATGAAAAATAAATGAAGACACTAGTGTTATTCTTACTTTTAGTGAAAGTAGCATAAGAGAGAACACTTCTGACATTCACATCCCCAGTGTTCTCATGGAAGGAGATTCTTCTTCCAAAAATAACCTTTCCTCCTCCTCTTCCTCCTCCTCCCGCTCCTCCTCCCCCATCTTGGGTCCCTCATGCCAGCCACGCCTCTTCTCAAAGACAAAGTGCAGGTTAATTTATTTTATTTTTGCTTTATATTGCATATTAATTATTGCTATTGTATTTCAGGCATGCTAGGGACAAAAAAACTTACTTAAAATTATAAATAACTATTTTTATATGAATATTTTTGGGGATGTGGTACCAATCATCTGGCTTTACATTATTTCCTATGGGAAAATTAGCTTTGCAATATGAACAAATCACATGATGAACAGAATCTCAGAATGAATTAAATTCGTAAATGGAGGTTCTGTTATACTTTTTTTTTAATGGCTCCGCTTTCTGAGTTGGGGAGATGGCTAAAGATAGTTCTCATTCATAAAAAATGTCTCCCATAAAACTAAACCCTAGGCCTGAAACTTAGGCCCTGCTAGTATTACCACCCATTCTTTAGCCCAGTGTAACAGTGTAAAAAGCACTGTACTTAGTCCTAGAGAACTACAGTTTAAATCGTGACTCTGCAGTGTCTTTCCTGTGTGACCTTGAGCAAATTCCCAAGCCTTTATGGGCACTCAATTACTCCTCTGCAGAATGAGGGATTTGGAAAATATGAAATTCATTTACCTACAGTTTCTTGACTCTAGCTTGTCTTCCTAATCTTGGGTCATTCATATCAGTCTCTCTCTGACCCAGCAGCTCTGATTCCCTATACATCCTGTATGTCTAGATTTCCCTGGTGTTACTTGCTGCTTGTAGTCTCTGTATCTCCCTTTTCATATATTCCAATTCACCTTCTCCTTTGGGCGAAATTTTCTTCTTAATAATGTCATGGTTCCTAGATAAGCCCTACCCCTGTTTGATCAAGTGACGCTGTCCAAGCTGTCTCATAGTCATGTAGTTGTGCCGCTACCTGGTCTTTGTAGTTTTGCCTATCTCTGTACTGAAAGGAGGTAGAAAGACTTGATGCTTGATGTGAACGTGCTGGATAAATTTTCATTTCTGCGCAAGATGACTCTACAAACATAAGGGATGATTAAA
Source organism: Bettongia penicillata ogilbyi (assembly GCA_023548195.1). NCBI lineage: Eukaryota > Metazoa > Chordata > Mammalia > Diprotodontia > Potoroidae > Bettongia > Bettongia penicillata. The sequence goes on along the minus strand of JAJHZJ010000271.1, from coordinate 5,534,591 downwards.
GTTAAATCAGAAGAATGGCCTTCAAAAATTATTTTTAACTTTTGTTTTTGCATTACCTATGTATCTCTCCTCCTCCCCAAGATAACCATCCCTTATAACAATTATTTAAAAGAGAAAGAAAAAAATTTTAAATAAGCAATACTGACCAATATGTAGAAGAAAAAAACCAAATTTTATATTATACAGCTTTTTACATCCCCAGACCTCTCACTTCCACAAAAGAGTGATAGGAAAGGCCTTCTTATATTTCTTCTTTGAGGTCAAGCTTAATCTTTATCATTCACAATAGTCATATTAAATTTTCTTGGGGTTCTAGTTCTTTCCATTTATAATAGTTATTGTATATATTATTCTTCTGGCTTAGCTTATTTTACTTTGCATCAGTTCACACAAGTTTTTTCATGCTTCTTTGTGTTCATCATGCATTCTATTACATTTGTTTGTATTAATTAAACTTAGAACTCTTCAGGAAATTAAGGAATACAAAGATGATTTTCCATTACCCTTTCAAATTAAATTTTAGAATGTTTATGTGACTTTCCTCAGCTTTTCTCAACTTTTAAATATCATAATGAAAATGTATTTGATACTAGTGGACTTGAGTGATTTTAAAATGAACTGCATCTAAAGTTTTTTTATTTATTAAATTTATTTATTTAGTTTTAGTTTTCACCATTCACTTCCATAAGATTTTGAGTTCTAAATTTTCTCCCTGATATACGCTCTACATATATATTCATATTAAATCTATTTTCACATTAGTCATGTACAACTGAAGTTTTAATTACATTTATTACTTGCCTGTACCTGGTTTTCTTATATGAGAGTGGGGCAGTAGGGAGGATCCTTGACTTAGAGTTTGAGCCCTAGTTTTGACACATATTTAACCAACAAGTCATGTTGACTCTTTGAGACAGGTTCCTCATCTTTAATGTGTAAATGATGATAATTGTTTTTACCTCCTTCAAAGGATTTTTGTGATGTCCTACTGTAAGGTCCTATACTTGAATGGAAAAAAAAAAAGAATTAACTTGGTATAGGCAAGGTGGAGGCCTGACTTTTCATGTACAAGCATTTCATCTAAAAAAGGACATGGTGCTGAGGGTTTCAGTAGATTCCAAGTTCAGTATGAGTCAACAATATTATCTTACAGATAAGAAACTAATGTGGTTAGGTGATAGTAAGAGGGAGAGCCTCCAGGAGTAAGAAGGGGTTGGTCCCTTTCCATCATGGATTATTTCATTTACTACATTTGTATCCCCAGTGCTTAGCCCAGTGCCTAACATGTACTAAGCATTTAATAAGCATTTGATAGAATGATTGACTGACCTGGCTAAACCACATCTAAAATTTTGTTTACACTGCTAGTAGGTATCTCATTTTGGTAAGAACTTTGATAAGCTGGAAACCATTTGACAGGTGAGGAGACCAAGCTTCTGAGAGATTAAAGGACTTGCTCATAGCTTATAAATGGCTGAGTGAGGTATGATTCAAATCCAGGGCTCTGGAACATAAGTACCCTACTCTACATACTATGTCATGTTGCTGTCTGGAGGAATAAGTTGGTTTTGACTGGAATGAAGTACAAAAGAAGTAGAATACAATATCCCTACCCTACATAGTATATGGAGTGAACACATGAAAAAGAGCCATGAAAACTTTAAAGAGATGCAAAACCAATGTCATACAAGTAGTATTCATCACATAAACCCTGAGGGCACAGTGGATGGTCATCCACCAGTCATACTCAAAGGAAAATTTTGAATTGCAGACATTAGGAGAAAGAGAACTTACTCTGGGGAAAAAGAGAACTTCCGTTGGTTTTTCATTCTCTCCAGAGTTAAGTCCTTTCCTATATCCAAGGGATTGCATTTTCCCACAGCTTTCACCCAGCACTGAGTTTTTGAGAGCCTGCTGAAAACTATGATTTTACTTGAGAAAAAAGAAGCAGGCCCTATTTTAGAACACCCCCAAAGGAAAACATTTGGGCCTTAACAGGAACCGTAAAACCCAAATTATGAACCAGAGAATACAAAGCAAGCAGCCAGAGCTTTGGTCCACAAAGGAGCCTTTGATGAAATGGAAAGCTTTTCTGGAATGCCAACACCAGAGAGACTTGAAGTCAACTGACTCAGTTCTGTTTTCCCTGGACTGACAGTCGAGATTGTGCCTGATGGTGTCTGGTTGTATTAGTGATGCTGGCTTCTATTGGATGATGGCATATAATGGTGCTTCTATCCCACTGACTTCATGACCTTGACCTTTACACTAAGCCAAACTGGAGGCTCCCTATGCCATGATTATGTAGATGATGCAAACTCTGCCCCTGGCAGCGGCTTTCACAGGGTGCTGATCTTTTCTTGCATCCTCTTTTCCCAGTTCCACCTCTCTCCTATCTCCAGGGTTTGTGGAACCACATGATGCTCTTTGAGGTGCTTGCTGCAGCGTTCTATGATTTAGTAATGATGTTGTTAAGTCTCCCTTGTCTGTTATCAGCATGCATACCTTACTATTGTCCTTGAAAAAAAATTCTCCATCCATCATCTCCTCCTCAGTGAAATGGTGAAAAGTAATAGTGAAGCCTGAGAGGTAATTTACCTCTATTTTTGCATTTGTCTCTTTTCATTATCTAGGTTTGAGAATAGCACTGAGATACACTCTGATTCAGGATCCCTTGACTTTTCACATTCTATCATTCTCACTGGAAGAGGAATTTGAATATTTCTTTTCCAGTGCCAAGTAACTTAGTTATTGCTGTATTGGTAGCCAGGTGAGACAGGGCATCTATAACTATTTAACTTCTTAAAGCTGTGTATTTTATATTTACTTTGGTAGGGTCAGATTTTTTCCTCTCTGCTATGGCTGTCAAACTGAGAGGCTCAAAAATCTTCAAAATAAGTACTTTTTCTTTTTTTAAAAAATTAAATAAATGATCTGCTATGTTGTTTCTAATCTTTCTCCTTTTGTCTAGAAGGGGATGGTATGGTAGAATACAAAGAAAGCCTAATATGGAGTCAGAAGACCTGATAAGTCCTGATGCTTCTATTTATTACCTCTGTATCTTTCTGCAAGACACTTTATATGTATAGACTTTGAAAAGACCATTTATAAAGTGAAGGAGTTGGGTTAGATGGCCTTGTCTTAGCTCTCAAAATATAGGGACCTAGTGGAAGTGGCAATAAGATGAGGTACCTATCCTGTCTGTTATTCCAGTTGTCCTGTCCATGCTTTCAGTGAGCAGAGAAAGCTTACATCCTGACATATTCACTTGCAATAATAATAATGATGATAGCCAATCATTTAGTCATTTACTGGATATTCTGTAGTGGAAATTTTTTAAAGGGGCTTGTCCCAAGTGCATGGTGATGTTTCTTTCAAACTTGAAATTCTGTGGGTCTCTGATCTTCCAGAGGACAGTCTGGCTGTCCTATTCAGGGGCTGGTATTAACAAACTTCCTGACTCAAATATCACTTTTGTAACACATGCTTTCTTCTTCCTCAATCTTAAAATATACATAGTCTATCCTCCCTCCACCTCCTAAACCTATTTTTCCAACAATTCCATGGATTCCATTTCAGACAAGTTCCCCTCAATTGTATGCAAGAATTCCCATTCCTACTTTTCTCCTGTTTTCCAACTCGTGTCCATTTATTTACCTCAGGAGAATATCACTTTGTCCATTACATCTGTGTAGTCTCTTTTCATTCTCATTTCTGTTTTGTTTCTCTTCCAATGTTCTCTTTATTTCTATCCACACACTTTCCCTTTTCCTTTCTCATTCCAGCTCACGGTTTTAAAATTAAGAGAAAAACTCTAATCATTACTGATTTGTAAGAGTAATGTTGGTGAAACACCTGTTTTGAAGAAAACCATAAATTCTGAAGTGAAATTAAACATAATTATCATTATAATCCATCTCAAAAGCCCTTGAAACTGTTCAGAAATCCCCTTCAGAATTTCCACAGAAATCTCTTATTTATCTCTATAGCCTTCTATGATTAAATATGATTTTATTTAAGCTGCAGCATGCAAAAAAATTAAAAGTAAATCTTGTTTAATTTTGTTTTTCTGCCCTGTTTAATTACTAGCATTGTAACAGTACTTTTTGCTGATTTTTTCCATTGTAAATATAGAGCATTTCAAATATGCTGTGTGAATTTTCTTGGGGAAGAAGGCTATGGGAGACTGAGCCACCCAAGCATATTATTTTTTTTCTTGATGAAATGTGTTTCCAGTTTTAAACAACTAATTTGCAAAGGAACTTCTGATTTAGAACCCATTTGTTCTCTTTAGGGATTGTTAGCACATTGAACAAATGGCATTTTCATCAGTGATGAGCTAAGGATATGGCACATTCCATCATTTTCTCGTATTCAGTAAACACCGTGATTATGCTAACACACCCTAATGAAGACTGCAGAAAGAACCTGTATAACTGAACAGGACAAGGATGAAAGAGTCGCCATAGGTCTTACTCATTTCTGTCTGCAGAATTGTTATTTCTTGGTGGACAGTTAGTTTGACTTTTTTCTCCCTTCTCTTAATCAATAAACCTTTCCACTTGTCAGCTTTAACAGTACTTTCCCTTCCAGTTCATTCACCCCTTCTGTTACAAAGGCCGTGATCAACTAAAAAGCATTCCTCCTTACATTCTGCCCTACCAGTCACATTTCTTTTGATGTTCTCTTCACTTTCTCTTCTTTTTCATTTTATGGTTTCTTGTTCTTTTTCCCCAACCCCTTTCTTTGAGTTTCTCCCAGGCTTTTATCTCCTATCTTCTCTAAAATCCCATTTCTTTCAAGAAACTACTTGTGACCCATTTGAAGGTGATATAATGGATTTTCCTCTCATTTCTTTTCTTTACTCATCTACTCCCAACCCATGAACCCTGAACCCTTCATGTACAAAGGCTTTCCCATTGGAATTTTCTTTTTAATTTTTTTGTTGTCCAGTTGTCTCAGTTGTGTCTGACTCTTTCTGGACCCATTTGGGGTTTCTTGGCAAAGGTACTGGAATGGTTTACTATTTCCTTCTCCAGCTCATTTTACAGAGAAGGAAATTGAGGCAAACAGGGTTAAATAATTTGCCCCAGCATCACAGAGGTAATATTTGAGGTTGGATTTGAACACAGGGTTTTCCTGATTCCAGGTCCATCACTCTATCCACTGAGCCATCTAGCTACAACCCCCCTTTTTAATCTCCTTTATATGTTTCTTATTTCTCTTATTTAACCTGGTATGTGCTTGTATTCAACTGTGCTAGAGTTGTCAGTTTTTGACTTACAGTCCCCAGAGACAAGAGACCATTTATTTAAATGACTTTGTATGATGATACCCCCATCCTGAGACAAAGAGATGATGAGCTCAAGACTGCAGATTGAGACAGGTCTTTTAAGACACAGCCAGTGTTGTAATATGGTTTCTTTGACTGTGTATATTTGTTACAATGACTTTTTTTTCCTAGTCAGGATAAGAGATAGGGAAGGAGAGACAGAAGGTGGATATTTGTTGATTGAAAACAAATAATTAAAAAAATATGTAATTTGCATTCCTGTGTGTTCTCAATACATCTTGCCCAAAGGGGCAACTGAGATGATAAAAATTGCATCAAAGTATGAGATAGGGGTTCCAGGTTCCAGTTCTGTCAGCAACCAGCTGAATATTTTTGGGAAAAACATTCCCACTGTGCCTTGGTTTCTTCATCCATAAAATGAAGGGATTGAACTAGATAATATTTAAATCTCCTTCTCTTGCTAAAAATCAGTGCTTTGATATGGAACCGAGAAAAGTCTATTTGATTTGAGGGCAGCTAGATGGCAAAGAGAACAGAGTACTGGGCCTGGAGTCAGAAAGACTCATCTTTCTGGATTCATATTGTGGTCTTAAGTACTTACTAGCTGTATGATTGTGGGCAAGTCACTTAACCCTGTTTGCCTGAGTTTCCTCATCTGTAAAATAGCTGAAGAAGGAAATGGGAAATCACTGCCTTACTTTTGCCAAGAAAACCCCAAATAAGGTCATGAAGAGTTGGACAAAACTAAAAAAACTGAAAAATAGTAGCGTTTGACTTTGATGGTAAAGGTCTAGAGTTATAGATGATCTCAGGAGATCACTCAAACCAGTGGCTGCCTTTAAGCCATCCAGGACAAATGGCCAACTCTTCTCCCAAATCTCTTGTGACTGTGATACCACAGCTTTCTTCAGTAATTTATTCCAGAATTTTAGCCCCTAAAGACTAATACATTTCTCATTCTCTAGCTGTAATTTAAGCTGATTTCCCCTTGATCTATCCTCCACACATAATTTAACATCATCATGAGCTGCTGAAATTTCTTTCAGGCCCCTGGCTACAGGATAATAGATGATTCAAATGTTTTCATCTATTGTTGGCTTTCCATTTGGATACATTGCTAATTTCTCAGTGGTGTTTATCCATGATGGAATCAAAGAAGAAAATATTAGTGGTGTTTTTATAACAGATTTATAAATTTCAGATGAAAGGCTATCCAATCTGGTAAATTTTTTAAATACTTTTTTTTGTGATTCTTGAGGTAGATTAAGGTGTAAGTGAAACTCTCAGCACAAAGATTAATGGATGTAAATATTTTTTCTGTTAGGTTGCTTAACTAACTTCCATTTTTATTCCATGCACACAACTTCCAATCCATTCACTTTGCCCTGGGGAACAATAACTGTACAATTTGTGGTTTTTCTAATAAAAGAATTATGACTTTTGAAAGGTTTTGACTTTCTAGCCATGTAGTCCATGTATTTATTCCATGATGGAATTCTGCTATGTTAGAGATGGAAGGGACCTGAGGGGTAGATCATTTTAGATCCTAATCCCTTTATTTCTATATGAGGAAATTGAGACCCAAATATCAAAGGACTTATCCAAGGTCAAATAGAACCAAGGTTAAAACTCATGTTGCCTGTCTCCCCGTCTTGTTTTTTTTTCCAGTATAAACTTATTTTTCAGTTTATAAATTTTTAATTTAATTAACCATTTCATTATTTTTAGTATTGATTTATCAAGAAAAGTTTCAGTATTGCAAAGGAATCTCTTCATTGATGGGTGTTTATTTATAAAGTACTTACATTCCTGAGTAAAGGGCATAATAAGTCAGCATGCCTCTTTTAAAAGTATCTGAGGTTTACATTACAGGAAAACCAAAAAAACCTTTCAAAAATTGATTTTTTTCATAGATTACACTTATGATTTTGGTGAACAAAAAGCTAATTTTTATTGTTTGAGAGACAAAAGTAAGTTGCTTTTCAAAATTCTGAGACCATTTAGCTTCATTGTTTCTTACTCTTTCATCTACTTGCAGAATAGGAAAAAGAAATAGGTTTACCATACTTTAATAAAAAGAGAAAAAATCTCTGGATGGCTTATTTTTATCATTTCAGCCCATATGACAAAGATTTCTCTAATGTATATTGCCCAATGCCAAAACTTCTCTACATATTATTCTTTCAACATGTGGCTTCACTGACTTTCTTCAGTTTAATTCAACTAACAGTTGTTATTTACCTGCTGAGTACAAAATGAAAGATAGGAGACAGTGTGCAAAAGTTGACTTTGGAGTAGCAAAGATCTGTGTTCCAGTCCTGCCTGAGAAATTAGCTGTGTGATCCCAAGCAAATAATAACTATTTTAACTAAACTCTCTCTCTCTCTCTCTCTCTCATTCTCTCATTCTCTCTGTCTTTTTCTCCTCCTACCCCAAATGGGGAACATTTCAATATAAAAAGATGACTGTAGATGAAATTGTGAATCTCTTTTCAGTTGTGTTTGTTTTTAAGTATATATTTCAATACGATACTTTTTAAAATGTCCTGATTGTTAGATAGTGGTTCTCTAAGGGTGTGTTATGAGTTTCTTCAGGTATGCTATAAAGTTTTGGATATTATATTTTTATGGATTAAAAGAAAATTTATACAAAATTTTGTTAGTTCAAATCATCAAGCATGTATTAAATTATTATGTTCTTGATACTGTGTTAAGCACTAGGGATTCAAATAAAAGCAGAAATTTTCCCTGTCCTCAAGGAGATTATATTTTAAATAGAACCATAATATGTAAATAACTAGGTACAAGAAAGATGCACACACATGTATCAGGTAAACTCAAAGGGGAATTGTGGGGGGTAGGACACAAAAGGTGGGATTTGAGTTTTCTTGAAGGAAGAGAGGAGATAGAGGTACAGAGGGAAAATATTCTAGGTATGGAAGAAAATCAGTGAATGGGAAGACATGGAGATATGAGATGGAGTATCGTATATGTGGAGCAGCCTGTAGCAGTATGGAGGGGAGCAAAATATAAGAAGAATAGAAAAGTAGGAAGGGTCAGGTTTAAATGAACAGCTTTAAATGCCAAATGGAGGGCTCTATATTTGATACTGGAGGTCATAGGGAGTTAATTGTAAAGTGGAATGACATGGTCAGACTTGTGCTTTAAAAAAAATATTTGGGCATCTGAATAGAGAATAGATTGGAGGTGAGAGAGACTTGAGTTAGGGAGATCAGTTAACAGGCTATTGTAGTAGTCCAGGAAAGAGGCAATGAGGGCCTGAACTAGGGTTTTGGCTGTGTAAGGATCAAGGAGGCATTACATACATGAGAGACTGAGGAGAGAGAAACAACATGAACCTACTTCAACAAATGTTTTTCCACTAATGGTCATGGATTTAAACTGAATTTTCCATATTGTGAACGATGACACAGTTTGTACTGTGGTCTGTGGCCATTCAGAATTTTTCTGTTTGAAATTAACAGGCACATAGAGTTTGCCTCTATGATTTTGATCTCTCTGAGCATTAGGTTCCAGGCAACTGAGCTGATGTGATGACAGTGGTAATATTTGAACCTCTTCCCTAGTTAGTCTGCAGATTTCCTTGGGAATTATTGGTCAAGATATAGATATCTATAGACCCCTCTAATGAAAATATTCATCTGAAAACTGGCAGTGTCTAATAAGATTGGTTGGGGTTACATCCTAGTGAGGAAATTCTTTAGGGAATTCTTGAAACAGCTTAAAAACTTGATCATCTACCTTTCTATACTACACTGAGTTAAACAATAGTTGTGGTATAGTAGAAAAGAAAAGGCACTGCTCTAAATGATTCATAAATGCTTCTGTCTGGAACCAAGATGGTAGAGTAAAAAGACATACTCTAGCTCATACTCTAGCTCTTCCCCCACAGCCCATAAAATACCTGTAAAAATGACTCTCAACGAATTCTAGAGCAGCAGAAGCCACAGGATGACAGAGTGAAAGAGATTTCCAGCCCAAGGTAACCGGAAAGGCTGACAGGAAAGTTCTATCACATGGAACACAGAGCACAGCCCAACCTTGGCCACCTGGCACTGGGAGGAACAGGACCAGAACAAGGCTGGGGGCAGAATCTCCAGCAGCAGCAGAGGTTCTCAGATCCCTCAACCCACAAATACCAAAGACAACTTCAAAGGTCAGTGAGAGGGTTTTTTCAACTGGGCAAGAAGGGAGCAGGGCCCCTAGTCCTGACCCCAGGTGCCAGCAGCAGTGGCGGCAGCTGCAGTGACTGAGGCAGCAGCAGTGGAGGAGCCCTCAGCCTAAAGTCCCTGGGGGAGTTGAATAGCTGATTTGAATCTCAGCCTTAAGCACACTCCTGGGGTGAGGAGGAACACTGGTATGGTACAGCTGGAGGTGGTTGTGGAGAGAGAATTCTACTACACACAGATTCTGGGCAGAAAAGTTTTTGGTTGCTTCCAGACCAGCGTGCAGGCCAGGAGAGGAGTAAACTTCTCTCCCTTGATTGTGCCACCTTGGAGGAACTGAGAACTTACGGGTCCCCAGAGTATATACCCTTCTCTTGACAAAGGACTCAAAAGTCAAATAACTGACTGAAAAAATGCCCAAAAAAGGGAAAAAAATAAAATTATAGAAGATTACTTTCTTGGTGAACAGGTATTTTCTTCCATCCTTTCATATGAGTTAAAACAATGCATACCTTCAGAGGATGTCAAGGCTTCCAGAACCTCCAAAGTAAATATGCAATGGTCTCAGTCCATGGAATAGCTCAAAAAGGATTTTGAAAATTAAGTAAGAGAGGTAGAGGAAAAATTGGTAAGATAAATGGGAGCAATGCAAGAAAATCACGAAAAGCAAGTCAACATCTTGTTAAAGGAGACCCAAAAAAATGCTGAAGAAAATAACACCTTTAAAAATAGACTAACACAATTGACAAAAGAGGTCCAAAAAGCCAATGAGGAGAAGAATGCTTTAAAAAGCAGAATTAACCAAATGGAAAAGGAGGTTCAAAAGCTCACTGAAGAAAATAGTTCTTTAAAAATTAGCATGGAGTAGATGGAAGCTGATAACCTTATGAGAAACCAAGAAATTGCAAAACAAAACCAAAAGAATGAAAAAGTAGAAGATAATGTGAAACATCTCATTGGAAAACCAACTGACCTGGAAAATAGATCCAGGAGAGACAGTTTAAAAATTATGGGACTACCTGAAAGCCATGATCAAAAAAAGAGCCTAGACATCATCTTTCATGAAGTTATCAAGGAAAACTGCCCTGATATTCTAGAACCAGAGGGCAAAATAAATATTGAAATAATCCACCGATCACCTCCTGAAAGAGATCCAAAAAGAGAAACTCCTAGGAATATTGTAGCCAAATTCCAGAATTCCCAGGTCAAGGAGAAAATATTTCAAGCAACTAGAAAGAAAAAATTCGAGTATTGTGGAAATACAATCAGGACGACACAAGACCTAGCATCTTCTATATTAAGGGATCAAAGGGCTTGGAATAGGATATTCCAGAAATCTAAGGAACTGGGATTAAAACCAAGAATCACCTACCCAGCAAAACTAAGTATAATACTTCAGGAGAAAAAATGGTCCTTCAATGATTTAGAGGAATTTCAGGCTTTCTTTATTAAAAAACCAGAGCTGAAAAGAAAATTTGTCTTTCAAACACAAGTACCAAGAGAAACATGAAAAGATAAACAGGAAAGAGAAATCATAAGGGACTTAGTAAAGATGAACTGTTTACATTCCTACCTGGAAAGATAATATTTGTAATTCTTGAAACTTTTTTCAGTATCTGGGTAGTTGGAGGGATTATACACACGCATACACACATATGTAGACAGAGCACAGGGTGAATTGAATAGGAAAGGATCATAACTAAAAAACTAAAATTAAGGTGTGAGAGAGGAATATATTGGGAGGAGAAAGGGAGAAATGGAATGGGGCAAATTATCTCACATAAAAGAGGCAAGAAGATTTTTCAATGGAGGGGAAAAGGGGAGGTGAGAGGGAAAAAGTGAAGCTTACTCTCATCATATTTGACTCAAGGAAGGAATAACATATACACTCAATTTGGTATGAAAATCTATCTTACACTACAGGAAAGTAGGGGAGAAGGGGATAAGCAGAGTAGAGGGGATGTTGGAACAGAGGGCAAATGGGAGGAGGGAGCAATTAGAAGTCAACACTCTTAGGGAGGGACAAGGTCAAAAGAGAGAGTAGAAGAAATGGGGGCAGACATGGAAGGAAATATAGTTATTCTTACACAACATAACTATCATGGAAGTCATTTGCAAAACTACATGTGTATAGCCTATATTGAATTGCTTGCCTTCTCAATGGGGATGGGTGAGGGGGGAGGGAGGAAGGAAGAGAAGGCAGAACTCAACGTTTTAGGAACAAATATTAAGAATTGTTTTTGCATACAACTGGGAAATAAGACATACAGGTAATGGGGTATAGAAATTTATCTTGCCCTGAAAGACAAGAGAGAAGATGGGGATAAGGGAAGGAAGGGATGTTAGAAGGGAAGGCACCTGGGTGGAAGGGGCAATCAGAATGCAAGGTGTTTTGGGATGAGGAGAGGGGAAAGATAGGGAGAAAATCTGGAACTCAAAATTTTGTGGAAATGAATCTTGAAAACTGAAAATAAATAAACATAAAAAAAAATAAATGCTTCTGTCTTTCATTGTTAATCTGTGATGACTCATCCTTGAGCTGCTAAACCCAGTGGTTTAAAAAATATGCACAAGGTTAGAGACTTGCTGCTAAATGTGTTATTGTCCATGTGAATTTATACAAATGACATTTGTCATTACTCTTGCCAAAATACACACAGTTAAATAAATAGGTTTCGTTCCCTTGCTATGCTGGAGTTTGACCATTATTCATTTAATAAATGGTTCATAACTTGATCTATAAACAAATCTCTCATCCAGAAGTCCAAATTAAAGAATCTAGTGGTAACTCTTTATAATAGTAGTATGAAGGGACAAGAATCAAATCTGAGCCTCAGCCTACCTGGGACATATCCAGCTTCTGTTCTATGAACTTGATATATTCCAGGAAGTTTTGTTGGAACCTAGAGTATCTTCAGTCTGAGGTAATAATGGGTAATATCATATGACATGTAAGGGAAGAAATTAGCTATGTCCTGAAATCAAGTCATTGAACAGGATAATCATCAAGATTCTGTAATTCTTTCATGTTAGAAAATACCTTTGACCAGTACTGTAAATTTTAAAGTATTTTTTCTTCAATGTGATGATGATGATGAAAATAAGTAGGAAGAAGAAGCAGAATAGAATTAGAGGATCATAGATTTAGAACTAGGAGACAACTTAGGGGCCATTTTGTCCAATATTGTCATCTTATCGATGAAGACATGGAGAATTTTTAGAAGTTAAATGAAATGCCCAGATCAGCTAGTAAGTGTTTGAGGAAGGATTTGAACCCATCTCTCTTGACTTCAAGTTCAGCGTCCTACCCTCCATGCCTCTGAGGCAAGAAAAAAGATGAGTGTTGACATATAGGTGGATTTCAAGTGCCATCTATATGAAACTTTTCCCAATGCCTTCAGATATTACTACTCCACAGTGGTTCTGTAATTACTTTGTATATGTTTTAGATTGATTTATCTGTGTAGGTGCCCCTCCCCCACCGAAATACAAGCTCCTTGAGGGCAGATAATGTTTTTATCTTAGTCTTTGTATCCCTAGCAATTAGTATAGTGCCTGGCACATAGTTGTTGCCAGTAAATGTGTGTTATATTAATCCTCAACTGAAAAGTGTTTCTCATTTCCATGCTATTTAAGGAAACCAAGAATTTGGACAAGTGTTAAAGAAGTTACCCTTCTAGTGCCTTTGAAATGAATGAAAAGATTGTCATCACTAACTCTGCTTTTCAGCAGTTAATAGAGAGTAGATGTATTAGACACTTAGAATATTAGCCCAAGTTGATGATGATATTAAATTTAATCTCCATTTCCTCAGACAGACTTCTCTTACAATATATCTGGCCTGACTTTAGAGGTCACGAGATGTTGTCAACAAATCACTGGTGCTGCTGCAAATAGTTTTTTATGAGGCAGTGATAGTTTTTGCATTAGGGGACTCAAGAGGAATAGCCTCCTCTCTCATGTCAGTATTGAAGTGATATCCAAGTTGGGAGCTAGACCTGCTATCCTGCTAGATATAAAAGAATGGGCACAGGAGAGGGTTTTGTTGTCGTTGGTGTGATAAAACACTGGAATGGACAGTATATATCTCTCCTTGGAAATTTTTAAGAAGCAAATGGACATCCATCTATTGTGGAAAGTTTAGACATCCTTCTACCTAGAAGCAGGACACTAAAGCAGGTGACCTCTTGGTGGTCCTTTCCATCTCTCTGACTATGATACAATGTGGTGTGAAGTGACTCCCCATCTGCCTCTTGGATTATTGTCATGCTTCATAAATTAGTACTCACAAAAGTCTAACCAAGAAGAAGCAGTAGTTGAAAACAAACCCATCATTTGATATGCTTGAGTTTAAAAGATGTTTCACATGTAAGTATTTGGTAAATACATATGTACCTACACATACATACATACATACATACATATATATATATATATACACGTGCATATTTACCCTTATAGACTTCTCCTTTTCTAAATTTAAGTTCATTAATATTACAGTGGCAATAATTGAAGTGAAATTCATTGGCTGTTTAAATTATTTAATGTCACAAGGATGCTAGGATGTTTTCCAGGTGACAGATATCTCTTATTTATTTTTTTACAAGTCTTTTGGTTCTAAGATAAATCAATGTCTCACAAGGCTTTGATATCAGAAAAAAAGTCCCAATCTATCCTATAGGAGATATTGATTGGTTTTATTGGTGTGCGAAGGCATACAGACAGTAGAAGGATATGGGATATAATGTGAGAGAGCAAAATGGTCAGTTTGGCTGGAATGTTGTGTGAATTCAGGGAATTATGTGAGAAGTATTTAGAAAGTCAGGTTGAAAGCAAGATTATAAAAGACTTTCAGTGCCAAACAGAGAAATTTGTACTTTATCTTAGAGGGACTAAGGAGCCATTGCAGCTTCTTGAGCTTAGGAGACAGTCCTTAGTTTCCCTATGACTTAGAAGTTAAGTGATTATGATCATACAGCTAGTATCAGGAACTAAACCCAGTATCCTGATGCATCACTCAATCAATCAGTAAGCATTTATTGAGCACCTAATATATTCCTGGCACCATGCTACTATGGATACAAATGTTAAAAAAAAAAAGAGGAAGTATTCTTTGCCTTCAAGAAGCTTACATACATACATACATACATACATACATACATACATACATACATACATATTTATGTCTATAAATCTCTCGGGTAGGGAGCGGGGACAGAATAACAAAAACAAAGAAAAGAAAAAAGAAAGCTATATGATAAGATTTATTTAAAAGAATTTGCAAGTTGCATATAATAGATTTGCACTTTCATGTACAATCATATTTTTTCTGTTCTACTATGTTACAGAAATTATTGTTTTATTTCTTAAGTTCAGAATAAAACAAATGAAATGTAAAAAAATAATTATTTGTTGAACAGTTAACAACAAAAAAGGAAAGGGAAACTAAGGAATGAAGGATGAATTCAAGTTTGCAAACCTATTAGAGTTTTTAAAACAATATTCATTCACCCTTAGTGAAATACTTGATAATTCTTAGTAATTTTTCACATTACAAAACTGATTGAGTCAAACAAACATATCTTGTTTGGGCAGATGTCATCTCCTCCATTAGAGTGTAAGATCCTTGAGGACAGAGGCTGGTTTTTGCTTTTTCTTTGCGTTTGCCTGGCACAGAGCCAGGCACATAGTATGAATTTAATAAATGATTATTAATTGATATTTATATTATCACACTTCAAAATTTTTTAATCACCCTGGATAACTGTTAGGTAGACTTTGATGGTTCTAGGTTATAGAAATTGCTAAGAGCCAACCAGTCTCAAATTAGTTTTGATTACCATTTAGAAAATATTTACCGATCTGGAAAAAAAACACACCACCACCACCACCACCACCACCACCACCAAAAAAAAAAAACAAAACAAAACAGTGGCAAAACTAAGGATTTCCCAAGAGCAGATGTAAAGCAATACAGTATAAATGATGAAGAACTTTTTAAGAAAAAAGAATGGTCTAATTATAGGATTACAGTGGCAATTTAGCAGGGATTATGTAGAGAATTCTCACAGTGAAATCTGTACTTCTTAGAAGTAATAGGTATCATGCTTAATTTTTTTTTTTAAACTAGACTGATTTGGGTAATGTCCTTTGGTTTAAATCTATCTCTTTGCTTCCTCCAGTCTTTCACCTATGAGAGAGATTGACATACTTCCTCTATTCGTAGAGTAGCCATCATGGCAGGAATACTCTAAGAACACTAACAAGAATAACAGTTTCCCTGAGAGGTGGTAGAAAAAATTATTTGGAGTTTGGGGTGCCTGGTTATTGTCTTTTATTCTCAAAGAGAACCAAAATGGCATCACTTTGCTGGAGTTGTTTCAATGTGTACAACTGCGCTCATCAGACCAATATGAACAGAGAGAGCTCTACCATAGGTTGGACGCAAATGGTCCATATGAACATTTGGGGTGGATTCTCAAAGTTTGTGCATTCTGTGTTTCCATTGAGCTGTTTCAGTTCTGCTTTGCTCACAGAGCACAGCACCTTCTCTGAAACAGGCACTCCATGATGAATGGTCCTTTGCCAGTGTCTCCCATGTCACACAATTAATTCCAAAGTTCTTAAGAGACACCTTGAGAGTGTCCTTGTATTCCTTCTTCTGACCATCATGTGAATGCTTGCCCTATGTGAGTTGTCCATAAAATAGTCTTTTTTGGCAAAAGTACATTTTGCATTTGAACAATGTGGCCAGCCTATCAGAGTTGCACTCTCTGAGGCAGGATTTGAATGCCTGGGAGTTTAGTTTGAATAAGGACCTTAGTGTCTGGTACCTTATCCTGTCAGGTGCTCCTCAGAATCTTCCTAAGAATTCAAATGGAAGCAATTCAGTTTCCTAGCCGGGCATTGGTAGACTGTCCATGTTTCACAGGCATACAACGAGATCAGCACAATCGTTCTGTGGACCCTCAATTTGGTAGACAGTCTAATACCTCTTCTCTCCCATACTTTCCTTCAGAGCCTCTGAAACACTTTGCTAGCTTTGGCAATACCTGCATCAGCCTCATTATCAATGTGTATATCCCTGGAAAGTACACTACCAAGGTAATTGAACTTATCCATAACATTCAGAACTTTTCCATTTGCTGTAACTGATGGTTCCACATATGGATGGTATGGTGATGGCAGCTGATGCAGCACCTGTGTTTTCTTGGTGTTGTTACTTCAAAAATCAGAACAAGCAGCAGAGAATTGATCCATACTTTGTTGCATCTCAGCTTTAGAGGCTACATTAAGTGCACAATCATCTGCAAACAGAAAATCATGCACCAGTACTCCCTCCACTTTGGTCTTGGCTTGTAGCCTTTTCAAGTTGAAGAATGGTAAATTTACTGGGATGCCTGAGCAGTTATCAAAAGAAATGTTGGATTTTAGCATTTTGTTCGTGTCAGGTGTGGTCATTCGCAGAAGCTCCATATTTTGCTTCCAAATGACAACATAACTCATTCATAACATTTGTTTTTCAAGACAGACCACTCAGTGGTTCATCCCAAACCAACCGTCACAATCCCTACCAGGTTTTGTGGTGTCTTTGTTCTCCCTGGGTTTGCAGGTGCCCATAGATTTCTTTTATCACTTAAAGGTCTATTGTAGGCCAACACTGGGATATGGTGAGGAACTAACTCTGATGACTTTTGTTTGGGAGATAAAAAAGAAAATATTCCTTGGGCAACAAGAAAAACAATTATGTTCATTCTTTCCTCTATGACTTTGCTTATGTAGTTCTCTTTCACTTACCTTTCCTCTTGGAATTCTTGGAATGTTCTTCCTTCACCATCACCCCTTGACCAAATTCTAGCCAGTGTAAATTTGACTTTCTTGGATTAAAGCATGTTACAGGAGAAATTAATGGTCCAGTAGCTAGGGTTCCTGGGTTCTAGACCTTCTTCTGACCTTGGTCTAGTATGCTCTCTGGGCTTCCATTTCCTCTTCTGTCACTTAGTTGGTGGTAATACTTAGTTAGGTAGTTCCTTCTAGCACTAGCAACAGCTTCTTGTAGTAAGAAGAGTGCTGACTTGGAGTTAGGGGTCTACGTGTCTCATTTCTGCTTTCTAACTATGTGACTATGGACAGATCACAAAGCCTCTCTTCTCATTCCTCATCAATAGATTGGCAGGTCCTTGAAGAAGGGACTCTATCCCATTTCTCTTTGTATCACAAGGGGTCTGCATAGTGTTTGGCATGTAACTGGTGTTTTACAAATGCTTGTTCAATGTCTTATCTCGAATAATGTCCGAGACACAGTTACATGATCAGTGCTCCTTTGTCTCTTTTCAACAATGTCCATACTGTTGACCTTGAGGCATTTTTAGGAGTAGAAAACTTGACAAACTGTGAAGTGCCATGGAAATACAATCTAGTCTTCTATATTCCAGGCTGCACCAATTCTTCTCTTTTCTTAAGTACTCTTGCACCTATAGTAACAATGTTAGATTTGGTATCAGAGCGCCTGGTTTTAAAATCCCATCTATTCTTGTTATTATTTGTATAATTCTAAACAAGTGTCAGGAGGCAAAAAGATAACTCAGTAGATAAGAGCACTGGGCCCAGAGTCAGGAAGATCTGAGTTCAAATCCTTCCTCAGACACATACTAGCAAGGTGACTTGGGCAAGTCACTTAATGCTGCTTGCCTCAGTTTCCTCAAGGAGTGGGAGAAGGAAAAGCCCTTCAGTAGCTTCAGCAAGAAAATCCCTTGGACTGTGTGATCAGCAGGACTAGCAACAAACAAGTCACAACTGCCCTTTACCTCAGAATCTTCCTACCTAACGTGAAGGATTGGGCTAAGGGGTTTGCTAATTCTGTTCTAAAAAACAGTTAAGCTTTTACAACTTGGTCATCTCTTTTTTTTTAACCCATAATCATCTGCCAATATTTGCCAACCTGTACAGGGGACTCTACAAGGCAAATGGGGAAAATATAGAGAAAATAGAATACAAAGTTTCAAATTCATGGGGAATTTAAATTTAGTGAAAAGAAAGAAATACATATAAATATCCTAAGAATTCCTGTTAGGAAGATGGGAAACAAGATCGGGGGTGATGCTATAATTGGTATAAGGTGAGTGACTGTGAGCTTCCTGGAAGAAGGAAACTTGGTATGAAGGTGGTGACAGAAAGAATTTAGTAAGAACATGTGGTATCCAGCTGGAAAGGGATGATAGGTGAAATGCAAGAAAGAGCAACACGAGGTAAGACAACAGAAATTGAGAGTTGGAAGGAACTTCAGGGGATGTCTTGTCCAAGCTATACTTGGAAAAAGTCTTCATGGTGACATACCTGGCAAGGAATCATCTAGCCTTTGCTTGAAGATCTATAAGAAAGGGGAATTTTCCTTCTCCCCATGGAGCTCATTCTACCTTGGACAGTTTTTGATATTAAGAAATCATTCCTGAAATCAAACTTCAGTTGTCACTTTTGCAACTTTTCCCATTGCTGCTGGGTCTGCCCTCTTGGGTCAAACAGAACTCATCTTACTCCTTCATCCAGTTGACAGCTCTTCAAATACTTGAAGATAGCTCTTTCCTCCCTCCTAAATCTTTTCTCCTGCAAGTTAAATGTGCCCAGTTCCTTTAATGTATCATCATATGACAAAGATTCTGCAACTCACCAATATCCTTCTTGATCAAATGAGATATTTGTAAAGTGCTTAGCACAGTGCCTACTACACAATAGACACTAGATAGATGCTTATTCTCCTTTCTTCTTAAATAAGAGCATCTAGAACTGAACCTACTACTGCAGATGACATCTGTGGAAAATATAATAGAGAACAGCTGCCTTCCTATTCATAGATACTCTGTCACTTTGATGGCAATCCAAGATTTGATTGTCTTTTTGGGTCGTCACATTACACTAGGAAATTATTGTATTATAGGAAGGACCTAAAATACAGGCAGTGGAGAATTGAGAAACTCTCCTAAAAGGCCTGGACTACGTGAAATTGAAAGCAATAATCACTCCAATGTATATTTATAGTGCTTTATGGCTACAAAGTGCTTTCATGTACATTATCTGTTTTCATCATTACAACAACCTCACTATGTACATAATACAAATATGATTGTCCCCATTTTAGAAATGAAGATATCTGTTCTCAGGGTGGTTAAGTGACTTGAACAAAATATAAAGAGTCAGCAAAACCCAGGTTCTCTGACTCCAAGTCCCGTGCTCATTCCACTGTAGCACATTACCTTTTAAGGATTCCCATAATTCCAGGCTGCTAGGCTGGATTTACAATTCTTACAGGGCTATTGCTGCCACCTTTTCCACTGCTAGCAAAGTACAAAGGAGCAGTGTCTTTCCATCCCACATCTAGAGACCAGTGGAAAAATGCCCCGTTGCCATCTAGAGTAATTCAAAGCAGAGGGGAAAATTCTGAGTACCTGACTGACATCATCCAAATAGCACTTTGGGAAATGGGTGCTGGGGGAAGAAGAAGTGAAGTGACAGTCAGAGAAATTGACTCTGCTGGCTTCAGTTAGAGAACACAAGGTCATTAGAAACAGGAAGACAATTGTCCATGAATTCAGACCTCATGCCTAGGGTATGGTGGGAAGGTTTTCTGAAATAGGTTTATGCAATTATAGCAGCCACATCAGCAAAGACCTTATTCATTGAAACACTTTATATTGGAGGATCCAGGAAATCTCATGTCTTTTCCTAAAGAAAATATTAATCTATAAATCTAAAAAAAATCAGTGTGACATAACAGCATGAAAAGAGTTGCTTGAGGATGGGAACAGAAGAATTGAAGAAAACTCATTCCTTTTAAACAATATGAATCATAATTTTTAACCTGATTGTTTCCCCACCTGATGGATATCCTTGCTTCTTAGGGGTAAAAATTAGTTTTCAGAGCAAATTGAGAATTTTGAAATTAGTCTCCATTATAAAAAAGTAAAGGGACAAATGGATAGTATCTTGGAAGCTCATGTGCTATTGAATTACTTATCTACCACTAATAACAGCTCTTTTAACTTAAGAATGTTGTCAGCAGGATGGGCAGCTTTAATTACATTGGCATGAATCTTGAATGTGAGGATGCTTGATTAGAATTGATGAACCTTGGTTAATGAAAAGCCCTACAGGTTATGAGGTTGTATTATATAACCATAGAGAATCTCAATTACCTAAAAATAGTTTTTTTCTCTTCCTGTACTTTAATGCTCAGTAAAAAATGAAAGGGAAATCTGACTTTACATTTCATCCTGCAAAAGATTTTATTTAGGCACCATTCAAAGGGCACCATTGACAATACTGTTCCATTATTAGACAGACAGGGTCCATTGGTACTTTAGGCTCCCTAAGTAATGAATTTGGATATTTTCAGTCATAGAGATCTGGCTGTGTTCAAATCACATGTAAGTTGATAAGATTGAATAAATTTTAAAATAGAATTAGGACAGTGAAGAATTTAGCAATCTGGCTGACTATAATTCTTCTACACAAAGTGTTTGGATCTGCTATTTGGATTAGTTATTGGAGAGAAGATGGCTGCCTCTGGGGAGGATGCAGATAACTTCCAATTTCTTAATGCTGTGATTAATTCAATGCATATGAGGAATCACCTGTAGTTTATGATAAGGACATAGTGATTTCCTTAGTCATGGTAATAAATCACAGCCATCATTTCCCCTTTGAGAGACAGGCTGAGAAAATACAACTTGATGCAAATTCTTTTCAATATTTGCACTGGGTGTGAATCTAATTCCTGCGTTTGGAACAATTTTTGTTCTTTACATCTGTTGGAAACATGGTTCAGCTATGAATTTCTCTAAATGTAGACAACAAAGCCATGATCCTTGGGGGAGATTTCTGTAAAAGGAGAATTTCTGACCAACTGAACAAAAATATGATAAGCAAAGAGGGGAGTTCATGTTCTTCTTGACCTTGTTCAAATAGCTATTTGTTTCTCCACTCTGAAACAATTTTAGATGCACCAGTCAATCAAAAAGCATTATTTAAGTACCAACTTATAGGCCAGGCATTATGTGAATCTTTTAGGATGATTTAAGCATAGATAAAATACCCCATCAAGTGCTTCCATTCCATTCATGAGGAAGACCTGTGTACCTTGAGGGCTTGGGCTCTTTTTCTGTGTGTACATATGTGTGCGCACATGTGTGCGTATATGTGCGTGTGTGTGTCTTTTGTCGTTGTTGCTATTGTTTTGTATCCCTGGAAGTTATCACAATGCTTGGCACATAGCAGTGGAAGAGCTGAAACTCTTAACTCAGGCTTGCTGATTCCACACTCTTTTCCCTACATTAAGCTGCTGTAGGCTTTAAAAGGGACTAACTAGCTGTCATTTCCCAGCCAACCCCCATGCACACATATGTGCATAGTTCCATCATCTGACTGTAGATGATCTCTAAGGTCCTTCCCAGCTCATGAGCCTTTGAGTTGTGCCTTGTTGATTTTTATTTAAGACATACTTTTTTAGTGTCTTGAGACATGGCTACAGTGAGTCTCTGGAAGCATAAATGTGTATCCTATGCCCCTATGGTCCCACAGACTTTTGATGGAAAGTGCCAGTAAAAATCTTTCCTTTTTAGTCACTCTGCAAATATATATTGTTCTGATATCACCAAGCTTTGGTCCAGGGTGATGTCCATGAAGATGAGATATTATCATGATCATTATATTTGTCCTGAAACTTCTATTGAGAACTTTATGAATCAAAACTCTTAATTATCAATTGTCCATCTTGCAAAAGCTTGAAAAACCTAAAATAGAAAATAAATCAATTTGGAAATAATCCAATAGGGAATAAGGAATAAAATGTTAATTTAATAATGTTACCTTGAATTAATTTAGCATTTGGCAGCATACAAAATGCTTTTATACCTTTTATCTCATTAGTAATACATAAGAGGCCTCAAAGATAGGCCATTATTTCCAGTTTACAGATGGGGAAATGAAGGCTCAGAAAGAGCAAGTGACTTGCCTTAAGTCAATTTATCTTTTTCAAAGTAGGCAAAACACTTTGTTTAAAAACTATTTCCCAACAGTTCAGCTTTTAATTTCACATTCATTGGCTGTTATGTCTAAATAAGTATAAGCAGATAATTTGAAACTGGATGTCAAACTTGATCATTGGAACTTAACAGATGTGTCCCCAGTAATGCAACGAGATATTTGGAGCAACACTGTTTTAAAATCAGTTTCTTTGCAAAAGCAAATATTAATGAATCACAAAAGGACAAACATCTACCACATGGCCATGTCTTCATTTGCTCCAATATACATGCGTTGGGAGTCACACTCAAGTTGGCCTGGAAAACAACCAGAAAGGAAACTGTATGATTAGAGGAGCAAAGCCTGATTTGCATCTAAAAAATGTAGTGCATGCTCATTTATGTGCAAATGTAATGGAAAAAGGCTCTAGGTAAAGTGGCTAAAACCTAAACAAAATAAACACTTAATTTTCTTTTATTGTACTGTGTGACTATTAATAATATTATTGTACCAAGTCAGAAACATTAAACTAAGCAGGGGAGCAATAAACGTCCCTAGACTGTGCAGTACTGTTGATATTAGTGGTTAATAGCTTCAGAGTCCACATAAAACGCAGATTGAAGTACAAAGAGGTTTAGTACAGTCAGCAGTGGTAGTGAACTGTTCACAGGTGAAACCACTGACGAGAGGGCAGACACAGCAGGGGCAGCTTCTGTGAAACATATCAAGAAAGAACTGGGTAAATCACTTCATCTCCCTGGGCTAGTATGTTTACTTAAGCTAGGGACTTCTTGATGCTTAATTACATCCTTCTGGAAGCCTTCTTTTGGCTCTGGGAGGAACATCTTTGCTTAAGGTAATGTTGTCCCTCTCCCTTCTGTCCTGCCCCCGCTCCCCCATCTCCTTCCAGAACGGAATGGTAAGGTAATCTCAACTGCTCAGAGTTTAATTAAGTTATGTCAGGAAAAAAACTGGATGCAAATTTCACTCTTGCTCCTCTCCACTGGTGTATGCACTAGCAATCAGGGCACAAGATCTGCCCCGCTGATTTTCTGAAGAATGGAAATATAGGATCTTTGGCTTTTCCATCCCCCAGGGCTGAGAATGTGCTCCTTCCTCAACTCTGACTAGTAGAATCAGTGACTTCCTTCAAGGCTCAGGCAAGTACCACTGTCAGCAAGAAACCCTTCCTTATGAAAGCAGAGAACATCCAGGACTTTTGACCGTTGAATGTTACATTCTTCAGCAAGCTTTGGAGATTTTCCTTAATTGTGGTTCATTGATATGAATTGTTGTTCTGTCATTTCAGTTGTGTCCTACTTTTTATGACCCCATCTGGGGTTTTCTTAGCAAAGTTATTGGATTTCACAGAGGAAGAAACTTGAGACAAACAGGGTTAAGTGACTTGCTCAGGGTCACATGTCTGAGATCACATTTGAATTCAGGTCTTCCTAACGCCAGGCCTACTACTCTGTCTATGGCCCCCACCACTTCCATCACTTCTTATGGCTCATTTCCAACAGTACTAAGTCAGTACATTGGAGGAACATCATGGAGGAGTAAATAGAGTGCTAGACTTGGAGACAGAAAGACCTGAGTTCAAAAGCTGCCCCAGATATTTACTAGTTATGATCCTGGGCAAATAACTTAACTGTTTTATGCCTCCATTTCCACGTCTATAAAAGTGGAGAATTGTGCATATTACACACATATTTATGTATATATTGTATGTCAATAAATATTCTCCCTAGATCATATGTTTCTGAAGGCAGAAACCATATCATTTTTGTCTTTATACTTTGTCTTGTGTGCCTGTGCTTGGACTCCAATTCTAAAATCACATGTCTCTCTAAAAATCACATTTCTCCCTAGCCTCAAAACACTGTCCCTAGAAGTTTCTCCCCAGTCCAAGAACAGTCCCCCCTAGCAAAACCTTTACCTCTCTTCCTGATACAGTAGCCAGCTACACCTACAGAATTTGTTAGTTTGAACCAGCTATGTCCTGGCTGAACTGGCTGTGTACTGGGTCATAACTATATTTACGACTCACTGACCAATCATATGTATCCTAGACTTAGATATATGTATACTCCCTTACTTTTATCTTGTCTAATAAGACATTGATGGGTGCAGCCTGGGTATTTCTCAGGCAGCCCTGATCATTAATTGACTTAGTCATGTTTTAGGCCTAAAACCACACCTCCATTTTGCCCTCCTACCTTGGCCTATTTCCCAGTGAACTCTGGGTAAAATACCTAGATACTAAAAGTGCATGTTTCTTTAAGAACTAACCACTCCTTAACCGCTCCCTAATCCAGCCCTGAATCACCTAGTTAGTATATTTGGCACATGTTTTACTATAGAATATCCTATATAAACTTGTACCCTTTTCAAATTGTAGGTTCCCTAAGAACCCTCGCCTGCTGAAAAAAATAACAATACATGTTTGCCACCTTGTCTTCAAGAATGCTTGGCTCTGTGAATTCTTTCTGGTCAGCCCACCCTGTCTGGTGTTTGGCGGGGGGTCCAAGAATTTCCCCCACCCTACCTTACCAACCTCATCCATATCACTCCCTGCATATCCAGCACAGGCCTTGACACACGGTAGGCACTTAAAAGTATTTGTTGATTGCTTGAGTGAGAGGCGGCTAAGTTACTAAGTGATATGATATGTGAGTCTATAGTCAGATCAAAGGAATACGGTACTATAGATTTAGATTTGGAAAGCACCAGAAAAACCATCTAGTTCAAACCCCTCCTTTTATAGTTGAGGAAGGATAAAAAATAGAAACATGAAGATATATCTATCATGCCTACAAGTTAGAATGTTTAGGTAAAATGTATTCTAGGCACATGATAGTGATTCACAAGTCATGATACATATATATATTCATATGCAAATATCTTTATATGATTATATAATATATTTATCTAAGGGGCACTCAGTAGACAGAGCACAGGCCCTGGGGTCTAGAGGACCTGAGTTCAAATTAGGCCTCAGAACTTGACATTAGCTGTGTGATCCTGGTCAAATCACTTAACACTGATTGCTTCCAAAAAAAAAAAAAACTATAAAAATACTATGACCTATAGAAATAATTGTTGAATTAAAGTTATAAGAAGACAAAAATGTAAGTAGTATGTTGAGTTAAATTAGCATTCAGCTTTGAGAATTTGCATAATGAAAAGTCATTTATATATTTCTTAAAATTTGAAGAATATTTTCTATCATCACATGTGAGTCTCAAAACCACCCATGGAACGAAATACCACGGGTATTATTATTTCCATTTAACAGATGAGGTAACTAAGGCACAGAGTGCTTGACCAAGTTCACAGTTAATTAAGTCTTAAAGGTAGGATTTGAACCCAAGTCTTGTTTATTCCAAGTCCAGTAATCTATTCATTGGTCTATACTGCTCCTATAGCACTGTTGGGAATGAAGGAGATGAGATTGGGTTTAGGGTTAATGAACCATACATAATTAAGTATAATCATGGAAACTGGCTGAAGAATGTAATATTTAATGAGAATCAAAGATCCTGCAGGAGGCAAAAATAAAACAAAATCCTTTGTTCTCTGATTTCTGGTCAGAGGGATTCCAGAATTAAGAGTTGAATAAGTCACTAGAAATATTTTTAATAAATTTAGTTCTTTACATTGCTCATAACCTCAGTTTCATCATGCCTAGGGACATTTTACATGCTGTTACTTAGGCAGGATTCTTGATTGGTGGAGAGCACAATTAAAGACTGTGTCACTGTGCAGGGGGTGGAGTTTATGCTGGCTTCAGGACTAAGTCCAGGGAGGAGAGGCAGGAATTTGGCAATTAATTGACGCATATGAAAAGCTAATTTCTCAACAAATCCTGTATTTCCATCTCACCTCTCTAGAAACTATTGAGTTTTTTCTTTTATTTTAATTATCTCCTCACTAGGGGTAGAGATGTCATTTATTCTTTGTATTTTTTGGTATATTATAATCTATAAAACTTCTCTAGTTTGTTATCTTCTTGCATCAATGGATTGACTAGCTATAATTCCTGAAATATATGTGTGTATGTGTGTGTGTGTGTGTGTGAGAGAGAGAGATAGAGAGAGAGAGAGACAGAGAGGCAGAGAGAGAGAGACAGAGATAGAGAGAGAATAAATTTAGTTGTGTAAGCTTAAGATTCCCTCTTTTCATTTAAGAGGTTTGACGATACTATTGACTTGAATAGAAAAAAAAAGTAATGGATGGGCAGAAGGATATAATTTCAATCTAGTATCCCTCTCTTTCTCAGAGGGAACACAGTGGCTAAGTTCAAGATCCTTTCTCCTGCCCCAGAGAGGAATCAGTCTTTTCTTGCAGGGGACAAGATTTCAGAGATCCCAATGATGCTTTTCTGTGAACTGCATTTAGACAAGCCATGTAGATATACATAACCTACACATAAGCTGCATGGGCATAGGCCTTTCATGTTTCCATGTGGTATTTTAATAAGTGTAACATTGAGGACTGAACATACTACTTTCAGCCTGGCCTTGCACCTGTAGTCCAGGGAAGCAAATCTTGTAGAGAAGTGACTGGCCAACTTCTTCTGCAAATGTTTCAGCCCCTGTTTTCTCAATAACTGTAATTATTGAAGACCTGGAAAAGAAAGCTACTGCTGTCAGAGGGTTCAACATCTGAAGTTGATGTGATTTTGTTAATGGAAATGATGTTGCAGAAGGTACTTTGCCATTTGCTTTGCTTCTGCCCTTGAGCTAAAGGTAGTCCTTTCCATCTGACTTGAGGCTGAAGCCTCCTCTTAGAATTTCAGCCTTTTGAGAGCAGGATAGTTTTGCTTTCCTTTTTCAACCCTCTATGCTTCACACATAACAAGAATTTTATTTCTTTTATTTAGTCATTCCGACTTTTTGAATGAATTAATATTTTATAGAGAATGTGATCATTTGGGCATTTTTCAGTCATTTGCAGACTTACTTGTATGCATTTAAATCTTCAGAATGGAGGAAACAAACAAAAATAATATCAGCAATGGCATTTTTTTCCTCCACACCCCCATCAGGCCAATGAATCAAATTTGACTCAGACATTATAAGCATAGACTTCTTGGGGGGAGAGGAGGGAGAATTGATGTGTAACTTATTATCTATTAGCCAGACTTGAAGACTAATATTAATTAGAAACCTAATGAAGGGTTTTTTTTTCGAAATAAGAATTCATGGCTATTGCAACTTGCTTTAGCAGCTAATTATTAAGAAACTATCTTTAGTTGTTAAATGAGGCTCTTCCACTTAAAACCAAATTTTTAAATATTTTATAGGCATAATAACCATCTACTCATATTAAGTATTATTCTAATAAGAGTATCAATAATTACAATCCCAAAACATACACGTAGAGTTTAATTTTTTCTATGGTTATATAATGGAAATGTCATTATATGTATTCTTTACTGCTGCACTTGGTAATGAAAAATTTAGAGCAAAATGATTGGTATAATATATTGTCTAAAGCAGGTACTGTTAGTGTTTACCTCAAGACACAGTCTACCATTATTGTAGAATCCTAGAACTGTCAGGAGACCCATAAGTGGTCATGTAACTTATTGACAGAACTATGTGTAAAAAGCATAAGTATCTTCATACCTAGGGACTTTAATATTCATCTTTATTGTTAACTTGATGAAAACTTGACTGCTCAATTTCTCAACTTCAGTGACCTTTCTTTGCTTCCCTTGAAGTACACGCTCACCCACAACCATACTGCTCCTGCAGACAGTGCAGTTTCCTCTTTCACTGGAAATGTTGACAAAATGTGATATGAGCTCCTTCAGTGCCCATCCTCCTGTCACCAAAGATCCTTTGAATTATCACCAACTCTCTCCTCTGTCTCTTTAGTGCAGAAAAATAGCTATCCTTTCCTTCCATTAAGCTAATCTTAATCTGGATCCCATGTTCTTCTGCCTCTCTCAAGATTTGCTTAAGCACACATCATTCACACGTCTTCAAATATCTCCTCAACAGTAGATCCTTCCCTTCGACATACAAACATGCCTAATTCTCACCACTCCTAAAAAATGTCTTCTCGCTTTTCCATGTTTCTAAACACTATCCTAATGGTCTTTGTGTGAGTGTCTACTTTCTCTCCTAAATGAATTTTGTTACCATCAGATATATTTTCTTAATACATAAGATAAGATAAGAAATCCTCCAGTGCCTGTTACAAATGCTCTCTATATAGTAAGCACTTTAAAAACGTCATATTGTGTTTTTGTTTTTCATGATTGCGTTGTTGAATTTTGCTATAACAACTACATCCTGCTTCCATGCCATATTAATCTGCATTAAGAACTCATCATCCATTTTGGCCCTGTAGTCCATAATATGATTTCACCATGACAAAGCTTGTTTCTGCCTTATTCAGTTTTTTAAATTAAATTTTATTTTAACAAAATAATTCTCTCCATCCTATTCCCAATCAATGAAAAAGAAAAGAAAGAAAAATAACTCCTTTATTACAGATATGGATAGTCAAGCAAAACAAATTCTTGCATTAGTCATTTACACACACACACATACTCGTATTTATGTATATGTACGTATATCTATACATACAAACATATATGTATATACACACATATACATACATCCTCATTCTGCACTCTTGAGTTCCACTCTCTGTCAAGAGATGGGTAATAGGCTTCATTATCAATCCTCTTAAATTACATTTGGCCATTTGCTTTGGTAAGAGTTCTGACCAAAGTGTTTTAAAGGTGTTTATTTCTCCTGTGATGTTCATTGAAATGGTCTCTACCCCCAAAAGGTTTTTGAATTTTAATATATGAGCATTTTCTTCCTATATGAAGCTACTCTCCTTTCCCTTCTGCCAAATCTTTGACTCATGAGCAAGCTGCATACTTCCATTGTTGTATTCAAGGCATGAGTTGTAACCCTTCAATTTCTGGTTCATTTTCTTTATTGCCTATACTGTATAGCCAGCAAGGATCATTACTGTAATTTCTCCTCCTGTTCCTCATTGTTTTCTCCTGTGAATTAATTATTGGTTATCCTGACTGTGATTATTCTTTGTATGACTTCCTTACTATTCCCTAAAATGTCTCATTTAATAGCTTTCCCCCATCTAGGATTTCTCTCTCCCTTCCTGCCTTTTCCCCCCACCTTAATAGGTATGTGAAGTTCTTCAGTTAGGTTTAAAAAAAAATCCAATGAGTAAGTCCAGGATGGAGGACTCTTGGCTTAACACTCAGTCAAATGAAAAGCTTAGTTGGCTGAAAATTCAGTCTCAGTCAACAGTGGATTGTGGCAGCCAAAAAAGCAAATGTAATCTTTGGCTGCATTTATAGACATCCAGGGTCCAAAATCAGGGAGGTAATAGTTTCACTGTACTCTGAAACAATCAGACCACATAGGGAGTACTACGATCAGTGTTCCATGTCACAATTTAAAAGAAACATTGACAAACTGAAGCATGAACAGAGATGGGTGAACAGATTGATGAAGGTTTTGGAAGCCATGTTTTGAGTAAATGGTTGAAGGAAATGGTTATTTTTAGCCTGAAGAAGAGCTTGTGGTGAGGTTTTTTCTTTCTTTCTTTCTTTGGAGGGGAGTATAGGAATGGTTTGATTACTATCTTCAAATATCTGAAGAGCTATCACAAGAAAGATTGATTCAGCTTAAATATCTGATTATCTCCAGAAGGCGGAATTAGAATTGATGTATAGAAGTGACAAGGAGGAAGATTTATATTTCCTACAAGGAAGAACTTGTTAGCAATCTGATCTCTCCAACAATAGAATGAGCTATCCTGTTAGGTAGTGAGTTCCCTTTACACTGGCAATGTTAAAATAGAACCCAGATGTTCATTATACATCTGTAAGGATTCTTCTGCAGATGGAACATTAGATTAGATAAACCTAAAGTCTTTTCAACTCTGAGTTTATTTTTATTCTAATTCTACTGCTCTCTGGAAACTGAGGACAACGTGACTATAAAAATCATACAACTTTATAGCAGCCAGAAAAGTTTCCTTTATATACTTCCTTTTTTCCCCATCAAAGAACTGACTAATGTGAATTTCAATGTTGCCAGTCAACCTCCAGCATAAAAAGTACTTATGAATAAATAAATGGACCAAGAATCACTAATGGAACAGAAGAAGATTGTTAGACTTCCCATATGAATGGAACTATTCCTTAGGTTTATTTGCCAGTAGTTCCTAGAATAGAATATAATTTATATATCACCGCATAGTTATCAAGTACATTCATATCTATTATATAATTTGATCTTTATAGAAAATCCATGTGTGTATGTATGTATGTATATGTGTGTTCGTATAGTATATACATATATATAAATACATATATGTATCATCACTGATAACTCCTGCCTACTTGATGGGTACTTAGAGAAGTCCACTTCTGTAAAACAAGGCTAGGCAGAAGCTAGTTTAAGTGACAAGGGATATTCCCCAGAGTGCCAGAACTTTGAAGATTCTGTCAGGAATTTATACAGTTCAATCAGATAAACAACAAAATAGCAAACAACCAAAAAAAAATCAACCCTGAGATATTACCCAGTTAGCAAAAGAGTTAAAATAGAGAGCTAACAAACTACTTCCACCCTCTAGGCAACCACTGCTGAGGGGAGCTCTTCCCTGGCCTGAACTAACATGTTCCAAACCCTGGTAGTAACCTCCCTAACAAAGTCTTTTGGGGAGCTTCCGTTCTATTTGGATTGGGTCTTATGTGCTCCAAGATCTTTCCTTGCAAGGCAAACTCAGTGGAATTAATATATTGATTTGAGGGCGCAGTTGTGCTATGTGCCCATAATGTCAGAATGCTGTTTAAGTTTAACTCAGGTTGTATGCCCAAAGTCCCATATCTTTGGAAAGGCTGTCTGCCTTACCTACCCCTATCCTGAACCAGTGTTACCATGATCATGGACTGCGTCGACTCTGCCACCATCTGACTCAACCATGCCAGTCAGGCACTGCAATCAGACAGTTCAGGATTATGTGTCAAAGAACCTTAGTTTTTTTGTTTGTTTGTTTTTTTCAAATTAGCTTAGTAGATAAAAGAAAAGAAATTCTCAACAACTGCAAGACTGAGCTGAAGGTAAAATCTATGAGTCAATAAAATAAAATGCATGTATCTTTAGACTTACCAGGATGTACAGTACTGATTAGTTTGTATATGGTTTTCCTAAAAAAAGGATTTAAACAAATAATAGTAGAAAGTACTATTATAGGATTTTTCTTAGAATAAAGATCTCACTATTCAACTTCTATAAATATGGAGATAAAGTATATAGTTCAGGAGATAATCTTAACAACTACATTTGTCAACATTGATGAGTTGGCTATTTGAACAGGTGAAAGTTGAATTTTCCACCATTAGGTCTTTTCTTTCTACTATCCTGATACAGCTCTGAGTGATTTAGATATTATCCTTAACATAAAAGAAAGAAAATTTGCATGTGCCTGGAGGCACTTTTTTTTCTCCTTCCAGGAAGTTTGAATCAAAAATGGTACATAAAATCCACAAGAGCCTGTGTGACACTTTACTTTGCATTCACAGTGAGGTTTGTAAACTGTTAATTTTGGAGATGGAAATTTATTTGGGGGTGGGGTGGGCAGAAGGAAGGGAAAAGCTGGAAAGGAGAGGAATAGCCCATCTCTAAATTCCTACTTCATATGTTTTAGATGGATAGAGGCCAGAAGACTGGAGACAATTCAAGCCTTCACTAGCTCAATGCATCTGAAATTTCTGGCTGCCTGACAGAAAATGTTGTTTGCATTTTTTTCATAGCTCTCCAGGCTCAGGACGTGGCCTGTTAAAACTAGTAAAAAAAAAAAAAAAAGCCTTCAGGGCGAAAGGGGGCTTTTCTTGCATTGTTGAAGAGTTTCATCTTCTCATCATCTCCTGCTTAATCCCAGCTACCTCTTTTCCTCCCTAGAGACAAGGAAATTTGAACTAATCTGGTAAATATAACCCAGGCTGATGGCATGTCAGTGTACACTTCAGTAGCAATGGATGGGCATGCTCCACATTCAATAGAGGTTCTCTTCAACCCTATTTGTTTAGCTTAAATGAAACAAAAACTTTATTGATGCCACGGAACTCAGAGTATTTACAGTGTTAGCCAGCATACACAATTGCACACCCAAGTCAAACTTATTACACAGATTTATTAGCTAGCAGCAAATGGAATGGATGAGTGACATCAAAGACAGATCACAGGAAGTGGTGGAAAATGTGTGTGTAGGCATGTGTGTAGAATACACACATACTCCCACCCATTGATTCTAGGATAGGGAAAAGGAAAGAAGCAAGAAGGAAGGAAAAATAGGTTTACTTTTGTGCCTAGTATAATTTTCAGTAATCTTGAGTTATTTTGTTTTTGCCATCAAATGGCCAGCTGTTTGGGTGCTCAATAGAAAAACTTGTAAAACATAATTGGTGTTTACCTAATACCTTAATAAAATGGAGCGGACAACCTCATTCTTTAAAAATGGATTTTTTGATTTGTATTTCAAACAAAGCAACATGAATAAATGCTGCTGAAGAGGAATTCAATTATTTTACATCTCACCCCATATCTCTGGTATTCCCCTTCATAGAACAACTCATAAATACTATCTTTGATTCATGTTATTGATTGTTCTTAATGAAATTATTTTCTTAACATTTTGTGATTTCCAGGTAGTTTAAAGAGATTTATTTTCTGTTTATCTTCCTAGTTTAAAAACCTGACTATTTTTCATTAATCATCCCTAGGGCTTAGATGTCTCTTTAACAAAAATAGTATGTAGGTTAGCGCTCCACTGCCCTTCTGCCTAGCCTTGTTTTACAGAAGTGGACTTCTCTAAGTACCCATCAAGTAGGCAGGAGTTATCAGTGATGATGCTTGATCTCTAACCAAGAAATATTAGGGAATAATATTAAAGAATGAGCTTCACAGGCTAGAAAAGCCATTAGCTTACAGTGATGTAAATTCAGTTATGAAATGGAGAGCCTATTACATGATTAATAGAGGTTAATAAAGATCACAGAATGCTTAGACCAGATGAGCTAGTCAAAAGCTATTTAATACAATTTCTTTGGCTTCTAGACAGGCTTCACTAGCTTAAAGGGAATCTCTCCAGTGTTTAGACATTTCCAAAGAAGACACCAATTAGCAAATGAATGATATGTAGAGATATATGCAGGTCCAAAGTCCTATATTGAAGTACCTGTGATCTAAATGTGATGATTTTTGATATAGATACTGTTGCTACCTCTCTGTCAGTACTGACAAAGCTCATTCAACCCATTTACAAGTATTTATTGAATGCTTATATGTGGCTACAACTTTGCTACATTTTGTGGAAGCTTTAAGAAAAGTGAAGACAGTTACTTTGTATTTATTTTATAATCATTTGTTGATGAACATATTATCCTCCTCCAACCCCCAAGAAAATGAAAATGTGTGTTACAGGATCCTCAACCAGCTCACTCCTAACTGCAGGTTTATCATAACATTCTGATGTGGGTTCACTTCTCTTCTTCTGTTGTATTACTTTAACTTGGTGATCTCCCATAGATTTCATTACCATCTTTATGGCTGATGATTCTCAGATCTATCCATCTTTCCCTAACCTCTCTACTGACCTCCAATCTCACATATACAACTACTTTTCAGACATTTTGAAGTAGACATCCAATAACATCTTAAATTCAACACATCCAAAACAGAACTCATTCTCTTTCTGCAAAACCCTCCCTCCCCACTAGCTTTCCTATTCCTGTTGAGGCAACACCATTCTCCCAGTCCTTCAGGCTTGCAACCTAGATATCATCCTCATCTCCTTATTATGTTTCACTGCCCCCCCCATATCCAACCTATTGCTTAGGGCCTGCCTTGTTTCATTTTTACAACATCTTGAATGTGCCCCCTTCCCTCATCTGACACTGTCACCACTCTGGCACAGATCTTCATCGCTTTAGCATTGAAGTATTGCAATAACTGCTGCTGTGTCTGTCTGCCTCAAGTCTCCCCCCACTGCAGTCCTTCCTCTGTTCAGCCACCTAAAGGATCTTCCTAAAGTGCAGGTCTGATCAGTTCACCCTGCCTGCAATCAGTAAACTCCAATGGTTCCCTATCACTTTCAACATCAATTTTACAATCTTTTACTTGGTATTTAAAGCTCTTCATGACCTGAGCCTTCCTACCTTTCCATTCTTACATGTTACTCTAAGATCAAATATATAATCCTGTTTAGTGTTCAAATCTCTTTATAAATTTGCTCTCTCCCAACTTTACAGTTTTCCTATACCTTACTCCCTGCCTTTATTGTTATTGTCATTTACATTTGTACTTGTAGGCAATAGGATTTCCTTCTTTTGAATAAAAAGATAATATCCCCTCTTCAGACTGGTATGACTGTCATGGCAAATCAAGCTTTGCAAGAAATGTAAACCATTTCAACCTTGCAATATCTTGACTCACTTCTAGGCAGTGAAAGCCATGACATTGTCATAGTAGTCCAAAACTGAGGAGATAAAAATGTATTCATATCTTTCTAGTAGCATTATTCCCTTTTTGAAATTTCAAAGAAAATATATTCTGAAAAATCTGGTTGACTGATCAGTTCAGAATGGAACCTCTGTTTATAATCTTCTGGAATCTGTTACATTGCAAAAATGTTTCCACCAGAGTTGAAAATAATATATGAAGACTGAAGACATAATCTCAACATATTTGCCCAACTAAAACCCTTCAGTCAAAAATATACTTATGTATCCAGATGGATTTTGTGCCCACAATGCCCAGTAACTAGATTGACTCCATATATGACTGAGTAAACAAATATAGCAGGATATATTGACTTTGTATAAAGTCAATCCTAATCCTTTGGGATGATCTCAGTTAAAACATTTTGAGCCACCCCACTCCCCAAAGTCTGACTCATTTGCTAAAGTACAGAACGTAAAAATGTTTATATCCAGTTGGACCACACTGGTATGTCATGTATGACATTTTCAGGAAGCTTACTCTCAACAAATGTCCTTAAAAGAAAACTGAAATCCAAGTGTAAGGCAGAGAACATATTCTTTTGTTTAGGCACATATGAGTTAATTTTCTCATAGTTTGATCTGTAGCACTGATTGCTAATCTTGGCACAAGTAAACACTTAAGAAATGGTATTTACTGAAGTAATAAGCACAATTTGATGAAGTGCCCATCTTGGGAGTATTCAAAACATTTTTTTTACAGGCTCCAAAATCACATCCCTAAAGAAAGAAGAAGGCAGTTATCCAATTTTATCTGAGGTCCTAACCCAAATGATATGCTACATGTAATATGTGGCATTAGATCTCTGTTAGCATTTTAACATATTGAAATGCACATATGTGTTGTGTATATACTATTCCAAAAGCAACATTGCCATGTTCCAATTCAATTGCAGATTTCTATTGAGCATCTTTTGTGTATTATCTAAATTTTGTACAGCATAATGGTATATTATGTTTAGTCATTTTTCAATCATGACTGACTCTTGGTAAACCCTTTTGGAGTTTTCTTGGCAAAGATGCTGGGATGGTTTGCCATTTCCTTCTCCAACTCATTTTGCAGATAAGGAAACTGAGGCAAACAGGGTTAAGTGACTTGCCTAGGGTCACATAGCTAGTAAGTATCTGAGGTCAGATTTGGACTGAGGAAGGTGAATCTTCTTGACTTCAGGCCCAGCACTCTATCTCCTGTGTCACCTCGTTGCCCAACTGCACACTATAGGTGTGTCATAAACGTTTGTAGAATTGAATTGAGTCACAGAACACACATGTAGGCATTAGTTACAGGAAGTTCACATGTGCCCTCAAGTTCCACCTTGGAGCTACCTATGATCAAATTGCATCATATGGTATGTTTTCTCCTCCTCCCTTCTTCCCTCATGTCATGCCACAAATATGTATGTATGCATATATGTATATATAATGTATGTATCTGTATGTACACATGTATGTGTATATATACATGTATATGTATGTATTTTAAATGCCTCGGTTATTGATATGATTTAGAGATAAATTTATAAAGAGTTTTTATAGGGTGTATACCTTAATTTCTTTAGGTGTTTTCATTCAGGTCACTAAAAATGTAAAAATAAATGTCCCTTCTATTGATTTACAATACAGAGTGACAAAAAAGCAGTTTAATTAACAGAAAAGTATTGGTGTTTATGGGATAATTGCCAGCATAAATTAGGAATAATATGAGACAAATTCCAAGAGTTGCATTATTCTCTGTGAAGTAAGTTTGTTGCAAGAAAATAGAGACAGTTTTGAGAACCTGGATTTGTATTCAATATTGCTTCATTATTTTTAACATTATTCTCATTCTTTCCTCTTTACTTTGTACCTTGCTCAGTGGTGGCCCCTGGTCACCACTTTTTTCCTTTTTTTTACATTGAGGCTGGAATCTGTGGCTCGGTTCATACTTTTCTCACAGTTTCCCCAGTCTGATTCCTATTATCATTTTGCATTCTTTATGCCTTAAAGTTCAAGGCCTTATTTAAATGAGTCTAATTGAAAGTTTTCCTTTATTTTTTTAAGTTGATCTGTCTTCTACTAAAAAATCTGAGCTACATATCTAGCTTTATAAGCATCACCTGATAGAAAAGCCACGGGGTAATGTTTTTGGTTCATTCAATAAAGATTAAGCATCTCATATGGGGCAAAGACTAGTTTCCATACAGAGAAGATAAAAGACAGGGCAGAGTCTACCTTCAAAGAGTTTACAGATCTAGTAAAGGGGAAGTAAGACATACACACAGGTAAACCTAATAAGAATAATAATCACATTCAGTGCTTTAAGATTTATGAAACATTTCAGTTACATTACGTTGTATGATCTTCACAGAAACCTTGTACAATGGTAAATGCTATTATTTTCTCCATTATCCATTTTAAGGATGAGTATTCTGAGGCTCAAAAAAGATTAAGTTGTTTTCTCAAGGTCAAAGAGCTGATAATATTTACCTGAATTATATTAGAGCAGTATCTTTTGGTTATACCATATTCATTGTATTGTCCATTAGGTGATTTTATGTGAAAACCATGGATTTCCTAAACTTTGTATAAAAATAGCTTCTTTTGAGGGTAAGGGACAATTTCCAGCTTTCTTGCATAAAAGTTTTCTATTGTGTTGGGGAAGGTGGTAAACAAATTGCACCTCATGTTGGCACATGTTGGACAGCAGCCTGAGTCTTGCTTTGCCCTTTGGGGTGCTTTTTTGAGGTTGTTGGGTTTCTTTGGGAGGGGGGATGGTAGAGAGGCTATGAGACTTACCATAATGTTGTACCTTCTCCTTTTAAGTTTTAGCCTCCTTCCACCCAATACAGATAACCAAACTCCACAAACCTTACAATGCTTTTGAAGTCATCCATCCATCACCCTCCACTTCTCTTTCTCTCCCTCGAAGGATATATTTTTACACTTTTGTTTATCCAGTGTACCTTGTCCTAGGAACAGGGGTACACTTTGAGCAGTGGACAGGAGGTTACTCACAGAAACAGAAGAAGCACCCACACTTAATGTAACATTGTTTTTGAGCCAAGCATTGTGTTATTTTTGGCCAGCAAGATGCTTTCTTCTGTGTCTCATAGAGCTGAAATATTAATGTAGTGGAGTGAGCTGGGTAACTTTGTCTCAGGGAATGAATTTGTCAGATCACCTGCGCTGAAGAATTCTAAACGGAGTCCTTTCTTTGCAGTGCCCTGATTTTACGTGTACAGAGGCTATTAATGAGCAGGAAAAATTCACTCCTACATGGAGAGAACCTTTTGCAGAAGAGCTA
The DNA here is from genome assembly GCA_023548195.1 of Bettongia penicillata ogilbyi. Lineage (NCBI taxonomy): Eukaryota > Metazoa > Chordata > Mammalia > Diprotodontia > Potoroidae > Bettongia > Bettongia penicillata. The sequence continues at coordinate 5,496,250 of JAJHZJ010000271.1, read as the reverse complement.
GAATTGATGTTCCTGTTGTCCTCTTGAGGCCCTGAAGCCTCAAGCTCTTGTATTCTAAAGTTCAGCAGGGGAGAATGTAAGGAGCACTGGGCCAGACAACCCAGGGCCTCTAATTCTGATTGTACAACTCACTCATTAGACATGTAACCTTCAGGAAATGCTGCCACCTCTTTGAGTGTCACCTTCCTCACATGGAAAATGAGAGTATTGGGCTAGAGGGATCAGGGATTCTTCAACTTCTTCCATTAGAGACCCTTTTTTTGCCCAAGAAATTTTTATGTGATCCTAGGTATATCCGTATATAAACTAGGTAGACAGATCAAACACTTACGGATAAGAAATCATAAAGTAATTTATTTTAAAATAATACTTTGGTATACACATAATTTTGCCACTTATTAAAGAGGAATGTGAATTTGCATGCTGAAGAGATGGATGTGCTCGTTTATTCTTACCTAAACAATTAAATCTTGGCAGAATATTTGATAGAGTATTTTCAAAGTTTTTCAGAGTTTATCAATATTTTGATTTTATAATCGTTAATAATGAAAATGCCACTTTGGATAAATACATAGTACAAAATGGCAGAAGTATGTTTAGGCCATTTCAGAAATTGTTGGAAATTCTGACCTAATCCCAAGTCAAAAATTCACTTAAAGCTTTTGTATGTACAGTAAAAAACACTGCAGTTCATAGCATACAATAGTCTTGAATCTGAACTGAGGTGTTTCTGGCAGCATTTGTTGGTGTTGTGTGGCTTGATGGCATGCACAGTGCAAAGTGCACATGCTTTGTGTTCAAAACCAAGGGTGTGATGAAGTTGCACAATGCAGCATGGTCAAACACTGCCAGAAATACCTCAGATTCATTACATGTTTGATTTTCAATTAATTTTTTTATTGCATGTTCAGAAATCTTTTATTGTTGCCAGATTTTTCAAGACCCCCCCCCCCCAACATTCAGTTACAAAACCCTTTATGGGGTTGTGACCCACAGTTAAAGAAGTAATGGTCTAGATGACCTGGAAGGTCCTCTACAATTCCAATACTCTATCATTTACCTGTTGGCCTAAAGAACATTGGATCAGGTCCAGAGTAAAGAACCATTTTCAGGCTAATTGAATTTAATTGAATATGCATTTACTAAAGTGCTCTGCATGCAGAACACTATGCAAAGTGCTTAGATGTAAAGATAATTTTGAAGAAAATACGTTTTCAATTAATTCACATTTATTTTTTGTCTTTCCTACCTCTTCTTCCCAACTGGGGAGAAAAAGGAAAATAAAAATGAAATCCTTGTGACAAATATGGACAGTCTAGGAAAACAAATTCCAGCACTGGCATATTTCTAACAAAAATTCAACAGTCCCTGCCATCATGGAGCATGTATTTTACTGGGGAGAAACAACAGGAAAAGAAACAAGTAAATATAAAATCATTTTGTCGGTTGAGAAAGATGTAAAAACTGGGGGAATCAGTAAAACTTGTAATAGTTTGCACTTAAGCTCAGTTTTGAAGGAAGCCAAAGATTGCATGAGATGCAAAGACTTTGGGCCCCTTTTGTATCATTCAGCCTTTAGTATATGTTGTTGATAAATGTTAATTGGGTAACTGCTTTTGATCTGCTCTGTGGAGGAAAGACCTACCTTAAAATCAGGTTGAAGCAAGTTTGCTGAAGTACAAACTGTATATTACCTTGGGGGGAAGAAGTAAGTGCTGCACCTTTGAGTGATTGTTATGGGATTGCGTGTGGCATTCTGGATGGTGAAAAACATCATTTCAAAGCCAGTTAAGGCATCACAACTCAATTCTCTTTAGGGAATATCTTGACTTTTACAGATGAAATTGACTACTGGGGAGGATTGTCCTTTTCAACTGAGAGATAGACCTCCTACTTTCAATGGTTGTAGAATTTAGTTCAACCAGTATTTACGAAGCACCAGCTGTGTGTGTGTGTGTGTGTGTTAGAGAGAGAGAGAGACTGTGCCACCAAGACACAACACAAAAAGATGAAAGATGCAATGTAGAATATTAGAGCTAGAAAATGACCTTTATCACCAAGTAGTCCATTCTCCTCATGTTTGCTGATGACAAAATTGAGGGCAAGAAAAATAACTTGGTCATGGTCACACCGATAAAGAGAAACTAAATCAAGTGTAGAAACTAAGTCTTCTGATTCCAAACACAGTGCTCCTTTTACCACCTACTATTGATAGTCTAAGGGTTCTGTTACTGGATTGAAACATGGAAGGCGTATCATATATCCTAACCCTTTAATTTTACAGATAAGGCAAATGAGGTCCAGAGAATGAGCCCGTGTACACGTGGGTAGTAGTAGCCCAGAGTCACACTTTTTTGCAATTTAAAACAAGAATGTGGAGATCATTTCTAGTGAACAGTCTCTGTTCCATTAGTCCATTTGGACTAATAATGATTATGTTAAGGAAAAGAAAAAAATTCTAATTAAAGTAAGGTTTATATGGGTCTAGATAAAGATGGCTTTCATTTCTCACCTGCTCAACCCTAGTCCTCTCCGTTTGGGCAGTCATTTTTGCAGAGTTTCCTGCTTTCTTGGAGAGCAGGGACCAATTATACCATAAAGTCTAGCAGGAGTTTATTCATACTGTTGATGGAGTGATCAAAATGAATAGTAAAATTGTAATGACTTGGGAAGTAGGAAATATTAAATGAGTATTTTTAAACCCCTAGGAAGGAACATGATTAATTGCAATATTTATTTTAGTGAAAATCCCTCTGATGCTTTGCCACTTTTTATTACTCTCCCTCCAGTATCCATTGCACCATATCCTTAAAAATCAATTACTTTAATGTAGTTTTACTAGGGCAATATAATTCATACTGGGTGAGGCTATATGAGAAGTACTTTTAGACCAGGGACAGATTCAGTGGTATTCCCAGCACCAGGGATCTCCATGTTGCATATTTCTATTATTAACCATCACTGATTAGAGAAATCTAATTCCTGCATTTAAAAAAAATTGAAAAACAATTTGTGGAACAGTCAACTCCCCTCTTCTGAGATATCTGTCATGGTCTATTTGTATTTAAGCTTATAGTCACAGAGAATTTACCTAGTGCTAATTTTTTATAGTTCCCCCCCAAAAGCGATTCTGTATAGACATGTGACAGCTGTGACATATGCACCCAAGTCTCAGAAAGATAGCATGTTGAAATGGGAAGAGCACTGACTTTAGGAACAATCAATCCAGACTGGAACATGGCTGTGCACCTTACCACATGTTTGACATTTAGCTTGGTCAGTTACCCTCTTTGGATCTATATTTCTTCATCTGTGTAATGGGGATGGGTGATAGGATTGGAGCAGCGACCCACTAAACCCTCTTTCATCTGTGAATCTATGGTCTGTGCGTCCTACTATGGGACATGCTGCCACAGTTCTGAGGTCAAACCAGAGGCTGAATGGTACTACTGGGACTATAAGACTGACCATAAAAATTGGTCTTGAACTCCAGGATTAACGTTGTTTGATACAAAGGAGTAAACAAAGAGATTTAGCCGTTTATTACATGTAACACCATTCAATGGTAAGTAGGCACCTTTGAGTGCGTACTCTTGCCCAGTGAACATAGATATTGTCATAATTCTTTCAGCTGTCAGTGTTGACACCTATGCATTGTTCAGTTACCGTGACTGTTTTCTTTCTATAAGTTGTTGTGGATAAAGAACCTAGTCTAGTCAGACTTTCTCAGTCTTCCTTCTAAAAGGTAACTCAGTCAAATCCACCCAGGTTTCTGGGATCCAAATCAGTCTTGGTATGTCAGTGAACCTAATATTAATGAATGTCTACCATCTGACTATTGTGGTGCCAAAAATGCTCATTCTTACCCTCAAGAAATTTATAATCTAGTTTTAAGAAAAATGAAATGCAAATATGTGCAACAGTTAGAAAGTCATATAAAACAAAGTATACCTAGGAGCCAAATTGTGGAGCAGAAAGATATTTATGTTGAAAAATTTATTCAGAGCTCTGAGTATTTTTTTATTTGGTTTGCACATTCAACTTTGGGGGGAGGGGGGGTGGGAGGAGTGGCAAGGAAAGAATCAGTATGCTTATATACTACTGGATGTCATAGACAAACTCTTCAGCAAGCTGCCCAATGGAGAATTATTAAGGGTCTTTTGCATGTGATTGCTAAGGCAAAAATCACGTGGTAGAAAGTTGGAACCCAGTTGGTAAGAGAATAACACTGAATTAGAGGTGCAGAGTGGGTTGTAACTGTGACCTTTTGAGAACATGAATAGACTATAGGGATAGAAAATTAACTATTTTCCACCTAAAAACAACAAAATTCTCCATAGGAACGACAGTTTCCCATAGTCCTTAAAAATATGAATTTCTACTTTGCTTTTAGCATTGTGTAATAATGTCAGGTTCTCTAAAAGCATAACAAAATAATTAGAATCCCAATTTGACAATGGTTTTGGAGTCAGAGAACTTTAGTTCAGATCTTAGCCCTACTATTTACTTCCTCTGCCATCCTATTTCACCTAAGCTTCAGTTTTCTCATCTGTAAAGGAGAGGTGTTGAACTACAGAATCTCTGACTTGTATTCTAGTTCAAATTTTTATGATCTTGCAATCATAAGTGCTCATGGAAGTTCAGAGAATAGGGGACACAGGAGTCTGTGAAGACTTCACGGATACGGTAGGTGAAACGACCCTTATTATACAGGAGTAATTTGGATAGACATAAAAGGGTAAAGAAATTTTAAGCAACATGGGGCAATATTATATTAAATAATGCTGTCTTTTTTTCTGGAATGTTCCTTGGCTTAGTAGAAATCTGATTTCTAAAACAAAATGGTTTAAAGCTATATTAATCTTAGAGGAGAGAAAGCAATGTTTATTATGCATTTAAACTGACTCTGTAATTCACATGAATATGGACTATAAAATAAGGGTAATAAAGTTAACTCCTAAGTATCTATGAGCCCAAGCTTGACATGAGATGGACTCAAGGAGACTCATCTTTCAGGGATGGACTCCTGTCCTGGGACATTTTGAGAGTTGCATAGATACATTACAGAGTGGAGTGACTGAGCCTGAGTATGTTTCTATGTTACAGTGACCTTCGTTCAAGTTTTCTGTTTTAAGAAAGGCTTTCTCAGCCCAATCCAACCTATAAAACCTCAATGTTGCTACAGATTCCTTACTGTCATATTATGACAATGAATTCCTTGAAGCTAGGCCAATTAAGCTCAATGAAGACAGAAAGAAATCTTGCCCAATAACCAGGCTTTGAACTCAGTGGGTCCCAAAAAGAACTCATTCTCTTTTCCCCAAATTCTACCCTTTCCACTAACTTCTTTAATTCTCTGCAGTTCTTCAGAGCAGAGATTGCTATGTTTTTTGGTCTTTACATACTTAGCACCCTGTGGTGCCTGGCACATAGCAGGAATTAAAGAAACTTTGAATGAATGAATAAGACTATTTTTTTAAAGAAAAAGCAGCTAGAGCACAAGTAGCTGAAACTCTGATTTAAGGAATAATACAAAGAAAATAAGAAGCTAAAGTACTTGAGAAACTATAAGTTATTGTTTTGTAATGTGTTAGAACTCAAAGAAAATGTAGATAATCTGGAAACATCAAGCCAGGTTTAAAAAGAACCTCTGGCTTTCTGTATATTTATAAACTATATATACACATATATATTGTACACACACACACACACACACAGACACACACACACACACATACAAGCCAGATGTACAAGACTCACATTATGTTAGAGCTAAAAGGCACCTTAGGGATCATCAACCCAACTCCTCATTTTATAGATGGGAAAACTTAGCACCTGAATGTAACCTGAAAGTAACCTGCCTGTGGCCAAACAACAAGTGAGTGGCAGAGAAGGAATTGGACCTTAGGTCTTCTGAAATCTTCATTAGACTTTATAGCTTTTCTTATTTCTGATATCTATCTAGATGAGTTAGATTTCTAGCATTATTCATGCCATTTAATAATTCAGGGACCCATTGTTATGTGTACATTGCCCAAAGCTGACACAATGACAGCAATGATGATGATGATGGTGATAGCTAGCATTTATATATTTTAATATATGTTTTAATAATGACAAAGTTCTTTACAAATATCACTTGGTTTTAAACCCTTAACAATGCTGATTTTTATGGAGAAGGAAACTGAGGCAGATGGATTAAGTGAGTTGTCCAGGGTCACACAGTTTATGAGTCTCTGAGGCTACATTTGAACTCAGGTCTTCTTGACTCCAAGTACAGTGCCCTATCCACTACACCACCAACTGTTTCAATATGGAATATTTTGATATTGAATATTTCAGTATACACTGAAACAATGCCTTGGATCCATATTTTCTGCCCTCTTTTTTGTCAGTAAGATTTTTTGCAGGAGAGAGTACATCATTATTTAAGTCAAAATTGTCAAAACATGCAATCCTAAATTGAGCTTAATTTGAAGGCAATGGAGAAATCTTCAAGAAAACCAAATCAAGCAGTTACATGTGCTACTTTTGTTTTGGACTTAAGTTTTCTTCACTGGGCAGGAAAAACAATCGGATTACTTGACGTGACTCTATAAATAATGGATGAGTTAAACGTGGGCTTGTTCTTCCTCCTAAGTGAACTAAATTCATAAGCTTCCCCATGACGAGTGATGCAGACAGGCTGGTAGCAACCAGTCTGCCACTGCTTCAAGCTAAGCCTCCTTTTAAAGAAAAGAACTAAAGAGAAGAGCAAATGAAACCTCTTCTGGGTGAGAATGCTGTCGTAGAAGAAGAGATGTAGTTGGATAATTATGCAGCCATATTTATTTTAAAATATAAGAGCTTGAATAGGGTGATCACATGCCAAGATACTATTTTAGCATCGTAGGATCAGAGATCAAGAGTTGAAAGGAGACTTAAAGGTCATCTAGTCAAAGAACCTCATTTTATAGATGAATAAACTGAGGTCCAGGAAATTCAACTGATGTTCTGAAGGCTGCAAATGTAGAATGTCAGAGGCTGGATCTGAACCCAAGTCCTTCATCTCCAGAGCCGATAGTCTTTCCACCATACTGCTCTACATCAGTCAGCACTGTGAATAGTGGTTCAAAACAAGGAGTCTCCTCCTATTTGAACTACTACTTATCAGTTATACTTTTTCCCCTCAGTGATCAGGCTTATTGCTTCATTCCAACTTATAAAAAAAACTTTTCTTTTTTAAAGATGGTCAACAACTGTTTTTGCTTTATCATTACAAGAATTACAAATACAGTTTGTGGAAGAGGCTTTTGGATTTTTAAGTGTAAAGTTCTAAAAGAAACAGAAGAAAAAATAGAAGCATGATTAGCAGAATTGGGGGCTACTCTGAGAAGTAATCCTGGGGATCCAGTTACAGCAGGTCTCTTGGCCCTGGGCTGTTGGAAATGCTCCCAATTTAAAAGTCAACTAAATTTACAGAAGAGATAAAGTAGGGAGTGATTATTTAGATTACATTTGCTATGGGATTTATGCAAAATTCCCTTTAATTCCTTGACTAAAGGTAGATAGAGAAGAACAGAAACCTTTAGTTAACAACGAAGCTTTGAAATTATTACATAAGATTGAAAATGAGTCTAATCTCATTAAGTACATTGTTCTCGGTGGGTTCTTTCAATTTCTATTATGCCTTCAGGTTCTAGAACATCAGGGTAGCTTTCCTTGATAGTTTCTTGAAAGATTAGGTTCTTTTTTTGATCATGATCCAGTGATTCTTAAATTCTCTCTCCTGGATCTATTTTCCAGGTCAGTTGTTTTCCCAATGAGATATTTTGTATTTCTTTTTTACTTTTTCATTCTTTTGATTTTATTTGGTTGTTTCTTGATGTCTCATGAAGTCATTAATTTCCACTTAAGGAATTGTTTTCTTCAATGAACTTTTGTGCCTCCTTTCCATTTGACCAGTTCTACTTTTTAACTGGTTCTTCTCATCAGTGACTGTATATCTTTCCATTTGGCCTCTTCAAGGCATTCTTCTCATCAGTAGATTTTTGTGACTTTTTTTAGATCTCATTTGGCTTATTTTGTTTTTAAGCTGTTATTTTCTTCAGTGTCTATTTGTGTCTTTCCTACCAAGTTGTTGACTTGTTTTTCGTTATTTCCTTGCATCACTCTCATTCCTCTGCCTCTCTTACTTGATTTTTAAAATCCTTATTGAGCTCTTCCGTGGCCTGAGACCAACTTATATTTTCCTTTGTAGCTTTGCATGCAGGAATTTTGACTGTGTTTTGATCTTCTTTGTCACCATAGTAACTTTCTATGGTCAGATTTTTTTTTTCTGTTGTGTGCTCATTCTCCAGCCCATTTCTTGACTTTTAACTCTATGCTCCAGTGGATTCTGCTGCACAAACGGAGGGTACACTGTCCCAAGCTTCAGGTTTTTTTGTTCAGCTCTTTTCAGAGGTAATTCTGGGGACCTGCAAGTTTTTGGCTCTTTCCAGGTGGTATGACCTAAGGAGAAGTGTGTTCACTATTCTTGTGTGCTGTGTCTTGGTTTGTGACACTGGAGCTGTGACCAGGGTCCGCGTTCCTCTGCAGCCCTAAGCTCGGCTGTGCTAGCGCTCCTTCTCACCCTGGAACTAAGCCCCAGATCCAAGTAAAGGCAATGCAACATAAATCCCGCACCTGGTACCAGCAAAGGGACCCCTTTAAATGTCCTTCTCACCCATTGTCTGATCCTGTTACGGTCTGTGGGCTAAGAAGTCTGGAAACTACCACTGCTACCGCTGACTCAGTCACACCTGCTTTACTGGGGCCCAGTCTGCACTAAACTCACTCCTCTCTCATTCTGTTGCAACAGACCTTTCCTGCTGACCTTTTAAGTTGTTTTGGACTGGAAGATTGTTTCACTCTTGTTTTTGAGCGGGGTGGGGGGGGGGGAGGGGAAGGGGGGGGCGGGTTCTGCCTCTCTAGAATTTGCTTGCTGTCATTGTTTAAAGGTATTTTGGAGGGTTTCTGAGAGAGCTTCAGGGAGTCCTTGCCTTTTTACTTCACCATCTTGGCACTGTCTCAGTTCTCTGTATATTTGAGAAATGAGGCCATTATCGGAGACACGTGTGGTAAAGATTGTTTCTCAGCCTTCTGCTTTCCTTCTAATCTTGGCTGTATAGGTTTTGTTTTTGCAAAAGCTTTTTAATTTAATATAATTAAAATGATCTGTTTTACATTTTGTAATGCTCTCCATTTCTTGTATAATCATGAATTCTTTCCTTCTCCATAGGTCTGATAGGTAGATTTTTCCTTCCTCTTCTAATTTATGGTGTCACCCTTTGTGTCTAAATCATGTAGCCCTTTTGACCTTATCTTGGTATATGGTGTGAGATGTTCGTCTATATCTAGTGTCACCTATTTTTTGTGTCCTATTGTTTTCTAGTTTTCCCATCAGTTTTTGTCAAATAGTGAGTTCTTATTCCAAAGGTTGAGGGTCTTTGGGTTTCTCAAATAATAGGTTACTATGGTCATTTACTACTGTGTCTTGTGTACCTAATTTATTCCACTGATCAACCACTCTATTTCTTAGCCAGTACCAGATAATTTTGATAACTGTTGCTTTACAATATAGTTTGAGATATAGTGCTAGGCCACCTTCCTTTGTATTTTTTTCCTATCAGTTCCCTTGATATCCTTGACCTTTTGTTCTTCCAGATGAATTTTGTTATCTTTTTCTAACTCTGTGAAATAACTTTTTGGTAGTTTGATTAGTATGGCATTGAATAAGTAAATTAATTTAGGTAGAATTATCCTTTTCATTATACTGGCTTGGTTTGCCTATGAGCCATTCACTCTCTTCTTGCCTCCCTGTTAAGGAATTAAGCTACCACCCAGACCACTCTAATGAAGGTGTCCTCTCAAAGGTCATGATTCACCTGCTTAGCACCCAGCACTATGGCCTTTTCAAGGAGATCTTCATTTTCCTTTACCAGATAGCATCTGAAAGTCTTGATGATTCTCCCTTTGTTGAAACATTTTCATCTTTTCACTTTGGAGACTGCAGTCTTTTAATAATATTACCACTTCTCTGACCTCCTTTCATTCATTGGTTCCACTTCTTTGTTTCTTTTTAAAATGTAGATATTCCTCAAGATTTTTGTCTTCTCCTGCCATGAACTTAAATGCAATGATTTCTTCTATCTGCACTGCATATGACTCTCAAATCCTTACTTTAAGCAGACAGTCATACTTAAGAATTTAATCATCTTTAAATTTTCAGCCTTTTATTTAACTTGTTTTTGTTGTTTATCCTTCCTTCTGAAAGGGATCAATGACATTTAGAGGGTGATGTCCTGACTTGTGTATAAATTGGATTTGAGTGAGGCAGAGCTATACAAAGTCATCAGCCTTGCTTTCTACTCCAGTCATCAGAGTCCAGTGGCAAGACAGAGGTCAAGGGTAGTAATGGTCCAGGTGGCATGGTCTTTTTAAATTAAGGTCTTCCCCAAGTCTCATTTTTCTGAGGCCATGCCCATGCCCATTAAACCGAAGGGTTAGGTAAGAACTGAAACAAAATATGACCCAAATTACCATCACAAAGATATCAAACTTGGATCAGGAAGATCCTCTGAGTTTCCAGATAGAGCAAAAACCTTGTGATTTATACTCATACAAGCCACCAGAATCTAAACAGTGAGCTTCTGGGACCTGTGTTAGGGGCTATAATTGGCCATTCACAGAAAGCCAGAATTATTAGGTTCAAAAGGGTAGTCAAGTGGCTCCACTTCAAACAGAATGGGCTTTTGTTTAAAGTCTGTTTTTAGAGAGCTATATTTCAAGAAAACAAAAGAGCAAACACAAAAAATGATTCTGAAGGGTAAAAAGTAAATTGCCCAAGTTTTTTTTTTGAGAGAAAGAAGATGGTAAAGAGGAGGAAGAGAAATGGCAGCAGCAGCAGTCGCATTTTGGGTCGGAGAGGGAGGCTGCTATCGTTCTCAGGGAAAGTAAAGAAAGCGGATTAAAAAAACCTTGTCCCAAAGTTCCGTCCTTTCCACAAATGCACTCAACGTCCATGGGAAGACTCAGCTTAAATTCAGACCAGATTATTAGTGCAGCACAGGTGTACAGAATATGAGGAAGAAGGTTGAGCTCACGTCTCCTTCTTTGGGAGCCCCTCTTTGTGCAGACACCTCAGCAGAGTCCTTGCTGTTCATCCTTCATGCCTGAAGAGAACCAGTGCCATCACAAGGGTGATGTCCTGACTCGCACACGAGTTGGATCTGAGCGAGGCAGAGCTGTGGAAAGTCAGAGATTACCCATATCCAATTAGGTGACAGGGAGAATTCTTTACAATATTGTTTTCTTTTTATCCTCTGCTTTCTGTTCTCTCAACCTTCTTAGTACCTGTGTGACCTTAGTCAAGTTAGGACCTCCTCAGACTCTACTTTTCTTATTTGTAAATATGAAGTGGTTGGACCCGATGGGCCAATAAAATTTCTGCCTACTTTTTATCTGACCTATTGCAACAGCATTCTAACAAATATTTCTGTCACCAATCTTTTCTTTCAGAGCAATTTACTTAAATAAAAATTAAGTGTCTACTATGTGCTCAGTGTTGTAGATATTAAAAAGAGGCAAAAGACAGTTCTTACTAGGAAGGAACTTACAAATTAATGGAGGAGATGATCAAATAAGTATGCACAAATGAGCTATAAGACAGATTAAAAAGAGAATAATTAAGGGAAGGAAGGTCTTAGAATTAAGGATAATAGGAAAAGACTTCTTATAAAAGATGAGATTTTTAGATTGGACTTAAAAGGAAGCCAGTGAAGCCAGTAGATAGTGACGAGGAGGGAGTATTTCAGGCAGAAATAGCCAGAGAAAATGTCTGAGAAGTCTGGTTCAAGCAATGGCAAAGAGACCAGTGTCACTGGATTTGAAGGGTATATGATAGAAGGTAAAGTATAAGACTAGAAAGAAAGGAGGAAGCTAAGTATGAAGGACTTTGAATGCCAAACATAGAATTTTGTATTTGATTCTAGAGGTGATAGAGATTCGCTGAAGTTTATTGAGTTGGAAGGTGACATGATATTGGAAAAATCACTTTGTTTCCTGAAACATTGGAAATAGGAGACACTTGATGCAGGCTGACCCACCAGGAAGCTTCTGCAGATGAATTCCAACGTGAGGTGTGGAGGATGTGCTGTACTAGAATGTAAGAGAAGTGTAAGGCAGGATTAGAGCAGAGAAGAGTTATACTTGAGAGATGTTCTAAGGTGAAATCAGGAGCCTTTGGCAACAAACTGTAAGGGGAGCAGCAGTAAAGAGTAAGGGATGGCTTATACGTGTTGACCCTGTGTTCTTCCTTCGTTTTTGAAGAGGATCATGACATCTGAGAAATAATGACATGACTTGCACTTGTCTTTGTTTGGAATGAGGGAGGACTGTGCAAGGGCACCAACATCACTTTCTCCTCCTGAGCCATCTGGATCCAGTGACCACATATTCATCAGGATGACTGGAGACATCCCAGGGTGCAATGGGAGACCTTGGCCTTCTAGGCTAAGGCCTTTTCAGGTACTCACTTAAAGTGAGGTAATGCCTATTCAGTGAATAGGCCTCTTTTAAAAGTAGTCAGGGGGACGACTCCTTTAATAGAAAAGAAAAATAAGTAAAAAAAAAAAATCACTCTTGGAGGGGTAGGAGCCTCAGCATTGTTGTTTCGAAGAGAACCTGTTACTATTGACATTCACTGTAAGCCAGGAGGGTCCAAAACAGCCATTGAGTGGAGGTTGACCAGGGACCCATTGTTGTTGAACTCATGGGCTTTGAAGTGCACTGGGTCTAAGGTTTCAGGGAGACAAGAAGGAAATGAAAGGGAAGGGAAGGGAAGTTAGCCAAATTAACTGAGCAGCTTCTGGCCATCAAAATTTACCTTATTTTGGAGAGGAGAAGGAAAGGGAGAGGGCTAGGTTGAAAGAGAGGTTGAGCTGGCAGCTTGGTCTACTCACAGGTTGTGTTGAAGACATGACATCAGAGATATGATGATATGACTTGCACTTGACTTTGGAGGGCTATTCAAGGGCACCAGCTTCACTTTCTCCTCCTGAACCATCTGGATCCAGTGACCAGATATTCATCAGGATGACTGGAGACCTCCCAGGATGCAATGGGAGACCTTGGCCTTCTAGGCTAAGGCCTTTTCCGGTACTCACTTAAAGTGAGGTAATGCCTATTCAGTGAATGGGCCTCTTTTAAAAGTAGTCAGGGGAATGACTCCTTTGATGCAAAAGAAAATATAAATCATATCAATATAGATATATCAATATCATATAGATGCATCAATAAAATAAATAGATAAATGTTGACCCTGACTGACTAGGGGAATGGGATTCTCCTCAACATAATAAGGAAGTTGGGAAGTAAGCCACATCTCTGATCATGCAACTCCCTGATTCAGAATTTTTTCTTTGCCTTCCTTATCCATTATCAAGTTAAGTTCAAATTTCTTATTTCTGTAATCTGATTTGCAATATTTCCCATTACAGCTTTACATCAACTTACATTCCAGTTACTCTGGGCCATTTGCCATTCCCTGAACATACTTTGCGCTTTTTAAATTCTCTGGCTTTGTCCATATTTTTCTCCAAATTTGCCTTCATCTCCACTTGTTGGCATTTTTCTTTTACTGGTCTCAAAAATGCTTCTTGATTGAGAGATAGCTCTTGGTTCAGAGCTTCCTTATGATACTTATCACATACTATTTTTTTTTTATCATGATCACATAAGTATTTTATCTCTCAATAAAAGTATAAGCTCAAAACAGAAATTATGTCTTTTTCAGGTCAATATAAAAAAAAAGTATTAGTCTGGAAACCTTGAGTTTCCAGGAACACAGCATGGTATAACAAGAACAGAGTTGAATTGGGAGTCACAGGATCTACGTACAAATCCTGTTTCTGCCCCTTATCACCTGTGAAACCTAGAGCAAGTCAGTTTCTTTATCTGTAAAATGAAGCTAAAAATAATAGGTGTTATTTATTTAATACTTTAATATTTACATAGTTCACAAATATGATTAACTATAGATTATAGATTTAATCCTCACCACAACCCTAGAAAGTAGTGCTCATCTGTTTTTGTTGTTCAGTAATGTCTGACTCTTCACTACCTCATTTGGAGTTTTCTTAGCAAAGACTCTGGAATGGTTTGCCATTTCCTTTTCCAGTTGATTTTTAGATGAGGAAACTGAGATATTCAGGGTTAAAGGGCATGCCCAGGGTCACACAGCTTGTCTGGGGCCAGGTTTGAACTCAGAAAGAGAAGTCTTCTTGTTCTGTCCAGGCCTGACACTCTGTCCACTGTGACACCTAGCTGCCTGCTCATCTGTTTTACAGAAGAGGAAACTGAAAATGAGAGAAGTTAAGCAATTTGTCTAGTGTAGTATAATTAGCGTGTCAGGCTAGATTTGGGCTCAGGTCTTCTTGTCTCCGTGTCTAACTCTCTATCCAGTGTGCCACCTAGCTATTTTGGACTCCAAGGTCCCTAAATCTATATATAATTTTAAGAGTCCTACACTTGGTTCTACCAACAACTCACTATAAGCCTTTGGGCATATCATTTCTCAGATTTATGGGATTTAGAGTTGACTAAGACTTTAAAGGCCATTGAATCCACTCCCATCCCAATAACATTTTGTAGATTAGAAATCAGAGGCACAAAGGCTAAGTTATAGATCCCTTCCCTAGGATTATACAACGGGTAAGTGTCTGAGGATGGATTACCATTTTCTCATCTATAAAATGAGTTAGTTAGACAAGAAGATTTATCATGTCCCATCTAGTCCTATATTGGTTTTGAATCCTTCACAACACCTACCATGGTACTTTAAATGTAGCAATCATTCAATAAATATTTGATGAATGAATGAATAAGATTCTAATTACACTTACAAAAAAAAGACTGCATAGATATCATTTTCAGGAAGTCATTTTGTCATCTTATATAAATTTAGATAAACCCACATCTAAAATTATTTTCAGACAATGTAATGTAAGTGAAGAAGGTAAAGGATCTGTCATTATAAGTGCACACTTATGCAGCATTTTATTTATATATATATATATATTTTACATATATGTGTACACATATATGTAAAATATATGCATACATATACATATACACACAGTCTTCCTCACAACACCCCCACTTGAATAAATCTGATTGTTTATTCTACTTTGCATCTACTGCCCTGCCTGGTTCCAACTCTGGGAACAAGATACTTCTCCCAGGATAAGCTCATCATCATGCTGTTAACTGAAGCCTTGATTGATACTGCCTCATCCTCCTTTCTCCTCTGTCTGGGGGCTGTAGGGTGGAGTACCAAACTTCTTGCAATGTCTTCTTTTATAGAGAGTGGAAACTAGACACAATCCATTCCACTTTGCATCTGCTGTTCTGCCTGGTTTCAGCTCCGTGGAACAAATACCCCTTGGTCTTGGTCTCTTCCTCCTTTTGGGTGCTATCTCCCTTATTTAGATTACAAGGTCTTCGCAGATAGGGGCTGTCTTTTTATCAGTTATGTCCACAGCACTTAGTGCAGTCTCTGGCACATACTTTTTGTTGTAATTTGGTTGTGGCCAACCCTGAGGGACCCCATTTTGGGTTTTCTTGGTAAAGATACTGGAATGGTTTGCCATTTCCTTCTCCAGTTCATTTTACAGATGAAGAAACTGAGGCCAGCAGGGTTAAGTGACATGTCCAGGGTCATATAACCAGTGTCTGAGACTGGATTTCAACTCAGGATGATGTCTTATCCTGATTCCAAGCCAGTGCTCTACTCACTGGGCTGCCCCTGAGCGCACATACTAGTTGCTTAATCAGTTTATTGGATTAGATTTAACTGTTTTTCTGTCTGAATTCAGTTTAATTCAACAATCGCTTGTTATTTATATGCCATGCAGAAGACATCCTGCTGGGTACTGAGGATACAACGAAGAAATAGTTTCCTACCCTAGAAAAAGCCTATACCTTAATACAAAGGAGAAGAGCTTTAGGAATGATACTTTCTTTTCACACCTAAGTGACTAAATCACAAGACAATGTCTGTCAGCCTCATATGGGAGTAAAAATGCTATGAAAAGTTAGAATCACATGAGTAAATTTAGGGTTTGAAGCGACTTTATCTGTCACCACATTCAAACCTCTCATTTGGCTGATGAAAAAACTGACATCCCACAGAGGTTATAATGATTTGACCAAAGTCACAAAGGTAAAATATGGTAAAACCTAGATATGAACTGAGGCCTTTGGACTCCAAAATCAGCACTCTTTCTACGGGTTATTTCAGTTCATCTCCAATAAACCCCTTTAAAAGCTAATTTTCTTTAAACGTAGTACATAAAGGGAAAGATATCAGAGTCAAGTCACTGCAAGTGGGTCCAAGGGTATAGCAAGGTGGGGCCAAGTGAGAGATGTAAGTAGGTATAAGGAAATGAGTTTAAAAGGTTGCAGTCATGTCAGAAGGAACACTGACCCTTGTGTATCTGACTCCGATAAGGAGTTATTGGAAGGATTAGAACGCAAAGAAATAGAAACACCAAACACCTGCAGTGTCAGCCAGATAACAAGTGTGGACTGGCCTCTCCTTGATGATCCCTTGCACTTAGATAGTGAGCATTAACCACAATAGCCACCTCCACAGGCTGGATTCTCAAAGTCGTTGTCTTTATTTTCATCACACCTTGTGAGGGAAGGGGAAAGCAGGGCCTATTATTGTCCTCTCAAAATGAGGATATAGAAGAACAGAGGTTCTTTGACTTACCCAAGGTCATATAGAGAGTTCATGGTAACTCAGGTCTTCCGATTTCAAGCCCAATATTCCTTCCACTAGCCTGAATCAATGTTTTTGGTATAGAATGCACATTCAGTGACTCCAGGGATACTTTGATTTGTGTAAAGCCATATGGAAAATCTCATTTCAAAAAGACCCTGAAAACCGGGCAAATGAACTCTGTGAACTCTTTGAAGAGAACATTTCCATTGTATTTGCCCAGAAAGTACATAGGTTTATATAAACTGGAGACATGGAGGACCCAAAGAAGAGACACGCTTTCTCCCCACTTACGCAATTAAACCAACAAGTTTTATTTCCCTCCTCTTGGAAAGAAACCACTTTGGGCTTTCTAAACCTTCATCAATGGGCAGTATACTCTCTCTTGACTGACTAGACTGGATCATATATCATAGGTCTTACAACTTTACAGGAGGCAATACCAGAAAGACTGCTGTAAGAGTTAGTAGGACTGGGGCCATCAAGCTGTCAGGGACACTCTGGGCTATCCAATCTAACCTCTTCATTTCAGAAGTGAGGAAACTGGGGTCCAGAGACCTAAAGAAGCTTGCTTAATGTTACAAAACTCATAAGTGATAAAAGTGGGATTTGAATTCAGACTAAACCTTGAGACCTCTTTCAGTCAATAATTATTATTAAGTGTTCAAGACACTGGGCTAAGTGCTGAGAATAGAAAGAAATAAATGTAATAATCTCTGCCCTCAAGTAGTTTACATTCTGTGGAAAAGATAGTGTGTCTGAAGAAAGTCTGTAAAATATAGAAAAAAAGAAATGCAAGGTAACTTTGAAAAGGAAGCACTATGAGCTAGAAGGATCAGGAACAGGCTTGAGTAGGAGATGACATCTGAGCTGAACTGTAAAGTAACTTAGGGATTGTAAGAAGCAGAGGTGAGTAGGGTAGTTCGTTCCCAAGTACAGAATGCAAACGTGCAGAGAAAAGAGGACAGAGTGAATGTCAAATATGAGGATTGGCAAACAGGACTGTTTGGCTGAACCACAAAATGTGTAAATGGTGTGTAATGTCATGAAGCTGGAAAAGTAGATTGGATCAAGGTTTTGAATGACTTTAAATACCAAATAGATTATTTTGTATTTGATCCTCTAAGTAATAGGAAGTCCTGGAGTTTATTGAAGATCTAAGCCTGACTGTCCCCAGCCTTCCTCATATATTTTGGGAACTCAGGCAAGTTATTCAATAGCTGTGAATCTTGGGCAGCTAGAGAGCTGTGCAGATAAGAGTGCTGGGCTTGGATTTAGAAAGACCTGAGTGCAAATTTGACCTCAGACACCTATTAGCTGTGTGTCCTTGAGCAAATCCTTTAACTCTGTTTACCTCAGGCCTTCATCTGTGAAATGAGCTAGAGAAAGAAGTGGCAAACTGCTCCAGTATTTTTGCCAAGAATAACCCATGGATAGTGTGGTATATGGGGTCAAGAATAGTCAGACATGGTTGAACAACTGAACCAGAATGAAAAGGGAATGCACACTGAAGTTGAAAGTAACAGGATGCTTTTGTTCTGTTCTGCTTTTGAGGAGTCAGTAACATCTATGTGGAAGCATTTTGAAAAGTATAAAATACTACCAAAAATACAAAATGGTATTTAAGTTTGAGGAAATCGAAGTGAATAATGGAAAGAGGAGTTTTTGAAAGTTTACCTCTCCCTGAAGATGCAACTCAGAGTAATCTTGTGGTGCCCTGGCTGAGTCAAGGAACTCACATCCTTCTGCAACTGTAGTCTCTGTTGGTGCATTCAGGTTTGGCAACAGTAATTCTCATTTGCTTAGGCCCTCTTTCCTGACCCCTAAATGCTTCATCTAGACTATATTATGTGAATGGAGAAGATGTTCTTGCACAGAATGTAAGGAGTGAAGGCACCTGCTCAGAGGAAAGAATAAAACCCTTTAACCCTGAAGGCATGTGTGAGAACAGGTGAAACCTCAAGTACAAAAAAACCACAGAACCCCTCTAACAACTGTCAGGGCATGGATAGCCTTTCCATCTAGGCTCCACCTGGAACCTGATAGGGAAGCCTCCCACGTGTCATTTTTTTTTCCCTTTTCCTTCCCTTTCTCTCTGTTCCATATTACATCATTTCAGAGCCTCAGTTTCTGTTTTTTGCTAGTGGAAGCTAATGAAAGACTAATGTAGAATAAGGTTTTTAATGTCAGATTTGTTTAATTTTGTGAAGTATTTGTGTTTTAACAGGGAACTCCAGAAGATGTACCCCCTTCAAGAGAGGGGGAGGGGGAGGGGGAATCTCTAACAATGGAATTTCAGGTGGTCAAAGAGACAAAGTTTTTGAGATGGGTTGGGAATGGGGGGAGAGACGACAGGAGGAACTTTCACTCTTAGTGGCTGCCTACTCTGGCCTACCATATTGCTGACTTCACTATTTGGTATAACAAAGAAGTCTCAGAGGAAGGTAGCAACTTTTTTGCCTCACCTCCAAGAAAGAGACAGGCCTGCCCTTCTGGAGCATGAGCAGTTGGAATGTGGACCAGTGACCTTAAATGTGTTGCTTTTTCTGGCTAGAGTTAGTAAAGGAAAGAAAGGAGTGGGATTCATATAGTGTCTCTTCAGCCAGCCAGTTTTCTTTTAAAGCCAATTAAATTCGGACAAACTAGCACCACTGTGGGTACTAATGTGCTTTAAGCCAGACATCTATTTTTACTCATTTTGGGTGGATTTTTAATGAGGTTATTGGATATCCAAATTTTCTCTACATTATATTGCAAAGTAGCTCTTTAAAAAAAGAAAGCATCAGTTTTTCTTTTCTGCCTTAGATCAGTCTCTTCTCTCCAGATCGTTATTATTCTTAACTGCCCCACTTCCCTTACTTATTTTCATAGGGTCCTAAATGAGCAGCTCACAGCTTGCCACAAGTGGATTTGCTTAGAATTAAGATAACACTTCTGCCCGTCCACATCTGTATGAAGCACATTTTGGCAACCAGAGCTGCCATGAAGTAGCAGGAAGGCCTGCTTTCATCAGATCCATGTAGCTGTAGAGAAATACGAATTCACTTTTCTTTTTTTTTCTTCCAAATAAAATCCCACCTTTCCCACCATCTCCCATGCCACCCACTTGATCAGTCAACAAATATTTTAGTTGGTGTGTCATATATCATATACTGTGCTGAATAATTTAGGGCACACAAGAGAGCGTATCCCTACAGTTAGAACGTTTACGATCTAGGTGAAATGATGGTGTACATGGTAGGGTGTGCATCAAATGAGAGGGTGTAGACAGTTCAAACGAGGGAGGATATCAGGACAGGGGAAACCAAGAGTTTAAGGAACTCGAACATAAAAACTTTGTAATGGAAAGAGTTCAAAAAGAGCCAGAGTGCTGGGTTTTAAATCGAAGCTCTGCACTTTACTACCGTAACACCTACTCTGTCCTTGGGCAAGCCACTTAAACTCTCTGTGGCTTATTATCTACTTCTATGAAATGTGGGGACTGGATTTCTCCCAGTTCTGAATTCTAATCCTATGACTATGTAATCCTAATCCCTAGGGGAGGGGAAAACAATCCACGCTAGCATGGAGGCAGGAAATACAACATGTGTAATGGTTAGTGAGAGGACCAATAGGATAAGAATGGATCATTGTTGTAAGGGAGTAGTAGGAGAGAAGGCTGGAAAGATGGGGTAGATACAGATTGAATATATGTAAACCTGAAAACAAGCTCCTCCTCCTTTTGTAACTCTTACATAGCTGTATCTTGAATTGTTTTCTTTAAATGAGTAAACATTTATATTATCTTCCACTTCCTGTTAAAGAAAAAAAAAACTCTCACAGGTAATATGGCTGGTCAAGTGAAATAAAAGTACCCTCATTGTCCATGTTCAAAAATATGTCATATTCATATTGAGTCTACCACCTCTTTTGTAGAGGAGAGATAGCATGCATCAGCATCAGTCCTTGGGTTCATGATTCAAAGTGGTGTTTACCTTTACAACATGGATGTTATTATATACATTGCTAATAACGTTGTCAACATTCAACTTTTTGGACTCAAAAGCTAAAAGAAAATTCTTTCCTCATTCCCTTTCTCGGCTTCTTTTGTGTTCTAGAGTGACAGGGCAGAAGTCTAACAGACATATCCTTTAAGGACAATCAAAATAGTATTTATTCTCATTTGATGTCTCAAACTATCATTTGTTTGATGTTAGTGTAAAAGTCTTCAGGTTGCCCTCTGGCATTCTGCCTTTTTATAAATATTACTTGCTCTTTTCTGAGACAGTACATTCTGTCTGCTTTGGTCTACCTTATAATTATTTTTCCTTTCAATTTTTTTCCATTCTACACATTGTGTATGTGTGTCTTATATTTTCCTCAATTTCAAATGTATTTTAATTGTATTTGGAGGCAAGACATGAATGATACATGATGAAGCTATTACAGCAGGATACAATATAAGAATGTTACCAAAAGAAGGAAATGCTGCAAATCTTTGAATCAGAATTTGGAGACAACAGAGTAAATTTGGGGAGTGCTGAAAGCAAATGGTCACATGATAAAGGTTAGATGAACAGCAGGTGTAGATAAAAAGAGGAAAAGGGGCATTAGAGTGAATGTGATTTGTAATAGCTGTGATCATAGATGTTATGTGGGCAATGTGTTTCAACAAAATTAAATTGTATCATTTAAAAAATTTTCTCTGCTTATTGTTTTTAAACTTTCTCTCACAGAACTTCATCTTTCCTCCCTCCTTGAAGAAAAAAATTGTTGTGCATGGCAGGTAGCTGCATCAGTGAATTAATCTTCCAATATGATGCTCTGGTGGCCCTTTGTGCTTAGTCTTACTTGGCAAAAGCTTTATATCCAAATTCTGGTCTGACTTCTGGCTGGTCCAGTACTATATGTGCACCATGATCAATGGAACAGTCCATCTTCTGAATGAACTTTCATTTTGAGGAGCTGACCACTTATATTAGAAATTCCTTCTAAAATTTCATCTAATACAGGATCCTCACCCTTCTTCCCCAGACGCTTATTTTGACGTGTTATTTATACTTTCTTGTTTTCACTCTTCCCCATGGCAAAATGTAGAAAATATGAAATTAATATTTAGATTATATTCAGTACTCTCCTTCCCCAATTTTTAAGTCACTGTATCCAATGGCATTGCTCAGTGGTTAATCTGAGGACATAAGCAGAAGTGAAAGGAAGTGAAGGAAGGGAAGAGCATAGAGATAATTCAGATGTGACCAAGTGGAAAAGACACTTTGGGATTTCGGGATAATTAAATCAGAAAATCTTAGAGATGAAAGGTCCCTCGGTAGCCATTAAGTCCAAGACATTCAAGAAAGGAGTCCTCACTGAAAGATAAGTGATTATCCAGCTTTTGCTTGAAGACCTCAAATGAGTAGTGCTATGCATTTCCACATAAAGGATAGCTTTTCTTTGTTCAAGGAATTACAAAACCAGGTAGAAGAGAAAAACATTTTCAAACAATACACTATCTCTCCATTTGCCTTAAACAGGTTCACTCTTTAAAAAATTAATTGGTTTCAACTAGAACTTAAAGAGACCTTTAAATAACTTAAGTCTTAGGAAGAATATTGCACTGTGCTTCTATTATAATGTCCTTTGAATAGCTTAAGAATTGTAGAAAATTTCAATAAAATAAAAGTTGCTACCCTTTAAGAGTGCACCGTCTCTAAATACATATATACACATGTATGTGCATGCATGTATGTATATATATATTTATGTATAAATATCTATCTTCATGAATCATGCCCTTTGAAGGTCTTTTCAGCCTTCAGGGTTGCTACTATGTGCCAGTGTACAGCTGTAGATTAATTAGGTCCCTATTCGCTCTTGGATGCAGTGCCCCCTACTGGATGAGTAGCCCTGCTGCAAGATGTCATGGCCAACAGGGGACTGAAGTTAGGAGAGAAAATCCACACATAGAACTATATCCTTTGATAGGACTACAGGAGTCATTCTCCAAAAACTGCTTCTTGCCTAAAATCCCAGGAACTCTTGACTGTCTGAGGACTTTGTAAGCTTGAGTTTTTATTTTGTTTACTTTTGTTTTTAAGTAGGAATGTGGACAATCTTACCCAGCACACACACTCCCTCCATCTCTCCCCCCCCACCCCCGCAGAGTATTCTTTGTCCAGAAATGTGATTTCATTAGTCTAGGGTTGCCGTGGTGATGAAATTACTTCTTCTCTTATACATGGGCAACTTATACAATTTACCTTCTTAGTTGCCCAAGACATTGAGATATTAATTGCCTTGCCTAGGGTCACACAATATATGCCAGCGATAGACTTAAGCACATCTTTCTAACTTCAAGGATGACTATATAATCTATACCAATAACTTCTCAACATCCACACAGAATATGAACATACAACATACCATGTAAAGAAGCTCCCCCATCCCACCATTGTAATCACAGAAAGTAAGATCTAGAGCACATAAATACCAAGGTCTTTATATGCTAAAGATGTGTGTGTGTGTGCGTGTGTGCATATCACCTTGTGATCCCCCTCAGAATTATTCTCTGATTAAACTGGAAGGGTAGCTGATCATTGCCTGGGTGAAATTTACCACACCCTTGGAGACCTTTAGAAAATTAAGTCTGAAAAGCCCTATTGACAATTGAGATCTCAAAAATTCAAAGCAGGAAACAGCTTTGTTGAGGGTGACACCTTGCATCCCTATTAAAGGCTGGCAGTGGGGAACGAGACCAGTATTTTCTCTCCTTGTCCCCCCACCCTCTTGCCCGATTGACCATGGTAACTTTCAGCAGAATTTCTCACCAGATAGAAGACACCATATCCACCAGAGAGTAGAGACATTCTATAGAGACACAGATATGGATGGACACAGATGCAAAAAGACAGCATTGAATCTTTAAGCATCATGACCTCTGGCAGAAAAACAAAAAGAAGAGAGTTCGCCACTTTCACAGAGAGGGAATTGGACCTGGCAATTGAGAGATGACCAGTGAAGCAAAGCAAATCCAGGGAGCCTAACTTAGCAACCCCTGAAGCAGAGATGCTTTGCCCATGAATGGGGTAGCCTTAGGACTCCACCAGAAGAAAAAGGACACTGAGATCCTAGAACTCCAGGTTTGTGAGATGTATTGATCTCACATGTTCCCTGTGTGTGTGTGCCTCACTAATAGTATACTATAAGTTTGCCCAGCCTTCCTGCAGATGCTTTGTGTAGACCTAGTTTGTTAGGGGGAATATTTTCTAGCTACTTTTCTTATGCCATCTTGGTAAATGGTTTTGCCTTGAGCTTACTTTTTATTGGCTGACTATTAAAGGGAAGGTCATTGGTGGTGGTTTATGAGCTGCAGTTTTAGGTGAATAGACTCATAGACTTGTTCCACCTTAGAACTCAAGATAATCCCTTCACATCTTACCTGAGGCCTTAAAATCCTGCTGATCTAGATGGGGAGTGGAGGAAACAAGTGTGCAGGGAGATCAAACCAATCAAACCACTTAAAGGAATCAATTCAGATTATTCACTGGAAGTCCAAATACTGAAGCTGAAACTGAAATATTTTGGCCACGTGCTGAGAAGATGGGACTCATTGGAGAAATATGGCCTGGCTTCCCCAACTAGACCCTTTGCACAAAGCTCTAAAGTCTAGAAAATGTATCACACTGAGTTCTGATTGAAAAAACCAAGAAAAAGCCATAATGAGTGTTTATTTTTCAGCCAAGGGCAGCTGAGGAAGACTGACAGATCTGCAGGGAGGCAGTCCTTTGGGATGGGACCAACTAGGAGTTATGTGCTAATACCTAGGAATTGAGAGAGCTAAGAACTGAACAGCAGGACAGAAAGCTACTGGGCAGCAAGAAACCCCAGGAGATCCTTGAACTAATCCAATGTGTAGGAATAGCCACTGTCTTTTAGCTGCATCATCCTTTATTCAGTAGCAGGTCAGACTGAGAAAGGAAGACACACACACACACACACACACACACACACACCTATCGATCACTCACACACGTATCGATCCGTCTGTTGTTGTTCAGTCATTTCTGACCTGTTCTGCTCTTTGTGACCCCATTTGGTGTTTTCTAGGCAAAGATACTGGAGTTTTACATTTCCTCATGAAGCTCATTTTATAGATGAGGAAACTATCTCTACATCTACCTATCTGCCTGCCTGCCTGTCTGTCTATCTATCTATCTATCTATCTATTTATCTATCTGTCTGTGCAATCTAATCTAAGGAGAATGATAACTAACAAGTCCTAACTGGGTTCTGAGCAAGGAACAAGTTCAGTAGCAAGTAGAAGCTATGTGGCTCTAAGCCCAGGAGCTTACCTTTCTACCTTTCAGCCCAGGGTGAAAGCCTGTAGTAGAATGAGCAGAGAAAGAGTCCTAGACCAAAGGACATCTGCAGTTCAGTTGATCAGAATGTGTAGAACCTCCCAGTCAGGTAATAGTGTCTGAATCCAGGAACAGTCTGCTGGAATACATAATCACAGATAAGCTGATGCCTCCAAACCTGGGTCAGGAACTTGCAGAGTTCAGCAAAGGTGTCTAGTGCACAGACTTTGCTCCAGATCACCTCACTTGGGAAGTAAAGAAAGCTTGTAGGTCCCAGTTTGAGTTATGAAAACAGCAGAACAAACATTGAAAAAGAAACCCTGTGGTTCAGGACAGAACTTGAAGCTCACATGTTCTTTAAAAGTACACCTGGTTCTTTAAAAGTCAAACTGACTCCAGCATTTTTTCACCTTTTTCTAGCTTTGTTAACCTCATTTTCAAGCTCTGAACACAGAAATGTATCCAAAAGCAACCATTAATTGGATACAATTCAATCTGGTGGCGACTTTAATAAGAAACCAAAGAAGGAAATTCAGTTAGGAGTGGCCTCTCTATTTGAGAGCTCTAAGTCCTCCCCCTTCACTGTTAAAATTATGAAAGATTATCTTTTTGGTTGAAGTCCTGTGAAATGTTTTGTAGACTACCCCTGGATTTGGATTAATAAAGCCTCTGAGCTCCTGGCTCAGAATTTTTGTTGATGTAATCTATGATTTAGAGACCTTTGAATAAAAGACATTCTATACCCTTTCCTGGTACGAAACATTCGGCAAAAATGGTAACAAGATTAAAAGGCAATGAGACTAGTCTCCAGGCTTCAGATGAAGATACCTTCGATTCATTTGCTTGAGATGTGCATCAATCATCTGAACTCTCAATAGTAAATCAACAGTACTGAAGGCAAGGTTCTGCCTTGGCCAAGTATTTATTTTTTAAAAAATCTAAGCAGTAGCAATGAGAGAGAGAGGGGGAGAGAGAGAGAGAGAAAAAGAGAGAGAGAGAGAGAGAGAGAGAGAGAGAGAGCAAGAGCGAGAGCGCTCATTCAATTTTTTGGGAAAGACTTCAATTCCCAAAGGTTATTGCTGGCTAATGAGTACATTCCACCAAAGATCAAATCAGTTCAACGATGTTTTTACAATTGGGAAAATACAGACTTGTATTTGGGGCTAGAGTTACATTTAAATAGCTTGGTATATTTTACCTCCATAACATTATTCTTTTTAAAACCTCTATGGCCTGATGTATGGCAGAGTTAATCATAAAAGAGCTTTTTTATGCAAAGCTTTTCATGCTTGTTCAGGGAACCTTGCTTCACAGCACTGTTCAAACAGAAACACTAGTGTCCCCTGGCATTTCTGTGGGGGGAAAAAAGTAAATATTTGTGATTGGCATGCTGCATGAATATTATCAGCATGCATCCCACTTTCTGCCATGCTGACAGGAGCTGGCATCCGCCACTGTCCATAGTGCACACTGAAACTTAAGATCTGGCTTGGTATTTTCATTGCTACTGAAAGGTACTAGTGAACAGCCAGCATATTCACTGGTTCTGGAATTACAGTGAAGGAAGCTAGTGAGTAAGGAAGTCATAGGGACTCCTTTCTCAATCAGGAACTCTTTTGCCTCAGCAAACAAGTATAAAATTCCTGGGAGAAAATTGAAATGGAATCTAAAGTCTTGGCAGCAGCCTGGAAGATGAGAAATCTCAGTTAGGAAAATATGTGCTTTCTACTGAATTGCCACCAAAGTGACCAAGTAGCTGAAAGGAGATTTCTTAAATGCTTTACATGGATTTGGATGTGTTGTAATGGGCTTATTCCAATGAATCAAACATATTTATTGAGGATATTTTGTGTAACCAAATGACTATGGTAAGCACAGGATTTGGGGTGGGAGAGCACAAAAAAAATTAACAATAGTACTGTCTATACCTAATACTAAATCTATGCAGATCGATACTATTTCATGCATATGCAGAGAAAAAAAGCATGAAACTGTGTTTTCAAGAAACATATGTGTTGTCAATTTCTCTCCGACACCAACATATTAAATGTGCTTTTTATCTGCTCACACAAGCCCCTGGGGACTGAATGATAGTCCGCTGGTTGCCAGCCTCTCCCTTATCCTTGGTACTTAGGGGAAATATTTATGGGGATTTTGAAATCACCATTGTATCCTATGACTATGAAACTATGGCATGGTGGATAGAAAGTAGGCCTCTGAGGAAGGCAAACCTGGATTTAAGTCTGGCCTCTGATATATCCTGGCCATGTGACTATAGGAGGGGGAGGGAGGGAGGAGAGAGAGAGAGAGAGAGAGAGAGAGAGAGAGAGAGAGAGAGAGAGAGAGAGAGAGAGAGAGAGAGAGAGAGAGAGAGAGAGAGAGAAAGAGAGAAAGAGAGAGAGAGAGAGAGAAACACTAAGATGAGTAATTCTTCAGTGACTACGGTTAATAGGGAATGCTTTATCTCATCTAAGTTTCTTCAAGTCAAAAATCAAATCTAAACCTAATCCTTGTATCCTCCACAGAATCTAGTACAATGTCTTGCACATAGAAACTGTTCAATAAATATTGATTTTTCTGAGTCTCTGACCTATGGGGAAGATCAAAGATTCTCTGATTCTCAGGAGGGTAATTTCCTTATATCTTGACTTATTTTCATTCATCTCATCAATGACCAAGACCTGAGAGAAGGACCCACATTCTGTTAACCCTAGAGTTCTTGACTATGAAATAACATTTGTAAAGTGATTAGCACTGTGCCTGATATAGTGGGCACTTAATAAACGTGTTCCTTTCCCTTTGCTGCCATGTTCCATTTCAGTAATTCTTTTTGATTTCAAGTTCTTTGGGTTCTTTCAGTTGGGAAAAAAAATGAAACAAACATTTCCATTCATTGTCCTGTTGTTTTACTGTGTTTTTTGAAAGTGTTTTCTTGTGCACTAGAGATTATAGCTCCATTTCATTGATTAGTGAAGAGATTTCTAAATATGTGTTTGTTTTTTTCCAAAGCCTTTGAGATTTTTGTGTGTAAGAGGTAAAGTTACATGTGATGTGTCCATTTAAATGCTGCTAGAGATTAAATAGGCATAAATATTCCTTAGAACATTGTGTTGGGGAAACTTATTCCAAAATCTTTCCACATATCTTTTCTACTCTTCCCTAGCATTTCCTTTCTGGATGATTACAAAATAAAATAAAAAACAACCGCTGATGAGATCAGAATTTCTAATTTCATGCTGATCTACTTAGAGGCTGTCCCAGTAATAACTCCAACAATAAACATAAATTGCAGGCTTATACAGAGGGCAAGGCACGTCTATGTTAAGTAATTAATATTTGCATTAAAATTAAAT
This sequence comes from Bettongia penicillata ogilbyi, assembly GCA_023548195.1. Taxonomy (NCBI): domain Eukaryota; kingdom Metazoa; phylum Chordata; class Mammalia; order Diprotodontia; family Potoroidae; genus Bettongia; species Bettongia penicillata. The sequence goes on along the minus strand of JAJHZJ010000271.1, from coordinate 5,467,763 downwards.
TAGATCTCTACTCCCTGTCTTAAAAGTCCATATTGGCACCGTCCAGTAATGCTTTTGTCACTGTTGCTGTTCAGTCATTTCAGTTGTGCCTGACTCTTCACGACCCCATCTGGGATTTCTTTTGGCAAAGATACTGGAGTCATTTGCCATTTCCTTCTCCAGCTCATTTTACAGATGAGGAAACTGAGGCAAACAGGTGCCCAAGGTCACACAGCTGGTAAGTGTCTGAGATTGGATTTGAATCAGGTCCTCCTGACTCCAAGCCTGGCCAGCTCTAGCCACTGCACCACTGCTGTTCAGACATTATTTATGCTTGCGTAAGAGAAAAAAATACTTTAAAATGTGGGTTTAATTAACAAAGCTAGGGATTTGAAGAATTCTACTATCTGATGAACAGTAGACACCTTTTTCATGATTTTACATGTTGGGCTTTTCATATATCAATTTTTCTCAAAATGGAGAACTTTTAAAATAAATGATATTTTAAAATGATCCTATCTTTGTGTACATATATTAAAAAAATGGATTACTTCATATTCTGTGTAAATAAATCTGTTTCTTTGGTTATTATACAATCATAAATTTAGGACTAGAAGGGACTTTAGAAGTTACCTAGTCTATTGCTCCTCATTTTCCATATGAGAAAATGTAATGAGTAAGCATAGCATAAGGAGGCAGTGTAATGGTGAAAGAAAAACTGATCTGGAGTCAGAAGATCTGGTTTAAATCTCAGCTCTGCCACTTACGCATTATGTTTGTGACCTTGGATGATAATAATTGGCTGTACAAAAGTGCTATACAAATATTATCTCATTTTATCCTCACAACAATCCTAGAATCTTTTTTACAGATGAGGAAACAGAGGCAGAGTGTAATGGACTTGCTAGGGTTACTATAGCTAGTGAGTGACTGAGGTTGAATTTGAATTCAGATCTTTCTCACTCTAGGTCCAGTGCTCTAGCTACTGTAATATTTAGCTGCCTAGTCATATAACCTCAGTGGACCTCAGTTTCTTATCTGAAAAATAAGGGAACTGGATCCAAAGTCACTTTTAATTCTAAATCTAATGATTCTATGAACCTATGAACGTCAGCTTCAGCCAATAATATTTCCATCGTACTGTGCTATCTTTTCTCCACCTCCTACCCCCCATTTCTATATATTCTGGCCCCTTAAAATTTCAGAAAGATTAGCTTTAGGAAATTATCTCCAAGGATTCTCTGAACTAATGGAAACTTGAGCCTCTCAAAGAGCTGTCCAGTTTGCAGGATAGGACTTTAACATTTCCATAAGAATTACAAACTTGGGTTCACCACACAAACTAGATTCTAGCTTGGAGTTTATAAAGACTTTCCTCGATTGCTATTATGCCTCCAAATGTGTTAATAAAAGTCAAATATCTTTTGACCTAAAATCATGGAGAGATTGAATGGACTGGTGCCCTAAGGAACCTAAGGAGCTATTTTCTTAGGACTTAGATTTCTGGGAAAGTTTATTATCATGCAGACATTGTTTCACATCTTCTACTCTCTCAAAGGTTTTGTTGGCCTTAACTCAGTTTCCTTCCTCTTGATCTATTAGTACATTGTTAGAGGTGGTACTGCTCACATAGCAGAATTTAGTGGAATCTCATCTCTGGTATTACTAGTTAACTTTTTGTAAGTGTAGGTTTTCTCTGCTATTGACTAACATAAGGCCCTGGTCTCTCTAGGTTAATCATTTGCTTACAGACCTGGCTCAGTTCTTCAGAATAACTCAAGTATGTCTTCTTGCACATTCCTAAAAACCAATCGTCAGCATCCACGAATTCCTAAATGACTATCTGATGATCTTGTAGCCCACAATATAATAGAGGTTATTAGAAGTCTAGAAATTTAATCTAAACTTGTTTCCAAATGTCTTCCTGAATCAGAGAGAATGTTCTCCAAACAGACTAATTGAAGCTGGTCAATAGAGTATGATGTCAGTGGGGTATCAGTTGTCAAAGCAAGGTAAAAAGATTTAAATGAAGGTAAAAAGGTTGGTAGTCATCATGTTTAATGTTCTCTGTGACTGACATTTCAGTCATTTGAATCAGCCTTTGCTCCCATTTCTCAACACAAACCCAAATTCATCTTCACTGACCTACTTTTATGCATCTACTATTTCTCCTACCTGAAATGGCATCTCCTTTTTTCTGAGTCTGTTGTAATCTTTCTGTTCTTTAAGACTCACCTCAGGTCTCATTTCTCTGGTGATTCCTTGCCAATGACTCTAGCCCATATTAACTTTCCATTCTTTCATCTTCTGTCTTATTTGTATATTTATCATCTCTACTACCAATCACTTAATCATATACTGGCTCAGTATTATTTTCATTGTATCATATCTTGTCAAGCATTGTGCTGTAGAAAAAAGCATTGGATTTAGAGTCATAGGTTCTGTGTTCAGATTCTGAATCTCTCACTACTTGTGTCAACTTTGGACAAGACACTCTCTCTAGTCTCCATCTGTAAAGGGAGTAGGACAAGATGACATCCTATGTCTCTTCTGGTTCCACATCTATGATTTTTAAAAAATTCATTTTATTTTTTATTTTATGGAATAAAGTAAACATTTCCATGGCACAGTGCAATAAAATATGATTGCACGTAAAACTGCAAATCCACTATGCGCAACTTGCTATTCTTTTCAAATATACCACAAAATTATCATGTAAATTTCTTTTTTCCATTTTTTCTTCCCTTCCCACAAATAGTTATAATATATATATATATATATATATAAAATTATTCTGTACATCAGTTTATCAGTTTATTCTCTGTTCTGTACATCTGTTTATCAGTTCTTTCTCTGGATGCAGATGGCATCTTCACATATCCTTTGTAGTTAATTTGGGCATTTATAATAATTAAAATAACATTCACTCAAAGTCTTATAAAAGGTAAATTCTGAAGACATGAACTGTGTCTCGTATTTCAATTACATCCACTCTCCACAGTGCCTAGTACAGTGCGTGTGTTCGTCCTTCATTGCCAAAGAAGACCATGCCATCAGAAAAGTAATGACGACCTGCGCTTGACTTTGTTTTGAGTGAAGGAAGGCTGTGCAGGTCACCAGCCTCACCTCTCCTCCAGAGCCATCTCAATCCAGTGACCAGATATTCATCAGGATGACTGGAGATGACCCAGGATGAGGCAGTTGGTGTTAAGTGGCTTGCCCAAGATCACCCAGCTAGTGAATATCAAGTGTCTGAGGTGATATCTAAACTCAGGTCCTCCTGACTCCGGCACTGGTGCTGTATCTGCTGCACCACCTATCTGCCCCATCCTAGTATAGTGCTACCTAGTAAATGTATCTCTAGAATAACTTGGCTAATTACATTGAATTGAGTTGATTGAATTGCATTGAACTAGCATGGTTTACAGGATATACTCAACATTCAATAGGTATATCACAAAGAAGAACACCTTATGATGGTAGTCTTTTCCCAGTACTGAAGTAATAGATATTGTAGCAAACCTCTGCTGTGTGGTCGGGGCAAGAAAAATGTATCAACTCTGTGAAGAGCTGTAACAGAGCATCCATTAACAACAGTAATGGTGGCACTAGTGATGATGCTGCTAAACAGTAATGACTCATTTATATAGTGATTTAAAGTTTATCATGTACTTCATATATATTATCTCATTTGATCCTCAAAACATTCTTTTGAGATATTATGATCACTATCTCCATTTTACAGATGTAACAAATTGAGATTCAGGGAGTAAAGGTAGTATTTGTGATTTGATTGAAACCTAGGTCTCATTCAGTTTGCCATGTTTTAAGTTAACAGAGGCACTTTCTTTTCTTAAAAAGAAAACCACACTATATTTCCATATTGCTTTCCATTAGCTTCTCTCTTCAAATAACTGAAAATCAACAACTGAGGAAGGAAAGAACCAGAGGAGTTTGACTTTGTATTTGCCAGTGCTTTCTATAACTAATACCATCACTATCAACTAGTCTCATTCTCTTACAGAATGATTGCTTTTCAATTAGACAACCCTCAGGTTCCCTTTAAAATAAGAAACATCCATCTCTTATATACTTGGAAGGGATTAATTACCTAAGACATTACAGGTAGTGTGCCAGGCCCTTCTCTTATCTGTTTTCTTTGGATAAGTTGGTCAAATGTTTGGAGCTGACTCAATGTCTTAGTGCTAGTTCAGATGAAGAGTGGAGAGTCTTGTTCTTAAGAATGTTAATTGGTCAAGACTTCTGTCTTCTAATGGTAGCTACAGGCATTGGTAATGTCTCTAATAATATATTGAAGAGTGCCATAAAGGTTCTAGAACATTCTAGCTACTTCTCACTCAGAAGATCTGAAAGTTAAGATTTATGGTCCTTGTTTGGCATTTCTTGACCAAACTCATTATTAGGTTAAAGGACTATTTCTGTTTATTTTTTATTTTTTCCTTTCTTTAAATCCTGTGGGCTGAGAAGAGTATGTGAATAATGGATGAACACTTTTTATTGTTCCTCATGAAAGTATAATGATGTTAAGTTTGTTACGTGATACAAATTATATGGTACCATTAGCCCTGAAATTTGACTGTAAACTCCATGATGTTCGGTATTCAAAGTTTAATGAGCTCTTGCTGTGACAAAGGACAACATTGGAACTTAAAGAAAATCCGGTTTTCTACCTAATTTGCAAATGTTGAGGTTGGGGTCAAAGCATGATGGGAGACTCCATATTTTAGATTATTATCTGGCTTGTGTTTGGTGAACATGTATATTTTTTAGAGTAATTTTTTCCTAAATTGTGTTTTTTTTTTCTTTTAAGTGGGTCCTTGAAAAATTCTCACATATCAATATCATCTTTTGGCTTCTTCTATTTTTTTCTGTATGATTTGAAGTAAATTTTTTATCTTATTTGCATGCTTTCTCCTCCATTAGACTATAAACTCCTTAAGGGCAAGGGCTGTTTTTGCTTTTCTTCATAAATGTAGTACTTAGCAAAGTGCCTGGTGCAAAATAAACACTCAATAAATGCTTATGAAACATTGAAATTTAAACATAACCTCCAGTTTATTTTTTTAGTGATAAAGAAATATTTTATAACTTAATTATATTTAATTGCTTAGAAAAAGTAAATTGGACAAACACTAAAATGAAACAGAATTCTGAGTAATTTTAATGACTGGTTTTGATCTGGGAGAATATGCAAGGAAGTTACTCTCTCCTTTCAAAAAAAAAATAGGGGACTATGGGTGTGGAATGTTGTATAAATAGACATAGTTACTGTGTTCTTAGTTTTATATTCTTTACTACAAGAGAGGAAATGAATGGGGCAGAAGTATGTCTGAAAATTAATGTAATGTAACAACAAAAGGCATCAGTAAAACACTTTCCCCCCTAATTTTCTTTATTTTATTCTGAACTTAAATAAGCATTTCCATAAAATGTAATAGGAAAGAAAAATGCACATGAGACCGCAAGTCTGTTATGTACAACCCACTATCCCTTTTAAAGATATAATAATGTAATCATGTCATTTTTTTTCCTTTTTTTTCTTTTCCCCAATCTCCTACTCTAAAGACCACTGCCATTAGACATAAGTGTGTGGGGCGTGGGTGTGTGTATGTGCATATAAAAAAGTTATACAAATAGTTCTGTTTATCATTTCTTTGTCTGGATGCAGACAACACCTTCCTTGATATGTCCTTTGTGGTTAATTTGGGTATTTATAATAGTCAAAATGACTTTGTCACTTAAAGTTGTTCTCTAAACAGTACTGATATCCAGCAATACTGCTTCTAGGACTGTATCCCCAGGAGATCATAGAAATGGGAAAGGGTCCCCATATAAATATTTATAGCAGCCAGCACTCTTTGTGGTGGCCAAAAACTGGAAATTAAGGGGATGCCCATTAACTGAGGAATGGCTGAACAAGTTGTGGTAGATGAATGTAATGGAATACTATTGTGCTATAAGAAATGATTAACAGGAAGACTTCAGAGAGGCCTGGAAAGACTTATGTGATCTGATGCTGAGTGAAAGGAGCAGAACCAGGAGAACTTTGTACACAGCAACAACCACAGTGTGTGAGGATTTTTCTGGTAGACTTAGAACTTCATTGCAATGCAAGGACTTAAAAAATTCCCAGCGGTCTCTTAAGGCAAAATGCCTTCCACATCCAGAGAAAGAATTATGGAATTTGATCGCAGAATGAAGCAGATCATTTTTTTTTTGGTATTATGTTTTGGTTTGTTTTATGATTTCTCCCTTTCATTTTAATTCTTCCATGCAACATGACTAAGGTGAAAATGTATTTAATAGGAATGTATGTGTAGAACCTATATAAAACTGTATGGTGTCTCAGGGAGGGAGTAGGGAGGTAGGTGACAAAGTGGGGGAGGGAGGGGAAAAAATCTAAGATATATGGAAGTGATTGTAGAACACTGAAAACAAATACAATAATAATTAAAAACAATATTGTTGTTACTGTAGACAACATTTTCTTACTTTTGTTCATCATTATTTCATGCAAGTATATCCTTGTTTTCCTAAGATCATCAATCACTTAAAAAAAAAATCAGAATCTCATTGTCTGGTAGCTGCTTGAATGAAATAACTGCCTCTAAGATGTTGTAATTTCATAATTTTAGAGTCAAAAGGTACCTTGGATGTCATTTAGTCCACCTCCGTAATTTAACAAATGAGGAAAATGAGTCCAGAGAAGTTAAGTAATTTGCCTAATGTCACACAACTAGCAGGTGGCAGAAGTAGCACTTGAACTCAGATCTTCCAACTTGAAGCAGAGTGCTTTTTCCCCCTGTATCATCATGCTTAAGTGTTACCTGATTAAACCATAAAACACCACCCGCATCAAAAGCAACCCAAAAACTGACTCTGACATTAAAGACAATAAATAAGAACTAAAACTGCCAGTAACATTAGCTTTCTCTGAATTTTTAATGTATATATTTTAAACGGCCTGCATATTTACAGACACAACAATACCAAGTAGTTTTTCAGCAGGTTCAGAATGATGTTCTTTAAATGGAAAGTGAAAACAATGTTTAGGGGCCTTGAGTTCTGTATTTTGGACAGACATTTCCTTTGCTCTACGTGGGACATAAAATGTCTTATCAGTTTTCAGTAAATTAATTTGAAACAGGATTCAGATGAACAAATTGAAAAAATTCTCAGGTAAGATATGAGACTTGGTGAACTGTCAAATTTAAGAGAGAGCTAAAAATCTAGGTCTGTTGATATCTGTATTTGCTGGAATTATTTTGGACTCTTTCCATATATCAGTGTAAGCCCTTTCATGCATCTGTTTCATCTGTTTCTTATCATCCCAGAAACAGATATCTTAATTCCCCACTCCAAGGATCCAACAATCTATGACTCTGATTTTATGATTTTCTCCTTACTCCTCCTTATTTTTCTATGAGGCTAAGCAGTATTTCTGTGACTGAGTAGACTTGATCTCCTTGGTAGCTAAGGAAGTGAAAGTCTTATAGACCCTCTTCTGAGTCTTCTAATGGAACATTTTTCCTTAGCTTAGTAATAACCTCTAGAAGTAGAATATAAACTCCTTGAGGACAAGAACTATTTTTTTTTACATTTTTATATCCATAGCACCCTGTGTATAGCTTGGCACATACACTATATAGGTATTTAATAAATACTTGTTGAATTGATTTGAATAGACAGGACATTTTAGAAAATTGCACAGCATGCCTGCCATGAAAAATATTATTTCAGCAATGCAAAAGCTCTTATTTATTTGGAGATTATCAGCTCTGTCAAAGCCAGAGGTTCTTAAACCTTTTTGATCATGGGACCTTTTGGCAGTCACATTAAATCTGTGGAGCCCTTCTCAAAATAATGTTTTTCATGCATAAAATAAAATACACCAAATGTGCAAAGGAAATTAGTGAAAATAAAAATGCAATTTTTTTTTCCAGCACAAACACCCCATCCTTGGATCAGAGGTTAAGAACCACTACATGGGAACTTAAAAAAAAGGAAAGTATTCCCATAGTATGTAATTTGAAGTGAGAAAACAAGAGGCCACTGAAAAAATTCTGTTGTTCATTAATAATTGTAGAATTTACCTAATCATTGTAGCCACTGTAAATATTTCACCCTGGTCACATAGTCCACATATAGGCAAACAGTTGTAGTAAATATTTCAGTTTTACCAAGAGGCAGCAACAACAATGAGAATGAATGGCAGTGTTTTAGCATAGTCCATTGTGGTTAAGGAGAGAGGGTGTAAAGGGTATACTTGATTTGAAATTACTGCCTATATCATCCAAAAACTTCTTGACTGTATTACCCAGGAGGCCATCAAATCATTGGCCATGCCAAATAGATTAGCCACCTTCTAGATCATGTAGCTCAAATCCAGAGTGCCAAGAAAGATAAATGACAATAATAATAAGGATAAGGTAGCTTTTAATTTTTCAATGCACTATCACATAGATGGTCAAACTGTAGATAATGGGATTGTGTGGTTCATTTGCTTCTCTTAATAAACATCAGGATAACCAAATGAGAATGCACCTTTCAAAGTAGTCAGTTGGGGGGATTATTTATTTATTTATTTGATTGTATTTATTTTTAGATTTCAATATTCATTTTCACAAAATTTTGAGTTCCAATTTTTCTCCCCATCTCTCCCCTCCCCCCGACCCTATAATACCTTTCATTCTGATTCCCCTTCCCTCAGTGTACCCTCCCTTCTGTCATATCCCACCCTCACCTTATCCCCATTTTCTCTCTTTTCTTATAGGGCAAAATAAATTTCTATACCCCATTACCTATGTTTCTTATTTCCCACTTACATGCAACAATAATTCTTAACATTAGTTTCTAATACTTTGAATTCCAACTTCTCTCCCTCCCTCCCCATCCCCACTGAGAAGACAAGCAATTCAATACAGGTTCTATATATGTCATTTTGCAAAAGCCTTCCATAATAATCATGTTGTGTAATACTAACTATATTGCCCTCTATCCTAGCCTGTTCCCCTTGCCCTTTTTTCCTCTCATTTGACCTAGTTACTGACTTTTCCAATTTGCCCTCCCTTTTGTCATTGCCCTTACCCGCCTTGTTCCCTCCCCCCTACTTTCCTGTAGTGTAAGATAGATTTTTATACCAAATTTAGTGAGCATGTTATTCCCTCCTTAAGTCATATGTGAAGAGAGTAAGCTTCACTTTTCCCCCTTACCTCTCCTCCATTGAACAAGATTTTTCTTATCTCTTTTATGAATTATAGCCTGCCCCATTCCATTTCTCCCTTTCTCCTCCCAGTATTTTCCTCCCTTTCTCCTCCCAGTATTTTCCTCCCTCACCCCTTAATTTTTATTTTATTTCTTTTATGGATATCATCTCTTCTGATTCAACTCAACCTGTACTTTGTGTGTGTGTGTGTGTGTGTGTGTGTGTGTGTGTGTGTTACCCAAATACTGAGAAGAGTCTCAAGAATTACAAATATTATCTTTCCATGTAGGAATGTAAACAGTTAAACTTTTATGATTTCTCTTCCCTGTTTACCTTTTCATGCTTCTCTTGATTCTTGTGTTTGAAAGTCAAATTTTCTATTCAGTTTTGATCTTTTCATCATGAATGCTTGAAAGTCCTCTTTGTCATTGAATGACCATTTTATTCATTTGAAGTATTATACTCAGTTTTGCTGGGTAGGTAATTCTTGGTTTTAATCCCAGTTCCTTTGACTTCTGGAGTATCATATTCCAAGCCCTTCAATCCCTTAATGTAGAAGCTGCCAGATCCTGTGTTATCCTGATTGTATTTCCACATACTCAAATTGTTTCTTTATAACTGCTTGCAATATTTTTTCCTTGATCTTGGAACTCTGAAATTTGGCCACAGCATTTCTAGGAGTTTCTCTTTTCGGATCTCTTTCAGGAGGTGATTGGTAGATTCTTTCAATATTTATTTTGCCCTCTGGTTCTAGAATATCAGGGAAGTTTTCCTTGATAATTTCATGGAAGATAATGTCTGGGCTCTTTTTTTTTGATCATGGCTTTCAGGTAGTCCCATAATTTTTAAATTGTCTCCTCTGGATCTGTTTTCCAGGTCAGTTGTTTTTCCAGTGAGATTTTTCACATTATCTTCTATTTTTTCAAACTTTTGGTTTTGTTTTCTAACTTCTTGGTTTACCTCATACTCATTAGCTTCCCTGAACTCTGTTTTCTCTTTTAAAGAACTATTTTGTTCAGTGAGCTTTTGAGCCTTCTTTTCCGTTTTGCTAATTCTGCTTTTTAAAGTCTGTTTCTCCTCATTGGCTTTTTGGACCTCTTTTTAAATTGAGTTAGACTATTTTTAAAGGTGTTATTTTCCTCTGCATTTTTTTGGTTCTCCTTTAGCAAGCTGCTGACTCGCTTTTCAAGCTCTTCTATGACTTGAGCCCATTTCATATTCATTTTGGAGGTACTGGAGGCAGAGGCCTTGACTTCCTCTGACAGTATGTCTTGTTCTTCCTCATCTGAAAGGATGGGAGGAGACACCTGTTCACCAGGAAAGTAACCTTCTATGGTCTTATTTTTTCCCCCTTTTTTGGGCATTTTCCCAGCCAGTTACTTGACTTCTGAATCCTTTGTCAAGAGGAGGGTCCTAGTGCTTATCCTCTCCCCAGTACAGTGCTCAAGGCTGAAATTCATATCAGCTGCTCAACTCCTCCCCCCCAGGGGGGCTTTGGGTGGGGGCAGGGTTTCCACTGAGGGCTGAGGTTCAGATCAGCTGTTCAGTTCCACCAGAGGCTTTAAATTGAGCTGCTTAGGCAATGGACACAGGCTGCTTCCCCGTAGCCACCAGCTGCCTGCTGCTGCTGCCTCCTGGGGCCAATGCTGGGGAAATCCTGTTCCCCTCTTCCCCAGCTGGGAAAGTCCTCCCACACTGACCTTTGGAGCTTTCTTTGTCACTTGTGGGTTGAGGGATCTGGGACCCTCCCTGCTGGGAATTCTGTCCCAGAGGTCTGTTCAGGTCCTGTTCCTCCCAGTGCAGCACAACCAAGGCTGGACTGTGCTCTGCTCAGTGTCTTGTGAGATAGACCTTTCCTGTCGACCTGCCATGTTACCTTTGACTGGAAACCTCTTTCACTCTGTTGTTCTGTAACTTCTGCTGCTCTCGAATTTGTTGAGTCATTTTTTCATAGGTATTTTGTGGGCTGTGAGGGAAGTGCTAGAGTATCTGCGTCTTTCTGTTCTACCATCTTGGCTCCACCCCTTAGGGAATTATTTACTGTAAAGATATTGCAGTTGTTCAAAAGATGCCTGAAGCTTCTCTTTTGGAATAGCCTTCAGTTTCACAGAATCACCAGGCTATGGTGGTACATACATACCTATAAACCTTGTGTAGGGGAAGTAAAATTGGTAGATTGTTTGAGCTTAAGATTTCTGAACTGTAATGAGATTAAGTCATTTGGGTGTTCGAACTAAGTCTGGCACCAATACGATGAGCCTCCAGGAGTAGGGGGGAAAACTACGATGGAGAGGGATTTTCTGACCCAGATCAGAAAATGTCACAAGACAATACTCCAGTGGCCCTTAGTAGTGAGATTGGACCATGAGTGACTTCTATACTTCCAACCTAGGTAAGATAGGGAGATTTAATTTTTAAGCAAATAAATCAAATCATTCACAGAATCTTCAGCATTAGAAGGGACTTCAGCAGCTATTTAGTCCAACAAAAACTATTTTTATAGTATTTCATACATGTCAAGAAAAATTTTAGCATTCATTTTTACAAGATTTTGAGTTGAAAATTTTTCTCTTTCCCCTTCCCCCTTCTGAAAATAGTAAGCTGTTTGATATAGTTTATGTATGTGCTATCGTGTAAAATGTATTTCCATATTAATCACAGTTGTGAAAGAAGAAACGGATTTAAAAAACAAGAGAATAAAGTAAGTGAAAAATATGCTTGGATTTGCATTCAAACTTCATCATTTCTTTATCTGGATATGGAGAACATTTCCCTTAATGAGTTCTTTGTACTTGTCTTGGATCATTGCATTATAGAGAATTGCTGAGCCATTCATAGCAGATCATCACACAATGTTGGTGAACGTACGTACAGTATTTTTCTGGTTCTTCTCATTTCACTTTGCATGAGTTCATACAATTCCAGGATTTTCTGAAATCTCCCTGTTCATCATTTCTTATTATTGCACAATAGTATTCCATTACTTTCACATACCACAGTTAGTTTAATCATTCCCCAGTGGATGGACATCCCCTCAATTCCCAATATTTTGCCACCACTAAAAGGGCTGCTCTAAATATTTTTTGCATATATAGGTCCCCACCAAAGACTTTAAATGGAACCTGCCATATAACATCTGTAGCAAGTAGTAATCCAGGCTTCGTATGTGTACTTTCCACAAAGGGAAACCCCATAACCTCCCAAGATTGCCTGTTCTACTTTTGGAAAGCTCTAATTTTTTTTTTTAGAACTTTTCTTTACTTGAATCAAGTCTGAGTTTTTCAATGAATTTTTATTAAGTGTGTGCAGAGAACTGTGTTACTCACTAAGGATACTAAAGTGAAAACCAGCATGACTCCCTCCCTTCAGAAGGGACAGCATGTATACTGGATAGGGCATTAGGCTTGATGGGAGGGGCATGTGAGTTCAAGTCTATCTCACATCTTTCACTGTGTGACGCTGGGTAAGTCACTAAATCTCTTCTGGCCTCAGCTTCCTTGTCTGTAAAATTACGATCTTGGACTTGATAGCCACTAAAATCTCATCCATGTCCAAATATAGAATCCTATGCAATTATAGCTAATTGGGAGGAAGGGTTCGAAATACCAAGACAAGTGATTTCATTTGAATAGCGACTTCCTGGTGAGTAACCTCTATTTATCAGTTTATATATCAGCACCTGCTTTGCAATTTAGAGCATTTGTGTTCAGTGGGGTAAAGAGAGGTTAAGGGACTGGACTGGACCAGTTTCACACCATCAGTAAATGTGAGAGGGTTTTTTTGTTGTTGTTTCCCCCCCTAGTCATTTTTCATTTATATTCCACTCTTCATGACCCCATTTGGGATTTTCTTGATAAAGATGCTGGAGTGAATTTTTGTTTCCTTCTCCAGCTCATTTTACAGATAAGGAAATGGAGGCAAATGGGGTTAAGTGACTTGCCCATGGTCACATGGCTAATGTCTGAGGTTGGATTTGAACCCAGGTCTTCCAGACTTCAGGCCCAATGCACTGTGCCACCTCCCTGCCCCTAGCATCAAAGGTAGGGTTTATTTAAACCTAAGTGTTTCTGAGGAAATCTAGTTGGTGCAGCAGATAGAGTGCCAGGTCTAGAGTCAGAAAAACTTCTCTTCCTAACTTCAAATCTGGCTTCAGACATTTATTTACAAGCTGCATGAACTTGGACAAGTCACTTAATGCTATTTTCCTGAGTTCCTCATCAGTAAAATGAACTGGAAAAGGAAATGGCAAACCATTCCAGTATCTTTGCCAAGAAAATCCTAAATAGGGTTACAAAGAGTTGTTTGTGACTGAACATCAATGGTAATGGTAAAAGTTCACTCTCTGTGCCATGGTTCCTCTGTGATATGAAATATATGGAGGCAACTTAAAAGTTACACAAGGAAGTTAATCCCCTATTTCGTCTTTTCTTAGCAAAGCCATTCTTGCCTAGCTTAACCTAGTTCCTAAGTCAGGTGTATCTCCAATGACTTTTAACTTCCTCCAAAAGGCATATTCACTTACAAAAGATTTTCTGTCTTGCACTGTGAAACTTTCATGTTTCATCATTACAATAAGGATATTTAATAGGTTGCCGAAATGTTTTGAGCAAAGCCAATGTTATGGAATAAGTCCTTAGTGCCACTTTGATCTCCCACATTAGAATATATCAGTTCTACTTAATTTAAAAAATCATTCATTATTTAAAGTTATATTTTTATTAGCATAACCATTCTATGAACTGGGAAGGCAGGTATTAATCTCACTTTAAACATGTGAAAATTGATATTTAAAAAGATCAAAATGAATCAACCAAAGTTACACAGTTATACATAAATGAAATCTATGGGTTTGATGAGATTTTAATATTCTTCAATCTGCATTTAATCAATATTCATTAAGTTGAAATCTATGTTTATTATGTGTAAACTGTGTATCCTGTATTCTAATAGGAAAGGATATCTGTTGCAATGATTCACTTCACAAAATAAATTCCTGCTTTGTTACTTCTCACTAAGACGTTCTTGCTTCTCAATTCTCCCTCCCTTCCACTGTTCATGAAAAAATAAGATCTACAGTAGTACACACGGGAAAAATTCTGAAGGCTCTGGGCACTGAATTTGTGTGCATCTATGATTCTCTTTTTATATGCCAGTCACTTTTGTAGTTATTGTCCCCCCTTTTTTTTGCCCTGCTTTACACACCAGGATTATCCTAACACCCAAGTAGACACGGACAGTATTTGTGAAATTCAATTGAGATTCACTAAAATGCTTACAAATGCAAACAAAGGTCAGATGCCACCTTGTCTTCTCATCAGAATTACAATATTAATGGCATAAATCCATTATAATTGGACCCCAGGAATCCCTGGGCATTTCGTGATTAGTTGTAGCAATTGTACGCCATTAATAATGTATAATATCCCTAGTGTTAAATGTGAAATTAAAGAGTGGGTTCAGAAAACTCCTGGACCAAAACAGAAAATCCTCAAGTCAAGATGTGACTTCAGTGAAGTGTCCAGATGATTCACTGTGTGTTAATTGCATTATTCCAGGAATGAAATTAACCTGGGCAGGATGGATGTGAACGGAAAGTGAGCACTATGCTCTGCCTCTCATAGCTGTTTAACCAAAGACCTTCCTCTCAAGCTATAACTGAGGAGTAGCCATTAGCTATGGATCACTTGTTTTCGCTCAAATTATGGAATACCAGTTTAGTGTTTGTCAAAGCCCCAAATACATTGTAGTAAAATACTGCTGCTTTCTGCAGAAACTAGTCTTAAAAGCACTTGTGAAAACATGTAATCAGGACTGGAAAATTACCTTGGGAACTTCAGCTAATCACAGCTCCTTTAAGAGATATTTCTGAGCTTTGGAAAGATGTTTCTGAGCTTTGGAAAGCCTCCCAAATTGGTTATGTGGAGATCTCAGACCTTTGTTTTGCAATTCAGATGCATCGTCAGTTTTGATGGCAGCCTCTCTGACTCCTAGAAGTGGTGTCCAAAGAATGCTTAAAATGAACTGTGGTCTTTGTTCTGCTGTGAATAAAACTGTTGTAAGAGGTAAGGGAGAGTAAGGAGAAAAGAATGGAATGCATATTGTTGAGAGCAACACTGTTAGTTCACATGGTAAAATTTAATATCACTAGGTTTTGTTTTTTTTTTTACTTCAAAAACTCTGTGTAGATAATGATTTACAATTTTGTTCAATGCTTTAACTATTCAGTACTGTCCAGTGACTCCAGGGACCTTTATTTGTTACTTGTGATTCTCATCAATAGTTCATTAAGAGCCTGGATATTATGGTAGAAAATCCATGGAGAGATTAAGGGATTATGTGATAGAACCATGTTTACCTTTGACCAAGCTTTTTTCTTCCCCAGTTTAATTCACTTGACCTGGAAAGAGTGTTTTAATGACTCTTCCATTCCCTGGACTTGATCGTGGGCCCCAGGCAATCTCTTTTGTATTGTGGGTTGTTGGTCATCTTAGATCTGGAAGACAAGGCCTAAACTAGTTTTTTGGCAACAAGATCTGCTCTGTGTTGAGTTAATATTACATGCATGGAAATTTTTGTATCTTCTTAGCTAGAATGCCAGAAATCCCTTGTTCCTGAGCATAGTTAAAATGTTATTTTCAATGAATACTTAGAATTATGGAATTTTAGAACCAATCTACTCATTTTACAGATGAGAAAACTAAAGTTATCCATGGGGAATTGACTTGCTCCGTTTCTGAAATTAAGGGATAAAGTTGGGACCCTAAACCAGGTCTCCATACCAGTGGGCCAGTATTCTTTCTACTTCATCTTGCATAGCTGATTTAAAGATTCTCACAGGGCCAGGTACTGTGCCAGGTACTGTGCTAAGTACTAGAGATACAAAGCAAGGCAAAACAATATTTCAAGAGAATTCAGGCTTTCTTCCCATCTTCCCAAATTCTTGTGGGTTATTTGGGTAGATGAAGAGTGTCAGGAAACTTCCCACAACGGCAGGGTCTGTGTTAAGTCCCTCTTCTTTCCCCTAGCGCTAGTTGTTGACTTCTTCAGTTCTTTGAGATACTTGAGGTCTGCTACAGTACAGACAGTTTTTGTTTTTCTTTGCATCCCTGGCACCTGATGGTAGCGCCTGGCACCGTGCTTAATGAATGCTTGTTGACTGACTTGATTTGACTTAGAGCTTTTCTGTAGCCCATGAAAGACAAGGTTGAGGATCCATTACAGAAAAAGTATACATTCATTCATTTAGTAAATATTTACTGAGCATCTGCTATATGGAAGTTATTGTGTCATGGTGCTGGGGAACCTGAGTCATGTGCTAGAAGCATTGAATGAAAAAGAAAAGTGAAAAATAAAAAGGGAAGAAGAGGGAAATGTGACTGAAGGAGAAAAGGAGGCCTACTGAAAATGGAGAGCATTCTAAGAATGTAAACTACTTTCTCAGAAATGAAGCATGATAATAGTTTTCTAAAGAAACAAATACTATCACCATTTCACTTCACTCTGAGCCAAATTCTTAGGAAACTCGAGCCAACCTTTGGGAGCCAAGGAAATCCTCATTGCCTGTCATTTCTTTTCTAATTACTTAGATAACCATTCCTGTCCTTCTTGGCCTGATCATCCACAAATACCCTCTGCCCATGTGTAAAGTACTCTGTGACAACTAAAATATCAGGAACCAAATAGCCATGGAGGGAGTTTAATCAAAGCATCAGTGTGATATAACTGTCAGTTTTTAGAATAAAGAATATTTTGTGACCATTTGACTTGATTTACTTTTATTCCATGTATAATGACCTAAAGGATTGTCAGAAGAACTGGAAATAATTGGTATTCCAGGGGCAATGGAGGTAGGATGGTTAAATAGCCAATGCTAACACCATTTGAGAGGTTTATAATATTTGACCAATACGCAGCAGGCACACACACCCTCTTGGTATCACAGGGGTGGGATTGAGAGCAGGTGATGTAATCTAACTTGACAAACTAGTTAAATATTGACAAGCAGGCAGAAGCACATGGGCATTCAAGACTGAAGGAGGAAGGGAAGATCTGATTATATGATTCAGATCAGAGAGCAGACACTGGAGGAGACCAAAGTGAATCGCTGCAGTGGTTCTAATAACACAACTGGGGTCACCTTGGGCTTTCCTTCCATCGTTAAGAGGTAAGGCTTTTTGCCCTGCTGACTGAAGGCATTGACAGCCATAAAATGTTCATGTGTCTTGGAGGTAGGTTAATCCCAGAGAGTTCTTTCCTTCAGCGAGCCTCATTGTATAGTCTAGGCTGGTCCTGACTTAAGCATAGAGCATGGACAAACTAATGTGGAGAAAGATGGCTTAGTTTTATCTGTACTGGAAACTGTCTTCAAATGATTGGGTCTGGGAAGATGTATATTTTATTTTAAATGCTTAGCAGGAGAAGATGGCCCACAAGAATTCATTTGCAATGAGGATTTTGCTAATAGTTGGAGAAATGCACATCAATTGAATAAGGAGATCTTCGTGGAACTTCATGGGTAATGTTAAGCCAACAACAGTGTGTCTGCTCCGTGTGTAGGGGCAGAGGCAGGGGAAGGGTGCTTAATGCCACATGCAATATTTTTAGCTTTGATCCTTAATGAAGAAGCAAGAGAAATTTAATTCAAGGGGAATACTGAGAAGCCAAGCCAATGCTGATAGAGAGAGAAATAGGCTTAATGTGTTGTCAGACTGTGTTTAGAAATGAATAAATATCAGTGTGAGAAAAGTGCCACATTTGACTTTAGAAAGACTGCTTAAGCAGCCAGCTTATCACAGGCTTCTTTTAGAAAGGAGATAGCATTCTGCTTTCATTATAGTCTCTCATCTTCAAATGGAGCAGGAAAGTGGTAAGAAATAAATAACCCCTAGCAATTTTCTAGGAGGGAGCTCTTTATTCTAAATAAACAATCATCGAGAAAACTGAGTATAGAGAAAGGAGCCTTCACAAGGAGTCTGGGGAAGTTGTACCACTGAACAAGATCAAGGCCAAGCCAGTTTGCATCTCTGAGCTTTATAGCTCTCTCATCTGTAAAATGGGTAGGATCATACCAACACTATATACTTCATAGGATAGTTTCGTATACCTGAGAGAACTACAGAAATGTGAGGTATTGTTAACATTAAAAAAAAATTTAGAGGCTTGAAAAAAAATATGATATGTACCATTTACCAGAAATTTTCTGCAGCAGATAATAAACAAGAATGTAGCCCTGTGAGAAATAATAGCTCAGTATGGGTTGTTTAAGGAGGTACTATACTCCAAGTCTCCTTGGTGGTTTCTGATGTATCTCACTCAGTAGTGATCTAAATTATTATTCCTTTTTTAAGATGAAAAAGATATTATGACACAAATCATGCTCATGGAACTTGGATAGACAAAAGCAGACTGCATTAGGGGACCATCTATCAAGGCGTAGCAGAGGAAATAGAAAGGTAGCAGCATATAATGAATAAAGCAATAGATGTAAGGGAGATAGTTAAAATCCTGTCTCACACAGACTAGGCTAGATATGTGACTTTAAGCACATCACTTACCACTCTGGGCCAGTTTCCTCATCTGTAAAATGAGAAAGTTGAGCTTTATGACCTCTCCGATCACAGAGTTCTAAATCTGTGATTCTATCCTATATTTAATCATACTGGCAGTCCAGGGAATAGAGGGCCAGCCTAGAAGTTCAAGAAGACAGCTTGGTGGCACATCAGAGCACTGGGCGTAGAGTTGGGAAGACTCAGGTTCCTGACTTCAAATCTGGACTCAGACATTTACTAGCTGTGTGATTCTGGGCAAATCACTTAACTATGTTTACCTCAGTTCCCTCATCTGTAAAATGAGCTAGAGAAGGAAATGGCAAACCACTTTAGTATTTTGGCTAAGAAAAGCCCAAATGGAGTTACAGAGTCAAATAGGACAGAAACAACTGAACAATAACTGGAGGTTTGAGTCTTATCTCTGACATATATCCTTAGCTCCTAGTCATAGGACTGAGGAGCAAGTCATTTAGATGATCGGTGACCCTGGGACAACTCTGTAAGAATCTAAATTGCAGAACAGTGGCCTAGGTGTGGGAGATTTTGCCCAGGGAGTTTCCAACCTGGATACAATAGTTGGTTGACCTCTCTTAAACTCATCCCCCAAACAACAGTACCAACCTCACAAATCATAGTGCAGATTAAAATATAGGTTGGACAGGTATTGCTATTCCTCTTTGATCATAAAACCATATATCTAGAGCTAGAAAGGACTTGAAGAGATAAACCATGTCTCATCCAAGCCTCAAATTTTACAGATGAGGAACTGGACTCCCAAGGAGATCAGGTGACTTATCTAAAGTCACACAGATGGCGGGTGGCAGAGCCCAGGTCAGGGCTCCAAATGCCCCCTCCAGGGTCCCCTATGGCCTGGGAGGAAGAGAAAACTGAGGCCCAAAGAACAGCAGTGTGCTCGGAGGCATGTAGCTAGCGAGGACTGCCAAGGTTTCCTGGATCCCAGCCCATGTCCTTTTTGCTGTCTCTAGTGAATCGACAAACATGAACTCGGGGTTTGTTTTGTCAGTCGTACATTTCTCCCTGCAGAGCTGGTGGCTGGCCAACCACCATTAGGATATTTTCAGAGACTTTACTAGGATGACTGAACAAAGCATATCAGCTTCCGATATGTTTCTGCCTCATTCATGCTTATCAGACTCTCCATTCTTCTCACTCTCTCTGTTCCCATTCTTGTGCTGTTCCTTATGGTCATGGAGATGGGAAAAAACCAAACAGACCAACTTCGTTCTCTGGAGTACAGTTACTCAGAGGCCTGATTCCTCTGGGCATCTAGGTGGCGCAGTGGATAGAATGCTAGAACTGGTGTCAGGAAAATCTGAGCTCATATCCAGCTTTAGATACTTACCAACTGGGGGACTCTGGGTAAATCACTTATCCTCTCTTTGCTTTGGTTTCTTCAACTGTAAAATAGGGATAATAATAGCAGTACTTCACAGGGTACTTGTGAGGATCAAAGTTTTTCATTATTTTTTTCTTTTTTTTAAATTTTATTCATTTCATTTTTAATTTATGAAATAAAAGAATCATTTCCATAACAAAGTAGAATAAAAATGATTGCTCTTGAAACTACAAATTTATTACATACACCTTGCTATTCTTTTTAAATATGTAATAAAATTGTCACATACGTTTCTTTTTGTCCCTTGTCTTCCCCCCTACCCTAGAGATGGTTCTCATTAGGCACAGATATGTGTGTATATGTATGTAAAATGATTGTATATATACTTCTATTTATTAGTTTTTTCTCTGGATGCAGATAGTGTCTTCCTTTACATCAAAGGAGACATTTGTAAAACATTTAGTGCAATACCTGGCACATAGTAGGTATTTTATAAAAATGCTTATTCCCTTCCCCTCCCCTGTAATATTAATGATGTTCAATTGTGCATTGTGTGGAGGGGGGAACATTCCTTTCAGTGGATAGAAAAACATAAATGGTGAGTAGCCCTTTAACTGAGCATATATTGTAGGCTTTCATTATATGTGTCTTTGCAGTATGGAGCCGTTGCTTCTGGACTATACATAAAGAAGCAACATAAGCTGATTCACAATCAAATGTTGCTTACTTTTCTGGGCTTATCACATGCTACTCTCCCTTATGTATTTTAAGTATCTTCCAGTTTAACAGTCATGTTTGCTGTTCCACATGCAAGTCATTCCATCTCGTATCTCTGCGCTGGCTGGTCAACATGCCTGGAATGTACTCCCTCTTCATCTCCTCCTCTTGCAATTCCTGGCTCCCTTTGAATACCTGTTCAAGTGCTGTCTCCTATCAAAGCAAGTTAATTCTCTTTCCCTGAACATTATTTTGTAAATCTGTGTATTAATTCTATCCCTACCCCTATAGAATATATAGGACGGGAATATTGAGGACAGGAGACAGTGTCATTTTCTTCATATCCCTACCACCTAACATGGTGACTGGCACGTAGTAGATGATTAAGAATTGTCTTTTCATTGAATGAAGTAGAATAGTGACAAGTGTTCAGACCCCAGTCGTGTGATTAGCCAGCTATTAAGCAAGCTGGGCAAGTACTAATAAGCTTCAGCTTCCTGGTCTATGCAAAGGAGATAATAATACTCATATTCTCTGCTGCAGAGGGTAGTTGTGAAGACATTTACATTGTTGTAAAGGCTAAGTAAGGCACTGCGTAAATATGAGTTATCATCCTTACATCCTGGGAAATTAGTGAATAGCTAATGAATTCTCTTTGAGGTTAATACTCTAATGATAGAAGAACTCAGACATAGAAAGGTTAAATTCCTAGCCCTAAGCCCCATTGCCCGTGATTCATGCAGCTGGAAATTAAACCCAGGAGTCTGTTTCCTAGTACTGATTTCCAACTAGAAGATCTCTAAAGTAGACCCATTTCCAAACACCTCTTAATAAAATGCAAATGAAATAGTATTGAGCTTATACTAACTTCTCATCTTCAAGTGGTCGAGAACAAAAGGATTTCCTCTCTTTCTCCCTCCCTCCCTCTCTCCCCCTCTCCCTCTCTTCTCTCTCCCTCTCCCTCAGAAACTACAAGCAGTAGTTGCATTTACAATAGCTGGTACCTGTGAAAAACCTTAGGACACTGTAAATTAAAGAAAAGAAAAAATATCTCCTTGTGAATATGGGGCCACCAGAGCTAAAGCTCATTTGTAGATCACTTGACCCTGTTCAAATTCTTACTTTGTTTTTCCTTAGGGTCAATAAGACAATTTTCTGCACAGGAATATATTGTTCATATTACCTATCAGCTTCTAAAAAGAGCTATCCTCAGTGTACAGTGATTATAGGGGCAAATTCTGGTGTGTGTGTGTGTGTGTGTTCATCCTTCATTGCCAAAGAAGACCATGCCATTAGAGAAATGATGACATGACTTACACTTGACTTTGTTTTGAGTGAGGAAGGGCTGTGAGGGTCACCAGCCTCACTTCTCCTTCAGAGCCATCTGAATCCAGTGATCAGATATTTATGAGGATGACTGGAGATGACCCAGGATGAGGCAATTGGGGTTTAAGTGACTTGCCCAAGGTCACTCAGCTAGTGAGTGTCAAGTGTCTGAGGTGACATTTGAACTCAGGTCCTCCTGACTCCTGCACTGGTTCTCTATCCACTGTACCACCTAGCTGCCCCATAGGGGCAAATATAGTGCCAGGAAATGTGCGAGTTTCTATTAAGTAGAGTCTTCAAGATACTCAAATGATCAAATAGAACTATGTGTGGATGTTCCCTCAAATGAAGCACCCATCTATGGCTGTCCATGCTATGTGTATGTTCAGTTTTGTCTGTTTTGTCCTATAAATGCACCCCAGGTGGTCTATCCAGTGTGAGAGGATTTCATCAATTTCCCCTTACATTGCAAAGTTATCAGTGGGGCGTTCTGGCTATTTGCTTGTCTTTATTTGGCTTCCTTTTTTTTACATTTCCCTGATGAAATGCTTTTTGGACTTTCTCACTGATTTTATTTTGCAGCCTCTTGGTATCTACTATGTCCCTCTGTTAACACATCATTGCCCCATGTGTTAAAGTTTAAAAAAAAATAAACAAATAAATGAACACCATAACAATACAGGTTGAGAGTTAGGACCCTCTGTATGCCAGTTCTGGTTTGGATCCCAGTCAACTGGGTGATACCTTGGTAAGTTATCTTTAAAAATGAGAAAACTGATGCCCACTTAAATAGGTGGTCATATGGTTATTTAGCAACTAGAATTTAGGTTTCCTAATGCCTGGATAAGTACTCTTCCTGATATATCCCAGTTGGCACCAGTGGCTCTTACACTTGGAACGATTGAATTGCTCATTTTATAGGCTAGGCCCAGGTTAGATCTAGAATGGTTATACGCCACCCTCCCCTCCACTCCTCCAAATCATGGATCCCCTACCCAAGATACCCAGTTTGAGTCTCCTCTCCTTAGCTTCCATCTCCATTCAGCCTGATACCCTTTGCCTCCCCAAGAGGTCTGTCTCCTTGTTGCCATGATGTCCTCCTTACTTACTCCATACCACTGAGGTCTCCTCCATTTCCTCAGGGCTAAGCTATACTTCCAAGAGAAGGATTACCTCGTCTGAAAAATTCTATTTACAAATGTGCTAAAGGGAAAAAGCGATTGAAGTTCCTGGGTCCTGATGCAAAGGCCTTCCAGAAGCAATAAATAATAATTATCTTGACATCCCCTTTATGTTTTTATAATTAATGTAAAACTATAAACAAATGATAAACCAATACAAATGATTTTGGGAAAAACCTCTCATCATTGTTTGTATGAGTGTATATAAACATATAAATACACTTATGTATATGTGTATTTAATATAGATTTTTGAATACATTTTATTCAAAGAATTACTTTTTTAAAATGACTCCTCCCTTAAAAGGTCAGAAATAATTCCAGCATCACTTTGGCAGTGTACAATTTCCCTCAATTATTCATTTAACTTCTTTGTCCTGCTCTTTCCTTAGCTGAAGCTGGAGGGGTAGAAGGATGCTTCTTCCATTCTAAAATGACATGGAAAAAATAGTAAGACATTTAAAGATTCATAAACATAGATTCGCATATTATTTTCCTCCCTTTGCTTTATAATCGCTTTTATTTCTTATCCCTCATAGCAATACTGGGAGATAAATTGGAGCTTTCTCCCTATTTAATCAGTGATTAAATTGAAGGTCAAAGATTGCATTATTATTCCAAAGACATTAATTTTAGTACCTCTTGTATGAAAAATACTGTACTTTCCTACAGACAGAGAGAGGCATACTAGATAAAGCCAGTTTTGATCCCTGACCTCTTAGAGTTTATTGTCCAAGAAAATGGGTTTGTGATACTGATGAAAAACTGTCTTTAGAATGCCAAAGGCATTCTGAATCTACCAAAGTCATTTACATGCAATCTAAAGAAATAAAATTCACTAAATTCTGAAGTATATTAGAGAAATTCATTCTAAGAAATTGGAGAAAACATACTGTTGATATATTTTAGAGCTCAAGAAGAGCACATGAATCTTCTTGCCCATATCCCTCCCTTCCAATAGATTTCCTCTCCAAGTCTCAGACTGATAAAGGGAGTTCGTTTTTGATGGAATTTCTAAAAGGTTGGGTTGGGCCTGGGAAGAAAACAAAAAACTTTGTTCCTCAGCTATCCACTTCAGTGTTTAACTACCCTTGTGTCAGAAAGTTTTTATTTTTGTTCAGCATGCGTTGACCGTGTTGTAATTCAAATTCATTTTCTTCAGCGCTGTGCTCACAATGTAGAACAGCTGTGGAAAGTCCTTTCTGCATTCATTGGTTCATGGTCTACTCCTCTCCCCAATCTCTGACCTCCTCCCATCTTCTCCAGGCAGAGTAATTCAGGTGCCATATTTAGTCTTTATTCATTGATCCTGTCTTCCATTCCTTTCATCCATTTCATGGCTGCTCCCAACCCTCTAGTTGGAGGCCCAGAGGGATAATTGTTCTATCTTGTTAAAAAAAAAAAAAAGTGCGCTGGAACCTTTTAAAAGAGAGAGGTCACAGAGTGCCTGGATTTTACATCTCACTCACAGCTATTAGCATATTTCCTACACCATTCTGGGTCTTTGGTTCAGAGTGGAAAGACCAGTCACCTGCAGTGCTTCCGATAGCTCCCAGGCTTTGACCCTGATGAGCTTATTAAAAAATTAGCCTGGGAATATGAATTGGTATTTGATTACAGGTTGTGACATCTTTATGAAAACAGAGGTCTCACCTTTGGAAAAGCAAATGTGCATGATGCCTAGGGTCAAGGCAATGAGGGTTAATGGGAAATGACCATTTGTGATTCTCACAAATCATGAGATGCCAAAAGCACTGAACCTCTAAGGGTCTGGGAGTGCTGAGTGGGGATCTGATTATCATTGACTGATAAATCATAACCCACGATGAAAGAAATGACCCTGAATCATCAGTAGTTCTAGGAGGGAAGAGAAGCAGCAACTAAACATTTTCATCATTGATTCCTGTATTCAGAGCAAAATGTGATTTTTTTCCCCAGGTTCCACATAAAAAGGTAACAAGATTTGAAACAGATTAATATTTCAGACATTTTAAACTGTAATTTTATTCAAAAGCTAGTGTTTCTCCTTATATTTCCAAATTCAGCCCTACCAGTGGGATCATAAGAATCAAACATCAGGCACAAGAAAGAGACTTTATAAAATTAGAAGATACTTCTCTAGGAAACCTGTTCTCACGCAGCCTGAAAAAAAATATTTTTTTTTTGGAAAGAAGTATTTTTTTTTGTTTTTGTTTTTTATTAGAGATGGTCTTTTAATGAAAGATTTCCAGAACAAAGTGGAAAGGGGGTGAACTTGGGTTGAATCTTCCAAAAGGTGATTAAAAATAGGAAATTAACCTAGAAAAGGCCTTTAGGACTAGGCCATCCCCATCACCTGAGGACAACACTTCTACTTTTTTTCCACATGACAACAAATATAGTGTTGAAACCAAAGAAATGTTAAGTAATTAGGCTTACTGTATGAGGTGACTCCAAGCTTTAGTATGATGTTACCCAACAGATATGGCCATAACATCTGCAAGGACTCATTGTGTGAATGTCTGTTTTATAAGTTTCTCATGCTAGAGCTCATCAACCTAATCTACAAGTTCTGTTTTTCACATTTAATGCTTTGATACTTTAAGGATTTTATCTATGTCGATACTCATTCCCATGATACAGTGTTTAACTGCTCACAAAAATCATAAAATGACCCAGATTTTTGCTGGTGGAAGGAACCCCAGCAGTTATCTGGTCTAATTCAAAACAGAACAAGAATGTTCCTCATAACCCTTGCCATTGTAAGCACTTATTCTGTGCTCATGACAGAAATAAAAGCAAAACAAAGAAACAACCCCACAGCCTCTGTCCTCCAGGAGCTGATGTTTTAATGGGGGAGACACCATACAAGTCACTGTGTGTCTATATGAAGGATATGTATGATAAATGAAAAGTAATCTCAAAGGGAAGGCTCTAGCCTTGAGAACTGGGAAAGGCCTCTAGCAAAACATGAGAGAGAGCATTTCAGGTACGGGCAGCAAACAACCAGAGTAAATATAGTATCAGCATATAGAATGCTGTATTTGAGAAACAGCAAAATCCAGTACAGTGGAATTATGGACTAAAGGATAAGAAGACTGGATACATAAGAAGGACTTTAAGCATCAGGGGATTTACATGTGAAAATGGAGCTAATAGGCTGCCATAATGTTGAGTAGGGGGATGATGAGGTTAGATTTGTTTTTAGAAAAATCACTATATAACATGTCATCTAGCCTTTGATTAAAGCACTCCAATGAAGTGGAATCCACTACTCCCCAAGATACCTCATTTCATTTTGGGGCATCTTTAGTTGTAAGGATATGATTTTCTTACATCAGGCTGAAGTCTGCTGTAACATATCTAGTGCAGCAGTTTTGTCCTCGGGGGTCTCAGCAAAGCAAATTTAATCCATCTTCCATGTGAAAGTCTTTCAAACACTAGAAGAGGCTATTGTGATTCCTGGAATTCTTGTTTCCATGTTAAACATATTTTGTTTCTTTGAATAATTTTCAGCACCCTCTCATGTCACCTTTCAGTGTTCTCTCCTGTCGTGGTGACCAACTGTACCCCAATTAAATGTTCTTTTTCTTCAAATTAGAGTATGAACTGCTTGAAAAGAGACTGCATTGACTTTTACTTGCATAGCACAGAGTTTGGCAATAGTAAGTGCTTAGTAATTTCATTTATTCATTCATTTTTTCCCCTCTTTTCTCTTAGCTCAAACATGACATAAAACTCAAAGATGCTTATCATTTCCCTTCCCATTGATACAAAAAAAAGACGCAGACTCATCTGGACAATCATAAAGGCCCAGCCTCATTCTCAAGTTAATTCAGTAGCTATTTATTGTTTTTTGTGTGTGTGAGATACTGGGACTACAGAGACAAAAGGTGATTAACAAAGGAACTGTCTATTCACACTATGCAACCTGTGGAATTCTGACAACTGATTTTTTTTCTTTTCTGAAGCAGAATGATTCACCAGCTCATTGAATATTAGAAATATAGCATATCTTGTAGATCATCTTATTCAAATTCTTCATTTTACAGCAAAATTGAAGCCTAGGTTTTAGAATGACATAAAGAAGGTCACAAAGCTACTTGTCAGATTTAGACTAAACACATCTCCTGAGTCATTATGGACCTGCTTAAGAGATAGGGACATTTGGTGATGATTGTCTCGGTGAGGACAGTATTCCTGGCTCTGGAGTTAACAAGTCTTCATTCAAAATCACACCTCTGACACACTTATGTGACGCAGGGAAATCATTTTATTTCTTTTGGCCTCATTTTCTTTATTTGTAAAGTAAGGGATCTGGATTTGATAACCTCTGACATACATTATAACTCTGAATCTAAAATCTGGTGAACATAAATTCTAAAATCACCAAGTGAAAATGTTTACTTTTACTCAATCTGATTATTAGATTGGATTTCAGCTTATACTATTAAGTCTTCAACATCAACCTAAGAATCTTTCAGTCTCCCCATGGCAGAGATGTTTTATCTTCACCAGTGAAATGATGTTTTAGGAAAGGTTTTAGAGGTTGACTAAGTATCTAACACAGATTGCTTGTTTCCAACATACATAAAGATTGGAGTGAAGAGATAACAAAACCTATTTTCTGTGGCCCTGTAAAGGTAGAGAACAGTGGTTTCCTGGGAAAATTGGACAAAGGACATAGACAATAACTGTCACTTTGAAGTTAAGCTTTTGTGTGGGACCCTTAGTTTACCTTAATTAGGGAAGCAGCAAATTATTTGAATGTTTTATAAACCAATGGTCAATGAGACCCCTGATGGCAAAATTCACTTGTTCTAAATAGGAGCCAAAGCTCTTTTGACCTTTAAATATATTATTGGAGCTTGTGATGGTCATCTGGCTAAGTAAGCTGTGGCTGCATCTGGTCTGCCAGCTGGCTGACACACACATGCTGGGGACAACTTGGAGGCTGCTCTTAGTTTCACCAGATGCCCTGTAGAAGTGTCCAGATGATCCCCAAAGCAGTACAAATGATTTTACATTTCAGATGAAATGGTTGTGTGTTTGTGTGTGTACGTGTGTGTGTGTGTGTGTGTGTATTGTAGGCATGGCTCCAAGTCCGGATGAAGCAGCCATATTCATTTCCAGACCCACTTTCTAAATGAATAACATGTGGAAAGTGGAGATACTTCCCATTAGGACCCCAAACATAGTCTGCACAATGCATTTTCATGAAAATACCCAAACATACCGTGTTTATCCGTGATTCCCCTCAAGCATGAGAACATTAGTAAATGTACTTTGGTAAAGAGAGAAAAGGGTAATATCAAGAAGAATAATGGATTAATCCATAGATCAATTAGGTTTATCCATTTGAAAAACAATTAAGTACACAAGGTTCATATTGAGGGTCAGAGGCCATTGTCTGAGCAGAGCAAAGGGAGAATGGTAACAACTGATTGTTGACACTACCAAATACTTGAGGGCCCGTTAGCAAGAAAATGCATCTGTCCTTGAGTTTTAAGTGCAATCCAACCTCTGATAGTTTTAGGTCTACCTTCTAACTAATTCCTTATCTGCTTTTCATAACTCAGATCATAAGAGATTCATGCTAGAGTAGTTAGACAGGAAACATCAGCTTCTCTGTTGTAGTCTTAGCATTTGGGCCTCTTTCAGGAGTCACAAAACCTAACCAGAACTCTATCATAAACAAACCGACTTGTTAGGATAGCAGATGCTCAGTCATCAACAGTGCAGGAGGGAGTACCTTGTGAAAAGGAATAAGGAAGGGCGTAATGGTGACAAATGTAATTTCATTATTGCTGTTAGGCAATGACCTGAATTCATCTCTACTTTTTTTTTTCCCTCTTATTGGTTTTGCCCTTTATGCCTGGTGATAATGCCAACATTGCACTGCCTTTAGGGTGAATGATTCCACTTGGATAATTCACCATGTGGAAACTGAAGATGACAGTTTATTATAGGAGAAATGTGTTAGACTCAGAAAAATCAAAAGGCAGGCCCTATTTGGAATGACTCAACTTGTCCATAGACTATGATGGATGCTTACTGAGAATTCCAACTCAGCAAGTGTCCAGGCATTTCTGATTCTGTTGTGACATATGCGGCAGCTACAAGAGTCCTGATGTGACTTGTATTCCTTGAATAATTTCAGAAGCTTCTTGACATCTGGATCTTAATCTCTTTTACATGGTGGATTCACAATAACATGATATACTTATAATATTGAATTTCCTATAACATGGATCGATTTGGGGGAGCGTTAGCCCATGATCATAATAGTAGTATGTTCCACCGGCCCAAACGTGAAGTTCCACTGTCTTCTTGTTAATACCATAATGCTATAAGGTGAGGTGTGAAAATGAAGGAATTCCAGGAAGACCAGCGTCAGCAGGACAGCTCCATGAAGAAGTGCGTACCTGCTGATCCTGGATCTCTTCTACGACTGATTACTTCAGGAGAAAAGGCAGGCAGCCCTCCATAATATTGGAGAAGACCAAACAAACCCAGAATTGAATTTCAATTAGGGAAGAATGAATAGAATGGATCGTGAAGCACCTTTTGGCTAAGGGAAGAGATCATCTACTCCAGGAAATATAGTTGGAATAATGTGGGCCAAAAAAGAACTAGATAGTTTTATTCTGCATATACAAAGTGGGGTCCAAATGAGGATGCAAATTAGGAGAAGTCTGGAAGTGGATTCCTCAGAGGAATGACTAGTTGTTGTAAATGGAATTCATGATTTTGGTGGAAGATCAGACTGAATGACCTCTGAAGTTCTTTCCAATTCTAAGACTTTATGAAGCAATAATTATTCAGATAGAGCCCTGACTAGCTATACAGCTGCTGTAAGTTCCTTCCAACTCTAAGACTTTACGATGCAATAATTATTGTAACCCTGATAAAATCAGATAGGGCCCTGACTAGCTATATACCTTTGCACAATTAATTTATCTAAGTCTTCTTGATTCAATCATTTTCCTATTAATGAGACTTTTTAATTGTAGTCCCAAAATCGTGCGTGCTATGACTTGAACTGTTCCAAAGAAACTTTGTATTCGGATGATTTCTGTCTGTTATATTCATTCATGATTGTTTCTTTTCAAGAAAGCAATTGCCATGTCAGCCCTTCCTCCATAACTATATCACCAAAAATGACATTTGATGGGATGGAGCTATATAGACAAAAGGGTGATTTTTTTCAAATGGCAAGAGATTGCCTTACTTATGCAGTAAGGACTTACTTACGCTGCAAATTAGATATCCCTCTAATGAACAAAAACAAGGAGAAGCATGTAGCTTAAATGATCATAGTAAACAATCACTACAGCAACAGCAGAAAGGAGCTCTTGACTAGAAGAAGCAGCTTGAACAATCTTCTGAATCATTCCTAAGTGATCTTGGCTCATAAGCTTGCTGCTGGTTGGCAGCAGGCAGAGACATGACACAAATGATCGAATAAAACACAGGTGAGGAAGGAGGCACCCACAGCAAAATATGACTGCTGTTCTCCCCAAACCTAACCCTCTGTTCTGCTGATTTAGTCAACACAACTTAACATAGAATGTCATAGAATAATATGTCAGGAAGAGACCTTGTATAGAGGGTCTTAACCGAGGGTCCATGGGTGCCTAGATTTCAAGAGGTTCATGGTCTTGAGTGGGAAAAAATACATCTTATGTTCAGTAAATTTTAATTTCCTTTGGTATCCTGTGTATTTCTTTTATTCTAAGCAGACCAGTGGCTTCACCAAACTGCCAAAAGGGTCTGAATACATAAAAGGTTAAGAAACCTTGATCTGATTCAGTTTATAAAAGGGCCTCAAGTCCAAGCCATATGCAAGTTGTTTGAAGAACCTGGAAAAGACCCAGGGCAGAGAAGATAGCAGACTTTAATTACAGAGTGCTAGACTTGTTTCTGTTCTACCTCACAGGGCAGAGCTAGGAGCAATGGGTAGAAGGCAAGTTTAGACTTCATGTGAAGAAAAATCTTCACAACTCTTGGATTTATCCCGAAATGAAATGGGCTATCTTGGATAGTGGCTTTCTTCTCATTAGAAATCTTAAGGAAAGTCTAGATGACCACTGTTCACTCACTGTAGTGAGTATTTCTTGCTGAGCATGGTTAGAAATAGTTCTCTTCTAACTGGGGAGTCTTCCAAGTCTTAAAGTGTGATTCCATGAGCCACTTATTTTCATAGATGAAAGAAAAATAAGTGTATACCATTTCTAAAAAAATTATTATAAAATTTAATATAGAAGCATTTATTTTTGAGAATCACTTAATGCGAAATTATCCAAATCAAGCTTGAATAAACATAATCTTCATTGTTCTATAATACAGATGGTAAAAGATAAAGTTAAAACAAGAAAACTAATTGTCCATTGTGCATGTATAGTTGGACAAAGTTGTGTATTGTAAAATGATCCTATACACACACACACGCACACACATTCTCTCTCTCTCTCTCTCTCTCTCTCTCTCTCTCTCTCTCTCTCTCTCTCTCTCTCTCTCTCTCTCTCTCTCTCTCTCCCTTTCAACTATGTGTAATTTGTGAAAAAGTATCATCTCATATCCACAGAAAACCATCATGTGATTGTCCTGAGAGATTGAGAGGCTGCTATTATTTCTCCTCTGTTTTGACCAAGACTTCTTTTAATGTGACTTATGTTTTTGTTTGTGAAGGCTAAACTCTGTGACATCTCGCCAGTTGAGTCTTCTTGACTATTTTACTCTAAACAGTATTAGCTCTTTGAGTTAGACTTTGTATAATCATAATTGTTATACCTACCATAACTTAGGATCTGTAACGCACTGTTGTAATTGTTACCACCTTGCTTATAATTATATACATTTATGCATCTGTGATCTCATGAATGTGGATTTTCAGTCCATGATGCAGATTATAACCCTGTTGTTGTTTGTTTTACTTTGTAATTTGGTAAAATTCTAATTCATCTTTTATTTGGGGGGTGAAGGGCAGGTCTAGACGTCTGATTTCATTGATGTTGTAAGTAACTCCTGGAGTGTAATAAACTCCATTTATCTGTTAGGTGGCACAGTGAATAGAATGCCAAGCCTGGAGTCAGTAAGACTTCTCTTCCTCAGCTCAGATCTGGTCTCAGACATTAGCTGTGTAACTTGAGCAAGTTACTTAATATTGATTGCCTCTATTTCCCCATCTGTAAAATGAACTGGAGAAGGAAATAGCAAAGCACTCCAGTATCTTTGTCGGGAAACTCCAAACAGGTCACGAAGATCTGGACATGACTGAAACAACTGAATGTCTCTGGAAGCAGATTCCTTAGCCCTTCCAAAAGGAGAATATGTACATGTTCACTGTACATGTTCATCCACCACATTACAATAATGATGATGATGGGTGAAAAATATCTCTGCCTCAAGAAGCTTACAATTTGTATGGTGAGACAACACAGGCATACCTATGAAGGTAAAGTACAGGCAGTTATGTAATAAAGAGTGATACCTTTTTTCTACAATCCTCTCATTATCTCTATCAACAAGGTTTTTGGTTTCTGGCCACACACAATGTAAGTTATTTTATGACTATGAGGTTTCCTTTTCTAAGTGATCATAAACTTGTCATTAAATAATCAATTCTAGAGATTTGCCACGGATCAGGGTAAAGTTCATTGCTCTGCAGGAGACAGAATTCACATTTTTTGCATATCAAGATGGTATTTGTGAGCTTTCAGTCTTCTGGCACTTAATAGTCTACCAAATTCCCCATAGATATTATAGTTCAATGATCAAATCTCTATTCATGGGATTTAATTTGTATATCTCATGTAATCTCATCTTTTATTTTCAGCTTCATTTCACCATCTTTGTTTCCCATCTGAAGGTAGATTAGAACATATGATTACCATTAGCAAAGAGCTTATCCTCTGGAAGAGAAAGGGCAGGCATAAAAGAAAAAAAGAGAAAGTACCTAAGAAAATGGATTAAAAACATTTATCAAAATAAATCAATAGTTTTTAATCTAGAGCAAAGATATGAAAACACGTTATCCAATATAATCCATTCATTTGCTCTTGTAGTTAGGAGTATTAAATTGTGTTCTATACATTGTGATCTGGATGAGCATGTTTAGTACCCTCAGGTATGGAAGAGATGGGCCCCTCAGTTCCTTTCCTTACTGCTCCTACTGTTTTCTATTCTCTGCACACTTGTGGCTGCTTTAAGGTGCTCATGCCAAGCCACGTTGGTTAGTTTGCACACTTCCATCAGGAGAAGCATAGTGATGGCTTTTCTTGATCTTAAATGTGATTTGGGTTCCTATCAAACAATAAACATTTATTAATCCTCTACTATGGGCCAGGCACTATGATAGATAGTAGACACACACACACACACACACACACACACACACACATATTAGTCTCTGCCCTTAAGGAGCTCACATTCTGTTGATGGAAATAGCATGTACACATATAAATATGTGCAAATTAGATTTCTAAAAAAAAGCAATTTGGGCAGATAGGATTTTAGCAATAGCAGAGATCAGGAAAAGTGCCCTGTAAAAATGACATCTATGCTGAGTTTTGAGGAAGTCAAAGGATATGTAAGAGCTGGAGCTGAGGAGGGCAGAGATAGCAGAGAGACCAATGTAAAGGCACAGAACTAGGAGAGGGTAGGTCATGTGTGAGGACAGCTTTGGCTTTCTTGCAAATTCTGTATTTTAGGAGACCCAGGGACTCTGAGGATTCCTTATTTCTCATTACAGAATCACTTCTATATTACATTGCTGAAGAATATTACCAGAAATAACCATATAGGGACGATGAAGGAGTGTGTGTGTGTGTGTGTGTGTGTGGGTGGGTGGGTGGGTGTGTGTGTGTGGGTGGGTGGCCAGAAACCAAAAAATAAAGTTATATTATCCAAGAATAAAAACAAAACAAAGCATCTAGAAGTTTGAGTTTTTTGGAGGCTTGTTTTAATTTACATTTTTGCATTTTACTTTGATACAGTTTGAATCTTTAGGGGACTTTTGTTCAAGATAGTAATAACATGGAACAGATTTCAATAAAAAGCTAGTGGGATGGAGCTCCAGGGAAGCATATTCACAACTGCAGACTCTGTGAATCGAATTCCTATTGGTGAGAGGATTCAGATAAGGAGACAATAAATGCTATAGTGTAGATTTGGAATATCTGATTGAAGTCATTTGAGGACTGGTTAAAGAAAAAAAATTTAACTCCAGAACAATTTTCTTCATTTTATATCTTTAATTCTCAAATAACTCTTCTTTAAAGGACTTGAGATTCCTGCCTAGAAAGATCCTGGAACTTCGAACAGAAATAGAAGTAGAAGCAATGGGGAAGCAATCTGAGAAGGTTGTCAAAGGTACAGCTGACCTTAGGTAGTCATTATCACTCAATCCTTTGGTATTCTTTCTTCCCAGGACCTCAGGCAGCTTACAACATGGTGTAATACATAAGATGTATCAAAGATACACCTAACTCAAGGGATCCAAATATAGAGAAAGCTGCCCAGAAATTGGAGACATTTAGCTCTGCCCTGCACTACCGGGAAAGCACTCCTGATCTCCTTTCTGATTCCCTTTAAGGACACACAGAAAGCACTTACGTTCTTGTCGACTGGCTGGGTGATATGAGTGCAATTTCAATAATGGGTTGGCCAAACTGATCAGTGGGAGCTCTGTGGTGCCGTAATAATAGAGAGCCAGGCCTGAAGTCAGGAAGACCCGAGTTTGAATTTGATCTTAGGCATTTACTGGCTGTGTAACCCTGTGCAAGTCGCTTAACCCTGTTTGCCTCAGTTCTTCATCTGTAAAATGATTCGGAAAAGAAAATGTCTTACCACTCCAGTATCTTTGCCAAGAAAACCCCCAGTCAGATCATGAAGAGTCAGACATGACTGAAATAACTGAACAACAGTAACAGACCAATCCTAATTTTAATCAGCATTTTAATATGCAGCTAGTAAGGCAGCCTCAAAGTGGGAAAGAGGCTGGCTGGAGCTGTTAGCAACAGTTGCTACCTTTGTGCCCTACAGATCAATTACTCCATCTCATGAGATATTCCTATGAATTTTCAGGACCCTTTTCACCTCTTTTCACACTTTGTATATTTTCAAATTATACACCATAGCAATTTTTTGTGATTGTTTCATATTTCTCCTACCAGACTTTAGGCTCCATAAAGACAAAAACCATGATTTATTGTTCTTCATTGTCCACACTTAGCAAATTATCATCAGTTAGTATTTGTGAATAAATGAAGGGAGGGAGGGAGAAAAGTAGCACATCCACCTGGAGCCAGCTTGGTGGTGCAGGCCCAGAGAACCGGACCTGGAATTAAGAAGATCCGAGTTCAAATGAGCTTCCTACATTTGGTAGCTGTATGATCATAGTCAAATTGCTTGACCTCTGCTTGTCTATTTCCTGAACATAAAATGGGGGTAATAATAATATTTACTTCACAATATTGTTGTGATAATATTTGCCACAAAGTACTTGGCAAAATGCCTTTAACATTGCAGGTGTTATATGAAAGTTATCATTATGTATTTTAAAGCATTTTGAATGCTGTTGCAAATTGTGGTTAATTGAATCTTAGAAAAATAAAGTTTTGTTGAAAAGGCTATAGAACTTTAGAGAAAGGCAGTTAGACAACTTTGGCGGAGTCTTGTTTTATAGTTTTTGCTATGTTCAGACAAAACCCAAATAAAAATAAAACTTAGTAACCCTGAAAATAAATGCTATTATTACATTTCCAAGTAACCCATAGAAGCCCAGTTGATTGATATCTAAACAATAGATTCATCTTTATTGTCAAGTTAAGTAGAAATTCTAAGAAATCCTTATTTTATTTTCAGTTCCCAAATAGGTAACCATGTCTTATCACAGGACAAATGAATCGATGTTTCCCTTAGGGATGCTGGTCTGTAATGGGATTTCTCTGGTTTAGCAAGTACAAAACGGCTCTTGGTAGGTGGCTCTAGGTAGGTATGCTAAGGAGAAGTGAATTGAACCCTCCATTTTCAGCAATAATCTATTTTAAGACTTCCTCCATTTTGAACCAGAGATCTAATGAAGCCTGCAGTAATAGGCATGAAGTGCTATATTTAAGGTAAAGACATTACTAAAAGGAGAAATCAATCAAATCACTTACCATGTGGCAGATGGTGGAGGAATGCAGTAGAGACAGAATGCCCCTAAACTCCCTATACCAGAAAGGCACAGGGACAAGTTAAACTTAGTTCTCTGCCATCTTCTGATGAGAGTGTTTGCTGTGCCAAAATCTAAAAACAGGTCTATTCTATAAAGGTTGGAAAAAGTGTCCCAACAACTCTGTGAATCTATCAGATGTTCAGTTAATTTTTTAAGAAAAACATCAGGTACAGTATCCCTTTTTCTGTGGCTGTTCTTCTCTACTTATTATGAAGAGTTTGGACTGAGGAGAGAGGTAGTGACCATAGACAGTGATGTAACACAGCTTTAAGAGCCAGGGGTTGCTACACTGAAGCAACCCAAAATGGCAGTATTATGCTGGATATGGCTGCTATGGACTTCTGGGAATTATAAGAGTGGGGCGCTTACAACAATTGGATGTTTGGTATTCATTATTATCTTGCTCTTGTACATCATTTTCATTATTAATTTGATTAATTATTCAATGGTTAAGAGTGGTAATAACTATACATAGCACCTAACATGCATATCTGCTTCTTGGAAAGCCAGCACCATTATGTGAAGTTCACATAATAAGGGTTCATTGAAACATAACAAGTCTAAGAAGGAAGCGAGGTTTAGCTTCTAAGTGGGGGCTCTGAGCTAGTTTCTGATTCGGTAAAGCCATCAATTCAGGCACCCTTTGGAAACAAATTGGTACTGCCCTGAAAAGAGAGTTGGAACTAAAGGACAGAAAAATTATGAGATGATAACTGGATCCTAAGGTACCACAGAGGTCATTGACGTACAGATCCCAGACTTTAGAGATGAGGAAGCTGAAGCTGCAAAAGATTAAGTCCAAGGTCATAAAAGTCTTAAGTATTTGAGGCTGAGTTTGAACATAGGTCATCTTATTTCTGCACCAGGGCTATTTCCATTGATTCAAGTTCCTTTTCGTAGGGAACAGAGGTGTCAAACATGGCCCCAAGCCTTCATTGTGCAGTGTGAGCCAGTCTAAAATGTATTTGGGAAATATTTAACAAGATAACAATACAACAGACTATAGATAATGTTAACGTAAGTCCACATACAGCACGCAGCAGGAATCCTGACGTATGGTAGTGGCCCTGTTTCTGTTTCATTTTGATACCACTGGCCCAGAAGCATAGTAGAAAGTGTGGCACCTACTCAAATACTTCCACCCAGTGGTGTAGGTGAAAACTACTAGTGTAGAGGATTCCATCCAAACCCTAGATCCTCCAAGCTTCAGAGTCATTAACAAAACTGTTAGTTAAACAAGTAGAAGATGATCATCTTTCAGTCAGTTCATCAGACTTTTATTAAAATCTTTCTATGTGCAGAGTAATATGCTAGCTGATAGAGATACAGAGTTGAAAACAAATGCAAACATGACATAATGTTGGCTCTTTAGAAGATCCAATCTGAGTGGAGATGGAATAATACTTGTTCATATCCAAATAATTATACCAGTTAATATATGATTAAGCATGTAGTAGGGGATGAGTAAAATACCATGGGGAATTCAGTGAGTAAAGACTCTTTCTAAACAGGGCATCAAAGAAGACATGAGAAAAAAGGCAGAGAAACAGATGGATATGGAGTTAATTTCGATAGAAAAACACTAAGGGAGACCTATTCAAGCCTGTTTTAATACTACTACTACTAATAATAATAATACTAAAATGTTTCCATCTCTAATATGGTATGTATTGATAGCTATAACCCACATAGACAAAAGCTCTTTGGTGTCCTCAGTAATTTTTAAGAGCCTTGCGACTAAAAAATTTAAGAATCAATGTGCTACATACAGTACCTGTATGTAGAATATGTGAAAAGTAAGTATGGAAGTAGAGTGTGTGGAAGGAAGAGAAGCAAAGTTAATTTCAACACCATACAAAAGATCTTTTACTATATTCTTTTGATACTCTAGACAAAATGAATTTTAATTAAAGCCATTTGAGTATTCATATTTTTAAATACGATGACGACATTATTTGTCATTCATAATCATTGATGCAGGGCATTACAATCACTCATCATTTGTTTCCTTGAATAAATGAATGGTGCAATGAATTATGTGTTTTTAATAGGTTTAGGCATGTTTTATTTGTTTTAGAAATGAATTCTTATAGAGGCGTTTTGTTAATGATGACCTTTATACTTTCTAAGCTGCCTGGAAGCATAACCAGACCACAAGTGATTTAGTTACTGCGTATTTTCTGTGTTTGATTTATATTTTTTTTGGAAACTACTCAAAAGTAAAAACTTCGCCTTTCTGTGAAAATTTTCTTTATTGGGAAATGGAAAGTTAACTTTATTAAGTAACTTAATCCTTTTTACACAGCAGAAATTTATACCTGGAAACAGAGAAATGATTCTTAAATTCAACCTTATAGATATTTATTAAGCACCTACTATGTGAATGGCATTGAGGCGTGGAGATACAGAACAGCTAAATAATCCCTGCCTTCAGGGAATTAACATTCTGTTGGGAAGGAACACATGTATAAGTCTACAATAAGACAATGTTCTTTGCATTTAATCATGTTAAACAGGATATGATAGATCAGTTAAAAAGATTTGGACCACCTGGAAAAGTGAAAAAATAGCAACTATGTTAGGCATTGATATCTCTTTCATTCTGTTTTACTTTCATGTCTTCTCAAATACTATGGTTTTCCAAAGCAAAGTCAATTTTATGTACTTAAATGCAGCCATGAATATGAAGTCATCATTTGTAATTACCCTAACTTTAAGTACTAAAGAATGAAAGAAAAAAATGGCAAAAACTCAGGTTCACTTTACATTGCTACTTCTAAGTAAAGGAATTGGGGATAAAATCACAATACTAATAGTTTTGCTTTTTATTTGAAAAGATTTCCCAGCTGCTATTAAATTACTTATACTTAATAAACTTAAACACTTCCCAAATTTTAAGCGAAAATGCACACCTGACCTAGCCATCAAATTATCCTCAAAGGTAATAACCTGTCAGTGAAAATCAGGGCATGTGTAATTTTAGTATACATTTGACTTATCACATTCTATGTAAAGGTATAAAAAGGATAAACATGCATATAAAGATGTAAGAAATTAAGTCTACTGGTGAAGCTCTGAAACTCTTCTGTAGTTTTGGGGCTAGAGGGTTTTCCAAGGACCTACAAGCTTAAACAACTTTTCCAGCTTCTGAAACTGGACTTGAAACCAAATTTTCCTGGATCTGAGACTCACTCTTTATCATGCCATGCCATACTGTCTCCTGTGTGAGTTGTGTACATGCTCACATATGTACACATGTATAAACACATAAATGTGGAGAAGAAGGAAAGGAAGAAAGAGAAGGAGAGATCAAGAGAGGGAGGGAGGAGAGGGAGAGGGAAGATTTAGGTGGCTAGGTGGCTCAGTGCTGGAACTAGAATCAGCAGGACCTGAGTTCAAATCCAGCCTAAGACACATAGTTTAACCTTTCTCAAGTTTTAATTTTCTCATCTGTAATACTTGTAATAATGGTACTGATATTAATAATGCCTTCCACTGTTATGAGGATAAAATGTTTGCAAAGCACATTACAGATCTCTTAAAGTGCTATAAAATAGCAGCTATTATTATAAGATTAATTGCAATTGATGTCTGTAAAATTTATCTTGGTGGCCCCAGTATCTTCCTCACATTCTGGTCCTCCATTTTTCCCAAGGTTGCCATGTGAGCAATAGGTTTCTATTCTCTCCACTTTCCCTTTTTCTACTTCTGGAGAAGGCTCCAATATCCTCAAGTAGTATATTAAATTACAA
This sequence comes from Bettongia penicillata ogilbyi, assembly GCA_023548195.1. Classification (NCBI taxonomy): domain Eukaryota; kingdom Metazoa; phylum Chordata; class Mammalia; order Diprotodontia; family Potoroidae; genus Bettongia; species Bettongia penicillata. The sequence goes on along the minus strand of JAJHZJ010000271.1, from coordinate 5,427,477 downwards.
ATGATTGACAAAACTTATTTTTTTAAAAACTAATTTGTAAGCTCCTTAGAGGACAATAACATTGCATTCTATTTTTTGTTGATAGAGTTTAGAATAGTGCTTTCACACATAACAAGTTTTCAGGAAATATTTATAGAGAAGAGACATGGATATTATGGCCTTGGGTTTTTCGCATCAAATAGGAAATGAAAACATAAGTCTTTTTATCATGAGATTACAGGCATTAACAAATATCAGGGTTCTCTTAAAGACAGGTTTTGAAGTCGTTATTTTTCCTCACTTGTGATACATGATGCATAGAGAACTTATCTTCAAATAATGTTTATTAGGTACCTTTGAGCATATGATATTATACCAAGATCAACTGATTAAAATTAAGGTAGAACTATTTATATTTTCAGATGATATAAAATGATGCTTTTATATGTTCAAATTAGGAAATAATTTCTTTTTGGGGGTTGGGTAAATAGTCCTAAATGTATTGCAAATGTCAATGTTTTTTTTTTCTTAAGCAATCTGTACAAATCACAACTTTTAAAATCTGTCTCCTAGCTTAGGACAAATACATGAAAAAAAAATTTAGTACAGAGTGATTATTGAAATTAGTCTTTGATCCTCAGAAATGCCTGTAACTTAAAGCCACTAAGAAATGCCTAAGGGAGAGGAGCCAAGATGGTGGAGTAGAAAGATTCACATATGCTAGCTCTGAACCCACAGCCCATAAATTTCCTGTTAAAAGAACTCCCCACAAATTCTGGAGCACTGCAAGCCATGCACCGACACAGTGGAGGAGATTTCCGTTCTAGAGAGCCCTGGAAAGCCGTCCCCAGGGGTCCGTCGCACTCCGGATGCGGAGCCCACCCCTGTGCTGCCCTGCATGCGGCCCCAGAGGAGCAGATCCGAGCAGGCTTCAGGGACGGAACCTCTGGCGGCCGTGAAGGTCCCTCCACCCACAGGCGCTCCAGGTCAGTGAGAGAGACTTCTGGGCTGGCCAGGAGGGGAGCGGGGTGTCTCTGTGACTCGGGCCCCTCTGGAGGCGGTGGCGGAGGCAGAGGCAGCGGCTGCGGAGACTCCCAGAGCAGCAGGCAGGAGCTCAGGGCCATTACCGAAGGTCTCTGCATAAACTCCCTGAGGGAACTGAGCCTAGGAGGTGGCCCTGCCCCCACCCAAGCACCAGAACTTAAGCTCACAGTGAATAGTAGCCACGCCCACTGTGGAAAGCCCTGAGAATGGGAAGCAGCATTTGAATCTCAGACCTCAAGCACTAGCTGGTCAGATTTAGGCGGGTGTGGAGAGGAATCTCAGAAATCAAGTAACTGGCTGGGAAAATGCCCAGAAAAGGGAAGAAAAATAAGACCATAGAGAGCTACTTTCTTGGGGATCAGATGTTTCTTCCTCCTTTCATTTCTGATGAGGAAGTACAATGCTTGCCATCAGGGAAAGATGTGGAGGTCGGGGGCCTCTGTATCCCAGATATCCGAGGTGGATGTCTGGTGGGTTCAGGGCAGGGAAGAGCTCAAAAAAGATTTTGAAAATCAAGTTAGACAGGTGGAGGAAAAACTGGGAAGAGAAATGAGAGAGATGCGAGAAAAGCATGAAAAATGGGTCGATACCTTGCTAAAGGAGACCCAAAACAATGCTGAAGAAAATAACACCTTGAAAAATAGGCTCACTCAATTGGCAAAAGAGGTTCAAAAAGCCAATGAGGAGAAGAATGCTTTCAAAAGCAGAATTAGCCAAATGGAAAAAGAGGTTCAAAAGCTCACTGAAGAGAATAGTTCTCTCAAAATTAGAATGGAACAGATGGAGTCTAATGACTTTCTGAGAAACCAAGAAATCACAAAACAAAACCAAAAGAATAAAAAATGGAAGCGAATGTGAAATATCTCATGGGAAAAACAACTGACCTGAAAAATAGATCCAGAAGAGACAATTTAAAAATTATGGGACTACCTGAAAGCCATGATCCAAAAAAGAGCCTAGACATCATCTTTCATGAAATTATCAAGGAAAACTGCCCTGATATTCTAGAACCAGAGGGCAAAATAAATATTGAAGGAATCCATTGATCACTGCCTGAAAGAGATCCAAAAAGAGAAACTCCTAGGAACATTGTGACCAAATTCCAGAATTCCCAGGTCAAGGAGAAAATATTGCAAGCAGCTAGAAAGAAACAATTCCAGTATTGGAATTCCAGTGGAAATACAATCAGGATACCACAAGATCTAGCAGCTTCTACATTAAGGGATCGAAGGGAGTGGAATAGGATATTCCAGAAGTCAAAGGAACTAGGACTAAAACCAAGAATCACCTACCCAGCAAAACTGAGTATAATACTTCAGAGGAAAATATGGTCTTTCAATGAAATAGAGGACTTTCAAGCATTCTTGATGAAAAGATCACAGGTGAAAAGAAAATTCAATTTTCAAACACAAGAATGAGAAGAAGCATGAAAAAGTAAATAGCAAAGAGAAGTCATAAGGGACTTACCAAAGGTGAACTGTTTACATTCCTACATGGAAAGACATTATTTGTAACTCTTAAACTTTTCAGAATCTGGGTAGTTGGTGGGACCACACACATACACACACACACACACACACACAAATGTACACACGTGCATGCACACACATACAGAGACAGAGAGCACAGAGTGAATTGAATAGGATGGGACCATAAAGAAATTAAGGTAAACGGTGAGAGAGAAATGTAGTGGGAGGAGAGAAGGTGAAATGAAATGGGGTAAATTATCTCTCATTCAGGAGGCAAGCAGGAGACTTTTTAGTGGAGGGAAAAAGAGGAGAGCTGAGAAAAAAAACATGAAATTTACCCTCATCACATTCGCCTAAAAGGAATAAAATGCACACTCTTTTTGGTATGAAAACTTATCTTACAATACAGGAAAGTGGGGGAGAAGAAGATAAGCAGGGTTGGGGGGGTGATGGAAGGGAGGGCAAAGGGAGGAGGGAGCAATTTGAAGTCAACACTCTTGGGGAGGGACAGGATCAAAAGACAGAAGAGAAACAATGGGGGGCAGGATAGGATGAAGGAAAATATAGTTAGTCTTACACAACATGACTATTATGGAAGTCATTTGCAAAACTACACAGATATGGCCTATATTGAATTGCCTGCCTTCCCAAAGGGAATGGGTGGGGAGGGAGGGATGGGGAGAATTTGGAACTCAAAGTTTTAGGAACAACTGTTGAGTAGTGTTCTTGCTACTAGGAAATAAGAAATACAGGTAATGGGAATAGAAAGTCATCTGGCCCTACAGGACAAAAGAGAAGATGGGGACAAGAGAAGGGAGGGATGATAGAAGAGAGGGCAGATTGGTGACAGGGGTAATTAGAATGCTGGGTGTATTGGGGTGGGGAGAGGGTATAAATGGGGAGAAAATTTGGAACCCAACATTTTGTGAAAATGAATGTAAAAAGTTGAAGAAATAAATTTGATAAAAAAAAAAAGAAATGCCTAAAATTTATTCTAATATTCTAAGTACTTTAAATTTTCTAATTTCTTTAAATAAATATTCTAATTACTTTAATTGTCCTAGAACTTAGATAATTGTTTCATTCTTCTGGTTCCCCAGGCATAGAACATGCCATACACTGGATTCCTTTAGTTCTTCATCACATAGTAAACAACTAATGTTTGTTGTTAAGTCGCAGTGGGTGCCTTCACTGAGTTGGAGAGTTGGAATTCTGATTGACTCAACAATCTTGTAGTTGTTCTGTTCTTATGGTGACCAGCAACATTAATATGAAAAAATAGTTTTGCAAAGAGGTTCTGACATATTTCTATTTGCACCTGTTTCTGATATTTGTAATAAATAATTCTCTAGTAAGAGAAAGAAGTTGCTTTGGTTCCTAATTTAATGTGCAACATTTTACTGTAATAACCTTATTCCTAACCGTATGTAAAGATTAAACTGTAAAATATTTCATTGTTTTTGAACACCTCTAAATGGTTTCTACCTTAAGGAAAATGAAAATGAATAAATTGATACATTTGATAATTCGTTATGTAACTTTAAACTTATAGATCCTGGTTTGTTGAAACCTGGAACTGTAATAATTTTAGGACTTGAATGTTATGGTCCTCAGTCCTAAAAATTATAGCTTGATCATTTGTATAAGAAAGGATCAGACACAAGAAGTTGAAATAGAGGAAATGAGGACTGCAGGGACAAAAATTAACATGAGATATATATCAGATCTGTGACTTCATATCTTGATAGAATTTATGCAAAAATGAAAGGGAAACCATAGTGTGGATTAAAAAATGGAAAGACTTTTGTTTGCCAAAAACATGTTTTTGCAAGGCATGCAGTGTTATAGAACTGCTTTATATATTTACGTAGCAATTCAATAGGAGTTGAAAATCTGGTTAATATCAGTGGAACGAATGCCTATGTATAAGACAACCCGTTTTCAGTTACTTTAGTCTATTTAAATTGAGAGATCTACTGAAGTCCTCCAACCTCCCCCTCCATTTCTCCCTTTCATCAATTTTTTTTTTTAATAGAAGCTCATGCTTAGAAGCTCACACTAGCTGCTTTAAAATGTGAATGACGGCCTGAGTGATGTCTCCCTTTACATTTGTAAATGTTATTGGCAGTTTCATACTATCCCTTTTAATTTTACACCAAAGCTGTTCTAAAGGGATGTTTTTACTTAGAGAGTTTTGGGGAAAATCATTTTGTCGATGAAAGAAATGCTATGAAAGTTTTTAGATGATATCACCTAATTTGACTCTTTGTCTATCAAGGCAACATTTACAGAACTTCAGGATACCCCCAGCTCCATAGCCTTAGCTTAAATGTTTGCTGTCCTCTTCCCACAATTTATTCATTAGCTTTATAACATGCCCAAGGGATTCTGTAATCTAACCCAACCTTGCCTTTTGTCTTTATTTTCTTCTACTCTCTAATTCTGTGCCTTTCCCTATAATCAGGGGCCAGTGTCCTCATTGTCCCATTAGTGCATCATAAGGTCATAGATCATAAAATCCTTTCTAATTATTTGGATCTTTACCTATCCAGAACCTTCCACTCACAGCCTGCATTCTACTCTGAAAACCTGAGTTCAAATTTAGCCTTAGACTCTTATTAGCTGTATGATTTTAGGCAAGTCACTTACTCTCTTGCTACCTCAGTTTCCTCATCCTCAGATAATAATATCTACTTCCCCGAGTTGGTAAGAGGATCAGATGAAATAGTAATTGTAAAGTCCTCAACCCAGTGCCTGATTGGCGCACAAGTGCTGTGTAAACGTTGGTTATTTGTGAGCTGTGCTTACCCCAACGTCCCTTTCCTCCAAACTCCTCTAACATTGTCTGGATTGCCCTGTTTAACAGCTATGATCAAACGTTTGGAATCATTCACTGTTGTTTCGAGTGTATTTTTCCTATCTTTCCTCGCTTCTTAGGAACAAATTCTATTCATGCATACATTTATATACACATGCAAACTCATATACATATGTACACACATATGTGTGTAAAAACATTTTTAAAAATTATTTCCCACAGTGAGGGGTGGGCATAGAGTAGGTGAGAAATAAATAAACAGCCAATAATGGATAGATAAATAAAGAGGTTTGCCGCTGGTTGGCTCATTAACTGACTGAGACCGGTATTCTCAGGCTCAGTGCTGAATGCTGCCTTTTTGGTGACACTCCACAGGCTCTTAAGATGTACCTCGAGGAGTTTGTGTGTATTCTGTACACAATATATCAAGTCCGCCCAGATGCACACAGCTCTTTCAGGGAAATGTAATGAGTTTGAGGACTTTTTTTTTAGTATCCCCACTCCTAGTAGAGTGTCTTACAGCTAGTTGGTACTTAATAAATCATTATTGAATTGCATGGAATTGACATATTTCAATATCCTTTAAGAAAACTAAGATGATAAAGGCAAGATGACTTCTTCAATGTTATTTAGCTACCAAGTGGTAAATCTGAGAGTTGAGAACAGGTTTTATGAATCCCAGGGCTACATTCACTCTTTGCATTGATCTCCAATCCAAGACTGGGGTGGCTACTGTGGGCTCGGGCTAGGGGAGGAAATGGCACTTTACATTAGAGCTTGTGAGCATTTGAAAATCTTTTTGGAACTGTTTTTATGGCTGTTCTTTTGATATTGCAATTATATTCCTAGCTTACCTATTTTATAAGACCTACATAAAATCCCTGAACTTTATTATGCTGGTTAAACCTGAAGCAGACATTTTAAGACTTGTGTTAGCTTGTCAGCATTGCTGGTCAGCTCCATTTGATTTTATGGATATTTGTAATTAAATAATTGCCATTCCACATTGTGATCATGGGCGATAAGTACCAAAGTTAGGAAAGTCTTTGTGTGTATGTATGTGTGTGAACATGTATTGGGAGTTGGGGTAGGAGGAAAGGGGAAAAAAAGAAAGGAGAAATCAAATACTAACAGTACATGTTGAATAGAGTAATCATCTTTGTTGTATATAAGAGACCTAGGTTTTAAGAGAAAAAAGATTTAGAGCATAAATCTTGATCCCAGAAGGATCATTTTCCAGAAAATTCATATGGTCCACTGTCAAGTAAATGTTTGCTAGGTTGCTAACAACTTGAAGTCATGTCACATGGCTTTTACAGTTTTGCATCCATGGGGGTTGCTGATGTCTTATACACACTACAGAAGTTGCCTAGTGAATGTTAATTGAAGTAGTGGTCCTGGAGATCCCAAGAAAATATTGTGCAATAATGAAAACCTAAGAATTTTAATGTAACCAAACAGTGATTCTCTGCTTTGGGGGGACATTTGACACTTCAGATTCACGTTTTTTAATTTTGCTATTGTTTCTACTATGCAGTTCAAAAATTCTGCTTTGCTGTTTCTTATTTCTCTTTAAACCATTAAGGAATATCCTGCTGTAGTTTTATACTCTCTTAGGAATCCATAGGTTTATCTGCCTCATCAGGTGTTTATTCATTTTTCATTGTTTAATAATAATATTTATCTAGAGCTGTCTGGACTCTTTTAACTTACCTGGAAGTTATATTCCATTCTGTTATCATTATCTTTGCTGTGGTTTATCTATTTATACTCAAGCTCTTTAATGATTTTCTTTCTCTTGAGATCTTTGGTAATTTCTGGGGTCCCCTCCCTTAATTTCTTTTGTTGGTCACTGTTTTACTCCTTCCCTGGGGGAATAGTGATCTCCCTGGGGGCTGGACCTCAAATCTCACTCAGTTTCTCCCCATGTTTGGTAATTCACATTTCACGAGACTCAGTCTGCCACATGTGACTTCTCAAAATTGTTCCCAGAGGGATGCTAGGCTCCTTCCCTCTTGCTGAGTGACTTGTGCACCCATGTGTCTTGCCCTAATTGTCTCTGTTCCTGAGCTCTATGACTAAGCCCTGTTGCAGGCAGAGTACTGACCTACAGCTGTAGCAGGTTTCTGTCTTCTGGTTTTTCCTGGCAGTATGGGTGTATGTGTATCGAGAGGGGATGATTTCTGTTGTAATCTTATGGGTCTTCTTGGTAGTACTGCTGTCATAGTGGTGGGCGGTAGAGTAGATACATTAGGTGGTGAGATTAGCTCTCTGCTGTGCTCATTGGTGTCCTAGACTAGAGACACCTACACTTGTTTTGATCTTTTGGGCATAATTCCTATTCTGGAAAGGTTTGAGAGGTCATGAGGATCAGAAAAAATGTCCATAATTTTGTTGTTCACATGAACAAGAAACAACTATAATACAACTAAAAAATTACCCAGTAACTCTATTATACATTTCATCTGAAGTTCCCTGAAGGTACAGTCGGAAAATACTTGGACTAAGTTCATCAAAAAAGGCTTTGTCTACTGTCACAGAAAACAAGCTGTTGATTTGGTTTCTAAAAATTTACAAACCCCCTTCTACTTTTGGGTATATTGGAAAGTGTTGCTTTTTGTTTTCATTTTTTTGCTCTCATTCATTTGCGCTTTTCATTCCATTTGCGCTCAGAATCCATCAGTTTTCTCTCTAGAGGTGGATAGCATTTTTCATCAAGGGTCCATTGAAATTGTCTTGGATCATTGTCTTAACCAGAGTAGTTAAGTCTTTCACAGTTGTTCATCTTTATGATATTACAGTTACTGGGTACAGTGTTCTCCTGCTTCTTCACTTTGCATAGTTCATACAAATCTTCCTAGGTTCTGACCTGCTTGTCATTTCTTACAGCACAGTAATACTCCATTATAATCATATACTACAACTTGTTCAGCCATTTCCCGATTGATGGAAATCCCCTTAATTTCAGATTCTTTGCAACCACAAAAAAAAAAAACTGCTATAAAAAATTGCATAAACAGGTCCAGTTCCCTTTTATTTGATCTCTTTGGGATATAGACCTAGGAGTGAGTGGTATTTCCGGGTCAAAGACTATGCACCATTTTAATAGCCTTTTGGACATCATTGCAAATTGCTGTCCACAATAGTTAGAGCAATTCACAACTGTACTAACTGTGCATTAGTATTCCTTTTTTCCCACATGCTCACCAGCATTTATCATTTTCCTTTTCTGTCATATTTGCCAATCTGACATTAGCCACTCTGATACCTCAGGGTTGTTTTAATTTGCATTTCTCTAATCATTGATAACTTAGATAATCAGTGATTATTTGGATAATTATAAGTGAGAAATTTTCATGTGACTATAGATAACTTTGATTTCTTTGTCTGAAATGTGCCTGTTCCGTTGACCATTTATCAATTGGAGCATTGCCTCAAGCTTCAGGATTTTTTGCACTGTTTTCAGAACTAGTTCTGAGTAAACTTTAAACGTAAAGTTTCAGTGCTTCCAAGGTGGTAGGGTAGGGAAAGATGTGGTCACTGCTCCCTTGGTCCATGCCCTGGTCATTTAACCCAGGAAAAGTACTTGATCTTTTGCAGTCAAAACTGATTCTGCTCCTTAGGTCTCCTGATTCCCATTGACTGCAAAAGTTCCTCTGTCCCCTGGAACTGTGACCAAGAAATGAGTATAGACAATGAAATTGCCCAACAGTTCCTTTTCTTGCACCCTGCTAGCATAACCTCCTCTATATAACTTCTTTCTGACCAGTTGTCTGCTGTCTTTACTATCTCTGGCTTGAGAGCTCCCAAAGCCAGTGCTGTTGCTGTCACAACCTCCAAGGCCCACAGCTGTTTTTGGAGTCACATGGGTTACAGGCCAGCTCCCATGCCATTGTCAGAGATTTTTCCTTCTGACCTCATAAGGTTTCTTGGGCTGGAAAAAAAAAAAACGTCTCTTCCCTACCTTTTGTTGGCTCTTCTCCTCCAGAATTCCATCAGAGGTATTATTTTAAAATTGTTTGGAGGGGAATGTTGGGGAAAACTCAGATGTAATACTCCTTCTCCTACATCTTGGCTCTCCTGAAGTGTTTTTAAAGGTGTCCTTATGCGTTAAACCTATGAGCTATCCAACTCAAGATTTTATTTCTAACAGTGACACTAAGAAGCAGGTTTTGAAAGGTTTGACATAGTCCCAAGGAGATTCAAATTTACTTCAATGATCCATAATGGAACTTTCATCCATGAATTTGTTTAATCATTCTTTGAAGCTGTTAGAAACAACAGTAGTTCACAGGATAGTCCAAATTTATTAGGAAGCAAAAATGAGTTTTTATATCGTCCACAGCCCAGATTGAGAAAACTTTAAATTTGACTATGGCATATGCTTCAATGGGTCTTGGAACACCTCTGTGGTTGAATACTAGCTAGGATGCGATTGAGGTACAAATGAGGCCACCGTGTGAATGTGAAATAAACTGTGTATCTAAGCTTTTTTATAAATAGGTGAAAGCTGAGCTGTCAGCTATAGCAATGAGGTAGAACTAATCAATTCATGAAATTCCTTCTGAATGTTAGGATTTTGACAAAGTCAGATTGTCTTTAACAACTTTAGCAGCTCAGTTGCTAAGAAAGTGAGCATTATGGGTAATCTCTCTTTTAAAATAATTAATGTTCTATTTGTTTGTATCCTTTGTATAGTATGCAGTGTTCTGGAGACAATAAATGATTTATCAGAACATAATCTCCTGAGTCCAAGTCCTGCAGGAGACCACAAATCAATTGCTCTTCACATATAAAATATGAACATTGTTGACCTATAGCATCAGCTTAATATTGTCCATAGGGGGCAATTGTTAATACAGAGTCATCTGCTAAGAAATTTCCATATTCAGTTTTTGACTCTGCTACCTTCTGTCTGTGTTATTTTGAGGGAAAGTTCTGTATCACAGATTTCCTACAAAATAGGCATAGTTTAATTACAGAGGGGGACTTCATCTATGTAACAAGATTTATGTTGAGCCATACTCTTGGCAGTGAATTGACCTCTATTGTAACATATTTCAATGAGTTGTGGCTTCTATTGAGCATGTTAATGGCTTGAAGAGAAAAGGTATAACTTGTGTGAAGCATAAAAGGAAATAAATGTTCCAGAAGAGGGATCATTAAGGCTAATGTCTCTGTAGATATAAAACAATAAAAAAAATTCATATTAAATCTGTCTTCTATTGAAGGAACATATGGTAGTAGATAGAGAGTTAGTTGATATGTCGATTAGGAAGACCAGGCTTCACATCCATCTCTGATGTACGCTGGCTGTTTGACCCTGGGTAAGTCATTTAAGCTCTCACTTGCCCCCTTGCAATTCACTAAGGCTTGAAATTGCCCATAAGACAGTGGTCTGCATTGGAAGAGAAAGTTTGTTGTGGAGAGCTCATCAGACAGGTCCTGTTCAAGAGGAAAAAAAAAATAAGGAAGAAAAAGGGAAACCATCAAAACCTAAGCAGCAAGGAAATCTCACAGCCAGGTTATAAGAAAAGGGATATAAAAGGAGCCAAGAGGAGAATTTAGAAGGCCAGAGAGTTTTAGGGGTGGTAAAATATTAATACAACTATGTAAAATATGAATACAATTATCTCTGGGAAACAGTAAAGAATCATTGTCTAACTTGGAAACTGTACAGAAAAAGTAAAAGAAGTCTGCAAGCTAGACTCTATATTTTCTCTACATTTTCATGTCCAACTTCTGCCTTACAGTATAGATACTATTATACTTTTAAAAAATTGCGTGAGTGTGTGTTGCTCATGTGCCAAATGAAGATAAAAAGAGCGGACAGGATGCAAGCCTCAGAAGGTGGCAGGGTTGGTCCATTGGCTGTTTTCCCTCAAATTTATTACTTTATTTATTTTCAGTTTTCAACCATCACTTCTGCAAGGTCCAAATTTTCTTCCCCTCTGCCTCCCCAAACTGACTGTTTTGTAGCTATATAGTATACAGTGGAAATGGAGCTAAACAGAATCATGGGGTCTGAATATGAATTCCATCTTTGCCATTTATTTGGCCTTGAACAACTCAAGCAACTTTACCTCTCCAAACCTAATTTTCTTCACCTCTAAATGAAAAGCTTGGACTTCATGACTTCCAAAGTCTTTCCCAGCATTAGAACAACGGTTCTATGATACATGGTATCGTTAGAAGTAGCATCCACTCTTTGGAGTCCTAAAGAACAGCCCTTAGAGATGTGACATGGAAGATACAGATTCACTTCCCTCTAGATTTGATGCGGTTTCCAGAAGTGTCCATTATTGAGAGGAGTTAGCTTTAACATTGGGGAAATCTGGTTCACCTTGGTAGAGCCCCCTGAGTTGTGGGGACTATTCTAAAGGTATTGAATTAGGTGAAAGTATTTTACCTAGAAATAGGGAGCAGAATGGCTTCTCCAAAATCAATTGATTATGATCATTTGACTATCATTTTGAAAAAGTAAAGGAAGTTCAGATGAAAAGAAATGATCAGAGACTTTAAAATTAAGGGGTCTGGAATAAATCTTCTAAGGTTTTTTTCTTTAGAGTGGAGGGAATGCCACAGAGAGTGTTACAGATAAAGAAGCATGAGATCAGTCCATCTAACTATTTAAACCCCTCTTGAATGCATTGCTTTAAATGAATTGGAGGATGGGAGGGTAGAATGCTTTAGAAATAAGTGGATCATTTAGTAAATTTAGTTATCACTTAATATTAGGAATTACTCTGAGATAGCAGTATAGAACAAGGGAATCTGGTACTCTGAAGTTTTTTTGTCCACATTCATAATATATACAAATGTTCCAAGAAATGCTATCAGTAGAGCAGGAGTTCTTAGCATGAGGTCACTGACCTTTTTATTATTATTTTGATCGCTACATTTCAATACTTTGTAATCCTATGCATTTTTAATGCATTTAAAAACATTATTTTGAAAAAGGATCTCCAGCTTTCTCCAGACTGGGAAAAGGGTTTATAAACTCAAATTTTAAGAATCACTTCATCATGTCTTGTCTTGTATTTTATACATGCAATTATCAGGATGATAACCACCTTAATAATGTTGATTGTCCTGAATATTGTGAGTTAAGTAATAATTTGATTATTACCTCGGACTATGATGTTGAAAACTTGGGTTGAGGAGTTAGTCAGAGGTAATAATTCCTTACTTAATGGCGCTCAAGTTTTCATCCAGATCTAAGCTTCCTTTTGAAATATCCACAGGTTTTGAATACTTAGTTTTGTTTACTACAGATATACTCATGGGTTTAAAAAAGTTGAATAGGTTATAATAAACATCATTAGAATACTACTCTTCACATGCCATTAATCTGCTTTTTGGTCAATTTCCTTCATTGTCAAATATTTGCAAAGTGCAGTCTCACTGGCACATAGTTGATATCAAACAGCTTAGTCTAGAGAGGGTATTCTAGGCATAAGTCATAGAGTGAGCAAAGGCATGGAGGTTGATTGGTATGAAACATGAATGGTGAACTTCAATGGAAATAATGTGAAATCAGCTTGAAAATGTAAATTGATGCCAGATTGAACACGGTAGCTAAATTTCTGAGTTTAATTCAACAGACCTTAAAAACTTGCTACTATGTGTATGACTCTATACTCTGTGCTAGAGACTCAAAGATGTAGAAAGACAAAGTCCTAGCCAATAGATAAAAGCCTTGAACCTGTTTCCAGTGCTGAGATTATCCCAGTATTTTATCTAGAAAAAAGGGATATTATGATTCTGTTTTCTCCATAATGGTTAAAGTAAATAGATTTTCTTGGGGCACAACCAGTGTTAAGGAAAAGAAATGGAGAGTGTAGATTTCTTTTGTTAAGCTGTTTTTCTTTGAAGGACAGGATAGTTCCAATGGGGAGGAGTACAATCAATGAGAAGTGACAGTGATGTAAATAAAGAACATCAGCAAAACATGCATTTTAAGAGGAAGAGGGAGACAGGAGAGGAGGTTAGATATGCAGGCAGTGGTATGGAAGGCCAGACTCTTGATCTGTGATCAGTTCTCTGTGACTATGATATTGGACATGTTATTTACTCTGTCCAGACCACTGTTTTTCACCCTCAAAATCAGGAAATTGGGGGAAATCAACTTTCATATTTCTTCTAGTTGTAAAATTCAATGATTTACAGTTCTGTGATTTGTTACAACTACCAAGCTTCCTTTATCCAGAATGCCATGAAAATGGAAATGTCAAAACTTCTAGGTAGAGACAGTTTCTGCTTTTTTGCAGCTTTAAATTTCAACCACTTACTCATCACATTGTACCTCAAGGTCACTTCTGTTTAATTTAAAATTATTTTAAGCCACATTGTTTTTCAGTTCCCGTCTCTAAAAATAAACATTGCACACACATATATCTTTGGAACATAGCTGAAGTTAGTATGTCACCTGATTGGTGCCTATGAACCATCTGGTGGCATAAAAAGATGATCAGAGGTTTAGCCTTAATGAAAATACCATTGAAAGACTTAAAATTGTGTTTTTAAAATCATTTCTATTTTGCTCTCTCTTTTCTGATGTGGTTTCTGTGAATTTATAGAATTCATGAATTCAGTAGAATGCTAGTTCCTTAAGGCAGGGACTTTTTGAAGTTTTTTCTTTCCATCCCCATCAGTTAGCAAAATGCTTTTGTACATAATAGATACTTAATAGAGGATTGAGGCATTAGGAAATGGCAAAAAAAAAAAAAAGGGGGGACTAGCCCCACAATATTCAAAATTTTCTGGTTAACTTTTTTGTTTTATCTGTTGAAAATATTTCTCCACTGTCTACTTTCCTATCCTAATAAGCACAATTCTATGACTATAAATATATCTCTAATGTTTTAAGGTAATCATAGCTCATTTTCATATAGAACTTTATTTAAGGTTTATTTTCATCATACCAACTCTATGAAATAGGGAATGCAAATACTATTTTCCTTATTTAAGAAATAGGGAAAGTAAGGCTCAGGAAGGTAAATGTCTTGGTCAGGTATTTGTTATATCAATGGATCTGTGATATCATCCACCTGGGTAATTTCTGCAGTGATAGATCATGGATCCACGTCATCTTCTCTGCTAGGACTCGTCACATGTCCGCAGAGAGTTCACCAAAATGCTGAGGAACCTTCTAGATTTCTTATTAATGTCTAGGTTATCAGAGGAGCCTTTGGTTTGCCCTTGTGTTGCCCCTCACTCTAGTCAGTCTTTTTATTATGAACCTCTTGAATAACACAGAGGCTTTATACATTCACACATGCATCACTGTGTTGTCCTTTGAGTGACTCAACTTATTTAATGCTTCTGAGATTGATGTAGCACTATTAGGAATTGTTTTGAAGAAGAGAGAGAGAGAGAGATATTTGTTTCAACTAGAAACTCAGGGTCATTGAAGGGCCTGCAAAATATCCCATTGGCAACCTCTGGCCTTTTCTTAGTTAGTTATAGGGCCAGTTCATGATCATACACGTCCATATGTTCAGGGTCATGCAGTTATACATAAATGTCAGCAAAAGATCCTTAGCTCATGTCTTCTACTCCAAGTCTGTCTACTAAATGCTACTTTCAAGGTGTGAAAGTTCTAAGTGTTCCAAATATCAGTCATCACTGTACTGGAAAAGAGATGTAGATGTGATAGACAGTGAAGGAATTTGGACCAAATGTTGAGTGAACAGACCATTTTCTGGGTGTGGGTTAAAGACAATACTTAATACCTACATTCTTGTTAGGATTTTATTTCTTCATTATTTTTTTCTACAAAAAGTTGAATAAAGTACAAAAAAGCCCCAAACAATTTCCAGTGGATAAGATGTCTTAAGTTCTAGCTAAAGTTTTATTGACCTCCTTTGGGCAGACACTGCACCAACAGTGTGGATTTCACAGTTTCACACTTAATTATATACCATGATGAATTGTTCTTGTTTCATGAGTATTCCTCTTGTCTCCCCAGCTGGACTGTAGATACCTTGAGGATAGGGACTAAATCTTCCTTTTCCTTTATAATGCTTAACATAGCACTGGGCACATTAGGTGCTGAATAATTACATTTTTTGTAGCTTTCTGATCTCTTTTTGACATAACGCATAGGGGTTTGGAACCTGGCTTCAGGAATGCTGTGGTTCAAATCTCAACTCTCGACTCTTACTAATTCTTTTACAGTGGGCGAATCAGTGAGCCTCAATTCCCTTATTCATACTGTCTGCCTCTCAGAATTCTGGAGAGCATCAAACGACATTGTGTATGTTATGTGGCAATATGAAAGTGCTATATAAATAGTAGTTGCTTCTTCTTCTTTTCTTTTTTCTCTTCTTCTGCTTCTTCTTCTCCTCCTCCTTCTCTTCTTATCCTTCTTTTCCTTCTTCTTCTTCTTCTTCTTCTTCTTCTTCTTCTTCTTCTTCTCCTTCCTCTTCTCTTCCTTCTTCTTCTTCTCCTCCTTCTTCTCCTTTTCCTTCTCCTTTTTCCTCTTCTTCTTTTCCTTCTTCCTCTTCTTCTCCTCTTCCTTCTTCTTCCTCTTCTTCTCCTCTTCTTTTTCTTCTTCTTCTTGCTCTTCTTCTTCATCATCTTCATTTCCCCTTACTCCTCCTCTTTCTTTTTCATTATCTTTTGGATGAAATCTCAGTTTCTTATACATATAAAGACAGGAAAGCCACAAAGATCCCGTTGCTCTCTCTGCTTTCAGTCTTAAAAAGATTAGAGCCCAGTTTTTCTAAGTTTTCTTCTTCACCGTTCCCGTAGTCCAACATAAACTATTTGCCATCAATAAATGCAAAAGAATGATATTTGGTTTTGCCACTGCTGGACACAAATCTAACAATAAACATTATACATGGAATTTATTTACCAGGTAGGAAGGTCCAGGCAATAATTTGTCTTACTCTCCTAATGCCCTGCAAGAGCATGATTAAGCTCATGACTTACAACTGAGTGATATGCATATCTAGAAATATTGTTCAAAAAAACAACACGGACTTGATTTATTTATTTTAGAGCACTGAGGTGTGAAATAATTTTTTATGACAAATGGAAAGACTGAGGTGAATAAATGCCTCATTCAACTGATATTTTAAAAATAATTTGAGCTAGGCGCTATTTGCATATTATGCAAATAAAGTACTGTTATTATATAAGGATTCTTATTATTGACAAGACAGGTCTTAATAGTATGGTTACAGTATCTGGATCTTGAGAAAACCAGGACTTATTTTTCTTGTGCGGCATTCATTGCTTTATTATTAAGACTTCTTATATACCTAATTTATTGAAATAATTAGAAACAAATTGCCCACATCCACTCTGGCAGGATAATCTCCTTTACAAATTGCTACTCTATAATCATTCCAGCTTGGTCTCCTGAAAAACTATATCAGGAAGAAAAAAAGACAATATTGGGTTTTAAATTTAATACTTGATAATCTTCTGACAACAGTTGGGTACCACATAATGAGCTTAGCCTGCAATTAAACCATTCTGAATTGGACTGAGATAGAATGGGAAGAAGGTTTCATCCTTTTCAGTTAAGTTCTGGAGGCAAAAAAGTTGCTGTCACCTGACTGCTGGGCTGATCAGTTCCCAAAAGGAGACTGAGGAGGTTAATTGCACGTGTAGCTAATAAGTTCCGTGCCCTATGGATCATAATTTACATTTACTGTAAGGAAGTCACCCTTTCCAAATCTGTCTTCAGAAATGAGCTGGAAACAAAATTGGAAAGTGAAGTGGAGGAGATACGGTTAAATATAAATATAAAGAATTAGAGGTCAGGTTAATTGGAATCGCTTCCTTATCTAAAAAGCGGGAAATGGCTCCACTGAGGGAGTAGAATTAACTCAGGATTTCCTTAACCAAGTTCCCCAATCCAAATTTGAAGTCAAGAGACTCTTGGTAAAATGTTTTAAACTTCATGTTCTAATGATTTGGGCTTAATGCACACTTAGCCATATCAGTGATGATTTAGCCCAGAATCTTAAATGAAAACCAGTACTATGCACCTATATTTATGTTTTATATTTAAAAATTAATTTTCACATAACTATCTCATTTGATCTAAATATCATTGTGAGGGTAGGTAGAAGAATTAATATTATATTATGTATTGTATATGATATAATTATGCATTTATTCTATCATTTATTATACCATATACATGTCATATATATGTATATGCATGTGTATGCATGTGCCTGTACATGTACACACATATGTAGAACTAGCTGTGTGTATGTGTGTTCCTCCTTCTTTGCTGAAGAAGACGAGAGAAATGATGACATGACTTGTACTTGACTTTGTTTTGAGTGAGGGAGGGCTCTGCAGGTTACCAGCCTCCCTTCTCCTCCAGAGCCATCTGAATCCAGTGACCATATATTCATCAGGATGGCTGGAGATGACCCAGGATGAGGCATTTGGGATTAAATGACTTGTCCAAGGTCACACAGCTAGTGTCAGGTGTCTGAGGTGAGATTTGAACTCAGGTCCTCCTGACTCCTCCTGCACTGGTGCTCTATCCACTGCACCACCAAAGAGCTAGACAGAGCACTGGGCATGGAATCAGAAAGACTCATCTTCATAAGTTCAAATCTTGCCTCAGACACTTACTAGCTGTGTGACCCTGGACAAGTCACTTAACCCTTTTGCCTCAGTTTCTCATCTGTAAAATGAGTTGGATAAGAAAATGAACTACTATAGTGTCTTTGCCAAGAAAACTTTTAAAAGACATCACAAAGAGTCACATGTGACTGAAAATGACTAAACAACATATATATGTATACATATGTATGTGTACATATCTTTGCTGACATCAGGGGAACACTAGAATTAGGAGGGCAGGGGAAAAGTATTTCCCATATCCAGTAGTTGGTACTTAGGTAGACTGAGTCACAAATTCAAATAGAGCTCTTCATATGAGGTGTACTGTAGAACAGTTTCTATGCAGATGAATGCAATTAAATGTCAAAACCACTTGTGTGAGCTTGAAACTAGAACCAATCAGCAAGAATTTCTAAAGCATGTAAATTTTACTCTCATTCTGTTATTGCATTTTCCTCTTTCCCCCTCCTCTTCTAATGTATTTCTTTTTAAAAATAACTCTCCTTTTAAAACGCTGAGGAGAGTAGCAGCATGCTGTTTGCTGAAAGCGGGGGAAAGGGGTGGGAGTGTGAAGAAAACCCAAGTGCTTTCACTGTAAGGGAGCTGCAGAGGCATCTCAGTACGCTGGCTGCTGAAGTGCTGGAGTTGGAGCCAAGAGAGCCTGAGTTCAAATGCGAGCACCTCCGGTAGCTCGGGGTCATTGGCAAGTTCCTTAGCCTCGCTCG
The DNA here is from genome assembly GCA_023548195.1 of Bettongia penicillata ogilbyi. NCBI lineage: Eukaryota > Metazoa > Chordata > Mammalia > Diprotodontia > Potoroidae > Bettongia > Bettongia penicillata. The sequence goes on along the minus strand of JAJHZJ010000271.1, from coordinate 5,408,842 downwards.
GCCTCATTTTGTCATTTGTAGCATGGGGATAACTACAGCACCTCCCTGGCAGGACTGCGTTCTCTTGACCAGACCTGGCTGAGATGCCCCAGCACCCTCCCTTTCCTGGCCCCGCGGCTGTGCCCACTGTGCAGGGGGAAGTGATATGTGTGTAGAAGATAGACTACAGAGAAGCGCATCAGTGTGGGCGTGTCATTTTAAGCTGACTTCGTGGCCTTTAATGTTTGCTTGGAAACAAAGTGAATGGACTATTAAGGCTTTTTCCTATTCTCCCACCCCTATTTTTTCACTCTCAGCGCTTTTCATTGATACAATGTTTGCAAGTCTTTCCAAAAAGTGCTATTTGATATGTGATAAGCTCTTTTTCTCCTCAAGTACCATGTTTCTTTGTTTCTAACCCTAAATGCACCATGTTCCTACATAGTCCAAGACCTATATGTGATAACACAGGCAACGGAGACATCAATTGTATCCATCATTTTGTGCAAAATTGCATCATCCTGACATTTAGTTTATTTTGTGAACTTTTTTATTCTTTCTCTTTTGTTATGGATGGAGCATTTGGCAATATAGTTTATTTTTTTCATATAAGTATATGAAATATATCTTTGGTTTTATTGAGGTAATAATATACAGTTAGTAATATCTAGAAAATAAGTTTATTTTCATAAAAACTACATGTGGATATTTAGACATCTGGAACATAGGTTAACTTTAAGCACTTGCTTCCCTGGATAGTCTATATTGGCCATAAAAGTAAGACCCTGTATGTAGCTATTAAGAGAATATTAATATTCTCTATTGAATGGAAACCAAAGGAAATGTGAAGCATGGCTGAAGTGAAAGATAAGGAATTCAAAGCTGAGCTAATGCTGTACCTACTACATTTTTTGAGGTTGTCTTCAGTTTTTAAAAGTGTGCTAAAAATAAATAAGCTTCCTAAAAATCTTTTAAACATGCTCCTTTTCCCTGCAGGGACACATCATTAAGTCTAGTATTGGCTGGTTTTTCTTGTTTTATCATATGGGTTCCTTCATCCTCATTTCAGACCAATCTTTCTCAACATTATTTTATTTTCTTAGTGAACTTTGTGCAGTACTTTTAGGATACATTAGTGTACCACCACTTCTATCCTTGATTCTTCTCCAGTAATGGTGTCATATGGGCCTGTCCCACAGAAAATTGTGCAGCATGTTCTATACTCTATCCAAACATTCTTTTCTGTACTATCATTGATTCTTGGTGATTTCCCCTTAAATCAACTTAAGTGCCTAGTGTCTTCATATTTTTCCTGCTGGTTTGGAAGTGGGAACACCCGAGTTTGAATCTTACCACAGATTTTTTATTATCTGTGTGACTGGAAAAGTCCCTAAACCTATCATCTTCAGAGTTCCTAGGTATAAAATGGGGGGGTACTATGAGAACTCACATTAAAAAAAAAGTTGTGACGAGGATCAAATGATTTATTATACAGTAAAGAATGTTCCTCTGTATCCTGTCTGGTTACTGAAGACATACTTCACATTTTTCTGTGGAATAAGCCCATCTGAAACCATTTGACAGGGATCAGGATCAGGGAATGATGTAGTTGCATACTATTCTAAGAGCAATAATCATTAGCTATTGTTATGTTGTGACTACTACTATTACTACCACTACTACTACCACTACCGTTACTACTACTACTGCTCTAACCCTTATCTAGACTTGTTCCCAGGAAAGAATCTTATAAATTTCATCACACAAAGGGGTAAATACTACTAAGGCTTAATTTATTAGCTCTCTTACCTCTTAACAGAAAAGAGAATCTAAAGTCAAGATAGCTAATCTTCCTATTCATAACCTTACAAACACAAAAATAACTTTAGAAGTACATCAGTCTGGAGCTATTTAGTTTAAAAGCAAACAACCCTCAAAGGCCTGCTTGGACTTTGAGGACATCACTAAATTTTCTAAAAGTCATTTTTTTTCTAGTCCCGACAAAGTAGACATTATAATGATGAACACATCATAAAGAAAAGGATGAATTAATTTCAGTGTATCCTGTCTAAAAAGATAGGAAAGTGTAATGAAGGTTAGAAATAGTTCCATAAAATAGAATAATTTTTCAACTGTTTTTGCTTAATGGGATAAAATTCAGCTGTCCAGGAGAATGAACTATCCAGAATGATTCATTCCCCAAAAGGTAGGAGTAGTAAAGATTTTAGTATAGCGTCATAATTGTTACTGGGAAATCAATGCTCATTATAGGCAGGACATTGTGCTAGGATGATGGGGCTATGTGTGTTCATCCTTCGTTTTTGAAGAAGACCATAACATCAGAGAAATGATGACATGTCTTGCACTTGGCTTTGTTTTGAGTGAGGGGGGATTGTGCAAGGTCACCAACCTCACTTTTGCCTTCTGAGCCTTCTGGGTCCAGTGACCAGATATTCTTCACTGCATCAGGATGACTGGAGATGGCCCAGGATGCAATGGGACACCTTGGCCTTTTTGGCTGGCCTTTACAGGTACTCATTTAGAAGGAAGTAATGCCCATATGGTGATGTAAATAGTTTGTCCATATTAAATAACAAGTTTTCTTTTTCTTCCTCTTCCTGTTTATCTTTTTATGCCTCTCTTGAGTCTTGTATTTGAAAATGAAATTTTCTAATGAGCCCTGGCCTTTTCATTGGTTGTTGTCCTTCATCTTTGAAGAAGACCAAAATGACATCACCATCGTAAAGGGAAATTTCAGTGTGTCCGACTGTGACTGATCAGACCAATACGAGCTCGGCATGCTCTACCACAGGTTAGGCACAGATAGTCCATTTGGATGTTTGGGATGGATATCCCAAATTTGTGCATCCTGCATTTACTTTGTGCTGTCTCAGTTCTGCTTTGCTCAAAGAGCACAGCAGCTTTTCTTATGTGGGCATGCCATGCCTTATGTGGACACTGTGCCAGTGTCTCCCATGTTGCACAGTCAAATCCAGAGTTCTTGAGAGAGACCTTGAGAGTGTCCTTGTATTATGTGATCGCCTGCTCCATGCAAGTTCTCCATAAAATAGTCTTTTTTTGGCAAGTGTACATTTTGCATTCAAACAACATGGCCAGCCCATTGGAACTGTGCTCTCTGAAGCATAGTTTGAATACTTGGCAGTTCAACTCGAAAAAAGGACTTCACTGTCTTCTACCTTATCCTGCCAGGTGATCCTCAGAATCTTCCTAAGACAGTTCAAATGGAAGCGATTCAGTTTCCTGTCATGGCGCTAATACACTGTCCATGTTTCACAAGCATGTAACAATGAAGTCAGCACAACGGCTCTCTAGACCTTCAATTTGGTAGTCAGTCTAATACCTCTTCTCTCCCAAACCTTTCTTTGGAGCCTCCGAAACACTGAGCCAGCTCTGGCAATGTGTGCATCAACCTCATTGTCAATGTGTACATCCCTGGAAAGTATAATACCAAGGTAGGTGAACTTATCCACAGCATTCGCAATTTCTCCATTTGTTGTAACCAATGGTTCCATGTATGGATGGTGTGGTGGCTGATGGAGCACCTGTGTTTTTTTGATGTTAATTATTAGGCCAAAATTAGCACAGACAGCAGAGAATTGATCCACACTTTGTTCCATTTCAGCTTCAGAAGCTGCATTGAGTGCACAATCATCTGCAGACAGAAAATCATGCACCAACACTCCTCCACTTTAGTCTTGGCTTGTAACCTTTTCAAATTGAAGAATTTACCATCAGTATGGTAATTGCCCTTGATGCTGTGTTCATCCTCATTGAAGGCATTTGTCAACATGGTTGAAAACATCATGCTGAAAAGCATGGGAGCAAGCACACAGCTCTATTTCACTCCATTGGTGACTGGGAAGGCACAAAAGCTTTGTCCATTATCCAGAACCCTGGCATACATGCTGTCATGAAATTGACGTACAGTATTGATGAACTTCTCTGGGCAACCAAATTTTGACATAAGGAAGGTCTGGAAATCCCTTTATTTTATTCAAAAGAAGCATGAACAAGATGGGAAAAAGGAAAAGTAAGATGATTCTGCATATTAACATGATACCCTTAAGTTATGAAATCTGGGAATCTAGATACCAGAATAGGGAAACGTAATGGAGAACATTTGCACAAAGAACAATACAAGGCAAAAACAAATAGTCCATGTGGCCAGAACTATATTCTGACTTTAAAGTATTGTGTTAGTGATGATGGGGCTTCAAATGGATGGAAGACATTTTTCCTACCCTCAAGGTGCTTAGATTATAGTATTGTCATAGCCAAAGTAAGCATTGGTACACATATCTAGCCCCATAAGAAGACAGACAAGCCCAATTGAAGTCAGGCTGTAGTGGTACAGCCTCTATTTCTGTTTTTTTCCTTACCTTTTGACTTTGTTTTCATGTGAATTGCTGATGTGGGGAAGTTTTATCTTATATCCTTCAGGGAAGTGGTTCACTCTTTTAGACTAATGAGGTGGAGAAGGATAAAAAGTGAAAAGGAATATGGAATGGCCACATTGAAGAGAGGGCTGTAACATTGTTTCTATTTCTTTAAAAAAAATCATGATTGATCTATTACTGCAGTGTTAGGGACATGTATTCTATTTCCCTAAATCCCCTTGATTAGTAGTTCAGACCCCATGCCTAAAGACCAGTGAGTCCTGTTAAGAATTCTCTGGAATAATGTATATTAAAGTGATCTTTCTTCATCATGATTGGCTTTCAGAGAGGGAAAAAATAGAGCCTAACTAGCTTTGAGGAGGATATTCTAGGAAGCAGAGTATAGCAAGAGAAAAAGCAAGGCATATTGGGGCATGGTGAGTATTCTGTTTTGATTGAAATGGAGGATTGCATAGAGAAGTTAAGAAGTTAACACATAGGTTGGGGCTAGACTCTTAGATATCTTTCAAAGACAGACTAAAGGGTTTGTGGTTTGTTCTTCAGGTGTAACATATCATACTGAGGTATGTCCTGTGGGCAGGATACTGTACCTAGTAGGAACTGTGGGCAGGATGCTTTTCTATCATGTGAAACTGTTGAAGGTTTTTGAGCAGGAAGATGATGTGAATTTGTACTTTCCATTACTTTTCTCACTTATTCCTCAAGATAAAATGGCAAATAGTTTATGTTTGTTCAGTGTGTTCACATTTGCCTGTCTTTGGTTTCATGCAACCAACCTCAACTTTATTGACTGTCTTAAATAGTATGTATAACAAAAACTAGCTGACTGTGGGAATTTGGGCAAAGCATTTCACCTTTCTTGTTCTCAGTTTCCTTTTATATAAAATAGGGAGATTGAACAGAATAACCCAGATGGTCTCTTCTAGCATTGTGTAGTTTCAGGATGTTATCTGCATATATCATATGTAGATGAGTGCTTCATAAAGATTTCAGGAAGGAGAAAAGAAACAAGAGAGGCTATTTGCCAATGTAGAAAGCTCTAGATTCCCAAAGTGCATCCCACTTTTAAATCAGTTAGTATATGTGTCCTTCTTTCCCCTTACATGAGCCGACATTTCAGCTGGTTCTATGCTATAATGCTTAGGATGATGATCTAAGGACACAAGCAGGCCATCTATATTAATTGTCCTAAAACAAGGACAATCTGGAAAACCAGGTAGTTAGCCTCAGACACCAAAGTTCAGGATCAGTAAGGTTTCATATGTGGATATCCATTACTGAAAATGTGAAAGGAATATGCCATGGAGATATGATCAAAGACTTAAAGTAAATGTGTTAATTGTCATGAGGTAAAAAATCTCCTGAGTTCCCCGTCTGTTTAGAGACAGTATAGAAGCTCAGAGGGGACAAGAGCGAAGTCTAGTATAGATAGCTAGAGTGAACATGGAATTATACTTTTGACCTCCCTTCAATTTTATGTTGTAATGCTCAATAACTATTCATTATATTGCATTGGAATCAGAGAATCGTACATCTGGATGGGGCTTTATTATTTTTTTTAAATTCATGTTTCAGTTAGCAGAAACCCTTCTCACCCACACACTCCCTGAATTGAGACCAAAAGGAAAAACAAAATTCATTACAAATATGTATAGTCAACCAGAACATATTTCCACAATGACTATGTCCAAAAAATTTTTTGTCTCATTTTTCACTACAAGTTTTTCACCTCTCTATTAGGGAGTGGGGGAGTGCAAGTGGCATATTTCTTCTTTAGTTTTCTAAGATCATGTTTGGTCATTGCACTAATGAGTTCCCAATTCTGTCAAAAGTTATTTGTCTTTATGGTATTGTTATCATTGTATAAATTGCTGCTCTGGTTCTGTTTACTTCCTTCTAAATCAGTCAACACATGTCTTCCCAGGTTTCTCTGAAAGCTTCTTCATCATTTTTTACAACACAATAGTATTCTGTCACATTTGTGTGCCATAACTGATTCATCTATTCCCCACTTTAATGGTACCACCTCAGATTTGGGTGAAATTTTAAATATTGCTCAGTATATTTTGCAGTTGAGATAACTAATACCCAGGAAAACGAAGTGAATTGTTCAAGGTTTTGAAGCCATTTTAGGAGAATCTTCCATCTTTTAGTCCAGCATTCTTGTCATGGTGCCAAGCTGTCTCTCCACTGTGTGCCAATAGGTTCTTTTGATGATAAATTACTACTAATTTTGAAGTGATTTGAGAATAACCCCAGAAAAGTATGCAATTAAATGTTGAACTGTATGGTGTTAAAATTTTTATGGTAATTAGAGTTCAGAGAAGAAAGAAAACTGTGGTTATGGGAGATTTCATGTAGGAAGAGAAACTGTGTAAGATATATAGAGGAAGAGAGAAAAATTCCAGACTAGTTAAATGCATAAGTAAAGACCATGAAGTTAAAGTTTATATATCTCTATGGAGGGATATTATAATGTTATGGGGGTATAGTAGCAATAAAGTTTGACAGGTAAGTTGGTGGACCTTGCCACCATATGGACTTCTGTACTGAATATCAACAGATTGACTAAGAACTGTTTTGGGGGGTTGTTTCTTTTTGTTTTGTTTTGTAGCACTGTAGCAGATGGATTGTCCACACTTTTAGGACCATGTTCATCCTGGATAAAGATAGGGGAGTACAGTATACATGAATAAGATAATAAATCAGGAAGAAGTTTCAGTTATGTAAGGTATTATACTATAGTGCATAGAATTCTTTTCTTAGCAATAAGAAGATCTGGTTTCACGTCCTACTTCTCACACATGCTGGCTGTCACTTAGGTCACTTAACTTGCAGTGCACAAGACAATCCCTCTAAGACTATAAATTATAGAGGAATATATAGATTTGCATTTGGTATAGGGTGTTCTACACTGGGAGTTCCCTAAGTCAGTGCAGTTACCTATCTAGTTAAAAAGGAGGAGGAGAACACAGAGGAGATGAAGAAGAAGACGAAGAAGACAGATGACATAAAGATGAAGTAGAAGATGATGATGATGATGATGATGATGATGATGATGATGATGAAAGGGTGCAGCCAGGTTTTCCAAAAAATACTAACAACAACCATACCATAAAGCAAGGAGGAAGCCAGATTATGGAAGGGTTTTATAAATTGAGTGGAGTACAGATTCAGTGCAGCCAGCCTTGGGGAGTACTAGTGGAATCTGGAAAAGGGGAATGACAACATGATGGAATAGTTTTCCAAACATGATGAGGTCTGAAAGGGACATTAGGGAGCATTTAGTACAAACTTATTAACTTACAAACATGTAAATGGAGGCTCATCCATGATGTAATTATGAAATGATAGTTTAGGATAGGATGTTGATAGAAGAAATAGAAGGGTTAAATAAAAAAGCCTGTTAGGAAGAAACAAAAGAACTTGATGTATTAAGAGTAATAGCAATAATAATAATAAAAGCTGACATCTAGCACTTGGGGGTGTATAAAGCACTTTATGCACATGATCTCTTTTAACTTCCATAGCAACCCGGGGAGGAGGGGTCATCCCCATTTGACAAATGAAGGTGAAGATGGGATATGGGGGGATAGCCATAAAGTCACTTTGGTTATGTTACTTCTCTCCCCAAATACCTTCAAGACATCAATGCTTCCTCCTTATCTGTATAACATAAAGTTCATATTCCTCAATCTGAAGTTCAAGGCTCTCCATATTCTGATTCTATCCTATAATTTCAACTCCGTCTCCTGTTATTCCCAGATATAAACTTTTCTCTTCAAATAAACTGGTTTGTCTCTCAAATAAATGATACAAATTGTGACTGCCATATCTATCTTACTTTTATTATTCTTCAGTTACTATTTCTTTCTCTATCTCATCTCCCCCTATATAATGAGAAAATAACTTAAAAAGCGGTATAGAGATCCTGCATAAGCCCAGTCAAAAAAACAAACAAATTCCACTTTGGTCATATATAAAAATATAGTTCTGATTATGCATGTAGGTTCATCATTTCTCTTTTATGGGCTGAGCAGCATTCTTTATCTCTCTTTTGTAGTCATGGTTGATCATTTCATTGACATAAGTTTTTAAATCTTGGAGAATTTTTTATTTTTGCATTATTGATGTTAAAGTATAAATTGTTCTCGTTCTATTCGTTTCACTATGCATCAGTCCACACAAGTCTTGCCCTGTTTCTTTGAAATTGTCTTTCTTCCCCTCACTTCTTACAGCATGATAGTATTCCATTACATTCACGGTACAGTTGGTTTGGTTATTGCCCAATTGATTGGCAGCCCTTTAGTTTCCAGAGTTTTTATTGTCACCACAAAAAGAGCTGCTATAATCAGTGTGTGTGTGTATTCCTTCTTTGATCTCTTAGGATTTAGATTTAGCAGTGTTATCACTAGGTTCAAGGGTATGCACTATCTATTTAACAACTTGCTTTCCAAAATGGTTGCTTCAGTGTGTGCTTGTTTTCCTGGATCCTCTGGAACATTGGTTATTTTCCTTCTTATTATCATCTTTGCCAATCTGAAGATATGAGATGAAACCTCAGAATTGCTTTGATTTATTCTAAGCAATTTCTCTAATTATCCATGATTTGGGATATTTTTTTCCACAAATCTATAGATAGCTTTGGTTTCTTCCCTTGAAAAATTTCTTGTTCATATTCTTAGACTATGGGTCAATAGAGAATGACTCTTCTCCTTATAAATTTGAATAAATTCCTTGCATATCTTTTAAATGAAACCTTTGTCAGAGAAACTTGTTGCAAAGATTGATTTTTTTTTCCCAGTTAATTGTTTCTCTTCTAATGTAATGCACTCCAACCTTTTCTCTACCTACCCAAAACTTAATATCTCTCATCCAGGACCAAGCTTTCCTCCTCGCTGAAACCTCCTATCACTATTCCAAGCCAGACTGATTTCACCTTCCTCTGAACACATATATTTGTTCTCCTCATTTGCCACTGAGTCCTTTTTCCACTTAATATAATAAATATAATATAATAATATAATAAATCTGTTTTTTCCCCAATTACATGCAGATAGTTTTCAACATTCACTTTTCCAAGATTTAGAGTTCCAAATTTTTTCTCCTTCCCTCTCCTCCTCCTTCCCCAAGATGATATGCAATCTGATATAGGCTATACATGCACAACCATTTTAAACATATTTCCATATTAGTCATATTGTAAAAGAAGAATCAGAACAAAAGGAAAAAAACAAGAGAGAAAAAAAGGAGAAAATAGTATGGTTCGACCTCTGTTCAGAGTCCGTAGTTCTTTCTCTGGGTGTGGAAAGCAGTTTCCATCATGAGTTGCTTGGAATTGTCTTAGATCATTGCATTGCTGAGGAGAATTAAGTCTTCCACTTAATCCTTTACTCCTTTGTACATTTTCAGGTCAGTTTGTCTTGTTCTGACCATAGCTTCCTAGTTCTTTGAAGGCAGTGACCCTATGTGATACCTTTCTCCAGTGCATAGCACCTTGTAGAGATATACATTCAAGCATTAACTAAGCATTTGTTTATTTTTAAGGTGAGATCATGGCTGTATGATGCATATCAAAATGAGTGTTAAGCCAGTAAGAGTCTCTAAGGAGGTCTCTGGAAAAATGAATGTGGAAAATGCAGAACAAAGACCTAAGGAGAGGGTGTTAGGAAACACTTCTAATTAGAGTGTAGAAGGAAAAGTTTAGTCAGCAAAGGAGAAAGCAGAAACAAGAATGTGAAGAGACATGGAAGACAAGTAAGGAAAAGTCTTCAAGAGCCTTCTGGATCCAGTCCCACAGAAAGGATGAAACCAGGATGTTCTGAATAAAGATACTTTTATAACAAATAATATGAGGAACAGTGACTTTCCACAGATGTGTTGTAATCATAAAATGTTAGACATAGAAGGGGTCCCAGATATTATCTTGCCTTATTCTCTCATTTTACAGATGAGGAATTTGAGGTGAGACTCACAAGACTGAGTGGCTTGTCTAAGGTAACCCAGATAGTGAGTTGTAGAGCTAGAACTAGAATCTAGGGCCCTTACTAGTAATCCATTTTTTTCTGGGTAAAAATAATAATTACTGTTATTATTTCCAGAAACTACATGGGCCATAAGCAAATAGAAACATACTTAAATTTTTAAAGATGACATTATAAAGAGCAACAATAATGATGTTACATGATATTCTTTGTGCCACTGATAGGGCATGTTTTATGTCCTTTAGATTATAATGCCACACATGGCATCAGCATTAGTGGGAAATCTAACCAGGTTCTGACTCCTCCATCTTTGGAAAACCAAATCATTAACCAAGTACTTTCCAACTTCTCTCCCTAATGGATGTCTCTGCTAACATTTCTTCTTTAAAGAAGAAGGAAGAGAAGAAGAAAGGAAGGAAGGAAGAATAACATACATAAATCCTGATAGAAATTTTCACTTATTGTACTTATTAGAATTCTAAGTCTGAGCTTTTAATAAATATTTGTTGCTATAAAAACCAACAGCAATTTTTTCACTGGGTTACAGTATTCCCATGAAAATTAAAATAATGAATAACCACTAAGGCAATAGAAAGATCCATTTTGGGTATAAGTAGGCTGCAGCACGTTATCAACAATAACTCATAGAAGTAGCATCAAAGATGTTACTGAGAAGGTAGAATAGGAGATAGATTGGTTACATTAATGAGAATAAGATGTTATATCTGCATAGCCCCTAAGAGATTAAAAGAACAGGGGAAAGATCTCCAGGTTGTTGAGTAAAACATTTATAGAAAGATTACTACAAAAGATGAATAAATATTGTTCAGAGGAGAAAATATGGAAGGGTTGTATGCTAAACCAATGGAGGCAATACCCATACCAGTGAAATCATAGCTGACTAAATATACACATCTTTATTTTTAAAGTCACGAGAATATTTCTAGGTTATATCTCTTGTTTCTCACTGGTGACTTTCTATTAAAAAGCAGGAGATTTATAGTTTAATGGTCTGGTGATGGAAGACCCATGTCTTCTTGTAGTCTCCTTATGGTGAAACTGCATATTGCAATACTAGAGGGGAATTTCCTCGACAGAATCTCATTTTTTGCTTTCAGGTCAATAGGCGGGCTCACTTTGCAGCCTAGCATTCTAAAACTTACAATACTCCCTTTGTCGTATCTAACAGCTTCCAAATAGTACCTTCTTGGAGAATCATTAGCCAAAAATGTAATTCTGCAGATACTCAAGAAAATGCACGTTAGGGAAAAACTGAGGAAAGATGAAATCAGTTTTGATGATCTAGCATTTAAAATGCTAAAAATGCATTAGCCAAACTTTCTAAATTGACTTCATTAACTCCTTGAAATTACACATACAGATTAATAGGATTTTTATTATTAATTCCTCTAATTTGTTTATACCAGGCTTTGAGAAGGGTCTTATTATATTCTTGATTCTAACTATGCATTGATGAGACTCATTAAGCATAATGGAATTTGGCAATTTATCACATAGATTAAAAGCCCTTTCTCTATAACCTCCATTCACCCTTTATATTTGGTGTGCTTCTTTGACATCAATCAAGGACACAGTGTAATTTCCCAGATTTTCATAGTAACAGAACCTCAGCACAGTTATGCATGAATTCCTGTCTTCTATCTGTTCCTCTGTACCCTCCTCCCACCAATACTTACATGAATACTTAATTATTTTAGCTCAATGAAAATTACAGTGGGATATATAAAGCTAAGTTATTTGGGTAAATAGAGCCTTAGCTTTTCCACAATCTCTTTCCCATAGCTTTCTCAGGTCCTGTTTCCTCACTTGAGTCTTGGAATGATAAAGAAAATCAATGCATTTTATAGATGCTGAACACCTCTTCTTTATTATGAAGTGAACATTAACAACCTGAGGTCTCACGTGTTCCCCAGTTCTGGCTAATAGGATTTTAATTTCATCAAGGACTTAGATGACATCAAAACCTATGTCAGTCAAACATTAAGTGGATTTGAATGTCACTTGATCTCAGAGAAGGAATCAACACAGTATCTGTTGTTAGAAGGCCCTGCTCATGTTAAACAGTGTAGGCTAATTGAAACAAGTCCTTCTGGACCAATACATATGTCTGTGATGGAATAGATTGAAAATTATTTCCTATATTTAATTATTTTCCAAATATAATTAAAAGCATTTAATAGCTCATTGGAGTTACAGAAGATGTGATGGAAATGAAAAGGTATTTGACTTGAAAGAAACTTTGAGATAATCTAGAGTAACACACTTTTGTTATAGATGGGGAAACTGAGGCCCACTGTGATTGTATGCATTAACCAAGGGTGCCTGGCTAGTAAGTAGTTTGGATGGGAATTGGATTTGTGTCTCTTTCCGAGATCTGACCCTGTGTTCTATACTAGATTATACTATTTAAACTATTTTCTTAATTACCATTTAAAAACTGTAAAATTATCTATTCCTATATCTACTGAAATTTTTCAAAACTTAAAGCAACATTGAACTGTTATTATTATGAGTAGAAACCATGCCATGTCTTTTTATTCATCTTTATATCTTCATCAGAACCTTAAACAATGAACAAGTTACTACTCACCGACTGAGCTAACCATAGATATTGATGGCAAAGTTATCCACCTCCCTTCCCATTTTTTTCTTTACAGAAATAAATATTGAAGACTTAAATGTTCAGATTTCTCTGTCAGTGTTACTATTGTTTTCCCAGTCTTAAATTTCCTATGTAACTCTTCTTTTGTACCCCCATCTAGCCACTGATATTTCCTTCAAAATGAATCTTTTTAATAGTATTTTATTTTTCTCCCAATTACATGTCAAAGCAATTTTTAGTGTTCATTTTTACAAGATTTTGAGTTCTAAATCTTTCTCTATTCCTTCCTCCCCTGTCCATTCCAAAAAATGGCAGACAATTTGATAGAGGTATAAAAGTGCTGTCATCTAAAACATATTTCCATATTAATCACAGTAGTGAAAGAAGAAACAGATCAAAAGAAAAAATTTCTAAAAAGAGTAAAGTAAGTGAAAAAAATATGCTTTGATCTACATTCAGGGTCCATCAGTTCTTTATCTGGATATTGGTAGCATTTTCCTTTGTGAGTCTTTGTACTTGTCTTGGATCATTGCATTGCTGAGAAGAGCTGAGGCATTCATAATTGATCATCAGGCAATGGTGCTGATACTACGTACAATATTTTTCTGGTTCTGCTCATTTCACTTTGCATCAATTTGTACAAATCTTTCCAGATTTTTCTGAAATCTGCCCGTTTACATTACATTCATATACCATAGCTTATTCAGTCATTCCACAATTAATTGACATCCTTTCAATTTCCTTTATTTAGCTACCATGAAAAGGGCTCTTATAAATGTTTTTGCACATGTAGGTTCTTTCACTCACTTTAGGATTAGATTATTTAGTTTCCAATTAATTTTTAAAGAATGTATATAGTATTTCTGCTTTTCTACATTTGATTGTAATGTTTTTATTCCCTAGTACATGGTCAATTTTTGTGGAGATTCCATATGCTGCTGAGAAAAAGGTATATTCCTTTCTGTTCCCATTAAGTTTTCTCTAAGGTTCTGTAATATCTAACTTTTCTAATATTCTATTTACCTTTCTTGTTTACTTTATGGTTGGACTTACTGAGTTCTGAGGGAGCACAGCTGAGGTCCCCCACCTGTATAGTTTTGCTGTCTAGTTCTTCCTGTAAATCACTTCTCCTTCAGGAATTTGGATGCTATAACATTTGGTGCATATATGTTTAGTATTGATATTACTTGTCTATGGTACCTTTTAGCAGGATTTAGTTTCCTTCCTTATCTCTTTTAATTAGGTCTATTTTTGCTTTTACTCTGAAGTCAAGACTGTTTCTCCTGCTTTTTTCTTTTTTTCTTTTTTTTTTTTACCTCAGATAAAGCATAATAGATTCTGCTCCAGCCCCTACCTTTACCCTATATGTGTCTCTCTGTTTCAAGTATGTTTCTTGTAAACAACATATTGTAAGGTTCTGGTTTTTAATACACTCTTCTATCTGCTTTTGTTTTAAGGGATAGTTTATCCCATTTACATTCACAGTTATGATTACTTACTGTGTATGTCCCTTCGTTCTATTTTTTCCTCCTGTTCATCTTCTCTCTCTTTTTGCCATTTCCCTCTTCATCAATCTTTTGTTTCTATCTACCACCTCTCCCTATCTGCCCTCCCTTCTGATAGTCCCACCCTCCCACCCTTTACTTAATCTCCTCCCTTCCTATTTCCTTGTCAGGTAAAATGGGTTTCTATATTCAATTGCTTGTGTATATTATTCTCTCTTTGAACCAATCAGATGCATCACTTGGTGCCCATTGCCCACCCCTTCCATCTTCCCTTTTATTATAATAGGCCTTTTGCACCTCTTCATGTAAAATAATTTACCCCATTCTTCCTCTCCCTTTCTTCTGTACCCAGTGTACTCCTCTTTTGTATCTCTTATTTTTTTTTTATCATTCATTCAAATTCACCTTATATCCATAACTCTGTCTCTGTATGCTCCTTCTAAACGTACTATTAGTGATACAATTTTTAGGAATTACACATATCATCTTCCCATATAAGGATGTAAAGAGTTTGACCCTATTGAATCTTTTATGTTTTCTTTTCCCTTTTTGGCTTAATTCTGTCTTCTTACAAAAGCTTGAAATTCTTCCATTTCTTTGAATGAACATTTTTCCCCCTTGATGTACTGTGCTTAATTTCACTGGCTAGGTGATTCTTAGTTATAGTTCTAGCTCCTTTGCCTTCTTCAATATCATATTCCATGCACTCTGATCTTTTAATGTTGCAGCTGCTAAGTCTGTGTAATATTAATTGTGGATTCCTGATATTTGAATTGTTTCTTTCCAACCACTTGCAGTATTTTTTCCCTTGACCTGAGCATTCTACAATGTGGCTATAATGTTCCTGAGAGTTTTTATTTTGAGATCTCTTTCCTGAGGTGATTGGTAAATTTTTTCAATGCCTCTTTTGTCCACTGGTTCCAGGATAGTGAGGCAGTTTTTTTTTTTTTTGATAGCTTCTTGAAAGATGCTCTCCAGGTCCTCCTCTTAATTTTGGCTGTCAGGTGGTCCAATGATTCTGACATTATCTTTCCTAGATCCATTTTCCAGGTCAGTCATTTTTTTCCCATGGGGTATTTTAGATTTTGTTCTATTTTTTCATTCTTTTCAATTTGTTTGATTAATTCTTGATGTCTTGTAGAGTTATCAGCTGTCACTTGCCCAATCCTCAATTTTAAGGAGTTGTTTTCCTCAATAAGCATTTCTGCTTTCTTTTCTATTTGGCCAGTTGTACTTTTAAGCAGTTGTTTTCTTTGTTCAAGCTATTGACATTTTTGTTCCTAACTCTCTTGCATCACACATTTTTTTTTCCCAATTTTCTTCTACCTCTCACATGATTTTTAAGCTCCTTCTGGACTTGAGACCACTTCCCATTTTTCTTGGAGGTTTTGCCCACAGGTGTTTTGACATTGCTGTTCTCTTCTGAGTTTGTGTCTTGGTCATCCCCTGTCACCATAATCACTTTCTGCGATCACAGTATTACTTATTTATTCGTTCATTCATTCATTTATGTATGTACTTATGCATGTATTTATTTATTGCTGTTGTTTTTTTCCTCATCTTTTTTGGCCTTTTCCTTTGCTTTTAAATTTGAGCTCTGCTCCTGGAGTGGAAGGGGCCCTGTCTCAGCTTCTTGTGCCAGGGGTTATAGGCCCTGGCTGTTTACCTAGTGCTATACTACTATTGTCCTAAGGCCCCCAGGGAACCCTGGTACCTGGTGCTGCACTGAGGGTGGCTAGCATTGCTGGAGACCACAGGAGTCTGGCAGCTTACCTGGTGCTAACTGGAGTCCTAGTGCTAGTATGTAGTGTATACTGAGGCTGGTGGGGTGTTTCTGCATTTTCCTGGGACTATGCTGAAACAAATGGAGTTCTGGCCTAGATTGCCTCTTTGCTTGGTGAAGCACTTGACAGTTCTCAGAGTTGGAGTCTGCCTGTTCCCTTGGTTACACTGAGGCATATGGGGGGACCTGGTGTTGGCGTTTGCCTACTTCACAACAGTGAGGCTCAGGATCTCCTCCTGGTTTGCTGAGGTGGGCGTGCAGCTTACTTGCTGGGATATTTCTTGTCCTTTACTGCACTCCCCTTTTACCTGGGTGAGACAGACCTTTCCTGCTGATCTTCCAAGTTTCTAGGGCTCAAAATTGCTTTATGACATGTTTTTGCTGGTTCTGCTGTTCCAGGATTTGTCTGGTGGCACTGTTTTGTGGTTGTTTGGAAATGAATATAGTAGAGTTACAGCAATTTACTGTTTACTCTGCTGTCTTGTCTCCAGAAATGAATCACTCTTAAAGTTATCGTTTAAATTTTTTTCCCCTCACATCTGTTGCTTCTTCTCTATATCGTTTCATTGCCCCTCTCTCCTTACATGTTACTAGACAGGTCTTCTTGCAGACAGTTTTTATGTTAGTTCTTCCTACCTCTTCAATCTGTAATAGATTGTGTGACCATAAATAATTATTTTACCTTGTTAGTCTTTATTTTCTTAATATGTAAAATGTGAAATTTGGATTACGATTACATGATCTGTCGATTGCCCTTCAACTCTAATATCATGTTTTTATATTCTCCAACTATATTTGGTTCTTTGCTTTGCATGTAGAGACATTTGCAAATATTTTCAGGTTGGTTGATTTGATTTGTATTATTTCTATGCCTACTGCCTTGATAGTCCTCATAGGATGTCATCATTGCCATTGTTCAATTCATTTGGATGATAATATTTAATTATCTATTAAATGAATGCTTACTTTCCCCCCTTTTTCTCATTGCTTGCTATTGTTTCTCCTTTGTTTAACATCGTGAATATTATCTAAAGACTTCATTTTTCAATTATATTACCATCTGTTGCTTCTCAGATTTTTCAACTATTTGAGAGAGAGAGAGAAAGAGAAAGAACCTCAATATGCTATTTTTTTTTGCACTTGAAAAGTTGTACCAAGCATAGTTAAGAGTGCCTAGAGCTGTTATAAAAGGCATCTCTTTGGATAAATCTAAGTCTCACCAAAGTCTTGTTTTCCAGTCTGCAGATCTTGTTTTATGAGAACCTATTTTTTGTAATGTAATTTTGATTATGTGCTATCAGGAAAATGCCTGTAACTGAAAAAAGAAAGGGGAGTTGTTGAATAAGGCATTTTTTGTAGAAATATTGATGGCTAGCTCACTAGATGGGTTTTTAGTGCCAGCATGGCACACCTATACTTCTTTAATTATTAAATTATGAGAACCATATGTATAGTCAGCACATTTCAAATTGAATGAAATGTTCATTTTTGGGAAACATACATCTAACTGGAAAAATGAAGGGAAAATGTTGAAATACAGAATACCTGTAGAAACAGTGGCAATAAATAAAAAAGCAATATTTAAAATCTATATCTCCATGGCAAGAAGATGGGAGAGTCAGAAATTGATCCACAATAAATGCCTTACTATGGCCTCAACCTGGAGTCTGTGATCTTCTAAAATATTATAAAAACTATAATTATAACTAAAACTATAATTTAATATAATTGTCTTCCTTTGTAATCCTATCCAGTTGATTCCATGCATTTAAGAACAAACAGAAAAATTTGTTGTAGTTTATAGATTTCACCAGCTGCCAAAAGAGTATATGACAACAAAAAAGGTGAGAACTCCTGTTCTCTTCGCTTTCACTGCTTTGATGCTCATTAGCATAAGCAAATTGTAAAGGAATAATATACTTCTTTCCTTAGTGGAGAAAATGTCTATCACTTTTTACACATGTTTATTTTTGATACTGTGACACTGTAACATTAAGATACTAGAAATACCTATCTTTGGGTGTCTCCAGAGAGAACCAGAGAAGTGAGCTGTTCTCCAGAGGCCGCTTCACTGTCATGAGCTCAGGCCAAGTCAGTCATCTCCATTATGACAGTGAGCTAAGGACGAAAATAATTCCTAAGGCAAGAAGCAGGAACTGAGAGATACAGGCAAAGTGGCCAGCCATAAAGCCATGGCAGCTCTGAGTGGTTTCAATAATCTAACGCCCTGACGGGCTCCAGGAAATAAGGTGCCCACTTTTGAGGCCAGATGGCCAATAAACAGAATTAAAGCAGAAGATGAGAAGTGAGAATTGTACTGTCCGTAAGGTTTTATTCTTTTGTGAAACTTGCATCAGAAATATATAGTCGATAAGCTCTTATGTTTCTATCATTTGGCATCTACATGAGTCTATGATTTAATCTTTTTCAGTACAGGTTCTTTTTGAAAAGTTAGGGGGTACAGCATGCACTTAGGGACCCAGAGAGGTAGAGGCAGACAAGGCTACCTTCAGAACCCAGATAATTTGAGGCAGAGAGTATTGGAACTCAGGGTGGGGTAGGAGGAGGAGTTTGCTATAGCCATTAACTTTCATCCCAACTCACCCCACCCTCTCTACCCCATGTAGTATCTTTACACAAACAAGCAACAATCCCTTAAGTCATTAAAGGTCAAGAATAATGAGATTGTTGGCATGTTAATGAGGGCATGGCATGGTTAAATATTGGGTGTAAAAAATGAATGCTTTAACAATATGCCTGAAGAGAAATCAAGATGCAGAATCTTGGAGTCTCATAATTAGAAAGTTAGCCTTGAGATGCTCTGATTCAGAGCTAGAATACCCTGTACAACGTATCTCCATCTGTCCAGTAGAGGTAGGAACTGGAATGACAAGTTTGTACCAATTCCATATTCACCAACCAGTTTGCTTCTTTTGGGGGCAGAATTAAGTACAAAATAAGCCTTCCCCTTTTTGCTTCCTCTGCTTTCAGGGAAAGGAAATAATAATAGCAAGACAAGTCAGAAATTTCAGATGTTCTTCTTTTAGCAAACTGCTCTCATTTCTGCTCTCTCTGCTTTTACCCTCCCAGATGCCTTTGACCAGGCCTTCCCCTGCTGTTCACTGACATTCCACGTATGATTGTTATTTCTTTATATATTGGGCAATGCTACTCTTCCCCTATGCCCTTACCCTTTTAAATTGATTTCTTTTTAATTTTTCCATGACTGTATTTCACTCATGTATCCTAACCCACTATTTCTTGATAACTAGCTTTAGAAATAGAGTTAGTCTAATTTATTAAAATTTCAAGTATATTTTTTATCATTCATGCTCAGAAATTGAGAAATAGATATCTGAGAGAGCACTTATTCTTTACTCATCATCTTTGCTTTTCTTTTTTTGAGACTAGTTCTCCCTAAGTTGCCCAGGCTAGAAATATAGAGGGCACGCTTGCATCTGAGCCCATTATTGATCAGCTTGGGAGCTTTCCCAGTTCTGTTTCTTACCTCTGCTGGTTTGCCCCCTCCATAGACCACTTAGTGACTGCTGTATTCCTGGGAACACATCATATTGATAGTAGACTTGGTCTGAATACCAGTTGGTGTTAGCCCTAAAAAATGCACACACATACACATTTACACACAAATGCATAGGTACAATATATGTGTATTGTGTGTATAACATACGCATATATACTGTATACACATACATAACTTTTGAGATCCACAAACTAAGAGGTTTATGAAGATCAGTTTCTTCTAGTAACAGGGATTATAAATATGTGCTACCACACTTTTCTTATTTCCATATTTTGAAGGATGAAGGTTATGATTTCCAAACTCACAGCCTTTATAGGAAGAAAATGCTTCCTGTAAACTGAAGTCCTTCTGTTTCCTTTTCACTAATACATTGCCACTAGACATACTGCCTAAGTTTCTTCTGACAATATGACCTGTTCCTATATGAATCTGTAGTAGTGAGAAGTAGTCATTTGGCATGACAACTCTCATCAGGCTTGCCATCATATATCAGTTGCTTATTCCTTCAGGAAAATGGCACATTTCAGAAGTATAAATTGGTCTGAGCATTCTGGAATGCAATCTCAAATTACGTAAAGAGAGTAACTAAAATGTCCATACTCTTTGACTGAGAGGTTCTGCTACTAGGCATATAGTCCAAGGAGGTCAGTGACAAAAAAGAAAGGCCCCCATATAAAACAAAATATTTGTAACAATACTTTTTCTGTATTATAAAAGAACTGAAAAAGTCAGTTGGGGAATTTAGCAAATTATGGTACTTGCTTGTAGTAAAATATTGACATTTTTTCAGTTATTTTCAATTGTGTCTATCGCTTCATGGCCTTATTTGGGGTTTCTTGATAAAGATATAGGAGTACTTTGACGTTTTCTTCTCCAGCTCATTTTACAGATGAGGAAACTGAGGCAAAAAGGGTTACATGATTTTCCCAGGGTTACATAGCTAGGAATTGTCAGACTCGGCATTCACTGTGCCACCTAGCTGCCTAGTAAAATATTACTGAGAAATAGGAAACAATGAACTTCATGAATACTGATAAAAATGGCATGAATTATATGAAGTAATGCAAGATGAAGTAAGCAGAGGCAAGAAAACAATAGGCAGAGTGATTACAATGATGTAAATGGAGAGAAGGAAAGCAACAAATAGAAAACAAATGAAACTGAAAGCTACAAAATGATCACAGTTAGCCTTGATCTCCAGGAAAACGCCTCCCTCAGTTTCTCTGGTGGGGCACCATGTATATGGGACATTGAACATAATATCAAACTTTTTGATTATGTCAGTTTTTAAAGTCTCTAAGAGAAGACTCTGAGAGGGTATGATGACAGGGGTACAGTGGGAAATGGAAGTAATATAGGAATTTTTATTGCTCAGTCATTTCAGTCAAGTCTAACTCATCATGACCCCATTTGAGGTTTTCTTGGCAAGGGTACTGGGATGGTTTGCCGTTTCCTTCTCCAGATCATTTTACAGGTGAGAAAACTAAGATAAACATGATTGAGTGACTTATCCAGGGTCACACAGCTAGTAAGTGTCTGAGGCTGGATTTGAACTTAAGATGATGAGTCTTCCTGAATTCAGGCCTGTTACTCTAGTTGGGGCAACCAGCTAGCTGCCCCAATATAGAAATAGAATATCTTAATAAAATGATAACTGTAAAATAAATTTAAGAAATAGAAGATGGCATCTCTTTTGTTCTACACATGCCCCTTAGAGAAGTAAAAGCCTAGAATCAGTTAGTCAAAGTCTAAGGCTTAATTTGAACTCTGCTCTTCATTACTCCCAAGTCTAACACTGTCACTCCTTCAAGGATCTCCAGCTACCCTTTGTACAATGAATCTCATGCCCTTTTTTAGCACTCTAGTACAAGTGTGTATTTTAAGGCAAGAAGGCCTCCTTGCACTCAAATTAGGAAATAGGAAATGGCTGGTTCACCTCTGTGAAATGTGGACTCTGGTGTAATATTTATACTTTGCTTCTTACACCTTTTGCATAGCTTCATTGGGGTCATACTTTTTCTCCTTTCCTTTCTCTTTCATGTTACATTCTTCTACTTATCAACCCCTTGACACTAGTTTTGATTTCCCTCCTGGGTTTCTTTTTTTTTTAAACCACCTTCCTTAGATTATTTATTATTTAAACCACCTTCCTTAGATTATTTATTCCATCCAGTTTAATAAGCTTGTTCTCTCTAATGAATTCAATCATATAAAGACATTTTCCATAGGTCATTTTAGCTTCTCTCACTGAGTGAGCACCTTGCATTTATAGCACATCTAGCTGATAATTACTTCAGGCAGGAAGACAAATATAGCATATACTCCCTAATTCACTGAAACAGTTCCTTCTGTGTCTTTTTCTCCTGGATCTCAAGGTTAACTTACTTGGTTAATGTCATTAGAAAACTTCTCCTCTAATATATGTGTTTTTACTATTCCTGCTCACATGTGGCTGTCTTTTGTCTTCTTCTCCCAGTTCCCCTCACCTTGAAAGTTTGTTAACTTTTGGTAATTTGGACCAGTTTATTCTAGCTAGATACAAAAGCCCATGGCTGCTATACTTCCAAATATTTCTCTTAAATTTTCTAATGGTGACTCCTGATCTGAATTCACACTATTTTATTTCTCTTTCTTCTCTTCCATATTTCCCTGGATTATTTGACTGTATCAGAAGATTGTGACCAAAAAATATCTCCTCTCTACAAATTGAGACATCTAGCAAATGTATGATTCCTGTATGGTCAATGGAGCAGCTAACTTGAAATAAGTTATATTGGTGTACTTATTTTTTAAATGCATTTCTTTAGTGGTTTTATCCTCATTTTCTTTCTCTTTCTTGGAAATGTTTCCATTTCTAACCATTGACATTGGCCATGCATGTTTTCATGTCTGTCAGTAGCCTGAAGTCTTCCCTGAATGAGTAATGAAAGGGAGATCCATGTGAGCTGTCCTTAGAAAATTATGTGTATTTTAGAGTTTCACCCTTCCTAGACCAGGAGAGAGAGCTGGAGTGAAAAGGAAATAAATCCATGATCTTGTTGGCTATTCAGGCTAGACTCCCAGGTATTGTTCAGTCCAAACTCAGTACCCTGAATTGTTTGTTACTGACACAACATAATCAATCACATCCTAATCTTTTTTTTTTTTCCAAAATGGAAGGCAGAGCCATAGGGGAAGTATAACTCTGTATGTGTCTCAAGTGTAGGGCTGTTGGCTTTAGTTTTTCTTCACTGCATTGAGGTATATACATTTTCCAACACGAAAGCTTATGTAATAGCTACTTGATCCAAGCTCCTTGAGTAAGAGTACCCCAAATGAAATCTTATCTGCAAATCTTGTCCTTAAGAATCCAAGACAGAATTCAGTTGCTTTTCTCAAATGCTATATTTATTAGAAGTTCCTCTAAGTTATAAGAAATTGCATGCTTCTCACATTAGTGTGAATTCAATACTTCTTCTAGTTATGCTATTTATAATATGTATTTTACTTACAGGTATTAAAAGTGACGCAGGGAGTTTGTTAGAATCCCAGAATTGGGCAAGAAGGGAAAAAAAAAGGAGAGAAGAAAGATTTCCTAGTCATTAGTGTGGAAAAGGATCTCAAGCACAATAGATTTTCCTCATGACAAATCACACATAATCACCATGGCAACCACACATAATTATGCATACGATTTCAATGTAGTAACAAAACTAAGCATGGAAGGAATTGTAAAGAATAGTAATATAGGGTGAGACAGATGTGGGGATAGATAGCACGTAAGAAGATTGAAAAGCATCAGCCCTAAGAGGTGGCAAACTGCATAAAAGCCAAAAAAAAAGGTCTCCAGCATTGTGTTTTGGAGAGTAATGATTAAGTCACTACATTTTCTGGAAATTAGAAACCAGAAACTGAAATATCTACCTAAAACACAGAGGTGCCTGCTAGCACTGCTCTAGTTAAAGGAATGTCAGCATTTCCATTATAAATCTTATTTTCATGGGTTTATAACAGCTATAAAAATTCTCTCTAGGCTATGTGTTGCTATGAACATCTAAGTTGAGAAATTTTTTTTCCTGCATTATTAAAAAATTTACTTGGCCACTTAAAAAAAGTTACAGATGTGTCTAAAATATATGAGTAATGTAAATTTTGGTAAGTACCAGCTATAGCTAAGATATTATAACTCAAAGACTCTTTGAGGTTTAAACAATTAAATCTTGCAAAAGTTAGCCTGTAAAGCTGACTCAGATTTGCCTCCTGGGCCTCCTGATATAATATAATGTAGTAATATATTAGAGTCACAAAGCAGGCTACTGCATGCTGACAGTTTTTCATAAGGAATTTTGCCCCCTATAATTTTGGAGAATGTTGTATAGTAACTTAACTAAATCACTCACATCAATAAAGGAAATCAAACTGTGAAACTCCCATTCCATGATATGAAATTTAGAAATGAGATGCTGTTTGTGAGCACCATGGATAGATAATGCAGCAGGCTTATGTTTAAAACATGAACATTCCAACGCCTGGCCCCTTCGCCCCCAGCCACTGCATAGTCAGTGGGTGAAAGCTCAGTGTAAGCCCATTACTGCCCATCCTGTGCATGAAGGATTTTCACTTGAGTTCATGGAAACTCAGCCTGCAAAAGAAATTGACTCTCCAGTTCAAGTAAGCGTGTATGTAACATGGTTTTCTCTTTTTATTTTCTTTATAAGTCAGTGCTGTCTGATTAGACTATAAGCGCCCAGTAGGCAGGGCCCAAATATGATTAATGTTCTCTGTATGACGGTAATGCAATGTCATGAGCAAGAAGGGATTTTTTTTTTAACAAACACTGTTTTTGAGTTAATTTGATAACATGCATGTGAAAGTCCTTTTTAAAAAAAAAAAGTGTTTAGGCACCAGACATTTGTAAGATAAATTAATATTGCACATGCACCTTCATTAGTATTAAATGTGACCATTTTAATAGGCTTTTAAAATGAATATATAAACACAAAACATTAAACCCTTTGGATTGATTTAGTCATTTCTCTAGCTCTTGTGCAGGTAGTTTGTTTGACAAAAAAGAACCTCTTTCAATTTAAAGGCCACCCAAAGGGGTAAGATTTTTATTACATCCTTTATTATCTTGTTCTCAAGTTCAACTATCTTATTCGACTGGAAAGGTCTTCCTTTTGATCTATTCCATTCTATAAATATGAGAAGGCATTTTTTTCTCTGTTCTCAGAAGGAAATAATGCAAAAGGCTGCCATCTTCTAGCTTGTCTATCTATGATTTGTTTCAAGGAAGATCAATGATTGATTTTTTTCAGTAAGTATCTGATTTCAAATTTTCTCTCTGTTACCTAATACTTCTATATCTTACACAAGTCACGTATCTCTGGGCCTCAGTTTCCTCATTTATAAAAACTGAGGCTTAGCCTTTGAGGCCCCTTCCCACTGTAAATGTATGATAGCATAATCTTACTAATTTTGCTCTAAATCTGTAGTTCATGAGGGGAACATCACTTTTCCGTGTGTTATTTTTTTTCAGTCGTATCTAACTCTCTGTCAGATTGTCAAACCCATTTGGAGTTTTCTTGGCAGAGATACTGGAGTGGTTTGCCATTTCCTTCTCCAGCTCATTTTACAGATGAGGAAACTGAAGCCAGCAGGGTTAAGTGACTTGCTTAGGGTAACCCAATTAGTAAGTGTCTAAGGCAGATGTAATTTCACTGTATCCACTATACCATCTGCTGTTTCTTACTTCTTTCATTAATAGAAGTAAATTCTAGGCAGCAACAGTGTTGGATTTATCAGTTAGTGGTAAGAAAACCTGAGAAAGCTGACAATTTTTATTTTATATATTTCTCTTAACTACATGTATCTGTCTCATTGACTTGAGTTGTACTTGGTTATATACTCTTTCTTAGGAGATTTTTTAATAATCATTGGTGATGGATAAAATTCAAGAATGTTAAAAATGAATTTGGTTCCCTGGATCTCAGGACTGCTATCTCCACTTCAATCATACCCTACATGTGGGCTGTGATTTAAGTATGGCTATAATTCACTGGCCTCAAACCACAATTAAAAGCTATACTTTTCAGGTTCTTCTTTTCTCTCACATAAGCTTGGAGATTTCCCTATTAAGTTTAAAACTTAGTTTTATAGTTGAGTTTGTGCTTGGTTGAATGAATGATTTATTTTACCTTAGATTTCATTGAAACTAGCTAAACTCCATCTGTTATATGATGAGATCAATCATGTGCATGCCTGAGCCTCCACCCTAGTCATGTGATCCACAAATGCTGAATGGGAAGAAGAAACTGAAAAGGAATACCAATTCTGGTTCATTTTATTACTCTTTGTATATTTTCATAAACACAGCAAGTCAATAAATTTGTAACCTAATCTTTTCTCTCCAACACCCATGAAATGTATCTTTAGCCAGTAAGCCATTATTCTGTTATTTTAATCCATCATCCAAAGATCAAAGTAATTATCTCTAGTACTCTGTGAATAAATCCTGTTAACTTTTCGTGTTTCTTTTTATTTCTAAAGGCACATGCCCAGTAATGCAAAGAGATTAAAAATACCACCTCAGCCCTGAACTCCTTAATTTTCCAACCCTTCACTAGAAATATTTTCAATTTTTCTTCTTCAGGTATCACTTGTCCCCACATAAATTAATAGTAATAATTAGTGATTTCTGGGCTTGGTATACATTGACAGTCTTTCAATTGTATCCTGGATATTTCTCAGCTGACTACATTCATAGTAGATGTAGGTAGCTATATCTGTATCCCTGAGCAGGCATTCTATAGCCACAATGATGTAGCACATCCTCCAGGTGATGGCAACATTTTCCTCTAGTATCCTGGTATATAGGAATCCTCTTCATTTGTCTTTGGAGTGTGGAGGGTTTCTTCTTCTTTAGAGTGTCCATACCCATCTGGAAGAATTCCAGTGATTCAGAATTCGTTCTCCCTTTTCTTCCCCTTTCTGTAATGTTCTTCCACTCACCAACATCTGGTTTTAATTTTTTACCTCCAAAGATTATTTCATTACTGAGTTCCATCATATTATTTCTTTAATACTAAGAAGTCTTTAAGTAATCTAAAAAGATATAATATAGAAAGGTATTCCTTGAATGCTTTCCCCCTTCTTACAAAGCAGGGAGAATATTACTTAGCACCTATAGTTGCAGCACCCATTTGCCTATAAAATCCAAATTTCTTATTTAAGCTTTCCAAATATTATTTGATATTTGATATTGAAGCCTTCTGAAGGAGTAACTTCACCTTCAGCTCTTTATAATTAATTCCTCCAACTCTTATTCCAGTTAAAAATTAGCTATTCACCCAAGCCTGTCCTGTGTTTTGCTGCCTTAATAAAATCATGTAAAATCTTCAAGGACCAACACCCATTAGTTTCAAGGTCTTTGAAGTCAGGAAACATGCTATATTTGTCTTTGTAGCTTCCTTAGTGCCTATCATAGGCCCTTGTATATAACTGATCAATACATGTTTGTTAAATCTACCTGGACACACACATGATTGATGAATGCATGTGAAAAGTACATATACATAGCAGAATGTTTCTGTGTCATGTCTCAGGATATATATAATACAGATATATTTACTACTGTTTATGGGTTATCCTAAATATTAATGTTATGTCAAATCACCGGCTCTAATTTTGGTAGAAGTCAGGTGTAGTAACTCCAAATCTCAGGTCCAGTAGTTTCCGAGCTATGTAGTTTGAAGCCTTAGAAGCTCAGTTTCCTCACTTGTAAAAGAAGGATAATTATACTCTAACTTAATCTGAACTTTATTATGAAGGAAGTGCTTTATTTGTCTCTAGGAAGGGTAGGTACCAAGAGTTGGACCTTGAGTTGTGCTTTTGTGGTTGAGAAACTCAAAGTGAATCATTGTACTAGCCACATAAAATTGTATGAGAAAGTGAATGAAGGCAGCCCCAGAAATAGAAAACAAATGACAATTGTTACTGAGAAAAATAAAATATTTGAGGCTAACAATCAGACCAGTAGTATTGATTCATTTGTTAAAATGACAAACCGGTAATTAGCTGTAGCTAGGATAAAAGAAGGGAATTCTAGTCATTGCTAAACATTTTTCATAAGCAAGAAAACAATGAAAACATTGCCTATTGTGATATAGCATTAACATTTCATACTCTAAGATATTCTGTCTTTTAGTATGAAGCATCATAAGATGATTTGTCAGTAGATATATACAGAATTTTTTATTCAACTCTCAGCAATTTTATTTGCATATAAAGTGGCACATTTACACTCGACAATAACTAGCCCTGAAGGAGCTATATTTAATAGAAGAACACAATTATTCCAGTCAGGCCATAAACATTTTCTTTAGGGGAACGGGCAATAGTCTTAGGCTAGCCTCATCATCACTCATGTAAATTACCTGCCTATTACACAAGTGAATTAGGGAAGATTTAAACTGCAAAAATATTATGATTTCATCTAAGTAAAATGCCCATTTTCACTTATCAACCATTTTAGGAGATATAAACATAAAGGTCAATGAGCTATCTAATTTTTATTTCTGCCTCTGTGTCATGCCCCGAACAATCATTTTAACTGCAAACATTGGGAATCATGATTGTTTTATTCCACATCATGGGAACCACCCTGATGCTGCTGTATTTTTAAGTGTTATGATGACATTATATAGGAGCTGATTATAATACAACCAGTTAATGAGTCTGAGGATTCAAAGCAGACTTTGAAGTGGACTCTGACACCTGCATTGAATGCTTTTGAGCTCACTAGACTAAGTGCTATTTCCTTAAATTTATGATATATTTTTCCTTTATAGTTCTAATACTTTGATATTTTTGGAATTAGAAATTAGTCTGTCATAAGAGAAGAAAAAAATCAAAGGAAGTTCCCCTTTCTCCTCCCTTCTTCACGTAGTGTTTGAATGGAAAGAATGGAGGACCAGGAAATAGCACACTCAAGTGCTTCTAGTCCAGGCTCTGCCACCAACAAACTGTATCATTTGGGGCAAGTCACTCAACTTTTTGAGGACCTCTCCTATTGCTCAAATGATTTCTGAAGTTCTACTGGGTTCTACAATATTGGGATTCCATGACCCAATTCTAATCCCACCAGCATTTAATTCACATTTGCTCTTTGGAAAACAATGTGCTAGGTACTGAGGATAAAGAGATAAAAAAAGATGTCCTTTGATTTCATTCATCTGGGAAGATACAATCCATAAACATATGTGGATATATGTGAATATTTGAGGATAGAGAAGCCTTTACAATTAAATGCTAGCAGGGTAATAAGAAATATATGAGCTAAGCTTTAAATGAAACTAGAGATTCCAAAAAGGGAAAGTGAAGCCTGAAAGATTGCCAGTACTAAGACAGGGAAGTGGGAGATAGGATGCTGAGGTCAAGGAAGTAGTAAGCAGAGCAGTCTGCCAGAAATGTATAATATAGAAAGGAAATGAAAGTGAAAAATACATTTTGGGTTTTTTTAAACAATTATTTCATAAAGTTAAATCCCAATGCACTTAATTCATTTCTTCAGGGATCTCTCCTTTTCAGTTTATAAATCCCCAAACACTAGCTAAAAAAAATTATTATTCCCCCAATTCAGCCCAAATTTGTCTGAAATATTACTATGATTTCATTTGCTTCCATCCTTAGTGAATCAGTTTGGTTCCATTGGTGGACCTTACCACTTTAGAGGTTTGATTTTGGTTTGAGGGTTGTATGCTTACTTAGTCACCAAAATGTGCACATGGTGAGAATGATGAGATCTGACTGTAAATATTTTTTTTTTGGCTTCTATTTCACCAACATCTGGACTCCATATCCTGGGCCAATTTCTCAGCATATGCTCCTCTAGAAATTTCAACCAAAATGAAACTGGGAAATGAATTTGGCTGGTGCAGAAAAGTGTCTTATTCTGTCATCCCAAATGATAGGGGTAGCTGACCGGTAGATCCTTCCCTTGTGGTTGCTATGCTGAGTTTGGTCAGTCAGTATCAATCACTGTTTAAAGGACCAGCCGGCTACTAGGTTTCCTGAAATTTGAATATACGGAACTTTTGCCATGTGGAATCCACAAATGGAGCAACATGACTGCAATCTCCTTTTTTTGAGGCCAAGCTAAAATCATTATGGGTTAAGTTCAGTAAGGTAGCCAGTCACCCATTTCTGCTAGAGTCAAGAATCCTAGGGATCATAAATGACTTTTCAAGAACAAATTTTACCTTCATATTTCTCACTGTTATCTAAATATCCCCTTCTAAAGAATGTTCAGTGATTTTACTGAAGTGCTGCATAGGCATATGAAGAAAGTTGGTCATAACTTGGGCATAGAGGAATTCTGTAATCTGCAGCATATTATAAGAATTCCTGCCCAGGTCAAGGAGCCAGGAGATCCATACTTTTTATAAAGATTCCCAGCTATCATCAGCAAAACAATAGCAATATAATTTTTAAAAATGCCCATGTTGGTACAAATATAAAAGCATACATTTGGAGAGTTAGAAAGGACCTTACCTATCCACTTGCAGCCCACAACATTCCTGAGTGTGACCTGAACCAGATTACAATGTAGCTCCTATCTGTTTTAAATGTGTTGGTGTCTTAATAAAAAAAAGAACAGACAGGCATGGTTTTACAAGTTTTTAAGGGATAGTAGCTCCTCAGCCTATTTGACTTTGACATAATTGATCTAGGTCAAGCACCTTTGCACATGAAAAAAATGAGCCCCAAAGAGGTTATAATTTGTCCAAGATTATGTGGCTGGTATGAACAGATTCATGATTTGAACCCATATCATCTAACTTCATATCTCCTAGTCTTCCCATAGCAACATGCTCTAAGTTGCACTTTTCCCCAAGTCTGGCTTGTCTAAAACTTCTCTAGACCATAATTGTTAAGGGAATGGCAAAAATGTTCATAAAACCAGAGATTAATGATATATGAATGAAAAAAATCATTTGATATCTAGGAAATGCTTTTAAAAACTATCCTAGTAAATATAGATTTTAAATATAAGTTTTATTATTCTTGCTACATATCAATATATGTATATAACATTTATATATGCATATACATACGTATATATAATATATGTATATTTACCCTCAAAAGAATTCCTATTATAAGAATTTGGCCTATATTCTAGAGAATGGCCCATTTTAGACCATTGTAGATATCTGAAAGATATTATCTTTAAAAAATGTACTCAGTTAAAAATAAATCACCTAAGCTATTTAAATTTACTAGAAGCTTCTATACACTTTGGTTTCAGAGTCAGTGAACAGTGAGGTTCAAGGAACCCGTCATCTGAAGTTTTCCTTGTTGTCTTATTAAAAGTCAAACGCTGTTGATGTAAATAGCTGATTAGAAATTCCTGGTTACGAAGCTGTTTCTAAAGGTCTTTGTGTTCTATGACAGGTCCTACAAAGAGGAGCCTTAAGCCAAGAAGCCACCCTAAGAATAGCATTCCACATTTAGGATGCAATAGTGTTCCTACTCATAGGATGAGATTTAAGACTTTCTTTCCTCATGGGCCGGAAGGGAAACCCAGTAGGACATGAAATTCAGAGCTGGCAAATTGCAGATCCAGCATGACACCAGCACTTTGCTTTAAGAAAATGTCCTTTACATTTTCAAAATAGTTCATCATTAGATCCTTGGGAGCACAGGAAGCTTTTTGCCATTGGTTTTAAGTTTTTCTTAAGCAACAGGCTTTCTCTCACATCATCTCATTTTCATTATTTTTCTGTCTTTAAATCCAGCCTGCTTCAAGTGTAAAAGTTGAGAGAGAGAGAGAGAGAGAGAGAGAGAGAGAGAGAGAGAGAGAGAGAGAGAGAGAGAAACAAAGACAGATACAGACACATAAAGAGAGAGAGACAAGGAGAGGAGCAAGACAGAGATACAAGAGAAAGAGGAGACAGAGATAGAGAGAAGTTCATTTGTCATGCTGTCATTATCGATGCCCGTATTTCTGTTAAGTCAAAAGGAAAGTTCTTCACAACTGAAGACTAAGAAGCAGAGAACAACAGGGGAAGGGGCTTGGATTTCCAGTTGGGGGGTGAGTGGAAAGAATTAAGTGCTTTGTTTTTTTAAGTTGGGCAGAACAGTAAAAGGGAAAGTGTGGACAAGGAATTTTTTAGATTTCTAAGAAGAGATAAGAGGCTTTGTGCTTTTTAAACGACATTTTTAGAGTCCTCTTTCTTCTTCTCTGTGTGTATATGTGTATATATGTATATATACGTATATGTGTGTGTATGTGTAATGTGGTTTCATCAGTGTAGGGACCACCCAGTGAGGAAACTCTAACAATACAGTTCTTCAGCTTGCAATCTCAGAGAATTGTCTGGAAGACACTAAAAAGGTAAGTGATTTGCCCTTGATTACATTACCAGTATTCAAGGCAGCTGGGTGGTGAAGTGTATAAAGTGCTGGAAATGAATCCAGGAAAACTCATTTTCCTAAGTTCAAATCTGACCTCAGACCCTAACTGGCTGACTGTGTGACCCTGGGCAAGTCATTTCACCCTGTTTGCCTTCATCTCCTGATTTATAAAGTCATCTGGAGAGAAAAATGGCAAATCACATGAAAACCCCAAATGGGGTCACAAAGAGTTGGACACAACAGAAAGTGATTGAGAAATGTTACCAACATGTGTCAGAGGTGGGACTTGAGCTCGGTCTTCTTGACCAGGAGGCCAGCTTTCTTTCCTCCATGTCACTGAGCCTCACAGGATTCATTCTTCAAACTTCTTTTCCAATGCTTTTTTCCACTTCATCCGTATCCTTAAAAAGTTCCTCCTTATGAGTCATTGCGGGATGATTTGTGGGGGGATTGAGGGGTTCTGTTCCTGCTGATGAAACAGAACAAAGCTAACAGTCTTAAGGAAAAGTAGACCCAGGACATTAGCACAATGGTGTTAGAACACTGCCTGTGAGGCTTCCTAGGAACTAAAGAGTATGGACTTATTTTGATACACTCATGATTTCTTTTCTCTTGATACTTGATCTGCCCATGGAGATCATTTCTTATCCTGAGAGATTCTGGTTCATGCCTTTCCATAAATCTTCTTTTACTATCTCGAGTACCCATCATCCAATCTTGGATGTCTAATTGTTGTCTTTAATTCCTTCTACGGTCTAGATACCTCCTTTTCTGGTTACAGATGGCCTTCATGATGCCTTTTATGCCATTT
This sequence comes from Bettongia penicillata ogilbyi, assembly GCA_023548195.1. NCBI lineage: Eukaryota > Metazoa > Chordata > Mammalia > Diprotodontia > Potoroidae > Bettongia > Bettongia penicillata. The sequence continues at coordinate 5,375,802 of JAJHZJ010000271.1, read as the reverse complement.
TGCATGAACAGCCACTTGAGACATACTTTAGGCTACATATTTCCATTTCATTTCTGTCTACTGCCTTTTGTAATTTTGAGTCATCCAAAATAATATTGATCCATGATTCTAAGCCACGCCCTATTCAGGTATTGTATTATGCCATAGAACCAACCAGTAAAGTGAAATCTATATCAAGTTCTCCAGGAACTATAACCAGGGCATAGCAACTAGGACTTCGGTCCCTGGCATGAAAGTAGATAACAGTTTGATAGGATAACAGATTCCCTGAGATGGTATCCTTGTATCTCTATCCAACCCCAGTGGAGACCTTATGACTCAGGCTCCCCCGCCACTGCTCGACTGATTTGGTTTGCAGAAGTTAACCTTTCGCACTTCTTGTCAAGTAGGGCCAAGCTTTTCTTGGCTGTCAAAATTGTTGTTAATGCCTCTGCATTTTAAAGCAAACTGGAACAGAGTGACTAAGTTAAGAGAGGCTCGTTATCAAAAAGATAGCATCAAAGTTACAAACACACAGGCGCGCACACGTGCACACACACTCCTACCCTCTTTCATGGCAGGTGTCAGCATAAAATTTTCTCATATTAATAATATGTACATTTATAAAAAGCAGCATCCTTAGGATCATATATGTAGAGCTGGAAGAGATCTCAAAACCCATCTAGGCCAGTTGCCTCTTTTTGATGAGTGAGGAAACTGGGGATCAGGGAGTGTAAATGATTTGCCCAGAGTCCCACAGTTGACAAGTATAGGAAGAAAAGATCATGGAGAATTGAAAGGGAACCCCAGAGATCATCCGGTTCAATTCCTTTATTTTACAGGTGAGCAAACCTTCAGAAATATAGAGAGATGAAATCACTTACCCAGGCAAGACCACACAGGTAGTAAGTAAGAATCAGAGGTGTGCCTTAAAGTCAGATCTCCAGACTTGATGTTATCCATTGTTCTTTCCACTATTCCACATTGCCTCTCACAATATGGTACTGTGTCACTCCCCCCACCTCCCATTCCCATCACCTCTTTGTTTTGATTCCTAGGAACTTGCCTGCCCTGAGCCCAGGCTTGACCAGTATTTGCTATATTTTTAAGTAACATGAAGATAGTTACATTTTTCCTTCCACTGGTCTACCCTACCCTCTAAACCTCTTTTATGACAAACTGTTTTCTAGTCACCTGACTAGGGTGGGAGTGGGATTCCAACCACAAGATATATTTTCCAGATTTCCTTCACAATTAATTAAAATTTTGACAAGAAAAACCTTTTTCAAAATGTAAGTTTATTTAGTGTATTTTTATTTTTATTTTGGAGAGGGATGGGCATTCAAGAAGGTTCCTGTAATGCTCCTCAAAAATTGTAATAAAACTAAGTAACGTGTTAAGAAACTTGATGCCAGATATGAGAATTAATGGTTAAAATGGGAACACAGACTTGTTCAGACATTATATATGACAACTTCAGTTTTATTTTCCCCTGAGTAAGAGGGCAAATCTCTTAAAGGGTAGCCTGACACTTGCTAATTAAGATCATTCCAATTTTGTCCTCCCCCAGCATAGGTACCTGGCAGTAATCAAAAACTAATCCTCTCTGAAGTGTCAGAGGATTTAGACTTGGTGACTGGAGAGAACTATCATTTGCTATTTCTTTTAATGGGTTTTTTGATATAGATTTTTTCTGTAGTTAGTTTTAAAACCAGAGTACATTTTCTGCGAATCATATAAGGAAAGAAATATTTTAGTCCGGAAAGACCATTGGACTTGAGTTGTAGGAGGACCTGGACTCCAGTCTGACTCCACTTCTTACTAGCTTTGTGACTCTGGACAAGTCATTTTATTTCTATGTGCCCCAGTTTTATTTAGTTTTGTTTTTTTTTTATTTGTAATATGAAGCAGATTGACCCTAGATAATTTCTCGGGACCCTTCGAGCTCCAAATTTCTAGCATCTATGAAATTCAACCAAACAGAACCTGTTCCAAATCAATTTTGAAGTAGATGAATTTGTGTTTTTTTTTCCAGTCTGAATCACTAACCCTAGTGTACTTCCTGTTCTAGAGGCAGCTACTTGATACAGTGAGTAGAGTGCTGGGCCAGGAGTCAAGAACACCCGAATTTAAGTCCAGCCTTAGACACTTCCTCATTGTGTAACCCTGGGCAAGTCACCTAACCCCCATCTGCTTTGGTTTTCTCAGTTGTAAAACTGGGATAACAATAGCATCTACCTCCCAGAGTTGTTGTGAAGATCAAATCAGATATTTATAAAGCACTTATAAAATACCTGACACATGGTAAATACTTAGTATGTTCTATGGGGGTTGTTTCACATAATCATAATTATAATGATAGATAAATGACAGATAATGATAGATAAAATCTGAACTGTCCTTTAAAGTCTGCAAAATGCTCATATATATTAATTATTGTGATTGTCACCACATCACATGACACTATTAAAAAACCATTTTACAGATAAGGAAACTGAGGATATGAAAGGTTAAATTACTTGTCAAGGGTCATATAGCTAGGAATGGATGAGGCAAGATTTGAATTTGAGTCTGTTTACTCTAAGTCAAGGGCTCTATTCATATAGAAGTATATTTTACATCCTCAGGCAGTAACTACAGCTGCTAATTTCTTTCTGTCTCAAAATGTGTAGATGAATAAAGGTACAAGCAAATATTTGTTCACCATATCCTGATACACTAAAATTTGGGCATACTTTTGCAAATTGACAAAGGTCAAATAAAAAGGAGGTGCTTTATGGAATAGGCATAATTTTATAGCCTATGACAATGTATAGGATTCTTTCAATAAATGCCATGCCTCAAGTGAATGAGGTTATTGAAAGTAATGTCAGAGAATCGAATATAAATATGATTATGGCAAGAATCAAAAGACATTGAGATTGGGTGAAATCTGATTTCATAATCCTATGTTCACAATACATTGTTTGAGATGGGGCATACATAGTAGGTGGTTAATGTACAGTTTCTAAATGAATTGACAGTAATGAGCAGAAGGAAGCTGAGATTAGTCCTTGAGGTAATTTTTCTTCTGGATGAAGAACGTGTGGGTTCTTTCTGTTGCTTAAAAATGCATATTTATCTTAGCGAAGAGAAAGATCACCTTGTCCACCCAAGAAGAGGCTACTGTCATCTTGCCTCTGCCATGCGACACTCCCTTTTTGCTGACTTTTTTCTGAAACGTAATTATTTGTTAAAGCCATGGAGCAAATTCTAGGGTAATCCCTGGCAACAGATATTGTTGAGGGCTTTGGTGTTTGTCTTCTTTTTAGCACCAAAAAGGTGACATAACCAGACGTCTGCCATAATGGAGTTTTGGCCTCACTTCAGATAACTTCAGATAAATAAAAAGAACACAACATTTCCTGAAACATTGTCTGAAGTACTCTCAGAAGATGGCTTATGTCTACTTCCATTGCCATCAAATTAAAGAATGGTTCCCATTAGACATGTGGCCTGCTCATGGGATGGGGTGGATAGCATGAAATGTCAGTGAAATGCAGGTTATAAATGAAGCGGGATTAGTATTAAAAAAACAAAACAAAACTGGCTGCATTTCAAAATTTTGCACTTTTATCATGATGGTAAATTTGAACTACGGAATCACTTTGTTATACTTATCCTATCTCAACTGTGTCCTCCAATTTTTGGTAATTATTTCCTCTATTGTTGTCAAAGTCAGAAATCCATCTGTCTTACGATGAATTAACATGTGGTTACAGAATGATTGAAATTATTACTGTGTATGGACAATTTGTTTTTGGATCTCTGTTGGGCCTACTTGTTCACCTAAGCGAACAGAGCTCTGGGCCTGGAATCGGAAGACTTGAGCTCAATTCCAACCTCAAACGATGTACTAGCTATATGACCCTCAGCTATCTGCCACAGTGTTCTCATCTGTAAAATAGGGATAATAATAGCATCTACGTCCCAGGCCTCTTGTGAGAATAAAATTACATACTTCGCAAATCTTGAAGTGCTGTATAAGTCTAGCTATTGTTAAACACTTAAATGTTCAAAGTCATGGATTACTTTTCCTCTTCCCTCCAGAATACAGGACTCCAAAGGCAAAAGTCATCCCATTGTTTATATTCACTATAGAAATAGCTCAGTGACACTGATTCACCTCCTAGTTGATTCACAATATTGCTCTTATTCTACCACCCTCACCCCCCCCACCGATTTAAGCCTTAAATACTCTATTTAAAGGCAATACATATACATACATATATGTATAAATGTGTACATATACTTATGTACATGCATGTATATGTATGTAAATATATACATACACACACATACCTACATATCTGCAGGAAGACATTTCTACAGGCAGATTTGTTTTTTTAAAGGATTGCCCAATTTTTGGTCATCTACATACCCCAAAGCTCTGGGGCCAAATCAGTGAAACTGTCTTAGAGCCTTAGAGGAAAAGAAGAATGAAACTTTAAAGTCACTTTCTGGTACTGAAAATACAACGAGGGACCTCAGTTGTACCCTCTGTGTGAAGACGCTAGGATCCCGCCAAAATAAGAGCTGTAGTAAATTAAGCCTCTCAGCTTACACAAATCTCATTTCTAGTGGGACAAAGAAAAAGTTGTGAAAGGAGAGAGATGAGAGCCTAATTTTATTCCTGGATCTGCTATAGCCTACATGAGTTTGGGTAAATCACATAGCCTCTAAAACACTAAGATTATGTAAGAATGATGGTTATTGGATCCACCTTGTTACACTAGTTTCTTTTATTCTATGACCATGAGGACAGCATTGATGTGGGTTTCATACTAAAGGTTCTTTTTCACCATGAATTTATATAATTTCTCTTAGAATGTTAGAAGCTTGAAAGGCTATTTAGTCTAACTTCCACATTTAACAGGTGAGAAAACTGAGGGCCAGAAAGAAAAGTGATTTTTTGAAATGACCTTGTCAGTCAAGGACAGAGCCATGAAGATCCTGGTTCTCCTGATTCCCAGTACAGATTCTTTTCACCAGACCTCTGTTTCTCTTGAGAGATATCCACGATTTCCTACACTTCTCTCCTCCCCTGCACCTGCTTCTAACTCTCTGAATTTCACCACTATGCCCCTGCCTTCTCACCCTGAAAGTTTCCTAAAAGCCTGTGTCCCTCCTTCTCCTAAAATTTCCTTCTGCCTTGTGATCCTCTTCTCCCATTGGTGACTTCTTCCCAGAACCTCCTTTTGATGAAAAAAAAAACCCTTATTTTCCATCCATCATTGCCATGCATTCATTCAGGTCCCTCTCTGGCCACCTATAAACTTCTAGCTCCTTTCTATGTATAGCCTTCTCCTCACAGAAAGTAAGCTACTTAAAGGAATTTCTGCTTTGAAATTTGTATTTGCATCCCTGTGGCTTAATTTAATATAATACTTTTTGACTTGACTTGAATTTTTCTACTTGCCTTTCCATCTGTGGTCATTAGGTGAACGCCCCAGCATCAAAAAAATTGTTGAGGGTTTTTTAAAAAATTAATTTATTAATTTTTAGTTTTCAACATTCACTTCTATAAGATTTTGAGTTCTAAATTTTCTCTCCTCTCCACTTCCCCCTCACCAAGATGGTATGCAATCTGATATAGGCTATGCATATACATTCATACTGAAAATGTTTCCACATTAGTCATGTTGTAAAGAAGAATTATAACCAAAGGAAAATAAAACCATAAGAAAGGGGAGAAAGGGGGGGAGGGGGAGAGGGAGAGACAGAGAGAGGGAGAGACACAGAGAGACAGAGAAAGAGTATGCTTCTATGTGCATTCAGACACCATAGTTCTTTCTCTGGATATGAATAGCATTTTTTTCATTATGAGTTTTTTGGAATTATCTTGGATCCTCCTTGTATTGCTGAGGAGTAAAGTCTATTAAAGTTACAGTGTGACTGTTATCGTGTACAATGTTCTCCCTGTTCTGTTCACTTCACTCAGTACCAGTTCACGTAAATCCAGGGTTGGGTTTTTTTTTCTGAAATCCACTGCTCATCATTTCTTATGGAGCAATAGTATTCCATAACATTCACATACCACCACTTGTTCAGCCATTCCCTAATTGATGGGCACCACCTCAGTTTCCAATTCTTGGTCACTACAGAAGAGCTGCTATCAATATTTTGGTACACATCGGTCTTTTCTCCATTTTTATGATCTTTTTGGAATATAGTCGTAAAGTGGTGTTGCCGAGTCAAAGCGTACGCACAGTTTTGTAGCCCTTTGGGCACATAGCAAAGCACATTGCTTTCCAAAATGATTGGATCAGTTCACAACTCCACCAACAATGCATTAGTGTTCTGATTTTCCTGTGTCTTCTCCAACATTTGTCTTTTTCCTGTTTTGTCATGTTTAGTCAGATAGGTGTGATGTACCTCAGAGTTGTTTTAATTTGCATTTCCCTAATGAATAGTGATTTAGAGCATTTTAATATGACTATAAATGACTTCAATGTTTTCATCTGAAAACTGCCTATTCATATCCTTTGACCATTTGTCAATTGGGGAATGACTTATATTCTTAAAAATTTGATTCAGTTCTCTATATATTTTAGAAATGAGGCCTTTATCAGAGACACAGGCAGAAAAAAAATGTTTCCCAGCTTTCTGCTTCCCTTCTAATTTTTACTGCATTGCCTTTGTGTAAAACCTTTTTAATTTAATGTAATCACAATTATCCATTTTGCATTTCATAATGTACTCCATCTCTTGTTTGGTCATAAATTCTGCCTTTCTCCGTAAATCTAACAGGTAAACTATTCCTTGGTCTCCCAATTTGCTTATAATTTCACCCTTTATGTCTGTCTAAACCATCTGACCATTTTCACCTTATCTTGGTATATGGCGTAAGGCATATGCCTAGATTCTGCCATATTATTTTCCAGTTTTCTCAAGTTTTTATAAAATAATGAACTTTTATCTCAGAAGCTGGAGTCTTTGGGTTTATCAAATAGTGGATTACTATAGTCATTGGCTACTGTGTCTTGTTTACCTACCCTGTTCCACTGATCCACCACTCTTTTTCTTAGTCAGTACCAAGAAGTTTTGCTCAGCCTAAGTTTTTTGCAGCATCAGTGTTTTGGCATCCACTCTGGTTTGAAATGTGACTTTGATGGTAATATCCCCAAATCAGGCTCTTGTAATTGTAGCCTTATGATATAAATATGATGAGGTGGTTGAAAGCACTTTTCTTAAGAGTTAGAAAAAATTGTTTCCAGTTCGAGCACTTAGACTAGTTGTATGAACATGGACAATTCACTTAGCCTCTTCTGAACCTCTGGTGTCTTCATTTGTAAAACAGACAAATGGAATCTGTACTACCCACCTAACAAGATATTTTGTGAAGAGAATATCTTAAAGTACCTTATAGATGTGAATTATTGTTATAACATGTGCAAAAACATTTCCCTTAATGACTTTGCACTTACCCATTTCTTACTGTCATATTAGGTGTGACTGAATGGTGACTTGAAGGCAGTGTCTGATGGTGCCAAGATTCTCTTGCTAGGTCCATTTGCCTTCCCCTTGTCAAAGCCTCAGAATGATGTAAAATCTATGAGGCAATGAGAAGAGCCTTTTAAAGTTTGCATAATTGGTGCCTTCCTCACCAATTGTACAAGTGTTCTTTTCCCCATTTTTACAAATGAGAAAAGCAAGGGTAGGACAGGCCACAAGAACTAGTGGGTATCAGGGTAGAGCCAGGATCTGAAACCAGATCATTCTCTCTTAACTTTGTCCCCAGTGTTTTCCCTAATACACTGTGCTTTGAACATCACAAGTATTGTAACGTTGATTAAAACAAACAATAGTCATTCATTCACATTTATATAGTACCTTAATATTTACAGGCATTTTCCTTGCAACAGATGAGAAAGTTGAAGTGTGCATATCATTATGCACATTTTGTAAATGAGGAAATAGACTTTGCAATATGAAATGATTTGCACCAGATATAACATCTAAGGCTGGATCCAACCCAGGTCTCCTGATTCCATTTCTCTGTTCATTATCTCAGTGGAGAAATCTAACTAGAATAAAAATAATTATTAATCTACAGATGTGAAGCTTGAATAGTTAGTCTTCAACGTATAGTAAAAGATTCAGGTCAGATTTCTCATGATGCCCATTAGCACATAAAATCCATTTTTGGAAATGGAATAGGTTATATAGTATATATTCTAATGTCTTCACTTAGTATAGTAATTCTTAAAGATTGCCATAATTTTAATATTATATTGATTATAGCAATAATGGGAGAAGTGAATTATTTAAAAAGAATCTTAATGCTCACTCTTACCATAATACAAAATATGTACAAGCAAAGATATGTATACAAGATCAATAGAGTCCTTATGCTATAAGTTGTGTTTAACTTTTTATGACTTCTTCGACTATAGGTCTGAGGGCTGAATGACATTTAAACTGAAGCAGATTTACTAAGCAAGTTAGGAACATTAATAATGTAGTTGCCTTTCTTTGGGCAAAAATTCAATTCACCCCAGTTGCAAGAGAAAATTATGATACATTTCTCTAACTCCTCTACATTTAAAAAGTATATTTCTCACATATCCCTGTGGCATAGATAACACACATTTCTTTATATCTATTTTTTTAGATAAATAATATTGAGTTTCTAAGAGCTTCACTGAGTTGTCCAGGGTCACTGAACTAATAAATAAATCAATGTCAGAAACAGAATTTGAAGCTCTCTCTCTTGACTAAATCCAGTCCATGTTGTTGCTCAGAAATAAGTCCTATTCCCTTTTTTTATTTAAATGAAGATAGTATAGAACACATGGGCTTCATTATAAATATTCTCCCCTCAGCCAGTCATTGACTATATCAGCAATGTGGTGTGGCAAACAGAATACTGAACTTGAAATCAGAATATTTTACCTCTTAGTGCCTCAGGTTCCTCATCTAAATAAATTTGGATTTTAAAATGAATCCTATCTCCTGGATTGTTATGAATATCAAATGATATTATACCATTATGACTTATAGAGACAATACAGTATTTAAATGTGAGTTATCATTTGTTTCATGTTTCTTAATGAAAACATCTCAGGAACAAGAAGGTTTCAGAAATTATTTTCTACAAGAGGCCACATCCTTGTGGTCATGCGAGTGATTAAGACATGGAGAGAAAATGAAATCTCAACATTGTTGTTATAATTAACTTGAAAGAGGGGATAGCTCATTTCAGTTTGAGCTGATGTTTCTTCAGCATGACCTACTAGAGAAAACCAGGAACTGGGGTTCTGTTTTTTTTATTTCATAGAAACACAGAATTATAAATGGTCAGAAATGGAAGGGACCCTAGAGATTCAAGTGTCGTAGATTGAGTGCTATAAGGTGTGATAGGTAATTCAACCTGCTCATTTTGGGAAACCTGCCAAGATCTGAAACCCAGAGAACTTTCATGCCTTTCCCACAGTGACTTAGCTAGTAAGTTGCATAATCAGATACTGAATCCATTTCTTCTGATTCCAAATCTTGTATTCTTTCTATATCCTATTCTTACTCTCAAGCCTAATCATGTGATTGCTATTAGTAAAACAGTCTGCTTTAAGAACATTAATGACACTGAGAAAAGGAGAATAAATTTGAATTTCTTTGCACCGTGCATTCTGCAACAAGGAGCTAGACTCAGGAACACTTCCCCATTTAGACAAATACTGGCACACTGACATATAAAATGTTATACTTGTGAAGGATTTCTTTTTTTATCCTGGGAGTTTTAGTAGCTCGTTAATACAAGAGTTTGTTGTTCTTCCCTATAAGGAATCTAACGTTTAGTTCAAGTAACACCAGTGTCTGTCTCTTAAAAATACAACAATCTTACTGGAAAGGACAATCAATATGGAGGGGAAGCTTGATAACTAATCCAAAACTATATGTCATTTGATTAAAGAAAAGTATCACTAGGGAAAAGAAAACCATCACTATGTACAAGTCCTGAGAAATACCAGTGCCAGTTGATATTTCAAGTGAGTTGTAACTGTTGTGCATAGCTTAGGTAGAATTCTCGGAGGAATATTGTTGCAGGTAGCATCTCAAAAGAAAGCAGAGAAACTTAACTTTCTGTGTTCCAGATTTCTTGCTGTTGTTGCTTTTAAAAAAAATTTAGGTAGTGAATATAATGAACACTTTATCCACTATCTAAAGTAGTGGTATCAAATTCAAATAGAAGAAGATGCCACTGAACCATGCACCCTCAGGTGCATATTGACTTAGAAAACTTCCTATTATCATTATCTGTGTTTTCTTGTATTTTTATCCATTTTTGTTAAAGATCACCCAATTGCATCTTAATTTGATTCTGGCCCCAAGCAGTTTTGTGGGTCATTGTATTGGACACCTCCCCTGTAGGGGTGTCATGAGAGTTAAAGCTCTTCCCCAGCCCATAGGCCTCAGGTGCCCATTAAGGGAAACTTTATTAGGGGAAGCTTGTTTTGTAGGAAGACCCGCACCTTTTATTAATTTCTAAGGAGGCACTGTGTCATGAGGGTCTTGATGCCCTCCAGCTGTGAAAAGTGTATATGTATATGTGTGTATTACTTAGGTGAGGTTTTGTTTCAGGCTTACTCCTTGAAAGATTGTTTGTGTGCCAGATGAGACTCTGGGTAGCTGTTAAGGAACCGCCCCCCCCCCTCCCCGCCATCTACGCTTTGAAAACCCAGATGCTGGTGCTTCTCTCCCTAGTAACTACGTATGTATGTAATGGTCAGACAGTTGGATCTGTCGTGTATGTATTGCTTGTGGTCAGACAGTTAGAAGCCCTATCTGTTGGTCTGTTTCTCTGCTTCTATTTTCTCTGTTGGTGTATGTAATTAAAGAAGATTGTTGACCCCTTTTAAGTTGCTTTCCTTACAAAAGCAGATTTAAGAACCGGTGCTAGCAGGCCATCCTGCATGTGTTAGGGTCTTTGCTGTTACAAGGGATTGTGTGGGAAGCAGGAACAGCAATTTAAAAAAAAAACCTCTTAGAGAAACCTTGTTTAATCATTTATGCTACTTACTTTGTTATTTCAAGGGTCCGTGATTTTGAAAGCATGAGTACCCCTTCCATCGATGAAGACTCTAACCCCATCCACCTCCTTAATAAATAGTATTTGTGAGTTGCTATGGCTGGAAAATTTTATCATACAGTAGTTAGCCCTTCTGTGATGAGTCTCATGGCATTTATCTTGTCTGATTCTTCTAAGATAACAGAAATGTGGTCTGCCATTGGACCTGTGCTACAACACTTTGCAGATTGGCAAGGACCAACTAGAAATTGTACTCTGTAGCTATTAAGTGTAGGAACTGGAATAGGAAACAGGTGTCCTAAATTCAAATTCAGCATCTTATATACTTCACTATATATCTTAATCTCATAAAAAATCTGGATTGGGCAACCTATGAATTTACTCTATTAATTTATTCAGGAAAAATAATTTATAGGCAAGGTGGTCTAATGGAGGAAAAACAAAACCCTCAGGATGATGAGTTAATAGATTTGCCTCCTTTCCCCCTCAACCCCTCTTTTACTTCCCACATATACGCTAAATTCACAAATGAACATATCACAATTATGATATATATTACCTGTATATTTGTATCATTATATGCACATGCATATATTTATGTATATACACACTTATGTAAGTTATCTGTATGAGAGCATGTTTGCTTATAATGTATTTTGTATATTTAATTTAATTTGTATATTATATTTACAATTTTAGATATTTGAATTTTATACTTAATTTATGCATTGTGTATATATCTGTATCTATCTATTTGTCTAATTATTCTAGTTATTGGCTAGAGTCTGGAAGACCTGAATTCAAATACTGTCTAATGTACTTAACTAGTGGGGTGATCATAGGCAAGTTGTTTAACCTGACTGAGCCTCTGTTTCCTCTGAGATACCAACCTCATAGGTATATTGTGAGGCTCATGGGATCTTAAGATCGTAGATTTGGAATTAGACAGAAACTTGTAAGAATCACATGTGAATTGTTTGTTACTACTATTGATACCATTGTCATAAAGCCCCATGATGACCATAACCCTCTGCACCCATCTTAGTTAAGGTGAATGCCAGGCTCCATTTGATTGTGGAAACTGTCCAAGGCAAATCATATTGGCTATGTACTCTGCTCTTTCGGTCCTCTTATTATTTCCTGGAGAGCTGGCTTGTGATCTAATTCCACCTTTCATCTTAAATTTTCACACCTGAAAAATATCTTTAGAGGTAGTATACCTGTCCAAATGTCCAAGCCTCCTTCGAGATGAATTAATTACCTAATGTCTGGAAAACCCATGAAGGAGTTGCTGGCCAGTATCATGAAAGTGGCCCTTCAGTAATTACTCATGTGAAGATTTAGTTTTGTAGTGACCTTTGTGTTCAGCCTGGCAGTGAGCAATGGAAGAGGGGAAAAAAATCAATAGCAAACATCATAGGCTGCAGTCATTTAAAAGCAGAGATGTTTAAGAGAAAAAAGTCTTTCTAATTCTTCATGGGAATTCCCAAGAAGCATGGTGCTGTGTTACATAGACCCCTTTGTCTTTACCCAGGATCTTCTTCAAAAAGGACACTTTTACAGAAGTGATGTCAAGTAGCCACCCTCCTTCATGATAAATGCTGCTCATAAGACTGTTGATCAAGAGCTCATATTTCTAATCTTGTATTGACAGACTGTCTAGCTTTGGGCAAAGCATTTAACCTCAAGTCCAGATTGCCTATCCATAAGGTGAAGGAAATGTTACATCCTTCAAATTGAAATAAGACCAATTTCTGTGTAAGCAACAAAGATATTTTGTAAGGTCCAGCACTATAATGGGGCAAATGGGGCTTTGAGGATGCTGACAACTTATGGGGGAACGACCCTTCTTCCCCAGCTACCTTCTGGGAGTGTCTCACCTTGCCTCAACTATTTTTGTCTGAGATGAAGAAATTTCAACTTACAGCTCTAGTTAGGATGGTAAAACTTTAACTGAGATGTTCTAGACAATTTTTGGTGCAATTTTTTTTCCATTTAACTGAGGACTAAATCAAAAACTCTGTTTAAAAATTTCAACCATTAAAAATCTTTTAAATGGCTTGTTTGCCTTCCTGCCTTCGTATGTATAGGTTCATTTTTTTCATTGGTGTTTATAACTCTTGAAATGCTTCAGAATTATGGTCTTGGGATAACTTTGTGCTCCATAAGGCCATAGATTCATACCACAACACCAATGCAAGCTTCTTTTTTTTGTGTGTGTTTTGCCCTTTTCTCTAACAGTCACAATGCCAAAATCAATGGAACATGGCAAAGGATTTTGGTAAATTGAGAGTCCCAATTAATTGATTTCAGGTTAATTAAGATTTTGGCATATTAAAAGAAATATGCATTTTGAGTTTCAGGGGAGATTTATGTCTTTTAGTGGAACAGTTTCTTTAGAGCAGCTTTCAGATATATGAACAATGTGACATAAACCAGGAGAGAAAATGTTACACAGGGTAAAATTTGGTAGGTACTTCCAAACAGCTTGTAAATAATTAAGGTGCTCCTCAAAGACCTTGGGGGTTAGCGGACAAAACTTTGCTTTTTATCTGTAATTCTTCTTTTCTTTGCTTCTCACGTGACACTCAGGACTGGCAAGAGTTCGTATCTTGGTCTTCCTTGATCTGGAAAGACCAAGATAAAAATATTCTAAGAACATTTACAAATACTGGCTAAAAATAGGTACCAGTGAGAATAAGAAACCTGATTTCTGACAGTTATGAAAACAGAAGCCATCTCACTGCCAGCTGGAAATCCACCAGAGAAACTGTCCAAGGTTGTTGAGCCAGGGTTATTCCCCTCCAATAGAGGGCCTGGGGAGGAGAAAGGCAATACATTCATTTTCCCATTGCTGTCTGGAACAGCGCGTGTAGAAACGTGGAGTGCATTGTTCTCTATGAATTTTGATTGATGCATTGCCTTTACCGGAAGGGCTCTCAGGCCTGGCAGCTTTCCAGACCCTTAATGGGCACCTCAGGTGACATCAACTTAGAGGCCAGCTGGTGTTCCAAAGTGTTTAGCCACTTAAAATGGGTCCAGAGTATGCTGTTGATATATTTAAGTGGGGAAACCCATACAGGAGTCCCCGAGATTTAGCGGGGACACAATAATTGGCTTACTTTCAACAGCAGGTGATGCATTTCCCACTGAGGAGCATAGCATCCTGCTGCTTTTTAGTCATAACAGGGAGCAACAGGAGAAAAATGTGCAGAGAAATGGAAAATGTCAAAGAGTTAGGTATTAGAAATTGCATCTTGCAGATACCATTAGGCTCTGTCAGGAGAGAATAAGAAAATGCTAATTGACAGATTTAGCTATGTTTTATTGTCTGTGAGCTGCTGAGTAAAGTCATCGAACTGATACTCTTTAATCATTAATGTAAAACTTTCAAAAAAAAATCTATCAATTGTTTGCCATTATCTTTCCTCTCTTTTTACAAAGGTGCCTTACCTACTATACCCTACCAGCAAAACAAAAGAATGCATAAATATTTATATCCAGTCTTAGAACTAATGAAAGTCTTAGTGTATACTGCAAAAGCATATTAATTAGAGCATTAACAAAAGCTATCTCAGGCAAGGACAATGAGGATACCCTTTTCTCCCCTTCCCACCCCCATTTTAACTTAAAAGCTAATTTTTGCTACATTCCAAAGGCACAAACATGCCTACAGGCACAAAACATGTTTCCCACATACATACAATTCTGCTTTTAGGAAGTGCAGAGTCTGTTCTCTGTATATTATTCCAGGAGGTCTATTAACTGAATTCAGTAGTAAATCCTAAGAGGGAACGCAAAACCTCAAATGCTTAACACTGGTAAGGGGGAGGGGCTTTTCTCATCTTCTGTGCATATAACTGTCTTTCACAACCTTCCTTCCTTCCACCCCCGCCCCCCCACATAAAATCTCTGTTCTACACTAAAGACCAGAGAGGAGAGATGCTTTTACTTTCCTTTATATTCCAAGCACTTAGCAGTGCATCTGAAAACTAGTAGGTGCTTCATAAATGCTTGTTGACTTGTATTCTTATATTCTCTGTCCTCAGCCTCAGTGGCCCTATATAAACTGTTGCTTTGTTCGGTGGACCCCATTGTGAAAATAATTTTCTTCACGCTTAACCTGAATTTACTTTGCAGACATTTGAACCCATAGTTGTTACCTTCTGGTGTGTTTTTATAGTCAGTAAGTAACTATTATTTATCTCTACTCCACTGCTTTTACCCTCTCTCCCTTCTCCTCCCCCAATACAGACTTCCTAGGGAGCCATGGCCCTTCTCAGTTTTCTTTAGGGCACATTCACATACCTGTCACTTTAAATTGATTTTGGTTTTGGTAGTGAAAGTCTACCCAGACTTCCTTAGACAATTTCCCACTGCTCATGATCTCATGCTGTGTGTGAAGTAGGGTTAGAGGGCAGAGCCCCACATCTCTCATGATTTTGTCTTCCTAGAAGTGCTGACCCCTTTGGCAACATTGCGAAGTAGGTCAAGGTTTGTCCTTCTGCTTCCCTTTCTTTTTTCCTTTGCGTGCCCTGAACTAAAGATTGTTGGCAAAAATAAATAAATAATTTCTGCATATTCTTGCTACGTGATAAAAAAGAAATTTAGGAGAAACGATCCAAGGTCTTTAAAAATTATTTTTATGGCCTTTCTTTTCCTGCAGAATGAAACATTCTCAGTGACCACTGGTATTATCACACGAAAAGATAAATTGGATCATTCCTCTAAAGATTATCAAGACCCTAAGGGAGAAGCAATTGTGAAGTTATGATTACTGCAAGCTTTTCTTTCTATGGAAGTTCTAGCCTTTAATGATTTTTCAGGGCTACTCACTTGAAGTTGAAATGCAAGTTCATTTTAAATTAAAGATTAAGTACTGTATCCGTCCTTCAAATGATATTTTTTTTCACTCACATATTGTTTTACAGCTGGATGAGATAGTGGCTTTGCATTCCTTTAGCAAGATATTGTCATCAGTTTCACAGTGGTTGGTGGTTTTCCATGTTTCTTTTATACTTTTATTATTTAATGTTTTTAAAACACTTAGCATTCTTTGATTGTCAGCCTACGTCAAGCACTGTGCAAACTACAAACCTGACAGATCCCTGTCCGGTGGGTGTAGGACAAAAGTCTAATTTGTACATCATTTCCTGTGCATGTATACAGGGTATTTTTGCTTGTCCAATATATAGGAGTAATCTATTTGCTGTTAGTAAACATTATATTTTAAACATCTTGACCCTCACAATATCTCTTTATGATATGTAGAGAAAACTTACAACACCAGCCTCAAAACTGTGGTTTTCTGTTATAATATCAGTTCTCGATACGTCACCACACTCCCCATGCTCAGCTACACTAGTGTTCTCTAGTCTCATCAGCTGGTAATTTCATTGGGAATTTTCTCTACAGTTTCAGGCTCAGAGTTAGGGAGGCAACCAGGTCACACTTGGCCCCTTGCCCCAGAGGGAAGGGAGGTTGGATGTGTGGACAGAAGTAGTCGGAATGATTGATGAATCCAAAGGCACTAAAAGTACTAAGCACCCTAGGAATTGTGTGAACCATGTGCATGTCTTTAGCTTGCTCTAGATTGGTCTAGTGACAAAGGTTTCCTGGGGTTGTTTACCCTAGACAGGTGCTTTTATAAAAGATTATGAATTTCTTTGTTTACTTTTGAGTGTAAAACAGGGTAAGGCCCCCAAATCTGGAGATACTTAGTTAAGTTTATAATTCTGGGGGAAAAAAAACCTGATTATTTCCTAGTTGAACCTTATAAGTACTCTGAAAAACATCCTTGAATTAAAATAAGATACCCAAGTAGCTATGGTATAGCCTAGCATATGCTGTTTTTGTATTCTTTCTTTTGAATTAGTAAATTATAACTAGGTAAATTTCCTTTAGAGACAGAGTGGCACAATGGACTGAGAACAGAACAGGAAGCCTGGGCTCAAATTGAGAGGGCAGTATGTATACATTTGTGTTCATACATATCTGTAACACATACATCACTCTGTGCGTATACACATGTACTTATATATGTGTTATTAGTATTATTGTGCTTATTACAAATTTACATTTTTCATATATTCTGCTTTTCTCATGCAATTGATTATGGTCGTTGTTTTCCCCAAAAGCTGCTGTAAATTTCACTGCAATTTCACAACTTTTTAGTGTTTAGGGACAAAGCAATTAGCACAATATTATTTGGCAATAGTTGCATTAGGAAAACTTTGCCCCTAATACAGATCTGTTCTTCAGTTCAGACTCTGCCAAGATATTTTCCATGACTGTAATGTACTGTGACCATCTGTCTCCGTTTTATACCTCACTTGATGTCAATACCCAGCAGATCATCCAGTGAAGTTATCTCCATAGAACTATCTCTTATAGGAATCTAATACGGATGGAATTTTCTTTTGAGAAGGGCCTTTGATGATTGTGTTTTGTGTTCATATATATATATATATATATGTGTATATATATACGTATGTTTATATATATTTAAAATCAACTAACAGCACAGCAGCGTTACATTTTCTCTATGCTCATCAAGTTGATTTTGTGACCACTGTTGGATACTTTTGAAAATACCTGCATCATTCCTCTTTTTTTAATTAGTTATACATTGATAAATTTTTCTCATAAAGGTAATATGGAGATGATAAATTGTTGTATGACATTGTAGTGTTAGGTTCCATAATTCCCTTTCCTGTCCTTACAACATGTACTGTCCTTCAGATAGTGGAGATATGCTCAACTGTCCATGAATCAGATATGTTGTATTAGACAGAATGCCAATCTGATTCACATTTTTGTTCATTCAGTATTGGTTTGTTTGTGTGGGTGCTAACAGTCACCAAGCTACATACCCCAGCTTCAATGAGGCAAATACCCATGCCTGTACACACTCCTACACATCATGATTACCATATCCAAGGATGCCTAGTTTGCACACTTAACCACATTCATGCTTATTTGTGATGCTAAAATACACATCTAGAATGAGCACTTATCATAGCTAGTGCCTCTCCTACATGTTAGATTCATAGATTGGCTTCTACCTATCCTTGTCTCATATTTTCTCCCTCCCTGCCCTCAGTGGAAATACAATCAAGCACTCTTTTCTTTTTCAACCCTCTCCCTTTCTCCTCTTCCAAAAGGCAGAGGTTAGGAGGGAGTTGATAGATATTTTCCTTTCCCAGCTCTGCAGTGGCACACTGTTCTGATGTGTGGTCATTGTCCTTTGTTCTCAAAGGGGACCAAAATGACATCACTCCGTTGAAGGTAAGACGCAGTATGACTGGCTGATCAAGCCAGTATGATCTCAGAAGGCTTTACCACAGATCAGCAACAGATAACCTGCACTCCTGATGGGCAGTTGTTATTAATATCTTCTCAGTCACTTACACTCTCTGTGATCTTTTGGAATCTTACTCCACTTTACAGTGTCCAAACAATCAGTATCAGCGGGTCTTAATTGTCTCTAGCACAGATTTTCTTAGAGTTACTCTTCCTAACTTTATTTTCTATGCTATACCTTTCCCTTCCTCTCTGTTGTATATTTATGGCTGTTCCTCTCACTGCTGGTGAAAATAGAACACTATAAAATATTCTGTTCCATTTTATTCGTTGTTTTCCTGCCAGTTTCTTCTACAAATGTTCTCAGGATAATTTGACTTAACTGGATGTCATAACAAGATTCCTACAGCTTCTCCCCTCAACTACTTTTTACTAAATGCTGGGACAGTGATATATGTTTCTGTCATCTTAGGTTAGAATGTTTTACAAATGAACTTGTGCTCAAAATTGGTGTTGTTCTTACTGACCATATAGCCCTGCTTGGTGGGGAGATTGAATATTTTCTAAATAAAATGATTTGTGTGGTCTATTTTTTTTCTTCCTCTATGTGCTAATTCTTGGATCACCAAAACTTCCCTTTTGAATTATACTTTACCTTTTTAAACTTTGATCTTTTTGTTCATGTGACAGTTTATTTAAGCAGGTCAGGTGGTCTTTGCCAGAATTAAATCCAACGTCACTTTTTCATTTTTTAGTTTTTTCTTCTACTTCCTGTTTATTTTGTCTTTGCTCTCATTGGTCCGTGAGCTGAATCTTAAGTGACTGCTACACCTGTAACTAGTCATTTCTTGTCTAATTTGGTAGGCTGCTACATTGTTTTACAATAGTCCTTACTTATAGTGCAGCACATTCCAATCCTCTTGAAAAAGATTCGTGACAAATGGACACAAAGCCTTAGAACTGTTTACAAGGTAAACAGTTTTTGCATTTTCCTAGGTAGTTTTCACTGTTCACCCTTGTGGCTGTCAACTCCTATCAAGGTACCTATCAATGTATTTTACAACATCTTTTCCTTTTTAAATAGAATTTCTTTACTTCTTAATTCCCTGCAATGAATATTAATTTAACTGTAATTATCTTCATGAAGATTGGCCTACTTGTTTATGCTTACAGTGAGAAAAGATAACCAGAAGTCCCTGAAATGATATCTCTTGATTTTTTTTCAATATACTGTAAAACTAATTTGATCAAATCCCTTACTTGTCTTTCTGAGAACAGATTTTGGGATACAAACATACACATATACACACACATATATAT
Source organism: Bettongia penicillata ogilbyi (assembly GCA_023548195.1). Taxonomy (NCBI): domain Eukaryota; kingdom Metazoa; phylum Chordata; class Mammalia; order Diprotodontia; family Potoroidae; genus Bettongia; species Bettongia penicillata. The sequence continues at coordinate 5,356,133 of JAJHZJ010000271.1, read as the reverse complement.
ATATATATATATATACACATGTGTGTATGTGTGTGTGTACACATTTATATTTTGTATCTCTATATGCAGTTTCTTTATGACTTGTGATATAATGAGAATGTAATATGTATTATACACACACAATTCCACTTCTCTAGTTATGTCACCTTATTCGTGGTTGGACAAAGAATATATGTTATTCATGCCATTAAGTGGCAAAGAAAGTCACCTTCCTCCTGTGACTCCAAGTTCAGAATTTTTTTCCCACTACAACGTGTTACCTTTGTCAGGCATTGTTGACATTATAATTATTGGGGGTGGTAGTGCTAGCAGCAGCAGCAGCAATGACAGTAACGGTAGCAATAGTAGCAGTGGTAGTAGTGGCAGTCATATATTATCTTCACCTTGCCTGGTACATAATCTGTCCTGGAGTACAATTTATTTCACCTGTTAAAATCCCAGAAGGAAGACAGTACGTTTGAGAAGGCATTGGAAAGGCCTCATTTGGAAGGTAGAATTCTAATTGTTGATTAACCAAGATAGGGAAGAATTAACACCTAGTGAGAGATTTATACAAAGCTGGTGATCAGTAAATGTATACGTATCAACCTCTTCATCAGAAAGATAGTCAATGGATAATGTCATTCTTTGGCCATGGTAACTCATGAAAGAAATATAAATAAAATGTGTCAGTACTGTGTAGGCCACTTTCACTACGATAGTGACAGTGATAAAAATGGCATTAACAGGGACATAGTGTGATAAGAATCATGATTTTTAGGTCAGTTAAAACATTAGTAATGATTGATCTATACCCAATATTCTTTGTTACTTTGACTGTTTACATGGAAGCTGGGAGGTCTTTAAGTCACATCTGTAGATACCTACATAGGACATATAGTTGAACTATATTCTGAGATATTCCAAAGAAAACTGTGTGGAGGCATAACAAACCAAAGAATTATGATTTGCGGACTGCTGATTCATGACTGGACCTGGTCTCTCCAAGCTATAAGCTTATGCTAAGTTAATGCTTTCTGAACTACATTTTTCTAGATATATATATTCTACTTTTACATGGTAACAAAGGGAATTCATTGTAAGAGCTATACATCAAGTCAAGATTCATTAAATCCCATTATCTAATAAAAAAGTGATTTTTGGTGCAGAAAAGTGAGATTCTCAAAAAAAAAAAAAGTTCAGAGAGCTTCTCTTCCAGCTTTGCTGCCTTACCTTATTTTCAGAATGGTAGCAGGGATTCACCTTGTTTCAAAAATAATGATGTTCTAGGCAACCCACAACCCAGAAGCATCTGAATCAATGGATCTTTTCCTGAGACTATTTCAAAGGTTCAATCTGACTCACAGGGTGGTGAAGAAGATTTTTCAGCGTCTTATGACAAAAACCTTTAAAATATTGTGTAATCCAAATATATATTTTAAAAAAAATTCTTGGTGAGTCAGTATTCTGTTACAAAGTGAATTTATGTGCACTGGAAAGATTTCTCACTACTCTTTAAAAGTGGTATGTCTTTTTCTGTCATCTGTATTCTTAATATTCATAAGCTTCTTCACTAGATTCATCTAGTTATACAACAAGGTTTATTTTGTTCTTTATTTCTGACTTTCATGGAGCTAAGGCAAGATTAATTTATTAAACACAGCCTCCTTTGGGAATTGTGGGGAAAGAAAACATGTAATGGTTCGGGTAGCTATTTCTGGGGAGAAGTTTTCCTCTTTGATAGCTTGGGTTTTGTTTTTTGTCCTAAGAGTAGCTGCTCACTGTCTTGCTTAATGAACATTATAAGACTGTTTTCAAGTTGGGACTATTGAACTGGTATGAAACTCAAAATGTCAGGCATAGGTCAGCCAAAAATGTCAGCATTGAAACAAACCTTTCCTCTCACCCCCACCCCAAACCTCACTCCTGATTTAACAAACTCTATCCACTAATCTCTAGCCCAATAAAATTATGATTTGACCTGGAACAAATAGATGGTTATCTAGACTGTATCTCTTTGATTGAACTGGTTCTGTCCAGTTATTTTGCTGATGGATTTACTCATCAAATGTATTCCATGAGTGAGACAGCATTTCAGTTAGGTATATAGCTTTAAGGCAAGGTTAGCCTTAATGAAAGCTAGTAAATATTTTGTGGGCCAGTATTTTTTTTTCTTTTCAATTGTATCTGACTCACTACCGTTTCAAATATTGATGATTTGCTTTATGGATAATCCAGAAATGTCATTTCTTTCCCTGTCCCACTCTCCTTAGTAGGACTTAATGTGACCCTTTCATAGCTCAGAAGCACCTGTAGGGAAAGTAAGGCAGAAATAGACAAAAGAGCTCAAACTTTTTTTTGAAGGGTACTTTTATATTTAATTATGGCTGTAACAAATGCTTTGTTTTGAGAAGCAGGTTGAATGTATTGATAGAATTTTTTTTCTGGTCTAGTCATTGTTTTGGGGTTTTTTTTTTGTTTTTTTGTTTTGTTTTTCAGTCACATCCAATTCTTCATGACCCCTTTCTGGGATTTTCTTGGCAACAATACTGGAGTGGTTTGCCATGAACTTCTCCAACTGATTTTACAGATGAGGAAACTGACACCAAATTGAACCCAGGCGTTCCTGATTCCAGGCTGGGTGCTCTATCCACTGTTCAGACAGAAATTCAGTGGTTTGATTATCAGTGGATGATTCATGTTCTTATTTTCTATGACCACAAGAAGCCTGGGTTAAATAGAAATGCCAGTCTGATTTAAAAGCATATGCTTCAAGTTTCCCTAGTTTTAAAAATGTTTATTTGTAATAATTGCAGATATAAAAACAAAATTAGATGTTTGTGTTTATGTTGAAAGACCACTGACTTTAGAGTCTGATGACCTTAGTTCAACTACCATTTTTGCTCTTTACTATTTATTCTTGGAACAATAGCCAAGACCTTTGGCTTGTCTGAGTCTCAGTTCCTCATTGGAAAATAAAGAGGTAACCTCTCATAATGCTCAAATAGGCTTCCTCTTGACTCTTATTGCCAGTATGACCTGGGGCAAATCATTTAACCTCTTCAGAGGACAGCCTTGTAAAACAGCCTCAGAGTTTGTTGGCTGCAGACCAAATCTCTCAGTTTCTTAGGAAAAAACAAAGGGTTTGACTAGTTAGCCTAAGGACTTTTCAAGAACTGGGTGTGTGATTGTATGACTCTAGTCTCACCTTCACCTTTTAAAGGGGAGGAAATTAAGGCTCAGAGAAAGGAAGTTACTTGAGCAAGGCTTTAGATCTAGTTTGAAGTAAAATTGGGAATAAAGACCAAGTAGAATGTATTGATTTGATAGGCTATTTGCCGCTTGAAAAATGAAAACCGTTTAGAATGATGCCAAATTTTCAACTCTAATCTTTTATAATTTTAAATAATATTATGATATATATGGTAGAAAAAGCAGTTAATGACAGTCAGTGCCTGAGTTCTAGTCTAGACTCTTTCTAAAATTAGCTATATGACCTTTGACAAGCTAATGAACCTCTCTGATCCTTCCTTTCCTCATCTGCAAATGATGAGCGCCTACTTTACTGAATTATTGTGAGAACCAAATGAGTTAAATTCCATAAAAGTGCTTTAAAGAGGTGATAAAAATGCAAGAAAGAATATAATCTCTGAAACCTTCCCTTTCTACCTTAGTCCAAATCCAGCTTTTTATTTTTTATAAATAATATTTTATTTTTTTCAGTTACATGTAAAGACAGTTTTTAACATTCACTTTAAAAAAAAATTGTGTTCCAAATTTTCTCCTTTCCCCCTCTGTGAAATGGTAAGCAATTTGATATAGATTATATATGTGCAATCACATAAGACATATTTCTATATTAGTAAGGTTGTGAAAGAAGAAACAGGCCAAAAGAATAAAAAAAAGTGAAAATAGTATGCTTCTATCTGTACTGAATTCAATTCAGTTTAACAAATATTTTTCTCAGGTCTTCAAACTTCTATAATAGTTATTGCTTGAATAATTTTTTGAAAATTCATCATGATTTACCTTATGATATTATTTCCTCTGTTATCTTGTAGTACTTACTTAAACTTTGTATCTTTTAACTTTATTTGTGTCAATCTTGTCTTCCTAGTTAGGCTGTATTCTCCTTATAAGCAAAAATGGTCTCTTGTGCATCTATGCATTTCCCAACAGAACCATCTTATACAATAGAATGCCTCAGTTAATATTGATTAGTTTTATTTATGAAATGTATTTGTAATCCTTTTGTCAAAGGTTACTTTTTGACATACAGGGTCTATACATGCTTTCAGGAATTCCTACTTTTCTTGCTCATTGCCCTATGCAGATAATCTGTATATTTCAGTATTGGACTTTATCCAGAGTTATATACTCTGGAGAGTAGCCACCAGATCCCTTCATAAGTACAAAGGGTAAAAATAGTTAACACACAGACATTGCATTTACCACTTAATGAAAACAGATAAACCTCACTGAATCCTTAGAAAGTAATGATACTGCTTGCCTCAGTCCAGTGATTAGGGCTTCCCTAGAAACTTGTCTTTTATCTACAAATTACATGTAACTGGTCACAAATCTGCTTCATATTTGATCCTGAGTACCTGGAGAGTAATAATAACCCTCCTTGCTGTGTTGAGCAACGTTCTAGCATAAACTTGGATGGTTTCTGTGACTTAAGAGTACTGCCTTGGTTAGGGTTTCTAATCTTGACATCAATGATCTTTGCTCTTCTCTCTGTACTTGGCTTGCTTCCAAAAGCTCTTAGAAACAAACCAAACTCCTGCTTCCCATCGCCAGTTGCCTCCAGCACTGTGCTACAGGTTTCTTTTCCCAACAATCTGGGTTCATCCTTTGGGCGACAGTGTTGTCTGCAGGCCCTGTTTCCTGACGTTCATTTCTCAGTCATGTCTCCTCTCTTCTGTCCCTGGCTCAACTTGCAACATTCTTCAGTTCCTCAGTTCTCTTCTTTTCTAGCAGGAGGTATTCACTATCCTTTGCTTTCTATTACTTAATTCTCACTCTGTTTGTTCCTTGCTGTTTTGTCAGTCATTCTCTCTATCTTTCAGGAGAAGGCATTTGTGACCTTTCCCAGGTGATAAAAATTGTTCAGAGACATTGGATCATATTGAGAGGAGTCTGAAAGGCTACGCTTTACATCTCAAAGAGCAATCCTCTTTTATCCAAATCTTTGTTCTGTAGACAGTCCTCAAAACAGTCATCCTCATATGAGAGTCTTGGGGGAGGAATCATAAGAATCTTGCCTTCTTGCACTTCTCAAGTGAATTGCTGCTTCCTGTGCTATTTAGGTTATTGGTTTGATGGTCCTATGAGAAAGGCAACACATTGGTAAAGGACTTTTATTAAGCTGTCTTCAAAAAAATGGAATTGTTCTCTTGAAATGTTCAGCGTGGATCTTCAATGTCAGGAGATCGGTAAGGAAGAGATTACAACTGTAATTAATAGCTGCTCATCAGATTTATAGAGATTAAACATAAAGACTACACTAGTCCAAATGAATGAATGGACTAAAGTGACTTTTCTGCCTGCCTAACAATAGTTAGACAATCTTGTCTAACAGCCTGTAGCTATTTTGGTTGCAGACCCATCATTAGCATACTTCTCCAACCTTCTGAATAAATTCTAGGTAGGAGGGACATTTCACTGTTTCTACTTCCTGTGGAAGACTGTGAAAACAGTCTCTGGGCCATTGCAAACATGAAGAACATACAAATATGTCAGAGTTAGACTAAGGTCCCTACCTCTTTTTGCTGAAGTAGGTTTTGGTTGCTCGATGAAGTGAAAGTAGCTAATAGAAGAGTTTCTCCTAAATCACTTTCATCCTCCATTTGCATCTTCTCAATTATAAAAATGAAAATAAAAATAGGTTATCTTTCTCATTGAATATTCTTATTCTTGATTGTGATTCATTATTATAGCAAATTTAATTTTGCATGAAAAACATGATAGCTAATTACATAAAATTTGCATATTGGAAGGAAATTCACAAAATGTTTGCATAATTTATCATATGTTCTTTTTGACTAACTAACAACCTTATGGCAGTAAATTGCCTTTCTTAATTGGTGTGAAAATTTGCTCTTGCCTAGGTACAGTCATTTTTCATGACACATAGAGATTGAGATATTAAATTACAGGCACCCTCCCACCTTACTTATGCTTGGTTGACATTCTGTCCTTACACAGGGCCACCTGAATGGGACAGTAGACATAGATACTCCCTTAACTCCCTTCACTGTACCACTTGGGATCCCCTCTACTCACATGCACACTCTCTTTTTCTCATCTCCCAGCTATCCTTATGCCCATTACTTCTTCCCTTTCCCTCAGGCACTTCATTCCTATGTATGGCACCACTTACTATCTTGCCCTAGGGAATTAGTTACATTTGGGTTTGTGGTAATCTGACTGGTATTTATGAGAAGAAGAAGAGTAGGAAGGGGCCTCTAAATCCTCACATCTGATCCTTTCCCTTTCTTGGCTTCTTCAACTTCCTCCTCTCATCTCCACTGACTTCCTGAAATGTGAATACATCCTAGCACATACAAACTAGGATTTACATTCCTAGTCCCATCTCCTAGATTCTCTTGAGTCCCTTTCAAGTCTACTAGCACTGGGGACTGGAAAACCAGGCTAGCCTAAGTGTGGTTTTCCTCTGAATGGTGATGAATCTCATTTTAATCTTAATAGGAAGCAAGCCCATCATTCTCCCCCACCATGTAAGATTTTTGTCTTTTCCTTTGGAGTATAAAGGGAAGTGGAAAGCTTGGCACCTGAGTTTTCAGATAGGAATAGGAGGAAAATAAGGGAGACAACCTTTTCTCCTTTATTTTCAGGCAAGAAAAAAAAGCAAACCAAAACTATCCTTAGAACATCTTTTAAAATATGATGGGTAGGATTATGGTTTGTTTGGGAAAGAGAAAAGTCCTGGTCCAGGCAACAGGAAGGTCAATCCTACAAAAAAAAAATGAGGGCACAGTTCTTTACTTCAAGTCCTAAAGCAATGAATTAAGTAGCATCTGTGGGCCCTCCTGAGAACTTAACTGCCAAGTATGTTACTGATTCTTATGGGGAAATATTGGAGTAAATGTTTTGACCATAGTCCATCTTTAAATTATTGATTACTTGTTCATACAGATTTAGAGTTGAAAATGGACCTTAGATGTCACCTGGAAAGGAACTCTGGAGACAAACCCACAATCATCTCATTTTACAATGAGGAAACTGAGCCACACGTCAGGCAGTAGTATCAAAAATGGGACTGGAACCTAGTTGCATTCCGACTCCAGAGCCAGTGCTCCTTTCTCAGACCCACTTTATCTCCTTGCTGCTGAACTGTTGGGGTGACTGACTAAAAAGAGAAATCAGGTTCTATCATTTGTGATCCAGCTCTGTATGAAGCGATCCAATCAACAGAAGTGTCGATCCAGTTCTAATTGGTTCTCATCCTGTGGATTGAACAGCCACTTATACTCCCAAGAGGGTGTAATTAGAAAGAATGGCAGCACAGGTGCACATGCTGCGGGTGTATTTGCCATGAGTTTCGCAGACATGCTGATTAAAAAATGGCACCTACATGGTTGGTATTAATATCTACCTCACAGCAGGGCAAACAGCTGGTTTTGTATTATCTCAATTAAAGTTGGATTTTTCAAAGGGAACAGAAAAGGCAAGGCCAATAATGTTCCATTTTTAAAGGAAATGGTAAATATGACTTTTTTAAACTGCCTACCACTCCATGCAAATGGATATGTGCCCAAATAATTAGATTAATTTAAATAGAATGGGTGCGCAAAAGAAACCATAAAAATAAATAGCTCCCATGTGTCTCACTTACTGATATTAAAGAGATCTGTTCTTATGAAATGGATATCCATTTGGTACTGTAGGAACCATCTTGGTCTGTGTGTGGTCGCAATCACCAGAGAGATGACAGCATGTGACCCCATTGGGAAGAGATAAATGTCTCTATTTTAAATTATTGTTTCTTTTTCAATATATTAATTGGCATGGATAAGGGAGCTCTAGTCAGGAGGTCTTTCTCAGCATTAGCAATTGCTGTGTAATGTACCCCTCCTTTCAGATTAACCAGAGGGAGATTTCAAGGCATTCTATGACCACTTGCCAATTCATGTTTAATTTTTCTTGTCCTTCCAGAGATCCTCTTCTGCCATAAAGAACATTTCTCCCCATCAGAGCAAACTCTATATGATTACTGTTCAGACAAGAAAGCGAGTTATTTACTTGAGGCTATGTAAGCTCTCTAGGTTGCCACCCATAAAAAGGGATTTTTTAATCAAGAGGAATGGTAACCATTTGTGCCACTGACATTTGGAACGCCTTATAGGGTATTCATCTTACATTCAAGGTTCAGAGACTGGACTGAAGATCTTGTGGACTTTGAGTCACTTTCCTCAATATTCATTAAAAAAATTTGCTACCAATTTCATATTTTATTTACTCTACTACCATTTAATTTTTCTCCAAGACTCCTTTTCCTCTCCATCCTTCCACCCATATCTGTTCCAGGATCTACTCTGAACAGCTTTTGACAAGTTCCTTAGACTGAATTCCACTACAGTTGCTCAGCTAGGAGGTTGATTCATTCTAGAGCCCATTAGTAAAGGCTCGGAGCTTCTGGGTCCAGACCAAGAAGACAGAAAATGTGCACGTTAAGGAGGGAATCTTTTTCCTGTTCTGTACTTTTCCTTTTTTGTGACTCATGCTTACAAAAATTAACTTAATTGGCTACCTAGAAGGAATTACATTGGGAAAATATGAGCCGTCCTAGTTCTAGCCTAAGTTTATTATGGGATAACAGAATCTTAGACTAAGAATCTCAGAGATCATTCTAGACCAACTTGTAGCTCAATTCAACAGAAACCCCCAAGACAATAGAACTGAAAAGCAACAATAATGAACATTTATGATGTTTTAAGGGTTGCAAAGCACATATGTGCATATATGTGTGTGTATAAACATATATATACATATATGTTTGTGCATATATACATTGTTTGTTCCCCCCCCCCCACACACACACATTATTCTATTAACAACCTGGAGAGGATTGGAGATTTTTTTCCCTCTTTGTTGATGAGGAAACTGAGAGAGACAGAAGTAACTTCCCCATAGTCAAACAACAAGTAAAGGTCTGGATATAGATCAAAACTGAGGTCTTCTTGACTCCAGGTTCAGGGCTGTCACTCCACCTAGCAGCTTCTCAATAGGATGAATAACTATCCAATTTTCCTTGGAAAAATGGCATTGAAATGAAACACCCTAACTCCTAAGGCAGCCGTTCTGTCTTGTAGAAAGTTTTATTAGGATGTTTTTTCATTGTATGGAAGGAAAAGTTGGCTCTCCCCAGCTTCTAACAGTTGCTCCAGTTCTGCTGTCATCAGTCCCATTCGTTAACCTAATCTGTATTAAATGTTGACTGTATACAGAGCACTATGCTAGGTCTTAGGAGAGATGTGGAATTTAGATGGAGATTATTCTTGCCCTCATGAAACTCATACTACAGGAAATGTATGACAAAAACATTATCATAATAGTATATAATATTATTTGAAAAGGGAATCAGAGAGATTACAACAGTGTGCTATGAGAAGGGAAGTCATTACTGTGCCAAGCAGAAAAGCTTAACAACTCTTCAAGTCCAACTCAAATTCAGGTCGTCTAATCTCAACAGGTAGGCAGCTGCATGGTGCAGTGCCAGAGCACCAGACCTGGAATCAGGAAAATACATCTTCCTGGGTTCAACCCTGACCTTAGATACATGCTAGCTGGGTAACCTTGGGCAAGTCACTTCACCCTATTTGCCTCAGTTGCATTGCCTGTGAAATGAGCTAAAGCAGTAAATGCTAAACCATTCCAGGATCTTTGTCAAGACAAACCCAAATGGGGGTCACAGAGGCAGATGTAACTGGAAACAACAGCTGAACAACAGCAGCACAATTTCTGCTCAGGTCTCGTTGCTGCGCAGAATGAAAAGCCCTTTATTCTCCCTCACTGAGTCTCAGTCGTACTCGTCACAGCAGCTGCTCCAGTTCTCTCTCCCTACACCATGCTTCCCTCTCAGAAAACAGACACCATCTCTTTTCCCCTCCCTCTTTTCCTCCATGCTACACCTTACAGGCCCTCACTATCATTTCCTATTCTCTCTACCTTTGCTTTAATCAGTAATGAAAAGGTAGCTCTTCTTTCCTCTTACCCAGCTCATCTCTTCTGGTAACTTGCTCCTTCAAGCATCCTGCTACATCTTCAGATTTTCCTTCTAGACCTGATTTTTCGCATTTTACTACAAATAGGCAAAGGTCTCTTGAGTCATCACCTTAAGCTATCATCCTGTGTCTTATATACTTTTCTTAGTCAAACACCTAGGAATATGGCTCCGTTATCTCAGCTTTGCCGAGTCTCATACATCTATCAGTTTATCTCACTTCTGACTCTACCACCAAAGTGAAACTTCTCTCTCGAAGGGTTATAATGATGGCCCTTTCTCAGTCTCCATTCATCATCATTTTTCAGATTTTAACACTTGAAATTCACCTCCTCAAATCTCTTGCCTTACTTGGATTGTGTGATTTCTCTTGGTTCTCTCCTTCTTCTCCCATGGAAAAGGAAAGGAAATAAATATGGCCTATTATGTATCGGTGACTGTGATAAGATTTTTTACAAATGTTTTCTCATTGCCCTGGGAGTTATTTTCCCCATGCTATACCTGGGGAAACCAAGGCAAATAGAGGAATAATAATGATAGTGATAATAGTAACAAACACATATATAGTGTTTACTGTGTGCCAGACATTATACTAAGTGTTTTGCAGATATTTTCTCATTTGGTCTACATGTCAACTCTGACAAGCAGGTATTATTATTAGGGAAACTGAGGCAATCAGAGGTTAATTTACTTGTCCAAGATCATGCAGCTTGGAAGCTCTTCCTCACTTCACATACTGTGCTACTTAGGTGCCTCAGTGGGGACATAGAGGTTCACCAATAAGCTAAAATTCTTTAGTAAGCTTTTATAGAAAACCAGGCTATTTTCAGAGATCAGGTTTAGACCAATGATACCCTCTAGCTCTTAATTTAAAAAAAATATGTATTTGATTTTTACATCCCAATAATTTTCCTATAAATTCTTTTTTTTTACTCTCAGCACACTACAATATACAATGAAAAACAGTCAATCAAAAGAGGAGCTGTATTGTCTTTGTCACTACCAGTCAGCATCTTAAATCCATTTGAACTTAAGACTGGTTATTTATTTTATTATTCCTAAGTTCAACAGCTTTTTGCATTGTTTTTATTATTATAGCTATTGTGAATAAAATTTTTCTAGTTCAGCTTTTTTGACCATGTCCCATTTCATAGGAGTCTCCCATGTTTCTCCAAATAATTCACACTCTTCATTTCTTATATTCCATTATAATATTAACAGTATTTTATTACACTCATATACTCATTTGTTGAACTATTTCTCAATTAAGGAGCACCAACTTTTTGCCAGTTTTTTCCCATAAAAGTGTGACTATACATATTTTGGTACCTTTAGATTTTCTCCTCATGCTCCCCATTCTCCCACACTCAGTACTTAATATTGGGAGAAAAAAGAAGTCATATCCTGCATCATGCCCTTTGGTATATCAGAAACAGAATTTTGGTTGGATGTGAAGATCAAAACTGACCTCGAGACTACCATTCTTGTTCCTAATGTTTCCTGCCTGTTAATTATAATGACAGTTAGTCATAGTGAGTATTTAAGTTCATTGAAACAAGTCTGGAAAGGTTTAGTACTTAATAAAAAATAATGCATAGTCCCATAAAAGTGAGAGGTCAAGTGAATAGAATTTTCTAATTAATATTTTATGATCAAGATATAACTGTGACTTAATTCTAAGTATAAACCCAAAGAAAGGTAGTGCCCAATATACCTGATTCCAGAATCAGTTAAAGGACTTGAAAATGTTTTGGCTGAGAAAAAAGTGTATTGGGGGTAGATAGAACTTTCTTCAGATATTTGAAGCATTGTTGTATATAAGAAATATTATGTTTCTTCTACAGAACCTGAAAGGCTAGAACCAATGTTGGAAGTTACTGAAAAGGAGATTTTACTTCAGTAAGCAGAGAAACTAACAATTAGAGCTGTCAAAGAAAAAAAAATAGACTAATGTTGGGTATATGAGAAAAAACAATAAGAGTTTCCTGTAACAGGAGAGTTGAAAGCAGTTTCAACTTGTTGGGGATGTTGTAGACCAGTGCTGTGAAACTCAAATAAAAATTGATCCCTACAGCTCCGTACTGACTTTGAAAAGCACAAATTCACATTATCTGAGTTTTATCATATTGTTATTTATCATATTAAAAACTTTCCAATTATATTTTAATATGGTTCTGGCCACACACAGGAGTTTTTTGGGCTATCAGTTTGACAACTCCATTGTAGACTTATGCTTTAGAAAGGAGGTAGATGAAATGACCTGATTATATTAAAAGTTATGGAACCTAAAGTTAGAGTCATGAGACCCCATTCACATCCTACCTTTGATACTTTGACTATGGTCTTCAAACCATATTATCTTCTGTAAGATTGGAAGAATAATGCTGGTACGACTTGCTCTGAAAACTGTTACGGCAAAAGTTCTTTATAAACTTTACAGGGCTGTGTGGATCTGGGTTGTTATCATTAACATTTGGAATCACTTCACACTTTGAGATCCTTGCTTGTGTTTCTCTGAATAGGAACAAAGCCACAATTAAGGATAATTTCACCCAAGGCAAAAGACTTGAGGGTCAAAGCGTTTTGGAAGTGGGGTAGGACCCTGGATGGGGAGAGCGTCTTATGGGCAGTTGTAGCGTACAGTAATTTTGTTCTGTGCAAAAAACCATGATTCTATCCTTGTATATGTTAAGAAGAGCCTAATTATAATTTATCTTTTTTTTTTTTTGAGAGAGAGAGAAAGAGATGTTCCCTTTTGGAATTATCTTAAAATTCTACCTCTGAGGTAGAAAACAATGGCTATGGTTTTATCAGTCTGACCTCCCTTGCAATAATTTGGAGCTCTCATAGAAGAGTAGCTTAATGAAAGACAAGGGAGAGAAAGAAACAAGCATTTATTAAGCACCTGCTGTGTCCCAGGGATTGCATTAAGTGTTTGACAGATACGTCATTTGATCCTCCCAACATCTCATGGTAAGAAATGCTATTATTATCCTCTTTTTACAATTGAGAAAACTGAGATAATGATTAAGTGACTTGCCCTAGGTCACAGAGCTAGCAAGTGTTTGAGGTTGGATTTGAACTCAAGTCTTCCTGGCTATAGGCCTGGTACTCTGTCCTCTGTTCCACCTCTAGGTTCAAGGTATTGCTGTCTAATTCAGATGAACTAGATTTAGAATTAAAGCTGGAAAGAACTGCAGTGACCACCTCATTCAACTTGTTTATTTTACAGTTGAGGAAACTGAGATCCAGGAAAACTAAGCAAATTGCCCAAGGTCATTCAGGTAGGAAGTTTCTGGTCTCCTTATTGAGATAGCTAGGTGGCACAGTGGATAGAATGCTAGACCTAAGTCAGGAAGACCTAAGTTCAAGTTCAATTTCAAGACACTTAGGCATGTGACCCTGGGTCACTCAGTTTCAGTTTCTTCATCTGAAAGAGCGCACCCACATCCCAAAACTTTTGTGAGGGTCAAACAGGATAGTGTTTGTAAAGATCTTTTCAAACCTTACTGTCGAGTCATTTCAGTCGTGTCTGATTCTCCATGATGCCATTTGGGGTGTCCTTGGCACAGATTCTGGAATGATCTGCAGTTTCCTTTCCAGCTCATTTTGTAGATGAAGAGACTGAGGCCAACAGGGGTCAGTGACTTGTCTAGAGTCACACAGCTAGTAAGTGTCAGAGGTCAGATTTGAATTCAGGACGATGAATCTTCCTAACTCCAGGCCTGGCATTCTATCCACTGCACCGTATAGCTGCCCTGAAAGAGCTGCATAAGTTGTAGCTATGTAATAATACTGTTATTCGAGATAATAAGATGGTATTACATAATTAATATAATAATTATATAATAATATGGATAAGGACACATTATTATTATTATTACAGATAAAGAAACTAAGGCACAGAGAAGTTAAATAATACAAAGACTTAATATTCAACTTGTCTATTTGGCACCAGGTCATGAGCAGCAGAGCTGGAATTGAAATTTGAGTCCACCAACTTCAAATTCAGAACTTCTTTCTCACTGAATTATCTCAGATTCCATCTAATCCAAGCCTTCTTTCCCATTTTATACGTGCATAATTTAAGGTTCAGAGAAATGAAGTGTTTTATACAAGGTCAGGCAAGTAATTAGTAGCAGACCTAAGGTTAAGGCCCAGTTTCCCAATTCCTGGCCTACTGCTTTTTGTAGTAGCCCCTCTGAATACAGTTTTCTTTATGGTAAGTGTGTTACTCAAATGCTGTCCAAACATTCAGTGGGACTCATTCAACATTAATGGGCTGGCCCTGGGCAAAATTGTCAATTAGGCAAAGCATATATTTGTCACCCCTACTTGGGCATCATCCTTTTATCTCTTCATTGTGCTGTCTTCACTGCTTGCCACTCTCTTCACTCACTGCAGGAAAGTTTTGAGAAGCTCATTCATACTAAAACATGACCGAGTTAATATTAGGAAACTCATGGAGATTTACACTTTAAAAGACGATCCCAGGGAAGACTATAGTTAATACTGAAGACAATTTCCCCCACCCCCCACCCATGTATAAATTTTGGAATCTTATGCATTTTAATTCTGGGATGAGGGAAATGTTTGAGTAGCAGGATCTTTCTATCAATTCTCATCATGTAGGTGATTATCTGGTTAGTTGGCTGTTGTCCTTCATTTTTGAAGAGGACCAAAATGACATCACCATGATAAAGTGAAATTTCAGTGTGTCTGACTGTGGCTGATCAGACCAATATAAGCTCAGAATGCTCTACCACAGGTTGGGCACAGATAATCTATAAGAATTTTTGGGGTGGATACTCCAAATTTGCGCATCCTATGTTTCCTTCTTGCTGTCTCAATTCTGTTTTGCTCAAATAGCATAGCACCCCTTCTAATGTGGTCATGCCATGCTGAGCAGTCCTGTGCCAGTGACTCCCATGTTGCAGAGGCAAATACAAAATTCTTGAGAGAGACCTTGAGAGTGTCCTTGTATCACTTCTTCTGACCATCATGTGATCTCTTGCCCTGTGTGAGTTCTCCATAAAATTTTTGGCAAGTGCACATTTTGCATTTGAGCAACGTGGCCATCACGTCAGAGTTGTGCTCTCTGAAGCATAGTTTGAGTGATTGGCAGTTCAGCTCGAGCGAGAACTTCAGTGTCTGGTACCTTATCCTGCCAGGTGATCTTCAGTATCTTCCTAAGACAGTTCAAATGGAAGCGATTCAGTTTTCTGGCATGGTGCTGGTAGACTGTTCATGTTTCACAGGTGATTATCTACATGTGAAATGAATGACCTAAACTTACTGTTTTCTCAGAGAAAAGTCTCACATCCATTTCCACTAAGTATTAGATGTTTTCTTTTTAATATACATTTTTGTACTTGGTGAGCTTGGTGCAGAAGGGGAGATGTTTTGACAAATGTGACTTTCACTTGATATTATGACTATATGTACATCATGTGATACATATGCTATGTATCTACTTGTCTTCCTTATAGATGTGCACATGAATGTGAATAACTCTTTAGATTAAACATTAAACTATACATCTCAGTTTCCAATGACTGTGAATCATAGGTTAATTATAATTCATTTAATATATTATATCATTTAAATAAATATATATAGAGAGTACAGTAGAAACATCTATTTAAAACTAGAAGGAATGTTAGAAGGGTTCTAGTCTAGCTCCCGTCATTTCACAGATGAAGGAACTGAGGGCTAGTGAGGTTAAGTGATTAAATCAGATAGCTAGTTATTGTTAGAATTTGAACTCGACCTCTGGCAACAAATCCAGCACCCTTTCTACTGTACCATGCTTCCTCCCAAAATTAAGCAGAAGCCTTCAGTAATAGAGCGGGGTGGGGGCAGGGCCATCTCCCAGGCTCAGTTCCGTCAGTTTTATGCAGGAATCTTCCGTAATGAAGATCCTGCCTGCTGCTGGGGGGTTCCTGAGTCCTGGTCTGCTGCCGCCTCAGCCGCTGCCCACACCTCTGCCTCCGCCACTTCCTGCCCCCGTCTCTGCCACCGCCGCTTCCTCCCGAGGGGGCCCGAGTCACAGAGACACCCTGCTCCCCCTCTCCTCCAGCCTGGCCTTCTCTCTCACTGACCTGTAGCTTCTGTGGGCAGCCAACGTTGGGATTTTTAATGATATTTGTATCCTTTAAGGTTGAAAGGTTTTCCTGGAGGTTTTACACTAGCACCTTAGGTGTCTTGCATCTCTGCACATGACTGCATTCAATATATTGAGATAGGAATTGCTCAAGTGAGTTAAATAAATGTTACTGAGAGTTTCTTATGTGCTGAGATTTCAGTTCTGTAACAGACAATTGAACAAAAGAAAATTGCCTGAATTGTCTTTGTAATGATTTAACCTTCAAAAGAAGTTACTAAAAATTTTTAATGTGTGCCTTTTGTGTAAGTTTCCCATTAATCAACTCATTTCAGTAATTTGGTAAAGGGTAATCTTACATATATATATATATATATATATATACATACACATACACACATATGTACACATACATATACACACATACACATATACACATATGATAGAGAAAGAGACAGAGACAAAGATAGAGAAAGAGCAATAGACCTTTTCAGTGTAAATGCACCTTTTCATTAGGATGACAAAACAATTTCTGAGAGTAAAAACATAGGGTGTTTTGTGGTTTCCTAACTGTAGAAATTCCTGCATTTCATAATATTCTAGTTGAGTTGAACAGCTGGCCCCAGCAGTGGTGTTCCATGGCCCAGAGGTGAATCGGGGACCCTGCATTAGTGATGACAGACTTGTTGACAGAACTTCACAAGCTCTACCATAAATTACCATGATTACAATATGGAGATTATCTTTGGGGATTCTGTAAGCTGTGTTGTAATTATTTATTATATTTCAAGCGGCTGCCAAACCAGTCTTGCTTTAACCCTCTATTTTTGTCAGACAGTTCATCAGACAGTACATGAAATGGACATTTGGACATTTATTGCCTCTACCATTAGTCTTCAAATTGACTTGTTTCAGACAATAGGAAAAGCATTTTAAGTAGGCTTATACTGCATAGGCATGCAAGGTTCAGAATATTTATAAACCTTTAATCGCTTTAAGTGTTTTATGTTAATCATCTTGAAAGGTATGCATTAAGCTAAGGGAATAGCACATTTCCTAAAATATATTTCCAAAACGATTCCAATTTGCATAAGTTTTAGCAAAGGAACAGATGTCTTTTTAATGTTATACCTTAGTAAAAACCCATTTAAGACATTGTACAAGTACATTTTCTGCATGAGAGGGATGACTGGTTGACTGTTCATGTTAACCACCATAGCAGAATATCAGAGATCACTACCATCAACGTATGTGAAAAGTCATGCCCTGGTCAAAGCAGGTTAGCACCAATTTTAAGACCAACCACAACTGTGACAAAGAGGCATCATAGCGAAGACAATAGCGGACTGGATTTAGGTGAGAATGTCTGAGACCAAATCCAGTCTTAGACATTACTAGCTATGTGACCTTAGACAAATCACTCTTTTAGTTTTGTCATCTATGAAATGGAATTAATGATATTTGTTGTACCTGCCTGATAGAATTGTTGAAAGTTTCAAATGAGAAAATGTATGTAAAATGCCTTAAAAACTTCAAAGCATTCTATAAATGCCTGTGTGTTATTATTCCTGCGGGGAGGCAAACAAGCATTGTAAGCCCTTCTTCTGTGTCAGACCCTGTCCTATACACACTTTACAGATAGTGCCTCATTTGATCTTCACCACAACCGTGCAAGATAAGGGTTCTTATGACCCCCATTTTACAGTTGAGTAAACTGAGGAACACAGAAGTTAAATGACTTGCCCAGAGTCACAAAGCTAGTAAGTATCTGAGGCTAGGTTTTAAGGCAGATCTAAGCTCCACCTATTTATCATTCTGCCCAATGAAATGTAGGAATGCTAAAAGACAGTAAAATTTGTTCGTGGTAAATATCTGTTATTTATTTTTTTCCTATTCCTATGCCACATTATGGCATAGAGGTGACTGAAAATTCTTGAAGGTTACGTCAGCAAAGCACAAGCTTTGGCAGGTCCTACCAAGCTAGAATGTGTTCAGATACTGACTCAGGGATAGAAGGTATTTGTCCTCTGAAGACCAGATTAGCTAATTAATTTGAATACAAAAAGTGTTTGTTAGGGAGGCAGAGAGCAGAGGGAAAAGGTAGGTAGTGAAAGTGAATAGAGGATAGGTCCTGGAGTCGGGAAGATCTAAATTCAAACCTGACCTTGGGCACTTGCTAGCTGTGTAGTCTTAGGGAAGTCACTTAACCCCTAGTTTCCTTAGTTCCTACTCTAAGAAATGGGGACATACTGGAGGAGATGGCAAACCACTGTAGAATCTTTGCTAAGAAAACCCCATGGCTAAAGTCTGTGGGATCACATGGCGACAGACACAAGTGAACAACTGCCATAACATGGAACTGTAGAATGTTGGATTTAAAATACTTGGCCCTGGATCTGAATCGTTGGCCCTACCATTTACTGCTTGTATGACCTTGGGCAGGCTGTTAGACCTTTTGTGCCTCAGGTTCTTCTCTGTAAAAAGAAAGAGTTGAAGTAGACAGTTCTAAGCTCTATGATCCTAGGATTCCATGTATCTATATGTAAGGCACTGTGACTGACACTGGAAATAAAACAGCAAAGTGGAAACCCTACTAAATAAGAATTATCACAAGAAGACTGGCTATCTGATGAGCATTTTTTCCCAGCTGGAATCATTGATAAGCTCTAAAGGTATTGAGATCTGCATGAGTAAAGGAAATGCCCATACAGTCTTTGACCTAAGTAAATATCATAAACATACTTATCAAAAATACATGTCTTAGAAAAAAGAAAACCTCAAATGTAAATCACAAAATAAAATTGCCTTGTTTCCAAAAATATCATCAAAACTTGCTACAGGTGCTTTTTGGGAGAATGTGTGTATGAACATTTTAATTATGGTATTGGTTTTCTGGATATAGCATTTTAAATAACATAAGAGGGCTGTAAAACAACATATGATATAACATAAGAGAATTATATATAAGCTTACTTACATTCTTAGAAAGTTGAAAATCATTGTCCTTCACTTCTGCATTAAAAACTTCTTTTAATATGCAGAAACTTTAACGTTAAAACACCTGTAGCCTTCAAATGGCCTTGTAAATCCCTGGGAGAAGAGACAATGTACATTTTCTTACTGGGAGAGAGAAAAGATAATGAGTTTTTTCATCTAGTTTGCTTGGCAATACTTGATCCAAGGTAGCTATGAAGACAAATATTTCCAAGCAGGTTAAGCAAAAATTGGAGTGTTAGGGTGTTTGCAGGTATAACTCTTAATTGTGT
Source organism: Bettongia penicillata ogilbyi (assembly GCA_023548195.1). Classification (NCBI taxonomy): domain Eukaryota; kingdom Metazoa; phylum Chordata; class Mammalia; order Diprotodontia; family Potoroidae; genus Bettongia; species Bettongia penicillata. Next base: position 5,336,536 of record JAJHZJ010000271.1, on the reverse strand, counting down.
AGCCAGAAATAATATAAATGGTTCAGTAATGTACACTGAAGAGTCCATGTCATTCTTACATGTCAAAGCAGCTCAATTCCCTTTTGACAAATGTATTAGCAACAAAAACACACAAAAAATAATTTCTACTCTTTATCTGACAGCTTGCTTAATCAAATAACATCTGTATGATAAAATTCTAATAAAGCAAGATACATTTCTTGGGAGTTGCTTATAACAGGATTAGAGCTGTAGTAATTGAGTTATAATCATTTTTCTTTAGCACCAGTTGAATGAAAACATATAAAGTGCATCCTTCTATAACAGTGGCAATAACATTTGTTCGAGATCCAGGAAACTTAAATGGATTTGGCCACTGGTTAGCTGTGTGACCTTAAGCAAGTCACTTAATTTTGCCTCTGTTTCTTCATCTAAAAAATTAAATAATTGAACTGAATGATCTCTGTGATCTCTTTCATTTCCATGGACTTTTTTCTTATCTTATTAAGTCTTTTATAGCTCATATTTGTATTTTGTAACATTGCAAAGACCTGCAGAGTTGGGATTGGAATATGTTTTAAATCATCAAGGAAGGTTAAATTAGAAAATATCCAAGATATAATTGTCTAGTTCATTTTAAAAATAAAGAAAATAAGGGGCTAAGTAAAGTAACCTGCCAGGATCTAGCCGTGCTCATTACAGATGAGCAGAAAGTGTTTCATGCTGATGAAGGATCTCTCTACTCCTTCTTGGCTGTAATGCTCCTGGGAGTGTTCTTTTCAGGAATACTTTTAAGATGTGTCTGGCGAATGTTCTGTCTTTCTTTGCCTTTTTGTTCTATTTAGGCAGTTTTCTTTCATGATTTCTTATGATACCCAGGCTTTGTTGTTGCTGTTGTTTGTTTTTGACTCTCAGGTAGTCTAGTGGTGCTTAAATTATCTCTCCTTAACCTAATTTCCAGGTCAGTTGTTGATACATACATACACATACATATATGTGTTTGTGTGTGTATCTACATACACACATACATATATATGATGTTATGTATTGTTTTTATCTTTTCAATATTTTGATTTTATTTTTAAATTTTTTTGGTCTTATAGGGTCATTAACTTTTGTTTGATCTCTCCTAAATTTTGGGAAGTCTGTTACCTGGGTAAGGATTTACAAATTTTGTGCTGAGTCATTAATTCTCTTTCCAAATCACTCCTCCATCGCTTTCATTTCTTTACGAATTCCCTCTAATGCTCTTGTTTTATTTACATCGTTAATCTTTAAAAAAACCCCAAAACCTCTTACTTAATTTCTTCCAGAATTTCTAATTGATCTTGCAGACAAGTTGTGTTTTTCTTTAAGGTTTTGCTTGAAGGACTTTTTGGAGATATTCTCCTTTTCTGGATTTATGTCTTGGGTATGTCAGCTCCCTTCCTCAACCTTTTTTCATTTGTTCCAGATTAGGACTTTGTACACTTGTGTCAGGAATTGTGTGGCTTTGTGTGCTGCTAGCTTGTCTTACATGGTGTCCTGCTGCTGGTTCAAAGTGACAGCTTCCTGACCTTCTTCAGCTCCCCAGGCTGACTTTGAAGTCCCTTCTTTAGGATTAGAGAGATTGTATTATGGGCCTCTTCTACTCTATGAACCATTTTCTGACATCCTGACAGTCCCTTCTCCAAGGTCAAAATGACAGCATTGAGGTCTTCTTTATTTCTGAGGAATCAGATCATAAATTTTTCTTAACACTTAGTTGAGCACCTTGTAGTAAATCCTCAAAAAAATTTTTTTGAATGAATGAATTATACAATGTCAGAGTTGAAAACATATTGGAAATCACTGAATTCAGCATTATCATTTGGCAGATGAGAAAACTAAGTCTCAAAGAGCTTGTGCAATTTGCACAAGGTTAAATGGCTAGTCACTATCAGATCTCTAGGGCAGTGTTTTTTCCATGATGCCAAGCTACTTTCTACTGATTATTTTTTTCTATTAGAATACACGTTAGCAGAAATAGATAATCTACAGTATTCAAGCATAAGAAATCAATATTTCGGAAAGGGAAAAAAATCAATGGCAGCTAAGGCTATCTTTTTTTTTTTTTCAAATTTCCATGAAATGTAACAGTAACTTTTCATGGGCACATTGGCATTATTGCATTCTTTTCTAGCTAAAGCAGTTGAATTGAAAAAAGGCAATGTCTGACTAACTAGATCTTAAAAATCAAAAGGAAATTTTTTAGAAATAAATTATATTGTTATCTTTTTTATCACTTTCATTTTCCAGTATTTTCTTCCCCCAACCCTTCCAAAAAGGTGTTCCTTAAAATAAAGAATAAAGAAGAGAGGGGGGAAAAAGAATAAAAAAGAGAGAGGAAAACAGTTCAGCAAAGTTAACCAGTATATCCAGAGTATCTAACATTACCTCTGGTGTTCCACATTTATAAACTACCCGTCCTTCCAAAAAAAAAAAAAAAAAAAAAGCAGAAAAGTGCCTTGTCATGTCAATTCTTTGGGATAAAGTTCACTTATAATTTCACAGCATTTAGTTTTAGTTGATTTGTTGATGTGCTTTCTGTTGACATCATTGTAGCATTTATATGTGTGTGTATTTATATACGTGTATATGTATATATATTATATACATACATATATGCATACATACATATTTATTTGTCTGTTTATTTGTATGGCCGGAGAGAGGGAGAGAAAGGAAGAAAAAGGAGAGAGAGAATGTTCTTGTTTGTGTTTATTTGACTTTGAATAAATTTATCTTTCTTATATCAATAATTTCTTATAGGATACCAATGTTTTAATTACATTGCATAAAACAATTTGTTTAGCCTTTCGTCAGTTGATCTGCATATACTTTGTGTCTTTCTACAAAAAAAGGGCTGTTATAAATTAAATATTTAAAAAGTGTTGGTGTATATGGGGCCTTTCTTTTCACCATTTACTTCTTTGTGACATATTCATAGGAATACAATCTCTGGGTCAAAGGATAGGGACATTTAGGTACTTTCTTAACATAATTACAGATGTTTTTGAGAATTATTCATATATTTTGACCACATCTATTGGAGAATCACTTTTGGTCTTTGTATTTCCATTAGTCATCTAGATACCTTGGATATGGAATAGTTATGAGGGACATTTGATGCAAAGAGTTCTTTTTATAATTCTACCATTTCCCTCCTTATCCCAATTGCATTAATTTTGTTCGTGCAGATGCTTTCCAATTCCATGTAGTCAGTTATCTTTTTTTTAATCTCTTGTGATTGCTTCTGTCTCTTTGTTGGGGTTAAGAAATCACTCCCTATATATACTTGGGAAGTATATCTGGTCTTGATCTCTTTTAATATTTTTATATTTTTGATATTAATGTCATGTATTCATTTTTGTTTCATTGTGATTTATTGTAGAAAATGTTGATTTGGGCCCAATTTCTCCCATTTTAAGTAAGGAAAGGAATTTCTGTTACCTGTTACATAAGATTTTTATGTTAATATACAGCAAATAAGTGAAATATAACTATAGGCGTACCATACTTGAGGAAACCTTGAAAATGCAAACTTTTTAATATATATTATTTTGAGAATTAGTAGAAGTTATTTACATTAGAAAAGTGTTCATCATCGAAATCCTTTAAAATAGAGTTCATTTTATGAAAATTTAAATTACACAACCATGTAGGAAAACTCATTAGAAGAAAACAGGATATCCCTCTTTGGCATGTTATATCATAAACAAAAAGATGAATTTGCCATGAGATAAAGAAAGGGAGTAACACTTTCTTTTGGTCACTTTGCCTAGTTATAGTTTAAGGAAACCTGTTCCCTATGTAGCCCCTCAGGGATGGTCTGACTTGGTGGCAACTCTAAAAGAGAATGTTGTATATTATCATTGAAAACACTTCCTAGTTTCACCTGTCCTTCAGTTATTCCTCACTCATCTGCCACACTTCCATCCTCTCCTCTCACCTCACTTGAGGGTTTCAATAATAGAATATATCATGATGTGAAAAAATATATTTTCCCCTTCCAGATGACAAACTTGCACTTCCTTGTGCACTTAGGATCTGTTTTATTTTGTTGTTATTGGTATGTCTGTCTGTTCTCTCATACTGAGATGGACATTCCTTGAAGGCATCTTCACGATTGTCTAGCCAAACTCCCCATATTATAGATGGTTAAATAATTAGTGTAATGCTGATGGCTCCTTTTTTTTCTCCCCATAGGAATATATGGATTCAAATAAATATATTGAGCACTTGCTGACACAATTGGAGGAACAACATCGGAATCTCTGGAGGTAAGTTTAATTGATGTACTATTTGACTTCTGTGATGATGTATGGCCACTTTTAGCGTTCTTTGAAATACAGTGCATCAGAGAAAAACAGCCGTAGTTGAACCAATTATTGAAGCTGAGGTAGAAAATATTATTCACTTACAACATGACCGTACTGTTAAAAATTGTTTTCCATCAATTCATGCTCATTGGTTGATCATGAGTACAATCATAGAACGAAGTAGTCAGAATGGACCCCAGTGTTCACCTTGTCTAGGATGGTTCAGGGAAAAAACGCCATTGACTCTAGAGTCTGAGTTCTTTAATTTAAATCTTACTCCTCATGTGTTTCTCTCTGTGTGACTTTGCTCATGTTCAGTTGTTTTCAGTTGTGTCTGACTCTTTGTGACCCCAAGTCAATTAACCTTCTTTAGCATCAGTTTTCTCACTTGTATAATGATGAGTTAGACCTCATAGCCTCTGTGATCCCTCTGAGTTCTACTTCTGTGACCCCTCAGTTTGACAAATGAGAAAACTGAGTTCTAAAGAGGTGACCTATCAAAGGATGCAGAGTTAAAAGTTCAGTGCTCTGCTTACTATATTTCCTGCCAGATACTTATTTAGCCTCCTAGGAACCTCTGGCTCTGCACATTTCAAAAGTAGATGCAGTTTTTTTTTCAGTGTTACACACCATCAACAACTTCTTGAGAATCTATTCATTTTCTGTGTCTCTTTTATCACAGGTAGCTTTATTTTGACCAGAACTGTGACTTAATCTTTGTAAGGAGCTTTACCAATGCAGATCTACTCCTCACTGTGACTATAGGTTTTTGAGGGCTACCTGGGATACTGAGAGCTGAAGTGACTTTCACAGGGTCACACAGCCCATATGTACCTGTACTTGTACTTGGTCTTTCCTGACTTCAGTGTTAGCATTCTATCCACTCTACCATTCTTCCTCTCATATAACTATTTTGAGATTTTTCTTGCTCTGATTTTTTTGAGTCTATGCATGTTAGAACAGTTTTTTAATAGAAAATATATTATTATAAATACATGATACTGAATTTTTAGAAGGAGGATATTGATTACAGTTAAGGACACAGAAGAAGAATACATTTGGGTGCAAGAGTTTAAAATAATCAGTGTCAGATTCTCAAGTCTGCAAGCATCTCACAGGATTCCAAAAACAGATGGAGTTTGTTGGTGTAGGGGCAGAGAAACTGGCTGTGAAGTCAGTCTGAAGGCTGGGGCCAGTATGGCCATGCTGGGTTCAGGTAGATGCTGTGAAATTGAGCGTTCAATTTTCTGAACTCCTACAGTACTTACCATCTTTTCTACTAACTTAAGCACCTAATTATATGGTGCCAGGCACTACAGGCATAGTTTCATATACTAGTGTTATCTCCGTAACAAGCCCATAAATTGTCCAAGAGCAAAGAGTGAGCCATTTATTTTTTGTAACAACTCCTCTCCCCCACAAACACATACAGTACTGAATATATGTAAATATATCCAAATCGAATACTTGTCATTATGTTAGGCAATACTATTCCTACTTTGTGTACCAGTCAGGAGTTGGAATAACTCCACAAAATAATCTAGTAAAATGAATACTATAGTAATGTAATAACTAGTAAGAGAATACTGCCCAAAGCATACTCTAACAGCTATTTTTTTCTGTTGCATTGCTGTTTTTTACCTAAAAAATTGTCTTTTATCATAAGACAATATGTTGTCATTTCTTATACAAAAATTGTGCTTATATGTATACTCGAACATTCATATATGTGTGTGTGTGTGTGTGTGTGTGTGTGTGTATCAGTCTAGTCTCCCCACTAAACAAAAAATAAGACACATACATTGAAGGAGTGCTATATTATATACACGTAAGTGTAAATACCTACCTATGGACATGTGTACAGGTATAAACATTATATATGTGTGTATAGATATGCATGCATGCATACATAGCACTTCTCCAATGTAGTCATCTTATTTTTTTTTAAATCACTAGACAGTGAACCCGAAGACCTCATTTCTAGTCGTGGTTCTGCTCCCTCGCTAGCTGTATAACCTTAGACATTTATAGTGCTTAGTTATTTAATACTTTTTAAGTATTTAAGAAGGGATTGGACAAGATGATGTTTGAGGTCCTTTCCAGTGCTAAAGTTCCAGAACTCAAAAAATTTTAACATATTATGTTATTAATTGAAATCCCAGTTGTTTTTAGATAAACTTTGTAGATTTTCCTCTTGGTTTTTAATATATATGATCTGATTCATACCATTCAGCTATGGATTCTTTTTGTGACTCAGTGTATGTTAATTAAATCAACAAAATTATTTTGTGGTCACGATTTACTTATATCTTGCACTGACAGTTATTGTGCATTTTGAAGAATTTATTGTATCATCAATCTTTGGACATGATTGTATCTGTTATGGTGTACATAGAATATTTCACTGACCTATCAAAAAGCGCTTATTAAGCACTACTTACTAGCACCTACTCTGTACTAGGTACTGTCTTGGGAACTAGAGAGTCAAAGACAGAGTGAAATAATCTTTTCTCTTCAGTGGACCTTTTTTGTTCCTTTAACATGAAATGGGGGTTTTGGGCCACTGAAACCACATATTTTTTAAAAAAATATTGTTAGATATAAGGGGTGAATTGAGCATATCTTTGACCTAATTTTGTTACATAATAAATATTCAGTTGAATTTCAGTAGAGAAAAACTAAGTTTTTGAGTTGCTTGAAATGACCCAGATGACCCTTTTTGTTCCCTGGCATATGATTAAATTAAAATCTCATTTCAAACATGGCTTTAACCTCATTTAAAACAAAAGCTCAAATTTCGGGGTATAACTTTCATTTTTACATGTGAAACAGAATTATTACAGTAGGCAAAGTGAAGTTTTTATGTGTTGTAGTGAAGGACAGCAGAAATAAGTTCCATTTGAATAACAAGTGATGGCAATTATGATATTTGAATACTTTAAATAACCAGCAGTGAGCAAATGGAAATTGATAGTATTGAAAATAAAATGAAAACCAATAATAGCAGATTTATGTACTATTTACCAAATCATGAAATTACATTTGATTACATTTTGCAAACAGTACTCAACTTGTCTGACTTAAAGAAATACACATTATGATTGGTTTTTATAGCATCATTATTAGAAATGTAACAAAACTGTTTTTTGGTGAATGATGTATGAGCTACAATGCAATATGGAAAATATTTTGTCAGTTGGAATAGATGTTCAGAATGCTTTCTTCATGACTAAGGACAGCATCTTTGATCTGTAAAGGATCATGAGAATAGCTTATCATGCATTTGAACACAATTTGACTTCTTGCAATTAGAACCATGTCCCAAAGAACCAGTATAGACCAGTTGTCTGACTTTATCATGTTATTCAATTGTGGATGCTACCATCTTTATCTATAGTGAGTGGGTCATGCAGAGCCTTATACCTTCCATCTATTCTGAAGCAGTTAGTGATTTTCTAAAATGGAATATGTACATGCCAACGAAATCTGACAATGTAACTTTCATTATTAAATACAAATCAACATGAACTTATGACCACTGGTTTAGGTGGCAAAACTACAAGCATGGCATATGGATATCATATCCTCATTGTTATATATAGAATCACAAGAAAACTAGGTTAGTAGCAGAAATTTAGTTGGAAGGATTTAAAATTTCCTTCCTTATTTTTGCAGTGCTTAATAGGGCTTACTTCATATGGCATAGCCATCTGTTGTACAACAAAAAAATATGGTATTGTAATCACAGTCTTAAGATGACTAGCTATTCCAGAGTGATGTTGAGTTTTTGACCATAATAAGTGTCTATATAACCAAAGGTGTTTTAGGAAGGAATTTGCAGAGATCAAATATAGTCGCCTGTCAGTGAGTACTCACCTAAGACTGACTGATTTTACTGAAAAAAATAAATTCCCTTCAAAAGGAAAATGTTTTGGGAATTCATTTGGAGCATTGCAAGCATAGAAACCAAGTTCAGAAGGTTATCCAGAGGTTGACTAGAAACCTATTTGTTTTTATTGTATTCTTTCTCTCTCTGATGGATAATAAGAAATAAACACATGGTCATGTACCAGTTGGTGCAGAATCATTTGAGATTTTTGTAATTGTCTGCATGTTTATGTGCTTAAGCATGGGAAGTTAGAAGAGAGAAAAGGGACTTTCCCCTTCCTCCCACTCTTGCTACTTCTGATACTTCACAACTTTACTAAACATATCCATGACTGACAAGACAAACTGAAAAGAAGCAACAGCTGAGAGCTTCTTTGTCTTAACATTTGAAAGGTTATCTTTATCCACATGTAACCTCAAATTATTTAGAAGAACAAGCACTTGAAAAATATAAACAACATACGTTTGACAACTAGAATTAAATTTTGTTTTCTATCATGTGTATTATGATATGAGTGTGGCATGTGTTGTATTTTTATCATTTCTCTATACTGCTGAATGTTTATGTAACAAATAAACCTATGTGTGTGATTTTAGTTTCTCATGGGTTTAAATAATACATGACCCAAATAGTGTGAATTAACAGCTCTCCGACTTTGTTGCTTACAAAGCCTAATCCTCCAGTGTCAAAGTATTAATTTCATATTCTCATAACCAAAGAATAGAGAAAGTATAATCACCTTGAACAAATGAAGTTACAACCAAAGAGGAATGAAATAATTGGGTAAAATCAAGGTGTGTGTTGCTGATCCAAATAATACAGGTAACCTAAACTCCTCCTTGGATCTGAATTTCTGAGATTGATTGTCCATATTTCCTTTGGTCAGTTTATCTGGTTATAATTTGAAGGAAATCATTTCTGTATGGAGTTCCTGAGGGCTAGCCTGACTTAAGGTGGTTCTAAAAGAGAAAGTTATATATTATCATTGAAAAAAACTCACAATTTTACCTGTCCTCAAATAATCTCCTCACTCATGTGCCACAATTCTATCCTCTCCTCTTATCTGGCTTGAAGTTTCCAATAACAGAACCATCTCTTTCAGACAGCCAAGAGAGAAGGGGATCATTGTCTCTGAAAGGTTTCCATTCAGATATTCCTATCTTCCAAAGCCAAGGCTGCAGGAAAAGAGGGAGAGAAAGAGAGAGGGAGGGAGGAAAAGAGGGAGGAAAGGGGAAAAGGAAGAAAAGAGAGGGAAGGGGGAAAAAAGGAGGGAGGGAGACAGGGGGGACACAGAGGGCGGTGGCGGGGGAGGGAGAGAGGAAGAGGAGGAAGAAGGAGAGAGAGGGAGGGGGAGAGAAGGAGTGGAGGGAGAAAGACAGAAGGGAAGGAGAGGGAGAGAGATTTTTAACACTGTAGCGCAGACATTTTGTTCATATGCACACTAATCGGCCTCAAAAAGGTTGAGAATTAGAGCCAGGAAAGAACTGGAGACAAAGTTTAGAATAGAACAAGTGAGGAACAATATTGAGAAAACAGCCAAATTTTAAAGGATAGAGGATCAAAGAGACCTTAGAAATAGTGACTGAAGTCGTTTCTGCAGTGGTGGTGGGTCCCTGTACAGCAGCAGGAGTATACAAGGAACTCGGTGTTGAAGATGGTGGGGGCTGAGAATAGGGGAGAATATGGGATGAATTACCAAAAAAGGAAAGTAGGCAGGTTCATAAAATGAACTTGGCCTTCTGTATAATTTTCCTAGCAGCAGCCCTTGCTATCTCTCCCCAAGTCACCCCTCAGGACTAATTCCATACAAAGAATCTAGAAGCATTAATTTCTTTCTATGAGAATTCAGTTAAGGTACCATCTCTTTAGTTTCCCTAAGGAGGTAACTGATGATTTGCTGCATCCCCAAAGGAAGTTAGATTATAAAATGTAAAGCATTTATAGATTCTTCTATAATTCTAAAGCACTTATACATTCTTAGATAAAAAGAGTAACAGGCCCTTCTAATGTTCCTTTCAGCTCAAAACTTAAATCATACTGGTTTCTTTTCCAGAAGTCTTAGAATAGCAACTTTCCTTGATGCCCTAAACCATGCATTTGCTTGTGAATATATTGGAAAAAATAGAAAAAAACACTAGATCTCAAAAGTGATTCATTTGTATTCCTTCTCATGCCATTGTCCAAACATCCTCTGCCTGAAGTGTGCATATTTTGCTGGAATGTGTGATGTGATTCAAAATGTTTGTTATCATGAACAGAGCAAATTTTGAGTAGTTGTAATTTGAAAAATTATACACACTAGTGATGAACCCATTCATTTTCTACATTGTTTTGTTGTATTTAGCAATCTTTGGGTGAAACTACTGGGCCAAGTCTCTGAGGACTCATGCAATTGGAAGATTCTCTGATTCTAAGAAACAGATGAAATACTTTACAACCTGAGCGATTGTAAATGCAATTTTCGGCTTAGGGAGAAGAGTGCTCTTGTTCTAAATACTGCCTAGCATAGATTTATTCTTTCAAAATCAAGACTGTGTTAAGAAATATGAATTTACAACATAAGCTTCCTTCAGTGAAGCTCAGTCATTCTTTGAGCACAGATTTTTAAACATCCTGATTTGTATAAATATGTTATGCACACATCTCAAATGTTAGCATATCTTTATCCTCAAAGGGTCAATACATCCTGATTAAGGAGGTACCAAGCATTGAGCAGGTTGCCTTTGCTGTAATCATGCACTTCCCTTGGGAGTTGTAGTTGGTAATAATTAAAATTATTGTGCACAAATTCTTAATGGTTGACACAGATTAAAATAACAGCTGAGATTTGTTTTCTTTTTTTTTTGAACCCTTAGGAGAGTAAAAGTCAACTTTGGGGAATAAAAATGTAGCAAACAAATGGGGAACTTAAGGCTCTGGAGTAGAGGTGAAAATGCTAGGGAGGGGGTGGAGTTTATTTGATGCCAGCACACACAACAAAGTAGTGTTTTCCTCCCGCCCCACTCCTTGATAGTTGGACTAATATTAGAGGAGATGTAGGGGTTACTAGGCATCCATTATGTTACCCTCATTTTAACCCTGACTCAATTTTTTCTAAATTATAGTTGTAGCCTCAGGCAAGTTCAAGTAAATGGGACGTCCTTGAAAATCCATCAGTGCCCCTCTCCAGTCACCTATCAGGAGTTGTTACAAAGAGTTGCAGACATTCTCCAGCCCCCCAACCAGGATAAGTACCCTACCTCTAAGGCTATGCCTTCCTCTCCAGAAAAAAACCAAGAATAAATCAGTGCTCTTAAAATGGGGCATTACCATAGGCTTCAGTAGTCATGACTCAGTAATCCCTTGACAATGAGAAACCTCGTATGAACTGTAGTTAAAAATCCAAACAATATTTACTATACATTGACAACATACTTTTAAAAGAGGCTAGCATTAAAACCACTTCTGATAGATAATAAGCCACTGATTAAATGGTATCTCTCCCTTGTGTGTGATTACACTGGCCATTGAAACAAAAGCCAAGATATAATAGAGTACAGTTCTCTGAATTGAGTGCATACAACAGAGCCACCCTCTATCAACTTAGACACTTAACCCTGCAATTTTAGTAAAGACATTCCACTATGATCCATGGATATTTCAACATGGGGAATTAACCTGTATTTGAACCCAGGCCTCCTGGAGAAAAGCCATAGAGAGAATATTTTAAATTTTATCATAATTACAAAGAAGTTAGGACAACATAAATTTAGGATTGAATAGGGCAATTTAGAAGCCCTGATATGCCTCCCTCAAAGGCAGTAATAGGAAACCATTTTCTTTCTATTCATTGTAACATAGGGGTACATGAGGGAGATTTCAAGACTCATGATGAATGTCTGCTTTGGTAATGTACAAGGCCAAGTACATTTTTGGATAACACACCCACACAGGTATATGCATCCATGCACACACATACTCATATAAACACATACAACATACACAAATGCACATATAATATCCCCCCCAAAAAAGAACAAAAACATAAGTAAATATAACTAAGCACTTCAAGACAAGGAAATAGAATATTTTGTTATCTCTTCTCTTCCATTTTACTTCCCCATACCCATGGAATCAAAGATAACTATGCCAGCATTATGAGAAGAATGAACCATTCCCTTAATATTTGCCAAACATCTACTCTATTTATACAATAAAGACTGTACTGTACTAGGCAACTTAAGGAACACAAATATAAGACAGAGTTCCTGTATTTAAGGAACTTGCAATCAAATTAGAAAGAGTAATTAAAAAAAGTAACAAGTATAAATTAAGTAATTTTGTGTGAGAAGAGGTAGCACAAAGCTGTACATAATGAATTGCCAATGTGTGGTACAGATAATGCACACTAATGAAGATTGAAGATGGGGAGTTTTGGACTGGAAAGACTTCTTGAAAGTAGTTGTGTTTTAAACAATGAGTAGAGTTTTGAGGGATGAAAAGGAAAAGAAAGAAAATTACAGATCAGCAGAAAAGGATGGAGGAAAAAAAGGAATGACCTGGACAAGGACGCAGAGATGGGAAAGTACGAGGTTTGTGAGGGGAAAATGAATAAATTAGAGAAGGTTTGTGTAGAGAATGCTGGAAAATAAAACAAAATGAGAAAAAATGATTAGCTGAGCAAGCAATGAAAGTATCAATTCTCAGTTTCCTACTCTTCAAATTAATGAATTAGCGTTGTTCTGTCATATCACCACCACAACCATCACCACCACCACCATAACCATCACCACCACACCTGGGAGGAGGTTCTTTAGATTACATATTGTCCAGACTCTACCTTCCCCTACTCTTTTGCACACACCATTTATAAATGAGTTATCTGGGACTCTGAGATATTAAATGACTTCATCAAACTCATACACCTAAAGTGGCAGAACCAATATTCAAATCTATGTATTTTTACTTATTATTAACAGACTATATCATTTAGTGTATATTGCAAACAAGCAGTATATTAAGTTATCTTAAAGTAAAAAAAACTCAAGATCAATAAAAGTGACACTTTCGTCTTATCCTTAAAATTTCATTACGCAGAAAATGATAGACTTTACCTGAGCCAACAGCTGAGAATTCCTCATATCTAGTTTCCATGGACTTTTTTGGAGTTCCCACAGTTTGGCAAATACAAAGCTATCTCAGTTTGAAATAATAGAAGGAATTTCTATGTCATTCCACTAATTCACTTGGTTTAGGATAGAATGCATTTAGCTCATCAATCTTTTCATAAGTATTGATTAATAAGTTGCAGAGTGCTGGAGGCAGGAGATCTTAAATGATACAAATGAGGAAGAAGACAAAGATGTCACTCTAGAGGAACCTGGTACTCCCTATTCATGATTAGACCATGCCAACATGATGAAATGATGTAAAAATTTATTTATAGATTTAATTCTTTAACATTCAAATTACCTAGAAAATATTTTATTGAATTACAAAAATTAATTACAAAGTTCATTTGGACAAATAAAAGTTTTAGAGTCTTGAAGAAAATGATAAGAATAACAAATAGGCATAGTATTACTAGATCTTTCCTATATTAGAGTACAATGATCATTAAAATTATTTGATGCTCGTTAAAATCAGAAAATAGATCAATAGAAAAGATTACATAAAGAAGAAACAGAAGTGAATCATAGCAGAAACAAAGGATGCAATTAACCCAAGAATATAAATTATTGATGGAAAGACTCCCTTTCTGAAAAGACCTTTTGGGAAAGCTAGATAGCATTTGCCAAAAATTTAGTTTAGACCAGCATCTTGTACTTTATACCACAATTATCAGAAAATTGATATTCAATTTGAATATAACAAGTCATACTATTTTTAAAAATAGATGATATTGTTTTCCATAAGCAGAGATCTTTTTATAACTGTACCTAGGGGGAGAATCTTTAACTACACAAAAGAGGAAGTGAGAATTAAATACAAAAAAATCAAACATTTTGATTTTATAAAATTAATCTTTTTCATAGTTAAAATCAATGAGACAATATAGAAGTGAAAAGGTAAAGTGGAAAAATATTTGCATCAAAAACCACCTATAAAAATCTGATGTCTATAATATATGTGCTAGCGTATTGGCCAGAGGAAACTTCTTGGCTGAGGCCACAGAGATTGGCAACTTGTGTCAACTAATCTGTGGACTTCATCTGCCCTGGATTCATTGATCTGGGCATCCTTGACTCGTTAGGAAAATTGGTCTGCCCAAGTGCTTCCTTCTACTCTACACTGGATCCCTACACTTCACTTCCACTAAGCATAGTCTGATTAAACACCCAGTTGGATTTTCTTTTAGAGGTATTCTTCTGGGATGCTGATACTTCCTTGTCACAAGTCTGATCCTACTACTTAGACTGCCACTGCATAGGCTCCAATAGATGCTGCCATGGTGCTGGCACTCACAGGCTTCCCAGGATTTTTTTAGATGACAAAGTAGATGCTAGAGGAAAAAGACAGATACACAGAGAGAGGCAAAGATAGTGACAGAGACAATGACAGGGACACAAGGAAGGAGACTGAAACTGAGACAGATAGACATGGACAGACAGAGAGGCAGGGGCAGGGTGGGACTTAGGGAGATGTGGGAGGCAGAGAGACATGTCAGGTGGTTGAGTTAATATTTTATAAGGAAGTGTAAGTTTTCCAGTGGGATCTGGATCTTCCATTGTACCAAGGAAGAACACTTCCTTCCTTTACTTCTGACTACAATAACATCTTGTCTTTTCATTGGCTGCCTACTGAACACTATAAACTATAAATATAGGCTTAAAATCACTGATAGGAAGAGAAATGCATAGAAGATTTGCTGGACAGAAACTTTTCTACCAAGATTTCACACCTCAAAATAGACAGAGGATGTTCACAAATGCCAAAGTATTTTATACAATCCTCAAGGGACAGGCAGAGAATATATGTATATGGTTGGAAAAGGAGTTAGGAGAAGTCTATAACTGTTACTCTGATGTTTTAAAGGGGTACCAGAGGATGGTGGTACACTCAAAAAATTACATGAAACTATAACACTAAGAGGAATTTCCCCAACAGATGTCATCTGAAGGATATAAATAGCTGTTTTTTTTAAAAGAGGCATTGAAAATTAAAAATAGCCACATGGAATTAGACTACAGATCACTAGTCATAAGATAAATTCAAATAAAGACAATTCCGAGGCTTCATCTTATACCCTGTACATTGCCAAGGATTTCATAAATTGTCAATAGCCTTGGAGGGATTGTGGGAAGATGAGAACAATAATGTACAGTGAGTCGAACTGTGAAATGGTTTCATAGTTTTGTATATCACTTTGGAGTTACACAAGAAAAGAGACCAGTCTGACCATACTTATGCTCTTTGATCCACAGATCCCATTACTAGGCATATAGCTCAGAATATTTATAGCAACCCTTTTTGTGCTCATAAGAAACTAGAAACAATGTGGCTGTCCATTGGGTTGGGAATGGTTGGAAAAATAAACTGTGTTATGTGGATATACCGGAGTATTATTAAACATTAAGAAATGATGACTATGAGAAATTCGGAATAAAAGAGAAAGATTTTTAAGAACTGATGTAGAACCAAGAAAATAGTATACACAATGACTACAGTAAAAATTAAAAGACCAGGGAAGGGGAAGTTAAACTCTGAGTAATTGAAAAATTTCTATTAGAGAAAATAGAAGTTAAAACATATTTGATTCACAGCAGAGACACAAGGGGCAGAATATTGTGTAAATGGCCAGATACATATCACTATATCAGATATTTTTCTTAATTTTGTCACAAGGGAAGAAGGTTCAGTCTGGAGAGGGTGATAAAGAGACTATGTAATGGTATAATATCATAGAAAAACTGCTGGACTTGAGGGTTGAAAACCTGGATATGAGTCTGGCTCTTAATAATTGTAGGATTTGGGTTGCTACAGTTTATCTCACCAAAGCATAGTTTCTTTCTTTTTATTTTTTTCTATTGTGAAAGATGGCACCATTTATTTATCAGAGTGATTTCTTGTTTTTAATTTAAATTTATTTTATTTTTAAATTATGGAGTAAAACAAACATTTCCATAACATAGTACAACAAAAAAAGCTGATTCCACATGAAACTGCAAATTTACCCTGCACAATTTACTATTCCTTTTAAATATACAACAAAAATTGTCACGTAAATTTCTTTTTCTCCATGTTTTCTCATATATTTTCATGCTTTCATTTCTATTCTTTTTCTTTTTTAATTAATTATTTTAGTTTTCAACATTCAATTGCACAATATTTTGAGTTTCAAATTTTCTCCCCATCTCTCCCCTTCCCTCACCTCAAGATGGCATGCTGATTACCCCCTCCCCAGTCTGCCTTCCCCTTTATCGTCTTCCCCTCTTGTCTCCTTCCCCTTCACTTTTCTGAAGGGCAAGATAGATTTCTGTATCCTATTGCCTGGATATCTTATTTCCCAGTTGCATATAAAAAGTTTTTTTGTATTTAGAACAAAGATCCTATTACTGCTATCTCCTTTGCAGAGTTGTTGAGATTAAGACATTTTATGCACCATAAAGCAACATAATAATAATATTTCTATAAATTTTAAAAGGTTATGTACTATGCCCCACTTTCTCCTTATAACCATCCTGTGGGGTAGATTCTATGGTTATTATTAGTTATTTCCATTTTAGAGAAGAGAAAATTGGGGCTAAAATGGATTAAGTGAATAACTCAAGGTAACAGAACTGGGTAAGTGTTTTTGGAAGGAATCAAAATTTTCCTGATTCCTAGTCTGGTATTTTGTCCACTATACCACCTAGTTCCTCTACAAAATGTGAGAAATATTTATTATCATCATTATTCCTGTTATTTGAAGAACTTTGAATGTCAGATTAGGGATTCCAGATTTGATTGTGATAGCTATTTTAATTTCATGATGAAAATAATCCCGAGCAGAGCAGTGGACAGGTTGTCTAGTTATCTTGACTTGAGTCAACAAACATAGATTGAGCACTTATACGCTGAGGACAGGGAACAGAAAATAATAGGGCCCCTGATAATAAGGGGTTTGTAGTCTATAAATCAATGTTGTAGATAATCAGAGCCAGTTACTCAAACACTGCCATATGCCCAAGGCTGTTGACAAAACTCTTTGGCCATCTGAAAAACACTAAAACCTTGTAGGTCTGTATTTCTCTGTCTCTATTTTATAGCCTCATCTGACAAGTATTATCATGTCACAGTAGAAAACCTTGCCATTACTATGCAAATTTACAAAGTTCACCCATAATGAAACTAAGAACAGTTTAAATATGAGATAAGAGAAGTTACATAAAGGTGGTTGATGTAAGCAGCAATACAGAATAAAGAATGCTTATTTTGAAATTAGAGGACCTGGGTTCAAGTTCTGCCCCTGACACTATTCATGTGACTGTAGAGAAGCTGCTTAACTTTTTTAACCTTCAGGTTTTCACCTGTAAAATGAGAATGAGGATGGGAAGACCTTTGGAGTCTCTTCCCCTTCTCAATCTGTGATACTGTAACTTAGATATTGCTAAACAAACAAGTCCTCCCACCAACTAAAAGTTTCTTCCTCCTTGTTCTTGAACATCTCTGTTCCTTAAAAAGTTGTCTTATGTCTCCAAAAATTCAGCTCTAATAGGATTTGGGAAAAACCTGTAGACATTAGCCACCACTAAAACTGAAAACATGTGCCTAAAACATATATGCAGGATTATTTTTAGATCACTTCATGTCTTAATATGGCCCAAAGCTTAAAATGATTTATTTCTCTGAAATTAAAATAAAGAGCCTTAAGCAAAAGGCATTTCCTAGATTTATTTGGGGTAATAAAGATCACAAATATTCCCTACTAAGTTGAAAGAAGGAAAGCTCCAGCAGGCAACAGTATAAATGACCTTCCCAACATAAATGCATTTATTAAGGCTGAAATGTATCCACAGTAAAGAATGAATGAGTACCTTCTTCTAGGAGAAGATATAAAAAGTGTTATCTACCATAGCCACCTAAATAGAGGAAAATCTACTAAGTTGTTAATGCATGGAGATACTCATTTTGGGGATAGTGAGAACTTTAAAATGTAGAAAATTGGATACAATAATTAACTAGGGCTGTCTTTAACACAAAACCAATGGTAAAAAGTTTGCAGTCTTTGAATTCTACACAACAGTGCAGCATGAGGGCACTTTGCCCACCATATGTATGGGACTGTGTCCCAACATGGACGAGCATGGAGTTAAGAAGAAGGCCCATCTGTTCTTTAACATGTGCTCTTATTTAAGAAAATATGAATCTCTCTGAGCCTTCTATGTTCAGATTTTCTTTGGTCCACAGTTTACATAGGCTTCTAAAATGAAGATATATAAAGTATCATATTCTCTCAGAGATCTGAACACCTATTATTGTATTAACAATCCAGGAGAATCAATGTGTATGATAAGAACAAGTTAATCTTGCTAAAAGACTCTTAACTCTCTGCTTCTGATATATTTATATATAAATTATGAAAATATTATATCATTTATGAAATAAATTCAAAACTCCACAGTTGTTCCTATGCGATATATAGATAAGTTATATACAAATGTATGTATGTAAATAGTCAAACACACTTGTGGGCACATAACCTGATTATATTGGATACACAGGTATGTAAATATGAACATGTGCACACATGTGTGTATGTATGTAATACCTATATATGCATTCCATAAGACCGGTTGTGTAACTTTGTGAGATATAATATGAGGCTAAATTAAGAGCTATGACTTTCTATTCCTTCCTCTCTTCTTTCCCTCCTTTCTATTTTCCATCCTTCTCCCCTGACAGACAGAAAGGGAAAGACAGAAGCCCCTGACCTTCTGACTGAAGATGTGGTTGAGCTGGAGGATTGCCCACTAGGGAAAAACAGTCATGTGGGCCTTGGGTTTGACTGGTGCTACTTAATTCAAGAAACACTTCTATTTTTAGATGAACCTTAAGGTACATTAAGTAGCCCTAAGTTCAGAATACATTAATTTTGAGTTTAAAGCTTTTGAGTTCACTTATTTTGGTTCTTCTAAAAGGAGAACAAAAATGAAGGCACTCATTTTTCTCTCTTTTACCACAGGGGGAAAAAATAGGAAACTCTATGTTTTAATCTTTTTTGAATAAATTCAGAATAGCTGAACTGAGTTCCTTAAGACTTGGAATTGAAAGACTTTATGCTTCAGAATATAAATATTGCAGTGACTATCTCCCCAGTTAGGAAAGTGATTGAAAGAACCATGAAGTTAACATATAGAACAGAATTTCTTAATGAGAATGCTTGACAATGTAGATGTTGGGTTTTACATAAGCATGTTCTCCCTCCAGTTAAATTTGTTCTTGGGACACTGTGTCTCCCCCTGAACTGTTTTGGAATACCCTACCAGGGTGGGGGACCTGGAGTCTTGAGACCATATGTGGCCTTCTACTTCCTTGGGTGCAGCCTTTTGACCAAGTCCAAGTTTTACAGAACAAATCCTTTTATTGAGGGGAATTGTTCTGTGAAGTTTGAATTCAGTTAAAGGGCTGCTTGAGGACATAGAGGACCTGGAGGCCACTACACTATGGACTGATAGTGATTCAAAAGAATAGTGGATAGAGCCCTGGCCCTAGAGTCCCAAGGCCCTGAGTTTAAATATGGCCTCAGACACTTAATAGTAATGTCACCCTGGGAAAGTCATTTAATTCTGCTTGCTTTAGTTTTCTTATCTATAAAGTGAGCTGCAGAAGGCAATGGCAAACCGCTCCAATATTGGGCAAGAAAATCCTGATGGGGTCATGGAGAGTAGATCATGATAGAAACATCTTAATACCAAAAGAATAGCCAGGTAGTAGCTCCTTCAACTGGTGCTTAAAAGGAAAAACAAAAACAAAACAAAACATAAAGACTGTGAAGATCATATCATATTAATAAAATCAACCTAAAAGAATTCTCCTCTCTTTTGCTCTCCTGACACCTGTCCCCACCTTTCCTTACTCCCATACTCAGTCTTCAGCCTTTATATTATAAATACTTCTTTGATTTCATTTACTTTTAAGGCTGCTTTTCATGTTCATTTTAATCCCCCTTTATCTAGAGATGGTTTGTGGTTTAGTGAACTGAGATCTGACCTTGAAGCTAGGAAGAATTCAGTTCAAGTACCACCTCTGACACATATAGTCTGTGACCCTAAGCAAGTCACTTAGACCCTCAGTGACTGTCTATAAATTGCAAATAGTCACCTCTGGTCTATAACACTCTAAGTTACAAAGAAGGATTGACATTCATTGTTAGAATTTCCTTACCTTGTAGTTGCCTATGTCAGTGCTGTCACAGACTCAGTCCCTATCCCTATACAAAAAAGTTTAAATGTTAAGAATTAGGGTGACATGGGTCATTTAGGGGAGATTTGGGTATATAGTGGAATACAGTATGATTTCCAACGTGCCTTGGATTTTCCTAAGGGACTAAGGATGGCACTGACCTCCACATACTGCAGTAGAAAATGGAAGTGTACATAGGACCTCACATACTACAGTAGAAAATGTTAGCGTAAAGAAAAAAAACCAATGGAGTGAGTGAGTTTGTGTTTGTGTATGTGTGCGTGCGCACACACATGTTTGAAGGACTTAGGATTTGGATGGCCTTTCTGTGTTTTAAATAGCTTCAGCTCTTCAAGCTTAACTAAAGTCAAATGAAAAAATGTACTATAAAAATAAACACTTGGATGCTATTTTTATTCTGCTCCTAGAGAATCTGTTTTGGACTTGAGTCTTCACATGAAAAATGAACGAATCTCTAATCTTCCTTTCTCTTTCTTCTACGCGCTCTCATTTAGATCCAAGCACAGAAGTCATAGCATTTCCAGAACGAGAAGCTGTGGTTAAGCACCGCCAGTCTTTCAGCAATAGTGAATCTACTTTTTACTTCCTCTAATTGTAAAGATTGCCAGGAATCCAACCACTTAGCGTGGCAGGAAACAAAATGCATGAGCAAAGGAGGCGGAGGTGGGTGGAGATAGCGGAGGAGATGTGGCTGGTTTGACATATCTATCCCTGCAGCTCAGAGACGTTTTCTAGCAGAAAAGGAAGAGTACATTGCTTATAAGTATATGTAATCCCACTGGAAATTTCTACAAGCCATGGCTAAGTAAAGATCTGTGTTCGTGCCTGACATTCTAAAGTTAACTGGGTCGCACTTGAAGATTGACTGTTCAGTCAGAAACTACTATTTGGGAACACCTGGTGTGTTTGGCATTGCTGCACATGTTGCATTTTCTGATGTGGGGCAGCTTTATTGTAATAAAAAGCAGTAACAAGGACAGATAAAACTGATTCCATGCCATTCGGTCTCTGTTCAATGATACAGTATCGCATACTATTCTTTTGCAGAAGATGGAGAGATACGGATTAGATATACAAAACAAATTCAAACAACTGAATTCATATTTATTTGTACGTTTAGAATCACAACATAGTTGCTATTCAAGGTCAGTGTGGCAGGATGTTTCCAGGAAAGTACACTAGGATCTACGTTTGGCCTCGTATAGCTTTGAGATTTTTATCAGTGGTTTAGATATAGGCACAGATGACATGCTTAATTAAATTTGCAGATGGCACAAAGATAAGAGAGAGCTAACGCAGTGAATGTCAGAATCTGAAAAGCTAATCCTTGACTGGCATAGGCTAGCATCAGACTGAATCTAACAAGATAAAATTCAATAGGAATAAATGTAGAAAGTTTTGCCCTTGGGTACCAAAAATAATGAACTTTGCAAGTAGGCATGGATAAAGAGTAGTTGATCTGAAAAAGTTCTGGGGCTTTTAGTGAATTACAAGCTCAATATGAGTCAGCTGTATGATGAGGAGGCCAAAACCAGTCATGATGTTGAGTTACGTTTTGAGAGGCAGAGCTTTCAGGAATAGGGAGGTGAGTGACCTACTGCGTTCCAGCCATTTCAACTTCATTTCAAGTATTGTGTTTAGTTGTGGGTACCATGGATTAAGAAGTGAACTGATATGCTGGAGCATATCTAGAAAAGGGCCACCAGAATGGCAAATGTTCTTGATTCTATTTCATATTATGTTCAGTTGAAGTAACTGGAAAATTTTAACCTGAAAAAGAGAAAACTCAGGAAGGACATAATAGCAGTCTTCAAATATTTGAAGACCATCATGTGGATGAGAGATTAGACTCCTATCTGTCCCTGGACCAAAAAGAAAAAAAAAATGCTGCAAGGAGGCAAGGCAAGTTGAGGTTTGAGGTTGGGAAGAGCTTCCTAATAATTAGAGTTGTCCAAAGGAGGAACGGCTATCCCGAGAGATGGGAGACTCCTCTTCATTGGAGGTCTTCACACAGCTACTAGACAACCCTTTGTCAAGGGTATTATGGTGACTATTCCTTTGACATAGGGTCCCGTCCAGCTCTCAGTCACAGAGTGACAGTGACTCTGTGATTCTTCATCCCCAGTTTACCCCACTCAGAGGATGGTACAAAATTCTCAAAACACAACCCACCCCCAAAAGTATTTAATTAAATTTAAGGGTTCTTGTTCTTTTTCTACAGCACTTTTTTCCCTCAAAATGTGCTCTGTTAAATCCTAGGGGGTAGATATCTTCTTACATCAAAGAAATTAATCAACAAGGAATTATTCATTTGCTACATTTGACTAGCGTTGTTCTAGGAACCAAAATTACAAATCCAAAAATAAAGCAATACCAATCTAAAACAGGTTACAGTCTTTGAGGGAAATAGCACATATCTGTATAAGTATGCATGTGTGTATACATAAATTAATAAAATAAATTCAAGGTTTAGGGGAAAGGACTTAGAAAAGGGGCCAGGTTCTGGAAAGAGTAGCAAAGCTTTAGTGTAGTGAATGGTATTTGGGAGTTTTGAAGAAAGCACAGGATTCTCAGAGACAGTGCATTTCAGGAATGGGAGCAGGCAATGCAAAACACAGAAGTTGGAGATGGGAGATGAAGTGAACTGTGTGAGAAACAGTAAGAATGATAGTCTTACTGGACCATTTAGTGCAGGATGGAAAGTAATTTATAATAATTTATTTATAATAAATATTATAATAGTGTATGATATGTGTAATAATTTATAATACATATAATAATTTATGATATATTATTATAATAATTTATGATATAATATAATGTATAATAATTTATAATTTGGAAAGGCAAGATAAAGCCTGGTTATGAAGGAGTTAAAAAACAGTGAAGTTTATATTTGCTCCTGCAGAACTACTAGAGAGAGCATTGGAGTTTACTGAGTAGGGGAGTGACATAATCCAATCTTTATTTTAGAAAACTCTCTTAAGTATGTATCCTGAAGCTGGGTTATAGGAGGGAGAGACTTGACCCAGCCTGGCATGCCTAGTAGGAGGGCATGATCATAATACAGGAGTTGTGTGATGAGGGCCTAAATTAATGTGGTGACTGTAAGTATGGAGAAGCGAATAGATGAAAGATATGTTGTGAGAATAAAAATGAGGTTTTGTAATTGATTTAATACAAGGCATGAGTAACAGTGAGGATCAGGCATTATACCCTGCTTGTAAACCTGAGTGACTAAAAGAATGAATGGTGGTGCCCTAGGGAGAAATGGAGAAATTTTAAGAAATGAGTGGGTTTAGGAGAATAGATAATGAGTTCTGTTTTAGACTTGTTGAGTTGAAGATCACTAGAGAACATGTAATTTGAAAGAACTGAGAGTCAGAAATATAAGACTTTTGCTTAGGTTGAAACTAGGGCTAAATATATAGATCAAGGAGTCATCTGTACGAGAGTGAGAATAAAAATTATGGAGGCAGAGGACTTCACCAAGTGAGAGCACAGTGAAGGGAACAGGCCCTGGAGCCTTGTTTGGATCCACCCATAGTTAAGAGGTGCCATCGAAAAATATTGATGGGTTTTTGTAACACTGATAAAGTTGACTACTGCTAAGGATGCCACAAAGCAGAGAAAACAAGGGATTCTCTTATTCATGCAAATTTCTTCTTGGATGACTGCTAAGACCTGAAACTGTTGGGCTTACTTTATGTATGGGAAAGAACACTGAAGCCTGATTGTATAGACTTGGAAATATCTACTGCTCAGACCTCATTCTTCTCCTCCTCTAAAACCACACTGGCTGAGTACTTTCCTCAGTGATATCTCCCATAAGAGAAATAACTTCCTGAAACTCATGGTGGAAGAGAAAATCAAAGAGAGAGAGAAAATCTAAATTGCCGTGGTTGTTACCTATGTGATATCTAGCCAAACAAATTTTATTATAGCGTAGGATCCCTTGTAGAAAATTCTAAATGCACGCCCCTCACAGAACACCTCCACTTGACTTAAACTTGTCATACTAATCTTTCAAAGTTCAGCTCAAGTCTAAGTTCTTACATGAAGAGATTTTTTTAAAAAACTGAAGTTTTAGTGTTGCCTTTTTAAAGGAAGAAAACAAGCCTCTATTAAACAGCTACTGTATTAAAGGCACTGTGCTAATTGCTTTACAAATATTAACTTGTTTGATCCTTACAACAACCTTGAGACATTGGTGCTATTATTATCCCCATGGTACAGATGAGGAAACTGAGGCAGACAGAGGTTGAGTAATTTTACCAGGGTGGCATAGCTTCTAAGTGTCTGAATCCGGCTTGCACTCACATTTTCCTGACTCCAAGCATAGCTTTCTGTACACTGTGCCACTTAGCTCCCTCTTTTATATCACAATCATTTCTGGATAAATATCCCTTTCCTTTACTTGAAGTCTTTCTTTCCAGTTCTCATTGATTCTCTAACCCCTATAGTATTTATCTCTCTATAACAAATTTATTAGCCTTTATCATTTACTGCAGACCTGCACCACATTTGGCCCATGTGCCACTTATGGGCCCATGCATTAATTACAGCCGGCCAAAGGATTTCAGGAGGACCATGAAAAATTTAGAGATCATAAATACAGGCCTACACAACTTAACGCCTGCGGGCTATTGTGCAGGCCTTGTTTATTGTCTTGTCTTAGTTTCATTTTTCTTTTAAGGGTAAGGAAGAAGAAGACATAATTTCATCAGTTTGGGAAGCTACTGGTGAGGAATTGCTTCTACAGATGCAGGTCAGCCTCTTTTCTTCAGGTCATCCTCAGGGAATTTCATGGAATACTTAAAGTTAGAACAGTTTGCTCATGGTCCTGAAGCCCGGACTGGAACCTGGGTCTTGCTGACACAAAGATCAGGGCTGTATCATTTCTGCAGCCTCTCTGCTTCACAAGTGTGTACATATCCATACACAAGTAAATGTACACAATAAATATAAATACACACACATATTTTTAGAGTCTCATTTATAATACTTAAGCTTTGTGAATGTATCTTTTAAGTTTTCAGTATCTCTTATAATGTCTAAATCAGGACTAGACAAAGAGTATGTACATACTTGTTGATTTCTTCAGAGGAGCATCTAGAAATTCCATCTTTTGTATTCAGTCACATGCTCTGTTATGCATCTTATGGGTGAAGGCCACATTTAATTGTACCGTCAGACTTTGGAGAAAGAAAGAAAATCTTTGGAGAAATGGTCCGCTACTCCTATCCTGCTCCATTTAGAGATACTTCTATTTATTATTCAGTATTATATTTTAATTTGATTGTCTCCATCAACTCCAACTCCAGTGTTCATGTCATGAGGGTAAAATTATGGTCATTAAAAGTTATGCCAGTTTTAGACGAACTCTGGAATATCTCCTTAAATTGAAAAGACTTCAAGGACAGGCCCAGCAATAGATGTGTGTTCAAGGACAATGCCCAGTGAGTTGCAGAAGATTCATATAAATATTTTGGTTTTATTTTACTGGACAGGGCTATGAGAATGGTACATCAGAGAAATTCTGTTAATACAATTTATCTTGATTTTGGCAAAACATTTGACAAAGTCTTTTATGATATCTTCATGGACAGGCTGTGTTGCTATGTACCAGACAATTATAGGTTGAGGTAGATTTGGGTGTAGTGGAATGAGGAGATCCAAAGAGTAGTTATGAATACAGCACTGTCACCTTAGAGGGAAGGACCAAGTCAAGTCTCCCAGGGATTGTTCTTTGTCCTGTACTGATTGTCGGTGCCTTGGGTATAAACATCATGTTTGTCAAATTTGCAGTTGATAGAGAGTTGGAATGGAAAGGTAAAAAAACTGGATAAAGTTAGGTTTGAGGGAGGAAATTCTTAACAGGCTAGAACACGTGTGAGGAACCCGCACTCAGTGCCACATGTGGGCCTCTTCACATGTCTTCATGTGCAGTCTTTTGACTGAATCCAAACTTCACAGAACATATCC
Source organism: Bettongia penicillata ogilbyi (assembly GCA_023548195.1). NCBI lineage: Eukaryota > Metazoa > Chordata > Mammalia > Diprotodontia > Potoroidae > Bettongia > Bettongia penicillata. Next base: position 5,309,959 of record JAJHZJ010000271.1, on the reverse strand, counting down.
CTTTAATGTAGGGATTTGTTTTGTTAAACTTAGACTCAGTCAAAAGTCTGAACCCAAGGACTTAGAAAGCCATATGTAGCCTCAAGGCTGTAGGTTCCCCACCCCTAGGCTAAAACATTGAGATGACTCAACTAAGATGAAATTTAATTGGAATAGCTATGATTAGAATAGTTATTAAATAGAAATTTAGTTGGAATGTCTGGATTAAAAAAAAGCTTCAGAAAAAACAAAATAGGAGAGGGTTAGCAAATAGTTAATCTGAAAAAAAAATTTTGACGTTTTTGTAGACTGTAAGTTCAGTCCAAGTTGTGTTATAGAAGTGAAAAAAATGTAGTTTACATCAAAAATTATACAGTAGTTTGCAGGACCAGGATGTAATAGTCCTGTTGGATTCTGACCTGGTCAGACAACATCTAGAAAACTGTACTCAGTTTAGGGTACGATATTTAAAACAAAAAAGGACATTGATAAAGCAGGGCCTCACATATAATGTACAGTTAATTGAAGAAACTTAAGAGGTTGAATTTAGAGAGGAGACATAAGAATTTCTTCATATATTTGAAATGATATCATATAGGGAGGTCTTATTTTTCTCAATCCTAAAGGGAAGAACTGGTAGCATTGGGTAGAAGGTGCAGAAAGTAAGGGTTCATCTTCATTTAAAGAACTGTTTTTTTCTAATAACATAAGTAATTCCAAAGTACGATGGGTGAAATCAGTGGTTTTATGTCATCAGCCAATTTGTTAAGCAGGACACCTGAACTTGTATATAAATTTTTGAGGAAATGTATTACCCCTTCTTGAATGTCTTCAAGTAAAGGAAGGATGATGACCTAGTTAGGGACATTGTAGAGGAGATTCTTTGTCTGTAGAATACAGGAGGTGAAGGGATCAGAGGTTCATATAGAGAGGTTGGTGGTGACAAGAAAGTCCTCATCTTCATCCAGAAATTGAGTGAAGGAGGATATGGGAGTAGGGGAAGAATGTCTGAATGATGTGTGAGGTAAGGAGAAGGAGAGAAGAGGAAGCTTTCAGTGACTAGCCAGAATTTTTTTCAGGGAACTATGAAGTGATGTCCTCAACAGAGTGGGAGTAATAGTCTGAGGCAATCTAAGTTTTACCTCCTGTATGATACTTATAGACCTATTTACTTAGCTCCTTAGGGATAAGTTTAGAATTAAAACAGAGTTCTGATCCCTTTTCCAATGGAGAGGCAATAGACGGTCTACTTAAGCTTTTAAAATTGCTTTGCTTTGGATGTGGTACAGATGACCAAAGGACCTAAACAATATTACTAAAATGCTAGGGGCTACATCACCTCTTGATGTAAAATATAGTTGATTTCTGGTCATATGGTGAGAAAAAACAAAACAGCAGAGTAGGGGCCAGAGGACTTAGTCTGACTGTGTTGTGTCACTAATAAAATGAGTGACTTCAGTCTCTGCACCTCCTGGGACTGTCCATTATATGAAGCAGGTAGACTGGTTAATATTCAGAGTCCCTGCAAATCTTTTTTATTTTATGAATTCTATAAATAGCCTTGATAGTTATATTGCTAGATGAATGAGATCATGTAAGAGAGAGACAGAGACAAGAGAGACAGAGATACAGACAGACAGAGAAACACAGAGACAGAGATACTACTCTTTATAGTGAGAAGAGGCAGCCATCCTCTTGTGGTATAGTAGTTTGGCAAGTTAATCTGACAAACTAGTAACATTTTGATATATAGTTGCCTTGAAGATTTTGATCAGCCCTTTGTCTCTTGGAAAAGAACTATGCAGTGGCAATTAAATGACTTGCTGGCAGACATAGGACCCCAGTGCAAGGCTGGAGTTTATAACCACTTGCAAACAGTTGTCCAGGAAAGCATGCGATTGAATAATGTTTAATTTTCCACAGACGCTATGAGCACAGCATGGTGGAGAAAGCCAATTGCACAATATAAAACTCATGTAGCGCTTGGGCGATACTCCTTCTTCGGGGTAATTGCATTGTGTAGTGATGACTTCAGGGTTCTCTGGAGACTGATGACTCTCAGTGCTAATTGAAAGCTAACCATGTTTATTTACATGTCTTCATTAAGTATTTGGTGCAACTTAATTTTCATAGTCCCCAGCTTTGGAAATGAAAACATGAACAGGTTTGATTATGGGAGACACCACTGAAGTAGGCTTGATTTTGAATTAAAAGATTTACTGTCAAAATGGAACATTTGGGCGAGATTCATATAATAGGGCCACTGCCTTTGCAGTTTGGGAATTCCAATCTGAGAACAAGGCCAGAGTAAGGAAGGGTAAATGGTGTGATTGGTGTTGTAATGTAGGGCTATCGAAAAGCCCAGCACCCTTAAAAAATAAAATAAAAGGCCCATCTCATTCTGCTTAGACTGCCAAAAATTACTACCCTTTTATCATAGATATTGAAACTCTCAGATTCTTTTAAAATAACATAGATGATATCAGAGAAAAGTAGCATGCTACTCTATTAGCACCCATTAAAACTTAAGAGGAATTACTTTAATAGATTGGCTTATCTTGCAGAATATGGCCTTAAGGGGAAAAAAATAAGTAAATTTGTACGAAGAGGTTAAAAAACCCCTCAACCTTCAATAACTATAATATCAAAGTCAAACTCTGCTTAACATGCAAAACTATTGTAATACACATTCAACATTATTCTCCTCTTCTCCCTACCATGAACCCTCTAATCTATTAAGGATGTCCCGTCTTTGTCCATGATGTTCTCCTAAAATGCCCTTCCTCTCTTCCCTCTAGATATTCAAATCATATACATAGGGTGGCTGGGTGGCAACAGTGGATAAAGAGCTGCTTCTGGAATTAGGAAGACTCATTTTCCTGAGTTTAAATATGGCATCAGACACTTACTAGTTGTGTGACCCTGGGCAAGTTACTTCACCGGTTTGCCTCATCTGTAAAATGAGTTGGAGAAGGAAATGTTAAATCACTCCAGTATCTCTGCCAAGAAAACCCCAAATGGGATCATGAGGAGTTTGAAACAAGCCAACAACAACTGACTCTGACTTCTTTCTAACATCTTCCTTTCCTCCTTTGGTCCTCAGTGATTTCCTTTTCTGTGCAATATAGCACATTTCTCTAGGTTCTCTTACATTTTGGTACTTTGACAGATCTGTGATTTCATTAGTGTATCCCCTTCCACCAGTGAGCGTTGCAAATTCTTCATGCCGCCATATACAATGAAAGTTGTACCCATGTTTTCCATTAATTTTCCATAAAATGAAGGCCTTCCTTTTCTCAATAAAATGAAGGTCTTCCTTTTGGCATCTTCCCAGCCATCTCTATACTATGCAGTGTCCACATCTCTACCTCTGAAACCTTAAGGTCTATCCTTGGAAGTTAACTGGACTCTGATAAGCCTCTTTTTGAACTTCACTTACTCAGGTCCATGCCTCCACAGCATACTTTCAGACCATTTCTGTGACATTCCCCCAGATATTCATTTCTCTCCTCTCCCCTACCAACTTTCTATTTCTAGTTCGATTTTATGTTTTTTTTTTCCCCTTAGAATGTAAGCCCCTTGAAGTCAGGGACTGTTTTCATTTGATTAGATTTATTGCCAGCTCTTAGCAAAACAGCTAGCACATAGTGAATCCTTAGTAAATAATCTATCTTCTATCTATCATCTCTCATGCTTTTTGTATCTTTTGGAGGTGTTACTAATGTCTTTCTGTTTACTTTCATTTTCTACATGAATATGGCCTTATTCTTTTTCTGTTCATCCATAATCACAATACATATCATATGTTGCTTCATGCATGAAAATCATACTGAATACCTATTAGATTCTGCTTTAGTCTAGCATGTATTCTTTCCATCTTCAAGGCTGCTTATAATATTCACAAACCATAGTGTTCCATAATTTGTATCATGTAACGTCACAACAAAATATTTGTATTTTTTGTATGAGATAGGCTTTTGTAGTGGCAAGTATTTAGAGAACCATGGTTTCCCAAATGCATCCTGGCTTAATGTCTTTCTACTATCCAATTTGTGGCCCAGCTCAAGAAACATTACACAAGAAACATTCCAGTTAATCAGCAAACATTTGTTAAGTATCTACTACATGCCTGGCTCTGTACTAAGTGCTAGGGATAAAAGGCAAAAGGCCATCCTTTCCCTTAAGGAGATCACAATCTAATGGGGGAGACAACATAAAAACAAATATATGAAAGGCAAGCTGTATCCTCTCCTTTCCTGTCCTCTCCCCTTACCTGATAGTGCTCTGCCCAAAAGAAGGCGCATTTTGATGGCTGAAAGCTGCCTCCTTTCTCAAAGACCAAGCCTTAAGCTCAGTCCATTCTGGAGCTCATAGACTGGACAACAGTAGGGCCCTGCCCTCCCTGCTTAGAGTTAGTGTAAATAGTAATGGTTTCTCTCTGGGCCAGCGACCCTGAGGGACTTCCCTTCCAGTTTAATCTTTTTTTTAGTATAATTAAAGTTTGAAATAAATTTATTTTTTATTTTTTTAAATTTTTAAATTTAATTTTAATTTAATTTATTATATTATTATATATTATATATAATATATGGTAATATATTATTATATATTACATAATATATTATATTAAAAAATTTAATTAAATTTTTTAATTAAAAATTAAATTTAATTAAATTAAATAAGTTGCTCACTTCTTAAAGAGGCATTACCTCACTCAAAGTGAGAACCTGAAAAGACCTTAGCTTAAAGTCAGGGTCTCCTGTTGCATCCTGGGACATCTCCAGTCTTCCTGATGAATATCTGACCTCTGGACCCAGATGGCTCTCAAGGAGAAAGTAAGGCTGGTGACTTTGCACAGCCATCCCTCACTCAAATCAAATGAAGTCATGGTCCTTTTCTAAAACTAAGGAGAAACACAAGGAGATAATTAAAAGAGGGAAGGCATTGGAGTTAAGAAGGCTTAGGGAATGTTTCCTGCAGAATGTGGGATTTTAGTTGGGAAGTCCAAGAGGTCAGTAGTTATAGTGACTACGAGAAGGCCTTCCAGATATGGGGTATGCACAGCCTGAGAAAAATGCCCGAAACTGGAATATCAAGTGCCTTGTTCATGGAACAAACAGGAGATCAGTATCCCAGGATCAAAGAGTACGTGTCAGGGAGTATAGTGTAAGAAGACTGGAGAGGCAGCCATGGAGCTAGATTATAAAGAGCTTTGAGTACTAAACAAAGTATTTTGTACTGATCTTAGAGACAATAGGAAACCGCTGGGGTTTATTGAGTAGGGACTGGGATGACTGGGATTCTCACTTTGGGAAAATCGAGTTAGTGACTAAGTAGAGGATAGGTTGGAATAAAGAGAGACATGAGGCCAACAGACCTACCAGCAAGCTACTACAGTAATCCTGTTGTCAGGTGATGTGGGTCTGTGCTAGAGTGGTGGCAGTGTCAGAATAGAAAAGGGGGATGTTGCAAGGATGAAATCAAAAAGCCTTGGCAACAGATTGGATATAGAAGATAATAGATAATGGGAAATTAAGGACGACTCCTAGTTTCGAGTCTCAGAGGATGGTGTTGCCATCTACAGTAAAATGGAAGGTGGGAGTGATGGAAGGCTTAGGGAGAAAGATAATGAGCAAGATTGGAGGTCAGCAGGCATAGATATACATATGTCTGTATATATTGATATACATTGATACGTACAGATGTATTGATAAAATTCCCTCTCATTTATCTATCACCTCTCTATCTATATCTTCCATCAGCATACCGCTACTTAGCAAATTACTTCATACTGAGCTTCCCCTTGGCTTCCATGACTCTCAACTTTACAAAAAATAAGAAATGTTTGCTCTTAATGGCAATGCTTAGTTTCTTTTGATCTCCTTGTTGACTCAATTATTTAGCAATAAAATTCTCACATAAATAGTGATACTTAAAGTCATTGCATATACTTGTGTCCATTTCCGTTTTTCAGAGTTAGTATTTCGTGTAAGCATATTGACTTGAAGCTGCTATAATTATATGGGGTATCTTCCTATATTTAACCTTTCTTCTTATTTTCAATTTACTTTGACCTTTGTTCTTATCAATCAATGGAAGCATATTCTAAAATGAAATAGAGTATATATTGTAAAATGAAACTTTTTCTGTGACCAGTTATTTCCTGTTACAATATAGTCAGTTGACTTTTTATCATGTTATTTGATGTTTTTCATGACTTCTATTTTTTGAAGAAAGTGTTCATGATGTCCACAAGTATAAGACTTCTGAGGAGCATCCAGCATTTTGGTGATTTTCATTCTTGGATCCTGAACCATATTTTCTAACAAAACTTTTATCATCCTTCTTTGTGCCACCTTTTTGTTAGTATCACTAAGTATACTCATAGTATACATTATTCAATTAAGTATGTCTAATTTATTTTGAAGTATTTTATCAAGTTCATAATAGAATTTTTCTATTTCATTCTCTGTGATACCTTTAAGATGCTCTTAATATTTTCATCTGTTTGAGTATGCTTATCACCATGGCAAGGCAAAATGGCCAAGTGCCACATGAGATTCTATTTTCTCTTGCTCTTGAGTTCAAACTGAAACCAATTCTGCCAGTACCTGTATTTGCAACTCCATAAAGAATACACAAAATACCACCCATTTAAAGGAATTTTTTTGTCCATTTCATGGGTTGCATTGATACCCTCAGATTATCATATGGTTTCCAACTTTCTGTTGATGAATCTCTCTGCATTTAGCAAGTCTGGATCTCAGGCATCAGAAGGTTTATTACTGAGACTGTGTGAGAATTCCTTTAAGCTTAACAGGACACCTTAGCTTATGTTTTATTTGGATAGTTTTTGTTTCCATGCCATTATGTGATGCCTGATTTAGTACTTTAGTTAGTAAATAATATGTTAAAATAAAAAATGTGTTAATCTTACATAAGTTAAAGATCTTGAATATTTGAAATACTTCTCTGTATAAGAGGGAAATGACTTTTCTACATTGTTCCAGAAGGCAGATCTAGGATGGCTGAGTAGAAACAAGGAGCTCAACTAACAAAAGTTGTTTATCTTTTTAAATGATAAGAACTGTGGAACACTGTAAGGATGACTTCTGTGTCTGGAGGTCTAGGTGATTAGAGGGGTCTTGTAGATAGGATTCTTGATTTGAATAAAGATTGAGCTAGATTGCCTCCAGGTTTCCTGACAACTATATAATTTATACACACACACACACACACATACACACACGCATGTCTGTATATGTGTGTCCATATATACACATATGTATTTATGTATATATATGTATACATATATATGTATATATGTTGATACTGTGGTTGTTACAAGTGGAATCTCAATGGCCATCTACTAATGATTGATTTGCAAACCTTTAAACACTGTAGAAATGCTAATAATGATTACCACCACCACTACTAACTGCTACTACTACTACTTGTGATTGTTATCACTTATCAAGACTGTACTATACTACAACAGATGATTTTTTTTTGGATGAACTTTGCACTAGATAACTTCTAAGATCATTTCCAGTTAAAAGTTTCCAATACTTGAAGACCATGTCCTTCTTTAATGTTTTCTTCTCCAGATTATATATGTCTACTTTCTTGAGCTATACTTTATTTGATATGGTTTCCAAAATCATAGCTACACTAGGTACCCATGCCTAGACACCTGGAGTGTCAACACTTCTATTAAAATGTAAGTCTTTATACTGAACACACATACACATGTGTATGTGTATGTTTATAATAAGCCTAATTATAATACTGTTTTATGACAAGAATAAACGTAAGAAAAATCCATTATTCTTATTTTAAATTTCTCTTACACCCCAGATCCAAGTTTTTGGTAGCAAGTTTTAATAACCTTAGGCAAAATACCTGAAATTCCATCATTATGTCATCCATATTCAGTAACCCTTTTGTGTACACAGAGTAAATAAATCATTATATCAAGAAATAGCAAGGAGTGTTTTAAATTTAGAAATGTACCCCACCCTTCCCTGCCCCTATTGGATTCTTTTTACCAGAGGTGTACTATTTCAGATCTGCTTTATGCCTAATGGCCAGATTTTATTTATGATTAAGAGATCATCATGGAATTTATAATTACAAGTGAATTAGATCATTCCTGGTGTTGGTGCAAATTTATGTTATTCTACTTGAGAAACAATTTGACCCCCTGAAGGAAGAAAGGAATGAGGTCTACCTTATCACTGAAAAAGAGTAAAAGTTAATTTCATAAAGGATATGGCTAGAGCAGGAAGGGTAAACAATAGTGACAGAAAAAATGAGAATGTTGCCAGAATGGGGAAAAATATTAAGGCCTTGAGATAAATTTTTTCTAGAGTGGGTGATTCTTGCTAGCAACAGCCATCCTTGCTGCCATGATCAACTGATTAGCCATTGCCTACATGGAGATTTTTGTCTTTTGAGTTACATTGGAATTGAACATGGAATCATTTTGCATTTTATAGAAAGGAGGATTTTACCTTTTGAAGATGATTTATCCTTCAATGTTGTAGATCATTTAATTCATGAGCCAAGAAAAACTTAAAAAAAAAAACAAAACCAGAGGTTTGTTTCTACCATTTACAATATTATTTTTAAAAAAATTACATGTTTATCTTTCTGACTCACTGAAAAGCCATTAGAAGGGCCAAAGATCTATTTCTAGAAAAAATTAAAGTGTAGTTACTGTCTTACTCCACATAATTTTAAAGTTAACGTTTGAAAATTACTTTAAACTTATGATAACAGTAGAAAAATCATTATATGTAAAGTTCATATATATCTTCGTCATAGGTGATCACTTCACCATAAATATAGCATAGATTATTATTCCTGTCAAATGACTATGAGAATGAAGTAAATTAATTAGCAGGTACCATTATCAGCGATCCTAGGCCCTGCATATTAGCCCTATGAAGACTTGTGCTGACATTCTAAGAGGTTAAAGGAAGAAATTCAGTCACACTTTAGCAGGCTGATACTTGGAGGAAGAAAGTGACTAGGTGAAGAGGGGGTAGGTCTTCTGTTAGGTTACTTTTTATGACAGTGGATTCTAGAAAACAACAAATAAATTATTGGGGGGGGGCAGTCTAGCCCAAATAAGGATAGGAGTCTAGCCCAAAAAGCAGCAGCTAGGTTCATTGCCTATAAAGAGTCTTTGATGAAACTGCTCAAGCTGTTTATGTTACAAGGAAGTATGCTAGTACAATTTTGAAATGTTTGTATATATATTGATAAATAAACCACAAAAAGTTCAAAGGTTCACGGTGTCTGGAAGCTTTCCTGACTCTCATCTGAACAACCCCAACTACAAAACCTGAATATATTCTTATGCAAACTTTCTCATGGCATTTCAAAGCCTTAGTTCCTTCTGCTAAGATAGAAAACTGGAAGCATCACTTTTGTTTCTGTTTAGAAACAGGAAGTGACATTTTGATGCGTGAGAAAGTATCATCCTAATTGTACTTTTGATGGGATGCTGGTCAGTTTCTTAGGTCATCCTCTTGCTCTTTATGAACTCTACACATTTCTCATAGTCTCCAATGTGTTGTGCTTTGGGAAAGGAGGAGCATTCCAGGTCATGTCTGCTTTCTTTGGTGCTGTGTAAGAAGCTAAGAATTTTCCCACAGGAGCAGACCCATAGGTCTGACAGAATTATCCACTAATGTGTTGTAGAAGCACATGCTGGTACTCTTTGAGGTCAATTTCAAAGGCTAGTGATTTATCCCAGCACATCTCCTTAGTCACTTTTTTGGTGCATTAATTTTTAAATCAAGCCATTTTTAGTTTATTGACAGAGTATTGTCACCTCTTGGACAATTCTTAAGTGTTCCACAAGGTTCCTATTCACTCTAAGCAATAGTGTCTTCTTTTCTTAGTCCTAAATTCTCTCAACTTTCAAGGAATGACCCTCTCATTTAAGTATTCTGGAATTTAGGTGAATTTTTTTCCTAGGATTTTGTTTCTGCGATTTTGAAGATGTCAATAATAGCTTCATTTTAATTTTTCTGGACCAGGAGTTCTTAACCTTTGTCACGGCCCTCTGGCGTTCTGGTGATACCTTTGGACTCCTCAGAGTGCTCTGAGTACATAAAATAGCATACACAGAATTACAAATGAAGCCAATTACCTTGAAATAGATATAATATTTAGTAATTTTACATGCTTTATGAGCCCATCTTTTAGATAAGCTATTCAAATATCTCAGTTATCTCCTCAAATAAGAACTTCTCCAGATTCCATTCATCAGTTTGCTTGTCCTTTGTAAATCTTCTTCACCTACTTTATGTCTTTTTTGAAAGGAACACATTTGCAAATGGAAGCATTGGATTTTATTTGAGAAGATAAAATTTGCTGTTTTATTTCCATTATTCTAGTATTTTATTAGTCTTTTTGATTATAGAAATACATGGGGCTTAGTTTTTGAAAAAAATTGCCTACAATTACCCCAATTTCTTTCTCAAAAGTTCTGATAGTTCCAAGTACATCAGATTTTGGTGGAGTTTGGATTACTTTTGATTAAGTATATTTGCATGTGTGTATATGTGTGTGTGTGTGCGCGTGTGCGCGTGCAAGATAATCTACATTAAGAATGACCTACCACTTTTCTGTCTTGAAAGAATTTTCTGAAATTTGTCAGTGCCTTAGCATTTCTCTGTTCCTAAATAATTTGATATCACTTGACAGTTTTGAATTTTAACATAGATAAAATGCTATGAATATGTTCACTGTTATTATTTTTATGTTAAGCAGCATTTCAACAACAGTATTAGAATTTTTGATTCTGCCTTTAAATGGAGGCATTGATTACTGAAGAGGGGTAGCTCTAATATACAATCTTGACTTGAGGTGATCATTTTTTTCTCTTGAAGAAAATCTAACTCCCAACCAAAGTGACTCGGAACTTAAGAAGCCTACTACACATCTGGGCATGTATATATGTGTGTGTGTCCATAACTGAATTTTTCAAATATGTTCCTTTATAAGTAATCTTTTTTGTTCTATATTAAAGGTCTGGGTTGACTTTATTTGTTCAGTTGTTAAAATTTGATAAATTTTTATTAATTTGATGCATTACAAAAATGAAATATGTTCAAATTACGGGGAAATGATTCCTTTTTGAATCCATGAATACATGAAATATGGAAAATAGAGGGCCAATTCTGGTAGCCTTCACCTGATCTTATATGGAATAAGTCAAGAGACTATAATTCCAACAGTCCCAAATTAGAAAGCTTTGGAAAAAAAATTATTCATCAGGGCTATTGCTTTTTTTAATGATCAGAAAATAATTTTGGTTTCAGTTATTGCTACCTATAAAAAAGACAATTTCAGTTTAATTTTTTAAGTTAATTAGCAGAATATCTTTCTTTATGTTAAGAAAAGACTATTTATGATTTCATTAGCCATATATATTTTATGCTATCAGAACCTGAACTCATTATAATTAAGTGGATAGAACTGGAATATTTTGTTGTAAAATATTATTCAGCATTTTAATCATTAGTAGTTTTCAAATGTATATATTTCATCTGTTGTTAGAATTGTAGGAGGTGGTATGGTGCAGCCTAAGGTTTTCCAAGCCCCATATTCCTGACATCTGATGGAATGTTGGGGTAGAACTAGATTATTAGGTGGCAGACACATTCTATGTGACATGCTTTAAAGGCAACACTGCTTATACCTGGGGAAAAAACAACCCTGAGGTTCAGAAGAAATAGAAAACTTATGCAAAAAGAGCCCTTGGAGGAAAGTTGGACAACAATCTTTAGCGATACAGGTGATTTCTTGTGGTTTTAGATGTCCCTGGATCTCTCTCTCCCCGCCCCCACCTTCTCAAATTTACTTAGTCAACAGATATTTACTGTCAGCTGCTTGTTGAGAAACTCCTAGGGAATGCCCAAGAAGTATAAGACACAGAAATACTGTCTCTGTTCTATATAGTTTGTGATCGAACCAGAGGGATATGATTTACAATACAAAGAAATAACTATAAGAAAAGGTAGAATGGGAAAGCATGGCAAGAGAGGCAAAAGAAAAATACCATGGGGGATTTTCCCTTTGGTAAAATGAGCATATGATGTATTGTGTCCAACAACAATAATGTTTATAAAGTGCTTTACATGTTAACTCACCTGATCCTCACAATGCTGTGGGGTAGGTGCTGTTATCTCCATTTTATAGATAAACAAACGAAGGCACAGAGAAGTTAAGTGACTCACCCAGGATTACATAGCTAGTAATTAATTACTTGAAACAAAATTTGAACACAGAACATCCTGATTGTAAGATCTCATTCTCTCCATTGTGCTGCTTGGCTCTCCTCTTAGTTTCTTATGTGTTCAAATTAAAATACAATCTCTTTGGGTGTGAGAATTTGAGAACAAATTCAAAGGATTTAGTCTGCTAAAAAAACATTAGAGGCAATGAACTGGCTTTTATTCATCATTAAGTCAACACTGCTGAGTAAGTGGCATAGCTAGAACTGTGTCCCTTCGTAATTGATTTTCCAGCCCTATTACGGTAGCTTGTGCTGCATTGCAGGTGCCCAATAAATAACAATTTTATGAATGAATAAAATGCTACAATAAAATAATAGACTGCTGCATCTTCAGTGAAGAGATGTAGAAAATACTTTGGCATCTGACTTTAATTCTACAGAGCAGAAATCAGTAAAAGGTGGGACCCTTTGGCGTGGTAGCCAAAGGATTCAATTATTGAAGTACCACAAAGATCTCACAATAAGTTAATTTTTTCTAGAATATAGTTTCTTGAGGATAGTTTAACGGTGAGAGTACAGTATGCTAGGAAATGATAGGAACTGAATCTGAAATGTATTCTCAAAGCAAGGCATATTGATCATGTAATAATATTTTACTATGAACTCATTTCCCTATAGCATAATAAGTATTTAGCCCCCATAATATATGGCATTATGTGCAAAGTATTGTTTCGTTCCCTTGGGACTTAAGAGTCAAATCTGACAGATTAGATAAGCCATGGAGCAAGGGAAGGGAAAAATATTATGAATTTAAATGAGATGTAGTGCTCTTGAATTGTAAGTCTTTAACAGCCCTAAAGTAACCCAGACCATGTTCAGAATGCTTCAGGAAAATCCTGCTGGAAGGAGTAAATTTTGACTTCTCTTTTGTAGAAGAGTTAGAAATAAGTGAATAATAGATGATGATGAGATGATGTCATTTCCATTAAAAAAAGCTCTCCAGCAAATAACAAACAGCTGCTTCTTCATAACCATGTCTATAACACTCTGGACTGTCTTATTAGCCGTTTTCTTCCTCTTTTTACTTACTTTCCCTGAATTTACCACCTATTGTATGAGCCCTACATTCACACTCTCACCTTTAATTTTGTCTCTAAGGGCCTTCTATAATTCAGTTTCAACTTGCCTTTTACTATCAGATTCTCATTGCAAAGTGGCAGAGTTTTGCCTTGTTAACTTCACCTCTTAGTAACTCATGAATTCCCCAGACGACCTCACCTTTTCCTCTGTTGTCATTTACTTGACCCTTTGATGGCATTTCTATATAGCCAGCTTCCTTGACTTCCCCATTTTGATCACCCCTAAACTACCAACTACTTTTCTTTCAGACTCCACTAATTTCAGACTACCTAGCTTCAGATTCCCTTGTAGCCTCCACTCCCTCCTCAGCTCGCTCTTTGAGAATTTCTACTATTCTTCATGGAGCAGCTTAAGCCCCACTTTCAGCTTTCCTGATCTCCCTAGATGTTAGTGCCTTCTCCCAAATCATCTTGTATTTATTCTTTATCTTCTTTTTGCATGTACCTATGTACATACACATTTTCATGGCTGGCCAGATTGTAAGCTCCTCGAGGTCATGCACTATTTTCAATTTTGTCTTCATATCCTTGGTGCCTCCGGTAGTTCCTGAAACATAGACAGTCCTTAATGAATTTGTGTTGATAGATGGATGTTCTGCTACCAATAAAAAGAGCATTCATGGATAATTTATCTGTGAAAGTGTTGAGGTCTGAGGAGTGCTGGGGACCCCTACCAAGACACTGGGTCCCGCTCAAATGAATTCGATTTAAGCCTTCTTAAAGTTAAAGAAAAACAAAGTTTATTAAAGATTTGCCATATTGGGTTGACTCTTAAGGAGCCCAAGCATTTGTAAGGCTTGTATTCAGAAGCAGATCAGATAGACAATCAGCTATCTCTGAGCTGAATTGAATCTGAGTACCTTCATGGAGGCAAGATGGAACTTAAATATAGAAAAGACTGTAGGAGGGATCTGGGGGGTGGTCTGGTAGTCTAGGGCGATGGGAGGAGGGGTTTAGGGAAGGTCTTGAGGAGAAGTCCAAGGAGGACCTCAATGGGACTGGGGTGACTGGTCAAGGGTGGGAAACAGCTGGAGGCAATCAGGAGATATCAGACCCCAGAGGGTTTGGTTGGGAAGCAGGTGGGGCAATCCAGAGGTAACAGACAATGGAAGGCCAAGCGAGGCCAAAGGCAACAGATTTGAGTATGAAAGGTCAGATTAAGTGTGAAGATTCAAGGGCAGTTCAAAGTCGTTCTCAGAGTCTGAACCCCATCAAAAAGGGTTCTTCCAAACTTGAAAAAACAATAGTGTGAAAGGGGTAAAATGGATAACATAATGTATTTCTTCTCCTTGGTCACAGGTTTATTATTTTCCTGAATGTTCTTTCACTATATTATTTGTTTTAATAGAAATAAATGAGTCTATGAGGTTTTGATATATTGACAATATTAGTAAAACAGTGTCTCTCAGGATCAGGTATCTGTTTATTTTTTTCCCTCAGAAAAATGGCCTTACATTATTATATATGTAAAAACATCTTTTATACCCCACTACACAAGTTTACTTCACTCTATCCCCTTTATCCTCAAAACATTTTTATAAGCTCTATTGGTGATTTTTTTTAAGGCAGCTAGGTGACATAGTGGATAAAGTGCCAGTCTTTCTGAGCTCAAATCTGACCTCAGACACTTACTAGTTATGTGACGTTGGGCAAGTCACTTAACCCTATTTGCTTCAATTTTCTCTACTGTAAAAAACGGACTGGAGAAGGAAGTGGCAAACTACTCCAGTATCTTTGCCAAGAAAATCCCATGTGAGGTCATGAGGAGTCAAACTGCTGGTGAATCTCAAGATATAAGCTAAAAATGATATGGTTAAAAACTCATGAAAGACTATTTTCACTGATTAAGTAGATTAGAAATAACACTAGTTTGCATTTTATGTAGTGTTTTTTGCCTTCTAAAACAATACCAATTTATATTGGGAGGAGAAGGGAGATTGATTTAACCTGGGATTTCTTAATAGTAGGAAGTTCCCAGTGTGGAAACTCCCTCTACTGATGCAAATTAACAACTCAGTTTGAGGGTTTTATAGGGCACTGAGAGGTTATGACTTGTTCATCATCACACAATCATGAGGTCAGTGTCTGACGCAGGCCTTGTATTCAGGTCGGAAATTAGAGTTTTTCTCACTTTAAAGCTAGTTATCTGCTCTGCCACGCTGAATATCCGATATACATGTACTTGAGAAAGTACATCTCAGAACAGATATTGTAGGCATTATATACCTCTCTGTGATCACATTATATTAACCACATTTATCCTTAGGTCTGGTATTACTCTCCTCCTTTTACAGATGGGAAAACTGAGTCCCTGAGAGGTTAATGTGAATTATTATGTTCATATAGTTAGTGATAGAACTCTGCAAAGTACTTCTTATCCTGACACGATGACTCTCTTTCTACCAGATTGCAGTACCTATTAAAATACTAAATACTGAATTACAAAAGTACTTTATCAAAATACTAAAGTATACATTTTTAGAAAGAGTTTTCAATGGATAATTTCTCTAGTACAGGGAACAAAGTAAAAAAAAAATGGTCAGAGAATTTATTTTTTTTAACCAGGTTTCTTTATCTTTCTCCAACATTAGTCAAACAAAAATCTGACAGTGAGCAATATAATTGTTCTCTGCTTATGTTTTGGGAAATGAACATTTAATCTCTGTTTTGCCCTCACCTATCCACTGTGAGAGGAGAATGCAATTCTACTCACAAAACCTCAATGATATCTTCCTGTTGTCATTAGCCATTGAGTAGATGACACTGTTTTAAGCACCACTGACTTATAAAATAAATAAAAGAAACAGTTCCTGTCTAGATATGTGAGAGCTTAATGTGGCTTGCATATATTCTTCACATATAAAGGAAAAGAGTCATTTGAACACTATTTTAAAATTTCATCAGTCTTCAGTGTAATGCATTTTTGCAGAACTTGTATACCGCTAAGAATGAATTGGTTGAATACCCAAGAATATTTTCCCCTACAGTTTGCAACAACTGATATTTTATCGAATAAAATATTTCACTAGCACACATTGCTATATATTATATATAGATTATGTAGATATATATAATGTATTGTACACAATACATTATATATAATTATATAAATATGTGCTATATAATATAATTGATGTTATATACTGATATATGTAATTGAATATTATTTTTTACCATTTTTAAAGAAACATACACAAACAGTCCAAGATTTCACTGGTTTTATTCATCCCAGCTCTAAGATTAGTAAGATTGTACTTGTTGACTGTGCTTTTAAATTTTCAGTCAGTTCTTTGAAGATGAGAAATGTTTTGTTATATAAAAGCAACAAGTTATAGTTGAGGTTGATTAGAGCATATTACTTTAAAAATAGAACAATATTTTATCTACAACAAAAACTTTATGTTTGAGAAAGGAATATTTGGTTTTAAATGTAGCTTTATTGCTTGCCAAATGAATTTTTAAAAAAATATATAAATAAACTAAGATTGTTAACAGCCAAAAAGATACGCCCTGAAGGACTCTGACATGCGTAGTAGGCAGGTATTCTCCCTGTTTTCTCACCTACAAGCTGATTCCACGCTCCCTAAAAGAATGCCAACAGTTGGCAAATGGCCAAACATCTTCTCCAATCACATGCCTAATTTTCCTGTTGTAAGCATTATTCCCAAACCCATACTGGTGCTTACTCCAGTGCTATAAAACTAAAGTCCTTTCAACCCCTACCTGCCAAGGATAAAACTTCAAAGGATTGCTGAAGCTTACAGGATAGACACAGTGATAATCAGATTAAGGGAACCATTCCTTTCCTTCATTAACAGAGATCTGTTCAACCAAGGCTGAAGGTTTGGGGTAGGGTGGGGAGGATGTATTTATTTTTCCTACCAGAAATAGAGAGAGGAAAACTCTACTTCCCCTCCCAATTCCTGTCTTCCCCTTCAGTTCCTCACTTCCCAGCAGACAATAGAAGCTCCTACAGACCCTTTCCCTGAGCTCCTCTCCCCTCTCCCCCACCTCCCTCCTCTTCCTCCTCGCTACTATCTCACACTGATTTTCCTGACTAACTCAGGCTGCAGGCACAGATTTGTCAGAACCATTCAGTTGAGACTGATTATGATTGCAGCAGATGGGCTGGATTTGACAGCCCCGATCCTAAGCAGTTTCTTATGGGGGGGCTGGGGACAGGAGGGGAGGGGAAGGGGGTAGGGGGCGGGAATTAATGGGCCAGAGTCACAGAGCAGGATCACACACAGAGCATCCCCAGCCGGGCGCTCTCTTGATCTGCTCTTTAAGCTCTCGTCCCCAAGGAAAGTGGCACCTCAAAGCCGAGTGGCCCTCCCCAAACACATGTTAAACGTCCCACAGCCCGAGAGGGAGAGGAGAAAGGGGAGGGGGGAGAAAAAAAAGAGCCAGTGAAGCACAACAAAGCGGAAGAGGCGAGAGGGAGCGAGAGAGGGAGAGGTTTCCCTGTCTGCGGTGGCGGCGGAGAGAGCCAGGGGGCCGGGGCCGGGCCGGGCTGGGCAGCTGCTGCCAGGGCTCGCTCAGGCTGCCGCCGCCGCCGCCGCTGCTGGCGGCCGTGCGCTCTGGACATGGGAAGTTTGGCAACTCCCGGCTCTCCTGCCAGCGCCTCGCCTCCCCAGACTTTATAGGATTACAGTGTCTGCCCCTGGCTGGAGCGCTCCCCCACTCCACTCCCGGCTTCACAATGTTTCAGCGCAGGCCAGGTAAGGAGCTGGATCCGTGTCCCTCTGCCTTCCTCCGTCCTACCTAAGGCTCTCCCCCGCCTCTGCCCCAGCCCTCCATCTTCCTTCTCTCCCTTCTGGCCTGTGGCCTCCCTCTCCTCTCCACCGGCCCCCGCGTCCTCCCTTGCCCCCATCCCTGGAGCCCTTCCGTTCGCACTTTTCTTTGCAGAGTCCCCTCCCCTCTCTCCTCTCTCTCCTCCCCTCCCCTCCTCCCTCTCTCGTGGCTCTCCTCCTTCCCTCTCGGTCTAAGACCGGCCGGATCTCATCTCCACTCCATCTACCAGTGCCCGACTCCTTTCCCTCTTACCACGCAAGGGGGAGAGTTGAGAGATGGCCTGAGGTCCCTAGTCTTTGCCTTCGTTATTTGAGGGTCGTGATGGCTGTGTGTGTGTGTGTGTGTGTGTGGTTCTCCCAAGACCCCACTCCAGCGAGCTGTTTCCATCTCTGCCCAGGCAAGAGTTGCCCTTTCCTCGTTCTCCACCTGTGGGTCCTTGCTTTGACACAGAAAGCCTGTTAAAAATCTGGAAACAAAAATGGAAACAAACGCACGTGTCTGTGCGTTTGTGTCTTTATGCGCACTCACACATGAACCTTCATTCGAGGGGGCACATCCCACACAACAGAAAGAGGGCGCGGAAGAGTCAGATCCTCACGGGGGTGGGGGAAGTGGAGGAGGAGCTCCCCAGGTGACTCTGGTGCCACCCAGGCAGAGCAGTGGGCTGCTCCTTCCCCTTGGCATGGCCCTTGCTTTATGAGGACTTTAGATGATGAGGAGAGGGGGAGATGGAGAGTAGGAAGATTTGACTGACTGGTTGAGGCGGGACCAGAAAGCGCTGTGGAGTAAAGGATCTGGGAACTCCCTTCCAGATGCTGAAGGGCCTGCTGCAGCTAATCCATTCCTGCTAATAACACACCTCCTGCGCCCTCGTTTTCCCATTGACCTGTCACTTCCTGGGCTCTATTCTCTGCCACCCCCTACTCCAGGCCTTCCTCTCCTACACCCCTACTACCCACCCTGTAATGAGTGTGTGCCCTGTTGCTACTGGCAACTGCATGTACCGAATTGCTCTGCACCCTTAAGCAGCTTAATGCTGATTGATGGCCCAGAAATATGATCTTTTTCTTTTCTTTTCTTTCCTTTTTTTTTTTTTTTGAGAGACAGAGAGAGGGAGAACCAGGAGCAGTCTGTGCACCGGCTCCCCTGCTGAGCAGTGATAGTGACCTTAGTGGTAGCCCACTAGCCTTCCCACCTCCTGCCCGCTCAGATTTATTCCTTCCCCATTCCTTTTCCAGCAGAGAAGGGACCGATTAGAATATTCTGATCTCTCAGATTAAACCCAGTGCCTTCGTTTGTTATCTGGCTGGTTTCTCTCAGCGACAGTCTGCAGCCCCTGAGCTTCCTTTCCTATTCTGGATCATAACTGCTTCTGTTGAGTCAGATAAATGTGGCTTTTCCTCACCCCACTCCTTTCCTTTCCCCCCACCCATTCTTTCTCTTCCCCTTGTGATTTGACTTCTGTGTTTCTGAAACTACCCTCTACTGACCCAGAAAGATTTTTTCAACCTTTCTGGAAACTGTTTTCCAGAAATAGTCATTGCAGAAAATCTACTATTTTCAGTCCTCTGCCCCTCTCCCCCATTCCTTTACTCTAGTTAGTAACTTCTTTTTTCTGTCTTTCCCCATACCCCCCACAGTTCTTGTAAGAAAATACTTGATAAAAATTCTAAGTCCTGATGTTTTTGCTCTCAATTTTTGTGTCTGCTCTCCACTCCTCCTTATCTTTTGAAGTGGGATTCATGTGTAAGCTATAATGATGAAAGCACCCCTCCCCCAATCTATAGCAGTGTAAGAACCATTGCTACTTTTGGAAAACCTCATGTACAGACTTTTTAGAACTGGTAGAAAGAAGTGGTGGTGTGAATCTTATCCGCTCCCTCAACTTCTATACTGTCTGTCAGTCATGTAAATTAACCTGCCAAGTTCTTTCTGCTTTGGGAAAGAACTTGGAAAATCATGCTGGTAAACATTTTAACCCCATGTGTAGCACCTGCATCAGCCAGGATATCTTGCTTTCTTCTTTAAAAAAAATGTAATAGAGAATCCAGAAAACATAGCTTATTCTGTAGTCATTCCTATTTAACCAAAAAGAAAAGGGGGGAGGGTTGGGATTTTGAGTCACCACAAAGCTATTATAACAAAGAATATAACTTTCTGAAGCAGATTATGAGATAGTTTGAGGAATGCAGCTGGGAGTAAGTTACTGGACAGGCATGTAAAAGGCACATTATAAGGAAGACATAATGGGCAGAGATGACATCCATAGAAAACCAAAGATGATCCTGAAAGCTTTCCCATGTTTATAAATTATTGCATTAGGTTAAGATCCCCTGCCCCAGTTTACAGTAGAGAAATCTGGGCTTTTGGATCCATCAGTGGCACTAACATGGAATAAAACATTATATTGAAGATGCCTTGAGCCCTGGCAAATGAAACAAAATGAATAGGATATGTATGGTGTATCTGTCACAAGGCCTTCTTGTGGAATTTGCAAAGCAGGATACATAGCATTTGAAAAATGTTGCAATTTTCAGTACTTCATAGCTTAAAAAATGAGAGAATACACTGTGAAGAAAGACATGGTGGGGACAATTTTTCTCCATTACATCAAAAATAGGACATCTCTCTTACTTGACAGAATGTCATAAAAGGGTAGATGCTTCCTCCTTAGAAAAGGAATCTACAGAAGGCCTTCCCATAGCTTTACTTATCTTCTGTTTTTTTCTTCAGCATGCATGCATTTCTGCTCTTTCCTTGACTCGCACAGCTGTGAATACCACTCTTGGCTATATTTTGCAAATGGTTTGCAGAATACCAGCTGATGATTATAAATTCTGGTTTATAAATGAGGGTTGGGGAGAAAGAGGTGGAATGCTAATACCCTTGTTTATCGTTTTGAAAAGTTTACTAAAGGAATTTTAAAGAAAGGCAGTATTTCAGAGAAAGTGATTTATATCATGAGAGATAGCTACATACATTGGTAGATTATAGATAAGCTGTAAAAGTAAACATAAGGGCATGGTCTGTTATTGTGGGAGACTATGGAGATACAGAGGGACCTTTCTACTGCTTCATACTATTAGAATACTTTGTTGTCTTTTTTGTTTAGCAGAAGTTTACTTAAGTCATTCAGCTTTACTTGGAGACTTCATATTTGCTAACCAGTTTGTTTTCATTTAATGCTAAGTTTAAGAGTAAGGACTAGTGTCAAGTCAATGAAAATATACTTGAGCTGTCAGATCTAATGTGGAGTTTTCAGAAGTGATTGGAGGATGGTGACGGAGTCCCTCCAGCAATCTCCCTTCTCCTAAGAGGCAGCTAGGTCACCCAATAAACAGATCACTGGGCTTGGATTCAGCTCAAATTCAGTCTCAGACACGTACTGGCTGTGCAGCCCTGAACATTCACTTAACCTCTGTGTCTCCAAGTCTCCTCAACTGTAAATAACAGCTCCTACCTCCCAAGGCTCAGAGTAAGTGCTTAGAAAGATATCTGTTATTATTTTTTCTTAATCTTCTCCTCCTCCTCTTCCTCTTCTCTTTGTCCTCCTTTTACTTCATCATCATCATAATCATCATCTTCTTCTCCTCCTTCTTCTACTTTTACTTCTTAATCATCTGCTCCTTCTTCTCTTCCTCTTCGCTCACCTTCATTATCATCTTCTTCATGAACATCATCTCCTCCTCCTCCTTTTTCATCATCATCATCATCATCATCATCATCATCATCATCTTCTTATAACTCTTTCTCATCCTTCTCCTCTTCCTCTTTTCCTTCTCCTCATTCTTCTCTTCATCCTCATCCTCTAAGACAATAATTTGCTGGAAAGATTTCTTGGCAAATCACGTAGGAACTATAGTGGTTAGGCAGCGATGCAAACATTTCCACTAGACCCTGGTTTCCAAGATGCCCTACTTGTAGGTTCCACCATATGGGCACCATGCACTATGCTCTTAGCCTTCGCTCTGCTGTGATCCTTAGAGGAAGAGAGACTTTCTGTGCTGAATAGTGTCCATGAAAGTTAATGTTGTGTCAGTAAAAGCTGGTGAATCTGATTAATTATAATAGTCTCAATTCTGGGAAGCAGATGATGAGACATCCTTTCAACTCTCAAAAGAGGTGGAGGAATGTCACATACACTATCAAATTTGGTTACTGTGTCTATTGTTTTCCAATAACTTTTATTCAGCGTTAGAAGGGAGGACTAAATGGGAGAGGATAGATCAAAAAATAAATGATATAAAAACAAACATCAATAAAAACACATTTTTAAAAAAAACCTAGTTGGAAAAGAGAAGAAAAAACTCAGATATTGAAGGTTTGATTCTTTCCTTGATTGAAATTTCCCAGTTTCCTTTCGTGGCTGTATAGTGTTCTTCCCACCCTTTCAGTAAGTATCCTTATCCTTGCCCTTCACATTCAGAACAACCAAAAGATAAAAACAACAACAAAAAGTGCTTATAAATGAGGAATTGCAAGATAAAAAAACGTATTTAAAGGGGAACTGAACGTTGCTTCTAGCAGAAGTGGCACATGTTGAGATTAGTCCTTCCACATTTGTGAAAAATCATGACCTAGTTTAAGGAGGACTAGGTCATCCCCTGTCAATCTAGGGCATAGAACCGTGTTCCTGAAGGGTAGATTAGGACTAACTTCCTTTTCAAGTTTCTTCATTAGGACATTTAAACTGAAGTTGTCATCATTGAACTGTTTCTGAGTCACTGATGGTTAAATTCAGTTCAGTTCAATAAACTTTTATCAAATGCTTATAATGTAGATGGCATGATGGTAGGGGCTTGGAGATAGAAATTAAAGAAAAAAAAAGCTGTGCCATTGGTTGAGGAACTTACAGTGCTATGTGAGAGGCAAGTTGGATACAAATAAATACAAAGTAACTTCTCTTTGTCTCCCACATTGTTCATCTCAGTCCTTTACATATATTAGCTATTTGAGAAGGGCCTTCTTGATGGATTAGATTGCACTATAGCATGAAGAAAAGCTTACTGTAGGTAATGGTATCCGAGCTAAGCTTGAATGGCTAAATGAAGCATCCAAACAGGCATCCGAATGACCTCTTATAAGCTGCATATGGTAAGGGTTATTATGAAAAAGGATCTATCAGTAAAGACATATTTGGTAACAACAAGTAAATCTGTTTTGGTAGATAGGTCAAGTCAGAAGCCAGATCATAAGGGATTGGGAAATATTGGATAATAATGGGTAAAAGCTGCTTATGGAGAAAATATTTATAGGAATTTGGTAATGAAAAGCAGGATTTCCCAACAATGCCTATGTCCACACAGCCTCTATTTTTTTTTTTTTGCTTACCAGTTTTTGATTAAATTTTTTTTAAATCAGTAAAATTTTATATCCTCTCCCTGCCATCCCATTCCTAATTGAGAAAGAAAGAAAAAGCCCTTGCTATAAGCCTCCACAGTCAAACAAAACAATCTTATGCATTAAAAGTGTATCATCCTGCCGCCTCCCCCAAAATGTCTCCATGATTCATCTCTCTTACAAGGCAATGGATAGCGCATGTCATCAAAGATCCCCTAGGATACCTGGTTGGTCATTATGTTTATCACAATTCTAAAGTCTTTCAAAATTGTCATTATGCTGTTGTAGGACAAATTGTTCTAATTCTGTTCACTCTGTATCAGATCCTCTAAATCTTCTCAAGATTCTTTTAAAAATGGTCCCCTTCGGGAAAGGAATCTCAGAAGTCAAGTAACTGGCTGGGAAAATGCCTAGAAAAAGGAAGAAAAATAAGACTTTAGAGAGTTTTTTCCAACAAATGCAAATGATCCCGACCTTCGGATCTGATGGGGAGGACGAGAACATATTTTTCCCATCAGGAAAAGATGTGGAGGGCGGGGCCTCAGTACCCCAGACACCCCAGGGGGGTGTTGGGTGGGCTCAGGCCTTGGAAGAGCTTAAAAGGATTTTGAAAAGCAAGTTAGACAGGTGGAGGAAAGACTGGGAAGAGAAATGACAAAGATGCAAGAAGAGTATGAAAAAAAGGTCAATATCTTGGTAAAGGAGACCCAGAAAAATGCTGAGGAAATTAACACCTTGAAAAATAGGCTCACTCAATTGGCAAAAGAGGTTCAAAAAGCCAATGAGGAGAAGAATGCATTCAAAAGCAGAATGAGCCAAATGGAAAAAAGAGGCTCAAAAGCTCACTGAATTTAATAGTTCTCTCAAAATTAGAATGGAACAGATGGAGTCTAATGACTTTATGAGAAACCAAGAAATCACCAAACAAAACCAAAAGAACGATAAAATGGAAGAGAATGTGAAATATCTCATGGGAAAAACAACTGACCTGGAAAATAGATCAAGGAGAGACAACTTAAAAATTATGGGACTACCTGAAAGCCATGATCAAAAAAAGAGCCTAGACATCGTCTTGCATGAAATTATCAAGGAAAACTGCCCTGACATTCTAGGACCAGAGGGCAAAATAAGTATTGAAAGAATCCATCAATCACCACCTGAAAGAGATCCAAAAAGAGAAACTCCTAGGAACATTGTGGCCAAATTCCAGAACTCCCAGCTCAAGGAAAAAATCTTGCAAGCAGCTAGAAAGAAACAATTCCAGTACTGTGGAAATACAATCAGGATAACCCAAGATCTAGCAGCTTCTACATTAAGGGATCGAAGGGCATGGAATAGGATATTCCAGAAGGCAAAGGAACTAGGACTGAAACCAAGAATCACCTACCCAGCTAAACTGAGTATAATACTTCAAGGGAAAATATGGTCTTTCAATGAAACAGAGGACTTTCAATCATTCTTAATGAAAAGACCAGAGCTGAAAAGAAAATTTGACTTTCAAACACAAGAATGAGAGGAAGCATGCAAAAGTAAACAGCAAGGAGAAGTATTAAGGGACTTACCAGAAATGAACTGTTTGCATTCATACAAGGAAGGACAATATTTCTAACTCTTAAAACTTTTCAGTATCTGGGTGGTTGGTGAGACCACACATACACATGTACACGCATGCACACACATACACACATGCATTCACATGCAGAGACAGACAGCACAGATTGAACTGAATAGGATGGGACCATACCTTAAAAGAAATTAAGGTAAATGGTGAGAGAGAAATGTAGTGAGAGGAAAGAGGGGGAAATGGAAGGGGGTAACTATATGTCATTTAAGAGGCAAGTAGGAGATGTTTTTAGTGGAGGGAAAAAGAGGAGAGCTGAGGAAAAACAAACAAACAAACAAACAAAAGTTTACCCTCATCACATTTGACTAAACGAAGGAGTGAAATGCACACTCATTTTGGTATGAAAACCTATCTTACAGTATAAGAAAGCGGGGGAGAAGGAGATATTGGGGGGGGATGATGGAAGGGGGGAGGGCAAAGGGAGGAGGGAGTAATTGAAAGTCAACACTTGGGGAGGGACAGGATCAAAGGACAGAAGAGAAACAATGAGGGGCAGGTTAGGAGGGATGGCAATTCAGTTAGTCTTACACAACACGAATATCAGGAAGGTCATTTGCAAAGCTACACAGATATGGCCTATAATGAATTGCCTGCCTTCCCAAAGGGAATGGGTGGGGAGGGAGGGATGGGGAGAATTTGGAACTCAAAGTTTTAGGAACAATTGTTTAGTATTGTTGTTGCAACTAGGAAAGAAGACATACAGTTAATGAGGAATAGAAAGTCATCTGGCCCTACAGGAGAAAAGAGAAGATAGAGGCAAGGGAAGGGAGGGATGACAGAAGAGAGGACAGATTGGAGATAGGGAAAATTAGATTGCTTGGGGTACTGGGGTGGGGAGAGGGGAGAAAAGGGGAGAAAATTTGGAACCCAAAAATTTGTGAAAATGAATGTAAAAAGCTAAATAAATAAATTTAAAAAAAAATGGTCCCCTTCATAATTTCTTACAGAACAATAGTATTTGAGAAGCTGAGTGGTATATTGGGTGAGATGACTGACCTGGAATCCGGAAGACCTGAGTTCAAATTTGACCTCAGACACTTAACTAGATGTGTGACCCTTGCCTAATCACTTGACTTCTGCTTGCCTCAGTTCATCTGTAAAATGGGAAGAGTAATAATATTCATCTTTCAGGATTGTTCTGAGGATCAAAAGAGATAATTTATTGTAAAGCACTTATAATACTTCCCAGTACATAATAGGAGAATTCAGTGCATAATAGCCTTTAATAAATATTGATTAATTCCCTTGTCTTCCCATTCTTCTTATAAGATCATCAAGACGTACTATTGCCAGCTCTCCAAATAATCTTTCCCTCAGAACTTTGATGAGAGGCTGCGTGTATCATCTCCCCATATTAGAAATTAAGTGGTTTATTCTTGTTTAATCTATTATGATTGTCATTCACGTTCACGTTTACCTTTTTTAGGTTTCTGCTGACTCCTCTGTACTTCAGGGCTTATACACAACTCTGATCTTTTCAGTAGGATTGCCTAGAAGTCCTCTATTTCATTACAAATCTGTTTTTTTCTCTTTGGGATTACATTCGGTGTTACTGGGTAAATAATTCTTGATTATAGGTATATATCCTGTGCCTTCCAGAATACTTAGTATCAGGCTTTCCTTACAAGTATATTCTTTATAGTTGCATTTTTGCCCTTTGGTTCTGAGAGATGTGGGCTATTTTCTTTAAATATTTCGTGAAATATAATAGCTAAGTTCTTTTCTTTTTGCACATGACTCTCAGATGGTCCGCTGATTCTTAATTATTTTTTCTTCTTGATCTATTTCCTCTGTCAATTGTTTTTTCCTTATAAGATGCTTGAAATTTTCTTCTTTCTCAGTATTTTGACTTTGTTTTGGCTTTTAATATTTCTTATTGTTTAATAGCATCATTTATTTCTCTTTGATTCATTCTAATTTTTAGGGAGTTTTTTGCTTAGGCAAAATTTTGTACCTCAATTCAAGCTGTTAATTTTTTTTCCAATTCTTTCTTTCTTTTTAATTTTTTTCTCATATATATATGAGACATATATATGTACATATACATGTATACATATATGTACACATACAATACCTATATACACATGTGTGTATGCATTCATATATGTATGATATAACTAAGATTGAATTTATATTAAAACCTAGTATATCATCCATATTTCACAAAAGTCAGTTTTTTTTTAATTTAGAAGAGAATTTTATCCTTTCAAATCTTATTCTTATTTCTCTTTATCCCATTTCTTTTTTCCTCTGGAATTTTATTTTCTTGAACTCTACATAATTCAATTATTATATTTCTATTTTAACCATGAATGACAAACACTTTAATTAAACTATCTGTATTTCTTTCCTTTTTTGAGTCATTGAACAATTAAATAGTTCCTATTTTTCCAAATTTTCATAAATTATGCTTTTGATTCATTGGTTATAGATTTTCCCAAATTCCAATGCTGTAACAATAATATATGTTATTTGACTTGAATTTTCTATGAATAACCATAGAGTTAAAGAATATGTTTTATTTCTCCAGGGAAATTTATATCGTAGGTTTAATAACAGCATGAGCTACATGCTTGAATGCATTTCTACCATGAAAATTGTTATAATCAAGACTATCTAAATGAAAATATTCTCTTCATCATCACAGTCTCCACCATGGCATGTTTTGCCTCATTCTCTTATATCCTATCCATTCTACTAGGATGTATGCACCATTTTAAAAAATTCCAGCAAAATTTACAACCAAAAGTTACAATTTATTTCACCTATTTGGGTGTCAGTTTTTAGGATTAAGTGTCTATCCTAAATCTTTTTCTTTCTTCTATCCTATTAAACTGGGCTAGACATCCTAAAGGTATCCTGGATACTTCCTATAGTTCTATCCAGTAGAGCTAGAACCTAGACTGACCCCAAGCAATTCAATAACCTCTTGCTTTCGTCTTACCAGTACTCCAGCCCCCTCCAGAGTAAGAGAAAAGTCTCAAACTAAAGGCCCTTCACCACTAATGATATAGAGACTCAGTGGTCCCCCTGATCCAAAAGGCCAGCTGCATCTCAGTAGCCTTAGAAAGTTCTTCTAGAGCCACTGTTATTTTAACCCCTTCATGCCTTTTAACAAAAATCCTACAACTGGTCTTGTAATACGTGCATCTAAGGTGAAGGAAGGACAGAAATGGATATCTGTAACTATCTCTTCCTCAGGTTGAAATACTCTTTTATTTCCTCTCGAAACTCCCCTTTCCAATAGCTGTACTCTTGTATTTGCTGTGTGCCAAGAAGTTGGCCAGTAATTGACTTTTGGTCATAGCAACCTATGGAACTATCTCTTTGGGCGTAGAGTGGAGTGAATGCTCATAGTTACGAAATCACAGATCTTTTGAAGTATTGAAGAAATAATTATCACTATACTTCAGACTAATTATATCTCTCCTTGTGCCTTGTGACTCAGTGTTTTCCAGGACCAATTGCAGAAACTATATGGGGCAAACAGTTATTATCTTGAACATCATTTAGCAAGTTTCTACATTAGCAACTTAATTGAACCAAAGGGCAACATAATACCTCATATATAGGTATTTCATAAGTATCTTTAAAATTGAATTGAAAATTTATTGCATACCAGGTACAGCTGGGCACTTCTGTGTGGTATGATCTCTAAAATATGGTCCTTGAACAAAATTAGCTTATAATCAAAGCACCATACAAAGTGGTTTATAAAGGAAGTAACAGACCAAAATTGATTATTTAACAGAGTTTGTAAAGGAAACAAAATAAAATTACTTCAGTTTAAAATCACAATACTATAAATATTACAAAGCCAAACAAAATGGAAATAATAGAATCATTTGAGTGAGGAGAGTTAGGTTAGGTAACAGATATTATCAGATGACTTTCTGGAGATGATATTACAGGTGTTATTTTCCTTTTGCTACAGGGCAGTTTTTCATTATTACAATTCAATATCATCATTGTTTTGGACTTTCCCTCCCTTCTATGCCTTGTTTACTGTGCTTAGATTCCTGAGAGAGTAGGTAGTCAGTGTGCTTCATAATTGGAAAGTAATAGAGTCAGAAGAAACACATAAAGCAGCAGTGGTACTCAAAGTGTGATCTGAAGACCCCTGAGGATCCCTAAGAGCCTTTCTAGGTGTCCACAATATCAAAACTATTTTCCTAATAGTACTAAGACATTTTGATTTCTAATATAATAAAAATAAATTGATGTAGCATATATAAATACAATTTCTCGAGGCTTGTGTTTTTAATTTTTAAGAGTATAAAGGGATCCTGAGATCGCCCCCCCCCCAAATTGAGCACTACTGTTCATTCTTGGAACTGAAAGGAAATGAGTTTACAGTTATAAGTTTGGGCGACAATTGCCAGTCAGTCTTAAAATTCAGTGTGTGACATTTTAATTCAGCATGGCAATTGATAACTACTATAGCCACAATATAATTTTTCACAGCTCTCATGGAGATCAATCCCAGATTTTGTCTGTTATACTAAAGTACTGCTTACTAAATTTGGGTATAATTTTAAATGTAACAGGGGCAGCATGGTATAATGGAAAGAATACTGACTAAGAAACCATCCATTCATTCAAGAAACATTATTAATGATAATAGCTGAGCTAAACATTGGAAATATACAAGACAACATGAAAAACAGGCCCTGCCTTCAAGGAGCTTGCATGCTACTAATGAATGGAACTTTACATGAATAAGTAAGTGCAAAATAATATGAGCAGGGAGAGATTCATGTGACCTAAATTTTTTTTCCTAGCTTTTTCAATGATTTGTTATGTGAAACTGGTCAAAGTAATTTTGATTCTTTGTACCTCATCTTTGTCATTTGCAAAATTGAAATAGGACACGTATAACATAGGGCTGTTATGAGAATAAATGTACCAATACATGGTATGTCACTTTAAAAAGTGGAAATTACTATATGCATGAAAGAAGATACGCATTTTTTATTAACCTATCATTTTCATAATCATTTCTTACACATATCACTCCCTATAATCCTGAATTATTTTTGATATTTGAAATATGTCCAGGTTTTTCAGTGAAATAGCCAGCAGAGTTCATTAAAGTAGTGTGTGGATGGAATTCCAGCTTAGTTAATGAAGATGTCAATCAATGCCATCAACTTAACTTTGATCCCTGCTGCATGCTTGTGATTAGGTCAGATACTTAGTAGCCTGGTACTCTTGCCTGTTTTATAAATGTTCTACCTGTGTCAAAATCTTTCTAGATAGATCATTGAGTTAATTTTAGTAATAAAATTTCATAATTTCAATAGACTTTATCTCATATTTTTAGCAAAACCAGATATATTAACTTCAGTTCATTTCATTCTAACACTCAAGGGGTGACAGTTCTCTGAAAATAAATCAAGTTGTTCTTGGATGATTCTTCTCATCTTGCTATAAATATAAATTACTTAATGTTCTTTTTTTGATAAATTCATAAGAAATGGTCTTCCCTCATCATGTTTGTGAGGGCTCCTACTTTAATGGGATGAATGGGGAAAATATAACAAGTATAAAAATAAGTATGCTACCAGGGACATAGCCATTTTGCTGTCCATAAATGAGGAGGATCCTTTATAGTTGTCTTTTGTCTAAGATTTGAGTGTTTTTGAAGGCCAGTCTGTTTCTGGATAGTCTATAGGTATTTTCCATATCTCCTAGATTTTTTGCCACAGCCCCATTTCAAATATTCTGTCCCTTTTTCTTCTTCTAAATCCATGGATCCGTAGGCAAATAACCAAATGACTCTGGTTAAAAAATTGTGTCACAAACATTGACACCCACAAAAGAGACATGTTGTATATTATCTGATATGTCATGTGGGTGTGTATATAGTATGTATCTGTCATGGAACATATAGTAGTTGGGATCTTTGTGCTGTTTCTTATTAATGAAGCCTTCAAGCACCATGTTACATATTTTCATAACAAAGCTTGAATGATTGCAGAAATGAAACAAATTGTCCTATTTTTTTTTTGCTTAGAAACTATTCACCATATGTGTAGAATGAATACACTTCTCTTGCAATCACCATAAAACAAAAATGTTTCATCCTCTTATTTCAAGTAATATAATGGAAACAAATATATCTATCTCTCTATCTATATCTGTATAGATAGATTTATAGGAAACAAATGATTTCAAAATAGAATACTTAGAAGAACTCTGGATATAAAAATTCCTTCCATGAATATAAGTGATAGTTCCTTGATGACTTAATAAGTTCTGTAGATTAGAATTGTAGAATTTAAAAGCTCATATTAGTGCCAATGGAAGGATTTGAATTCTGGTCTTTTAAATCTGTTGTATTCATAAGGTCATAGATATAAGGCTGCAAAAGACCTTAAAGGTCATCTAATCCACACCCCTCTTTTTACAGACAAATAAAATAAGACCCAGGTAAGAATAATGACTTACTTAAATAATAAGTGATAAATGTAGTTTTTGGACCCATATTCTCCGGCTAAAAATCAACTCTTCTTCCTAGTATTGTCAACAAAGCAAAAGAACTACCATATCCACGTAAAGTCCATGTTAATGGTATTTGTCTCATGCATGTTTAGGAAGGAGAGTAACAAGCATTTGGTTAAGTGTCTTCTTTGTGGGAGGCACTGTGTTAAGCACTTTACAAATATTATCTTATTTGATCCCTATAACAGCCGTGTGAGATATAGACATTATTGTTATCCCCATTTTACAATTAGGAAAACTAAAGCGGAGATTAAGTGACTTGACCAAGGTAGCAGTAAATAACTAAGACCACTTCTGAACCGAGGCCTTCCTGATTTCAGGCCCTCTGCATTATCTACTACTGCAACACGTAGGGCCTTCGAAGATACTAAAGTGACTCAGTGTCTCCCTACTTGTAAATCTGGACTTATATAACTAACTATATGCTAATGAGACTAGAATTTTTATAATTTTTCAAGAATTTGACTGCAGTGCTCATTGGAAAGGTGTTGAGGGGGATCAAAGTTTATGTCATCAAACACATTGGCACCTTCACAGTTTTCCTACGTCAGGAACCTCATTGAGAATGGCAATTGGCATACTGGGGAGATCACTCAAATGTTGTTTCTATTAGTATCAAATCCATCCCTTCCCTAGAGGTGTGGAGTATATAACCCATTATAATAGGGCCAGCCAATTTGTGTGGGCCAGATTATTTGTGCGCAGATTCCCTGAGGATCCCATGCATATTTGTTCTCCAGCACCTCATTTGACATAATCTCTGTTAATTTATCCAGTTTTCCTGTTGTCTGTGAACTGAGTCCCATAGGATCATAAAAAATAATTCTTTTTGTGAGTCCTAAATAATGGGGATTATCTTTATTCTATTTTATTAGGAAATGTTCTTTTTAAAAAAATGTCTTGCATATGCATATAAATTGAATTCCCCAATAAATGACTTTGTCTTTTTTATGGTCTTATAAAAACTGTTTTTTAAGCACGTAATCTTGAAATCTTAATTTAGGGTCATTTTGAATAATCTTTTTCTCCCTAATATTCACCCTAATATCAGTTAGACTTCAACATTTTCTTTTGGTTACTCTGAATTTGCTTCCTTCCATTTATGACAATTGTATTCTTTCATAGTTCACTATAACTTATAAATGAAACAGAATTGATTCTGTCAATAGTGTTGATGTTTCTGATTATTTACACCTTTTTTGTGTTGTTTAGAATTATTTAGCTGGACCAGTCAGCTTCTATTTTTTTCTTAACGTTATTTAATTATGTTCCATATGGCCCAGAAATGTTTTAGTGATTTGTATTGTGCTTTTCTTTCTTTGTCAGACTCTGCAAATTTGTATCTTATAACATATAAATAACCTTGTGCCATGTCTACACAGCACAGGTTTATCAGTGTTGACAGCTAGATAGAAAAATATAGGTCTCCACTGAAAATTCAGTTGGGGTTCGTATTATACATATGGGCTGTTCATAATGGTTAAATCAATCACATAATTACCAGGTTTCCACTTCCTTTTGTACTTCATACATAGAGTGATAGTAGGTCACTTAATAAATGTTGCTTCTTGACTATAGAGGGGAAAAAAATATTTCCTTTTGAGGTCTGTCAAGTTATAACACCCACCATGTAATTAATGCTCAATAAATGATTAAACACAACTACCTGGTTCTTGAGTCCCCAAGTAAACCTGAGTGGAGGTGACTAGTGTCATGAGGCAGGGGAGAGAGGAGAGAATGTATCCGTTTCTCCCAGGGATGTGCGGCACAGGTGCCTTTAAATGACTCTTAATGGTTCAGAGTTAAAGCAGAAATTTTATTTATGTTTAATTGACTTGCTATGTTTTTGCTTCATTATACCCAATAATTACATAGTAATAATCAGTATCTGAGTTGTAATTAAATGTCTTCACCAATTTATTTTGAGCCATATTCATGTGTTTTCCCTAATAAGACAATTTAATAAGTATATTATGTCCAAAAGAGTTTATATTATTTATTTCTTCCTTTAAAAAACACAAAGATTGAAAAACTCATTTTAAATGATATTGAACATGTCTTCTTGCATGGATTGCTCAGTATTAATAACCCAATAACAATTTGTTAAGCACTTGAACTGTATCAGACGCTATATTAGATACTAGAGATGGAAAACCAAAGTGAAAACCAAAATCCCCACTTTTAAGGAATTAATATTCTGTTGGTGGAAACAAGTATATTACAAAATAAATACAAGACTTTTGGGAGGTTTGGGGCAGCCTGTATCAGTAAGCATGCTGGCATACACAGCAGGGCGCTATCAGTTTCTTTGATCTGCTTTTCTAAAAGGAAAGGCAACTTTCAAGGGATCAACAATCAAGCACATGTATCATTCACTTAGTTCAGGGGAAAAAGTCAGCACACTGAAGAAAAATCAGAGAAATCAAAGGGCAACAGAGATGCTTCCAGATGTCTGACAGATCAACTTACAGATCCGATTGTCTGACCATAGTTACCAAAGGGAAGCACTAGCATCTGAGTTTTCAAAGCTGGGGGCTCTGTAGCTGCTTCCCAGAGTCTTGTGTGACCAAACACTTCCAGTCAGTAAACCCCAAAAGTAAAACCACACCTGAGAGTCTTTATACAGTTTTTAGAGCCAGAGGGCATTACAACCCTTGAGAACCAGTGCCTTATTAACAAAATGTGTGGGCCTTCCCAAATCTGCCCATGCCCATTAATGGGTGGGGAAGATCTTCTATCACATTAAAATAATTAACAATACAACTACATATACTGTTTCTACTTAAAGAAACTCTTGTTTCTATACTATACTTGTAGTAAAGACTCTTGGTTGATAAAGGCAAGATTCAATCAGAGACACTTTATACTAAAATAAAAGCAGCAAAAGATCCTGCGTTGCTGCCATTACACAGCATTAGCTTTCAGGAAGGATTTTACTTAGATGAACTTGAGGTCAGCTTGGAAGGAAGTTAAGAAATAGAGGCAAGGGGGAGGAGTCAAGATGGTGGAGTAGAAAGACTCACATATGCTAGCTCCGAATCCACAGCCCATAAATTTTCTGTAAAAAGAACTCCCCACAAATTCTGGAGCAGTGCAAGCCGCAGAAACACAGTGGAAGAGATTTCCATTCCAGAGAGCCTTGGAAAGCCCTGGTTTCCCCAGGGGTCCATGGTACACCGGACAGCAGAGCCCACCCCTGCACTGCCTTGGCCGTGTGGCCCTAGAGGAGCAGATCTGAGCAGGCTTCAGGGACGGAACCTCCGGTGGCTACGTAGGTCCCTCCACCCACAGGCGCTACAGGTCAGGGAGAGTGACTTCTGGGCTGGCCAAGAAGGGAGTGGGGTGTCTCTGTGACTCGGTCCCCCTCGGGAGTCAGCGCAGCGACAGAGACAGGGACAGCAGCAGACCCAGTCTCCTGGAGCAGACAGGAGCTCCTCTCCATTACTGAAGGTCTCTGCATAAACCCCCTAAGGGAACTGAGCCTGGGAAGCGGCCCTGCCCCCACCTGAGCACCAGAAGTTAAGCTCACATTGAATAGCAGCCCTGCCCTCTGCTGAAAGCCCTGAGGCTGGGGAGCAGCATTTGAATCTCAGACCCCAAGCACTAGCTGGGCGGATCTAGGCGGGGGTGGGGAGGGTGGGCGGGGGGAGGAATCTCAGAAGTCAAGTAACTGGCTGGGAAAATGCCCAGAAAAGGGAAGAAAAATAAGACCATAGAAAGCTGCTTTCTTGGGGAACAGATGATGTTTCCTCCTTTCATTTCCGATGGAAAGGAACAATGCTTGCCATCAGGGAAAGACATGGAGGTTGGGGCCTCCGTATCCCAGACGTCCGAGGTGGATATCCGGTGGGCTCAGGCCATGGAAGAACTCAAAAAAGATTTTGAAAATCAAGTTAGACAGGTGGAGGAAAAACTGGGAAGAGAAATGAGAGAGATGCAAGAAAAGCATGAATACCTTGGTAAAGGAGACCCAAAAAAATGCTGAAGAAAATAACACCTGGAAAAATAGGCTCACTCAATTGGCAAAAGAGGTTCAAAAAGCCAATGAGGAGAAGAATGCTTTCAAAAGCAGAATTAGCCAAATGGAAAAAGAGGTTTACAAGCTCAGTGAAGAAAATAGTTCTCTCAACATGAGAATGGAACAGTGGAGGCTAATGACTTTCTGAGAAACCAAGAAATCACAAAACAAAACCAAAAGAATGAAAAAATGGAAGGGAATGTGAAATATCTCATGGGAAAAACAACTGACCTGGAAAATAGATCCAGGAGAGACAATTTAAAAATTATGGGACTATCTGAAAGCCATGATCAAAAAAAGAGCCTAGACATCATCTTTCACGAAATTATCAAGGAAAACTGCCTTGATATTCTAGAACCAGAGGGCAAAATAAATATTGAAGGAATCCATCGATCACCGCCTGAAAGAGATCCAAAAAGAGAAGCTCCTAGGAACATTGTGGCCAAATTCCAGAATTCCCAGGACAAGGAGAAAATATTGCAAGTAGCTAGAAAGAAACAATTCCAGTATTGTGGAAATACAATCAGGATACCGCAAGATCTAGCAGCTTCTACATTACGGGATGGAAGGGAGTGGAATAGGATATTCCAGAAGTCAAAGGAACCTAGGACTCAAACCAAGAATCACCTACCCAGCAAAACTGAGTATAATACTTCAGGGGAAAATATGGTCTTTCAATGAAACAGAGGACTTTCAAGCATTCTTGATGAAAAGACCAGAGCTGAAAAGAAAATTTGACTTTCAAACACAAGAATGAGAAGAAGCATGAAAAAGTAAATAGCAAAGAGAAGTCATAAGGGACTTAGCAAAGTCTGTTTACATTCCTGCATGGAAAGACAATATTTGTAACTCTTAAAACTTTTCCGTATCTGGGTAGTTGGTGGGACCACACACACACACATGTGCACACATACACATGTACACATGTGCACGCACACATACACACTTGCACGCACATACAGAGACAGAGAGCACAGAGTGAATTGAATGGGATGGGACCATATCTGAAAATAAATTAAGGTAAATGGTGAGAGAGAAATGTAGTGGGAGGAGAGAGGGTAAAATGGAATGGGGTAAATTATATCTCATTCAAGAGGCAAGCAGGAGATGTTTTAGTGGAGGGAAAAAGAGGAGAGCTGAGAAAAAACATGAAGTTTACCCTCATCACATTCGACTAAAGGAAGGAATAAAATGCACACTCATTTTGGTATGAAAACCTATCTTACAATACAGTAAAATGGGGGAGAAGGAGATAAGCAGGGTGGGGGGGATGATGGAAGGGAGGGCAATGAGAGGAGGGAGCAATTTGAAGTCAACACTCTTGGGGAGGGACAGGATGAAAAGACAGAATAGAAACAATGGGGGGCAGAATAGGGTGGAGGGAAATAGAGTTAGTCTTACACAACACGACTATTATCGAAGTCATTTGCAAAACTACACAGATATGGCCTATATTGAATTGCCTGCCTTCCCAAAGGGAATGGGTGGGGAGGGAGGGAGGGATGGGGAGAATTTGGAACTCAAAGTTTTAGGAATAACTGTTGAGTATCGTTCTTGCTACTAGGAAATAAGAAAAACAGGTAATGGGGAATAGAAAGTCATCTGGCCCTACAGGACAAAAGAGAAGATGGGGACAAGAGAAGGGAGAGATGATAGAGGAGAGGGCAGATTGGTGATAGGGAAAATCAGAATGCATGGTGTATTGGGGTGGGGGGTGGGGATAAATGGGGAGAAAATTTGGAACCCAAAATTTTGTGAAAATGAATGTAAAAAGTTGAATAATTAAATTTATGTTTAAAAAAAAGAAAAAAAAGAAGAAATAGAGGTAAGCAGAGAAGACATAGGTATATGGTATATACCCTATAGGTATAGGGAAATATGGTATATTCCCTATAGGTATAGGGAAAAGGCTGAGCAAAAGCAACCAGATGGGAGGTGGAGTTTCAGAAACAGGAAAAGACAAATAGATCAGTTTTGAATGTATATGTATATGAAATATACTGTATATGAAAGGGAGTAATGTATAGTAATGCAGAAGGGTAGACTGGAGCCAGACTGTGATGATCTTTAATTGCCAAACAGACAAAATTGTCTTTTATCCTAGAGGCAAAAGAAGGCCAACAGGCTAAAATACAAACTCCTCTGTTTGGCATTTAAAGCCCCTCACAATTTCGTTCCAGAAAGTATTAATTCATTGTTAGTGTTTAAATTAAGGATTCATTTTTGGATGTTGTGTACTGACTCATATGTGATATCTTATATAAATGCCCCTCTTATCTATTACATAACTGAGTCTAAGATGTTGCATGTAGGTTGCATGTAGATAAACATATATCTATTATGCATAATATAGGGAATAGCACTTTACCTCATTGACTGAACCACATGTTCAAGGTAAGGAGACTTGCATCATTTTCCCAATGCTAACTCTTTTCTCTACGTAAAACTGTAGGTAAGTCATCCTGACTTAATGCTGGGGAAGACATTTTCCTATGTTATCCATGAAACCCCCAAATAAGATATCTATCATGTCCCTAGGCAGCTAGGGTGGCTCAGTGTGTAGAATCCCAGGCCTAAAGTCAGAAAGACTCAGTTTCTTCAGTTCAAATCTGGCCTCAAACAATTACTAGCTGTATGACCTTGGGTAAGTCACTTAATCCTATTTATTTTCTCATCTGTAAAAACATGAAGTGAAAAAGGAAATGGCAAATCACTGTAGCATCTCTGCCAATAAAACCCCAAATGAGTTCATGAAGGGTTGTATATGAATGAAAAAAATTAATTGAACCCCATTCTTATTCTGTGGTAAGTCTTATGAAATCATCCTGTGGGGAAGGGAGAGAGATCTAATAAGTATTTTTGGATTTACATGTGATAATGAATATGATTTGGGCCTGTTGGAAATTTTTCCACTTATCATTCCAACTTTTTTAAATGAAACAGCCCAAAAGCTGGTGTTTAGGTTGCTTGTCAGTAGAACTACATTTTAAGTTTGGCATCAGATAGTTATTAGTTGGTATTTCCAGCATAATGGGTATTGACACGGATTCCAATGGTGTAGTTACTAACACAAAATAACAGCTTTGGAAAGGGAATCTGGAGAATTGTTAGAATGAAATAAGAGTTTAAAATTCACAATTCTTAAGTCACCATGCTTATGAAAACAACAAATTCATGTTTATTATATCATTTATTGTCAGAAACTATAAGGAGTGACTTAAAGTTTTGTGCTATGTGCCAAGTACTCTCAGCATTTTGTAGCCTCCTGCATAGTTGGGAGAAATGAGAACAGGTTCAAAAAGTGTTGTCATTGTGACAGCTTGTATTGACCTTGTGACTTAAAGATTATGAGCCACTAAACCTTTCAGAGTTCACAATGGTTAGGACTTCAGGATGTTTTACTGAACAGCCTGATACATGTCTTTCTTAGGGGAAAAGGAAAACACAAACAAAAATCAACATGAAAAGTTACCCAGGAACCTAAGACCCCTGCAGTTCTTTTGTTTCACTGCCAAGAATTTTAACCTCTCTTCTTCATTTCCTCTTCCTCTTTTATCTCCTCCTCTCTTCTCCTTTCCCCACCTTCTCTCTATTTGCTAGAATCAGCTCAATGACCTCAAGTGAGACTGTTGTTAAATTTTCATTGTGAGCATTGACACCTTGGAAATTACAGATGCTAAAAATTAGGGCTATGTTCATTATTTTGTTAATTGGCTAGACTTAAGAAAGTGTTGAGAGAAATGTTAATAAGATAGATTTAACTTAAAAGTATATCCTGTACACATTTTTTTGGGGAGAGTCACTTGTTAAATATTTACCCTTATATCCCTGATTCTGTTGTATGTCAAGTTGATGCACTTAAAGGTATACAAGTTATTCATCTAAGCCATCTTGACGACCAGAAACTGAAGCACCCATGTTACTCCAGCATACAGAGGTAGGCCTGCCATCACATGTTCTTAGATCAGCATTCATAAAAGAAAAGGCAACTTTTGCTGGGTTAACAATCACTTTAATCAAGCTCATGTATCATTGCAGTACCCACTGCAGGACCTAGGGCTGAGAAAGTCTAAAGAAACGTGGCTAGTCAAAGTCTTGGCTGGAAACCCAGGAAGAAGGGAATGGATGTTAAAGAGAACGTTAAAGTGGGACATTTCCTTCCATAGAGGGCAACGGGGGAGGGAAGGGGGCTATCCCGGTGCGTTTGTTCCTGTCCCATGCCTCATTTTTCTCAAGCTGGAGCTCTTCCTCTCAGCTGTAAATGGTACTAGCTAAGTTTGCTAGGTCCCTAGGGTGAGGAGCAATCAGACATAAGCTCCCAAACTCTAACCTGGCCCCTCCCAGGCTACCACCTGGAAAAATCATGATTCTAATCCCATTAACAACTACTCTTTAAATCTCTACTTCCAACCAAGTGTGAATCCACCAGATTGTACTATCATCTAATCACATCTCTGTATATTCTACACAAGAATAGCATAATATACTTTTTCAAAAGCTTTTTCTAAAGTCTGGGTAAACTACAGCCATGATTTTCTCTCCCCACCTGCCCCTGGAAGTATAGAAATCCTGTCAAAAAATAAATTCAGTTACTCTGGCATGCTCTGTTCTTGCTGAAGTCATACTAGCTCATTGTAATCACCATTTTCCTCTCCAGTTGTTCACATTTGTTTAAAAACCTAGAATTTCCTAGAAATTGAAGTCAAGCTCACTGGTCCATAGTTTTCATAAACTATTCTTTCTTCTTGTACGAAAATCAGGACAACCTTTTTCCTTCTCTAATCTTGTGCTACCTCCAGTTGTTTTCCATAATCTTTTAAATATCACTGATACTTAGTAGTGATGTCCTGTGAGTCCTTTCAGGAGAAGAGGAGGAATATGGGCTAGCACAAGAGTAGGCCTGCTTGTGGGGTACCCTGAGTCAAAGGCCAAAGCTGTTTGGAAATTTGCAAAGTGCTTTTCTCATACAACAAGGGAAATAAGGCAAGGAAGCAGGGCATAGGTAATATAAGCATTGTAACTCCCATTTTACACATGAGAAATTGAGATTAAGGCAAAGAACTGTTAGACTTCTTGGCCTAGATGTAAATTCAAATCTTCCAATTCCAGTTCCTTTCATCCTTGCATCACACCACATTGCAGAGGGATGGAAGATCCGTTTTTATCATTTCACCTAGTATTGTCTCTGTCTGAGTGGCAGTTATATGTGGACACCTATACTATGGGGGGAGGCAAAAGAAACAGTCTTTTTCTTTTTATGTACTTATCATCTCACTAGAGAGAATAAAGAGGAACAAATGAGAAAACATCACAGCAAAAGAGCATCACAAGAAGCAGATAGCTACATGTGAAGGGGTTGTATTGCTTAGTTGTCCTGCTCTCTGCAAGATCCACCCTCCCAGGGTGGGCCCAATAGAACTTAGCTTTCAGGAATAGCTACTGAATGGATACAACAAAGGCTGGACAGAGAGCAAACCCAGAGTCATTGCACAGGGAATGTCATCTGACAGTCTGTGCCTTTGGAGAGGGGATTATTAACCAAGGGTTAATAAAAGAAGAGCTTTAGCAGCCATAAGCTACTGATGTTATCTAAAACTAGATGACCCCATTTTGCCATCCGGAAGATGCTATCACAATCAGAGAGAAAAGGTCCTGGATATATGAGGACAGGAAGGCAGGCTTCTGTCAATAGTCCTAATTAGGAAGCAGTACTTGCATTTAGAGGCTGTATGCAAGCACATAAAAAAGCAGAGAGATCCAGAACTACAGGGGTCAGTATCTTGCTATAAGGTAGTCCACTAGATTTTAGTTATAGAACCAAAAGAGCCAAGTGAGATCTATTCATGGCAGAGCCATGCAACATTGGATACTAGATATTCCTAGGTGTTTTTACTTTTTTGTATGTTCTGAATGGAACACATACATGTGCTGCATATGTCACCGGAGGAAACAGCATGGCACAGGGGCAGAAGAAGTTGCTCAAGAATAATGAAATGTGGGGTCAAAATGTACCCCTGATGCGTGAAGATTTGGGCATATTATTCTATGTCCATGGCTGTTACTTTGCTCATTTTTAAAATAATCAGGTTGAATGGAATGACCCCTAAGGTTCTTTC
Organism: Bettongia penicillata ogilbyi; assembly: GCA_023548195.1. Classification (NCBI taxonomy): domain Eukaryota; kingdom Metazoa; phylum Chordata; class Mammalia; order Diprotodontia; family Potoroidae; genus Bettongia; species Bettongia penicillata. The sequence goes on along the minus strand of JAJHZJ010000271.1, from coordinate 5,268,192 downwards.
CGTGTCAAGCTCTAGGATCCTGAGTCTTGTGCAGCAGACATACTGAATGTATACCCAAGGGATAGGGCAAAGAGCACAGTGAATGGGATTGTGATGGTGACTGACAAGAAGTCAGTAATAGCTGTGTGTTTCATGAAAACTTCTCAGTCTTTCCTTTTCTTTCCGAAGCATGCATGTGTCATAAGTTGTTGCATCTTTGAGAGGTGAGGTGAAGTACAATTTATTGTGAGAGAGTTGGAAGGGTTCTTGGATAGTTAGGCTGCCATGGTCAAGGTAGGCCTTCAGATCTTGGATTTATTTCCCTCTATAGAAATTCTCTGCCCCTTAGCACAGAGATTCTTAGTCAGAAAGACTATGGAAGCACACATCCTTTGTGTGCCTGTTTCTTACCAAAGAAGGAACCCTTGTCTCATCTTTCTGGGGTCATAAGCAAGAAGTCTGGAGAGATTCAGGCAGAACAGATATTGAGGTGAATTAGCCCATGATGAGAAAAACACCAGGAGATCCATCTACCTAATTCTTGGTTGAAGCTTCCCTACTGAGACCCTTTCATTTGTCATTAGGATGAATTTGTTTCAGAAGCTTCTGAATCTAGCTCTTGCAAGTCCAAAACTGAGAATCAATTCACTTGATTTTCCCCTCACTTACAGTGAAATAGTATCAGAAGCTTAAAACAAAGTAACTCTGAAATGTGTTTTGTGTGTTGTTAATGACAACAACTATTTGAAAAAATATACCACATCAGATTGTTTTGAACCATTCTCCTGTATTGAAGTAATTCAGCACCAACAATGATCTGGGTCCTTTGTGATGGTCAGATAGTACACAAACAGCAATTTGGATAGCTAATGTAGATATAGTAACAGCCAATGTAGAAAACATTCTCCCAAATTTTAAGGGAAGGTCAGGAGGTTCTGCCTAGTAAGAACTTAGTTTTAGGATTTTAGGAAATGTAGATGAAATCACTATATTTAGAAGAATAGTATAGACAGATCATAATGGAAATGTGTATTTCTGCTACACAAACAATAAATCGTAGCCATTCATGGAATCAGTATCTAGTTATCTAGTCCAATCAGTACCTGACTCAGAGTTCCTTCTATTACATGCCTTATAAATGGTCATTTAGCTTTTCCTGGCTCAACTTTTCATGCTCAACTGAGCCTGAACCATTTTTGGACGACTATTTTTGTTGAAGAGACCACAGTGGTCATCTAGTTTGACTTATACATATAGTATATGTAATATAGTATATTCAAATATAGTAATTCTTCACTATAACATAATCAATACTCAGTCAACTGATCTCTGCTTGAAAGGTTGTATTTATAATAACTTTACAGCCTTCTAAAATCATCTGTGCCAATACAATGTAGCTTTGGTAGAAAGTTTTCCTTGAATGAAACTTAATGTTTTTCTTTTAATTTTTACTACTTGATCTGCATTCTTCCTTGCATGGCCAAACAGCACATTTAATCCCTCTTCCTTTTGACAGGCTTTGAGTTACTTGAAGGGATCATGTACCCCCAAGTCTTCTCTTTTCCCAGTTAATCATCCCCAGCTTCTTCAATTAATTATCATGTGGGATGAATTCTAGCCCCTTTGCCATTCTGATTGCCTTCTTCTGGATACACTTCAGGTTATTGATTCCCTTTCCTATAATACAGTTTCTATAACTGAACAAAATATTTTCCAAAGTCTAGTTATTTAAATGATTTAAAATGCTAAATATTGAGCAATCTAATGATGAGATATGTAGCCCACACATGCCTAGTATTTAGACTTAACTCTTACATAATTTTTTTTTGTTCCTATAAGGACAAAAAGAACCCCAAAATTATTTCCTTTTATATAATTCTAGTACAAGACCTGGGACTATCAAGTGATGAGAAGTATGAAGTATGATCTAATACAGCCCCCCAAATACATTAAAAAGCCATTAAATATAGACTTCAGAGATCTCTTCTCCATTCCCTACAGATAGAAAAAAAGAGAGAATAATTCTAATCTTAATATTGGAGACCCTTCCTGTAAGGATGAAAGTCCGTGACATTGATGGAACTTTTTTCCCCCCAATTTCCTCCTTGCAAAGTCTCTGCAAATAAGAACTTTATTAATTTGCTCCAGCTGGCTTAGATGTAACCTTGTATAAAAGTTTTTTGGCTACCCTTAGGGTAGAGACTTTAAAGATAGACAGATAGGTAGATAGATAATGGATGGATGGATAGGTAGATATAGATATATTTCTTCACCTTGTGCTTTGCATGTAATATACATTGTATAAATTGAAGCAGCTAAATAATACAGAAGCCTGAAGTCAGGAAGAAGGGAGTTGAAAACCAGCCTCCTGGCTCTGATAAATCCTTTCTCTGTGATCTTGGACAATTGACTTAACCTCTGTCTGCCTCAGATTCCTCAATAATAGCACTTACTTCCCACTGTTGTTGTGAGAGTCAAATTAGATAACGTTTGTAAAGCACTTAGCATAATGCCTAGCATACAGTAGGAATTTAATAAATACTTATTCTTCCTTTTCTACACTTATTAAAGGTTTGCTGATTCAAGCATAATATGCAGTGAAAAATATTTTATATCAGAAGTAGGCTGGGTAGGTTAGCCCGCAGAACACCTCAGAAATACCTCTTTGATAGGGCATTCATGACGTTTCTGGAGGGAAGTGGGCCTGGAGACACTAGCGCCTTCATTCTGATCCCTTCATTTCACAAAGAAAATGGCTCGGTAAAAGTGATGTAACCACTTAAAGACAGTTTTCAGACCAGAGTCCAAACTAACTGTAGTTGCTTTTGCTTTTGTTTTTTGCTGCATCACGTTGTTTTATCATTTTTGCTCATAGTTTTCTCGCACCTTTTTCTCATACAGTGAAGTTAGCACTTTACTCTGAATGTCTCACGGAGCGTAAAATGTGCTAACTACCTGCTTTCTAAGAAAGACTCAGTAGAAGAGTGGAATTAACTGTATTGTTTTGTCTAAGGGGGAGAAAAGTGGCTTTATCTTATACTGCTGATATTAACAAGAGGTCACTTTTGTATATTTGAAGCATGGTGCAGTAAAAAGTGCCAGAAATCGGAGCTATAAAAGAGTTAGGTTGAAATCTTGATAACTCCTTGCCATTCATTTTGAGTAAGTTACTTAGCATTTTGGGACATGTTTTCTCCTCTTCTTGTTCAGTCATTTCAGTTGCTTCTGATTCTTAGTGACCCCACATGGGGTTTTCTTGACAAAGGTACTGGAATGGTTTGCCATTTCCTTCTCCAGTTCATTTAACAGCTGAGCAACTGAGGCAAACAGGGTTAAGCGACTTGTCAGGGTCACAGAGCTAGTGTCAGAGGCCAGATTTGAAATTAGGAAGATGAGTCTTCCTGGGCATAGTGCTCTATCCACTCACTGGACTAGATGATCTCTAAGGGCCATTCCAGGTTTAATTGTTTTAATAGCTTCTGCTACATGTACTATTTGAAGGTACTACCCAGGGTGATGTAACTATTGTAGCATGTAGATCAAAGGAAAATTCTTTCAGAATATGATGAAGAACAACTAAATCTATTCCTCTACAGGGATAAATGGTTCCCAACATATGCAGTGCAATAGTGAGGAATCCACAAAACTTGGTGTATTTTATAAATGATTATCCCCACCATCTTTCCTAAATGAAGCTAATAAAATGACAATTATGTGAGATACAGTTGTCTGTTAATATGTTCAGCCCACAAAAACAACTCCTTATCAACCAGACTCCACCAAATTGGTGGATGTCCTTATTTTGTTTCTGCACACACAAATGGTTAATTTTACCCTTAATTGGCCATTTATACCCTGTAAACAAGGAAGAAATGACTGATTACACCTGCCGATTGACATGTACTCCTAACTAGCCATTTGTGCATATTGTTTGTTGTTGAATTTTGTAATTATATCTAATTGTAGACAACAGTCATTCACTTGATTGAGGAAAAGCTGACAATTTGTCCCTTAAGTCACAAAACTCAGCACTACAGAACATTTCTCATCACCATTATGCGTTAATAGTCCCAATTTTATTATGGCGATTAAAAATATAGGTCCTGTTATCTGGTAAAATATCTGAAATTTTCATTAAAAATCCACATAATATTGATATTTCAGATATTTTTTCTGCTCAATTTCGATTAAGAATAAAAGGCACAAATGTTCTTTCAGTAAGCATTTCAAGAAATACATTTCAATTGCTTCCTTATTCATCAGAAATATTGTTAAATTAACAAAACATAATGGGGTTTATATCCTCCCGTTGCCATCTATAAAACATTGGGCAGGATGATTAAACTCTCTTTGGTCCCAGTTTCCTTGTTTGAAGAATGAAGGAGTTGGGCTAGATGTCTTCTGAAGTACTTTCCATTTTTAAAGCTCATAAATTGGTAAAATGATGAATTTAGGTCCTGTTGGGCTATTTAAATTTCACTCTAGTTATTTCATTGCACTGTACTGAGAGGTCAGGTGAGGCATTTTAATATTTTAATCAATTTGGAGAAAGTGAGATATGATTATATAAATCCATTTAGAAGTATGTAGAATGCCATTTTTAATTATTACTGGCAGGCCAGGAAATATTATATCAACTTAGTTTCTCACCCTTATGGTGCTTAGAAATGGAGATTGGCCTTATTTATTTATTTTATTTTGTGACAGTTGTTTCTGAGGAATGTGAAATTTGACTTTACAGCCAGCAGTGTGACTCTGTACAAGTTATTTAACCTCTTTGGGTATCAGTTTCTTTATCTTTAAAATGCTGGGATTGAACTGACTGACTTCTAAAAGTTCCTTCTTGTTCTCAATCTATGGTCTTCCAAATATTAAGAATCTAGCTGTGTATCTAAGTTGAGAAAACTGTTCCTATATAAAAAATAAACTAATACTTAAAAAGTTTTACATTTAAAGTTTTAGAATTTAAGAGTTAAGATGGATTATAGGGGTTATATGATTTGACTCCTTAATTTCCACACATCCTAGAGTTCCCCAGTCACCCCCAGGTTCATAGCATTCTTGAGGAGGGCGGAGCTATGGACTAAATATCACAGCTCACGAATCCCTACTCAGGTACTTTTACCGCTACACCAAGAAGAGTTCAAAGCAAAATGCAGAGATCATGGTAAAATAATGGGCAAAATAATCCATACCTACAGGGGCATAGTATCCCATAGATTTCCCTTTTCTCCCCCATAAACTAACTCCTGATTTCCCACTTATGAGTCCAGTCCCTGACTTCTGAAGTTTTCTTATTCACATCATGGGACAGTTCTCAGTCAGATTCAGCAATCTTAAGTCTTTGCCAGAATTAGACACAGATGTAATCTTCAGTTTTTCTCCATGCCAGCTCTCTCTTAAAAAGCTTCCAATGCTTAGATACTTCCCTGTTTTGCTTCCCTTACATACAACTTTTAGGATGTAATATTTAGGTCCTATGCTCAGAGGGCACAGCTCTGCCTTAAAAACTTCATGGACAAATGTAGTTAGGAGAGTCTGTGGCTATGCAGGTGTGGGTCTCTTTTGCACATTTGAAGAAATTGGTGTTCAAAGAGGTAAACTGTGATTTGTTCCCATGTGCCAGCTAGCTAGTGGCAAAGCCAGAGTTCATAATTATCATCCAATTCTTTCCACTCTCCAGTATTCTTTGTACTCCATCATTCAGCTAATGAAGATATTTTCTGTTGTAGCCAAGCCCATTTCTTCTTGATTTTTCTTCTAAGAAGAAAAAAAGATGACAGCTTAACCATGTATTATTTTTCATAGGTACTACATTCAGAATTTTATTTTTATATCTGATCTTGGAGGGTTAACGCAGGTCTAAACCTGTTATTTCATCAGTGTGGAAACTTCTTCACCAATTCCTATCAGCAGACCCTCTGTAATTTATATTCTTAGCTTCCTTGGGGTATTGAGAAGTTAAATGATTTGCCAGTGGCCACACAGCCAGTTTGTGTCACTCGTGACACAAACCCAGATCTACTTTATATGAAGGTTGGCCCTCCTTTCACTATATCATACTGTTCTTCATTTGAATGATTTGAAATAATTTTCCTTAACAAAAGAACAATAGCTCACGTGGAACGTTAGTTTTGCCAGAAGGACCATATGGTGCTGTCATCTGGACAGAATCCCTCTGCTGTTTTGAACACCTCAGCAGTAATATGATTAATCAATTAGGGAGTGAATGACATGAGACTTTGCTGCCAAAGAAACTTCATGGAAACTGAACATTAGCAGTTTCCTTTGCTAATGCAGTTATAACCTACGTGAAACTCCTTTGGATTTAGGTAGCACACAGCATCGCCAAGCAAGTATGACATGAAACATTGCAGTAATGTCTGGTGAGATAGCCCATTCTGGCGGAAGAGAAACCTACACAAAGGAGCAATTGCAGGTAGAATTCAGACATTCTATGTCAAATTACTTCCAGGTTACTAGGTTTCATCACTAGTTTCAGAATACTCTGCCACAGATGAAGCATCATACTTCTAATACTGAAGCATTATTATATAAATGTTTGGTACAACTGTTTAGCATTCCCAGGTGTATATACCTCTCTAGACTTCAGGTTTATATTTCGTCCTTTGCTTTGGTGTGTGCGGATCAACATTTCTTTTTTTGTGGGTTTGCAACTTAATATTGAAAAGCTTCAACAAATTAAGGGGATTTCAGAGGATTATAATGGGTCTAGACAGAAATGCTTTATAGGAATGATTTTTTTTATCATAAAAAGTCTTTATATGTTTGTGAACGCTTGATTTCTATTACATCAATGTCTTTGGAGGAAGTGTTACAAATTAACAAGTATAACACTGGGGTAGCCAGGTGGTGCAGTGGGTAGAGTACCGGGGCTGGACTCAGTCGTCTTCTGGCCTCAGACACTCACTAGTTATGTGACCCCGGGCAAGTTGTTTTACCCTGTTTGCCTCAGTTCCTCAACTGTAAAATGAGCTGGAAAAAGAAATGGCAAATCCCTCCAAGTGTCTTTGCCGAGAAAATTGCTAATGGTATCCTGAAGAGTCAGAGATGACTGAAAAATGGCTGAACAATCACAAAGTATTAATAATATACTCGTTAATGTGAGAGGCAGCAAAGTGTAGCTAGCTATAGAGCCAAAAGGAGCTGGATTTTATATCTGACACATATAGGCTCTGTGACCCTGGGCAAGTCATTTAACCTCTCCGTGCTCTTTATAACTCTTTAAGAAGATGTTGTAAAGAAGGTGCTGAGTTGCATTGATAGAGGGAGTTTCTTCACCAGGAAATTCTCCACACCAGTGGAATTAATTGCTAGTCCAACCCCTGTGCTTATATGCCTCACCACTTTTAAAGCTCCATGATGTAATTAGTGTGTACACATCTTCCATGGAAATATGTACAACCGCTCTGTATATGAGTAGACAGTTTATGAATAGCTGAACCTCACTCCAAACCCTCAAAGAAAAATCATTACCTTGTGGTAAACTGAGAGACAAAGGTTCCTACCAGGTCTCAGTGAGACTTCAGACTAGAACATTAGTAGATTGCCAACAACATAATGAATAATAATGTAAATTAGCTATTGGTTGTCCCCAAACCAGAGCTAGATTGTGAAAAATGAATGAGTGAGTGAATGAATGAAATATTTATTAAGCATTTACTATATCTAAAGCACTGGGCTAAGTGCTGGGGACAAAAAAATGGGAAAAATGAGGTGGAAACATAATAGTAATCAGCTAATTTGAACAATATAGATAATTACACAAAATTGTTGAACCCCAACATGAAGTGAAATTACCATGATAACCTATTTACCCTGCTCCAGTTCATTAAATGATTTCTCAGACTTCCATTTGCAAAGGCTGGGATCAATTTGCTCATCATAGGTTTTCCCCATGTATTTGGGCAAAACAAGCATAACTGATTTTTGATATACATAGATGTCCACACATATGTATATATATTTATGTATATATATAATCTCCCTTATCCTTCCCCAATTTAAAAACCTATTTTACTATTGATATGGTACATATGAGAGTTTACTTGTGTGTGTGTGTGTGTGTGTGTGTGTCTGTCTGTCTGTATGTATGTATGTGCATGTGTGGACCCTGACAAATCCTTAAAGATATACCTGGCAACACGATGCTTAAAAAATAGAATAGTCTGATGTCCTTTTGCCCTAACAGGGCAGAAGATAATCCCTTCTTCAGATGTATCCTTTAATCTAAGTCTATTAACTCCAGTTCACTGATCAGTCATTTACTCTGCATTACTCAGTGCTTATTCAATCAGCTTTTACTATATTATTTTGACTACTAGAAGTATCTATTCTAATTCATTTTATGAAATAGGAAAGATTAATCTGAAAGCAGGGGCAGCTAGGTGGCACAATGACTAGAACACTGGCTCTGGAGTCAGGAGGAACTGAGCTCAAATTGGACCTCAGACACTTACTGTGTGTGGCCTTGGGAAAGTCATTTAACTTGATTGACTAAAAAAAAGATTAATCCAAAAATATTGTTTTTATCCTATCATTCTCATGCTCAAAGATCACTGAGTTCGATCAATTCAGAATGTGTGGGAAGCTCAGTGCATGTCCCATCTCCTGAATTAGACTCCCTGATTATTGCAGCCTAAAATCACATATCTGATTGTGTCAACCTATTTAAAGACAATTTATTGAGTGAAAGACACTGGGATAGGTACTAGGTTGGAAGAGAACAAATAAAGAAATAATAGTTCCCCTCCCTTAAGATGCATATAGTCTAGCATATTATTTCCTTATTTGAGCTTTGGTATTATTTTCTGGAGACACACACATATACATACATAGGTATATGCACACACATCCTATACTCATGAGGTCTGTATGTGTACATAAACTTGTACAAATATGTGCACATTTGTATATCTTTACATATACCTACATATAGTTATATACACATATATGCATTTTCTTGTAATTTCTTGTCTCTCTAAGGTTATTTCAAGATCCTTGAGATGAATGATTGTTTCTTTAACCTTTTTTTTATTTCCCATATTTCCAAATGTAGTATTGATTCCAATGCTATACTCTTTAAAAGTAGATATCTTTTACTTATATAGCACCTTTATTCCCAGGGAGAGACTGTGTGGCTTAATGGCTAGGGAACCTCCCCAGATCTGGGAATATTTTGGTTCATGGTTCTCTAAAACACACTGCTTTGTGACTCTTGAGCAAGTCACTTGATCTCTCTGTGCCGTAGAGCCACCCTGTAACCATATATATTAATAGTGGCACCTTGCACTGGTAAATGGAATGTCCTCATCTAGGAGTTTCTAATGCAAAGAAAACCACAGGTCCAGTTCTTGTTCCTTTTTTATTTTTTTAATCCAAAATAGAACCATTCTTCCTTACTCAGCAAGCCAACTCTGGGAACAAAGAACCGAATAAGAAGAAAAAGCAGTTCACCAAAACTATTACATTAACCATGCATTATAGAATATACAGTATTCCATATTTCTTTCTCTTCATTCCATAATTTTTATTCCATATGTCTATTCTTTATTCTCCCATCTCTCCAAAGGGAAGGAAGAATATTTCTGCAGCCTTGTACTGAAAGAAACTTAAGACTGATCATTATAATTACACAGCATTTAGTTTCACTTTTCTTATTGTGTTGTTCCAGTGTACATTTTTGTAATCGTACGTATCATATCATATCACCGTGATATGTGTGTATACATGCATATGTGTGTATTTGATTCCATTTATTTTATTATGCATGAATTCATATACCTTCTTATGTTTTTAATTCTTTATATTTGTCTAATATAACAATATTTCATTTCATTTATGAAGGTATTAATTTAGCTATTTCCCAATTGATTGACATCAACAGAGTAGATTCTTAATAGATGCAGTTTCCTTGGACTTTACTGATATGTGTTTTTGATATTTTTAGGTTATTGTTTGTGGATATGTGTGTGTGTGTGTGTGTCTTCTGTCTCTCATATTAGACACCTAATTCTTTGAGATCAGGGATTACATTATTTATTTCTGGGTCCTGAGTAATATAAACCTTTAGAAAGGGTCTCTGTATATTGACTGCCTAATTTTGGATGTGTAGGCAAAAATGGCATATGTATAGACACTAAGAAAACTTTATGCATACTAGGAGGATACAACTATTGATGTTAATCATATAGTTGGTAATCTGTCAATGGAGTTTTCATGCACTGAAAGTTTTGAATGTTCAGATAAGGTTGTTGCAGAAGGAGTACGTTTTGAGATGGGATTTGAATGAGGCAAAGAAACCATGAAATTAGGATGTCATACCTCTGCTATTTGGAGTAGGATAAATAAAAAATCCAACAGCCTAGAATGAATATGTGCTTTTAGCGAACATGGTAACAAAAAGGGACATAAGGAAGAAACAAAGATACAGTTTTTAAACTTGATGAGGGCAGGAAATAGTTCTTATCTTTGCTCTGTGTCCCAGTACTTATCACAGAGCTTAATAAAATGTTTATTATATGAATGAAGTTGAGGGTTATATCCATGACACTAGGAATTTATTTTTGGAGTGATAGTCTGAAAGAAACAGATGCAAATGGCTAAATAAAATACAGAACCACTCTCTCCATTTTGCCTCACCGTCATTTCCCTATTTAGTTGCCACAAGGGAAGACTCACTGTCAGACCTCAACATTCTTGAATTGGTAGATCCTCTTCAATAGGAGCAATTTAAATGGACCATTGCGATTAGAGAACAGGAATTAACAAAATGAATTTCATTTTGGAAAAAATGGATTAGTAAACAAATACAAATGCAAGATACTGGTTAGGACGCCTTGAGAAGATTTCAGAAATATTTGCTTCTCTATGGGCACTTTCAGTTCTAACATCCTTATGTAGAAACACCCTAATAGGCTTGCTAATGTCAATCTAGAGGATCAAGCTGACATGATAGCCTTAGCTTGCAAAGACCTGAGCAGAAGGAGAAAAGGGCTAATATAAGTTGGACTGTTTGAGAACAGATGAAGGTACCTAACATTGAATCAGTAAGAGTAAGTAGTAGTTTTATTTTTATGTGGTACTGGGATGAGGGCCAATTGGCCTTTAAAAGATAGTTTCCATAGCTACCACACTGAATCAAAAGAAAATGCTGTAGCAGCATTTTTCCTCATTGGTACCTTTATAATTTTGATCTAGCCATCAAGACGTGTACTTTTCAGTAGATTCAGTAGTTGTGAGTAGCTGAAATTTTGTGAAAAGCTTCAAATTAGCTTGACTCTAGACAGTTCCTTTGTTGTGATCCTCCCATCCTGCATACTGCCAATGACTGCTGCTGTCAGTCCGTTCAGAAGAGACAATGGGGGCAGTTCTCACTAAATGTAACCATTGAGTTCTCCCCAAATAGAAATACTATTTTAAAATTCTTTTTAAAAGAAAGTACTTTACTTAAATTACTAAAAAAATCTAACCCTAGGATAATCTGATCTGTTCTGCTATCGGAGATAGATACTAGTAAGACAGAAATTCTAATGCTAGAAAGATACTAGTAGTATATCTTAAAAATGATTTTAGGTACATTTTAAAAATAAGAGCACCATAAATCTACTACTTAAGAGAAACATGAAAGGAACATTACCAGGTAGTAGTCACCCTTGTTCAAAGTAATACAAGGAGGAATTAAACATGCTGATTAATTGATTATTCCTTTTCATTAGCTTACAGAAAATTCTGCTTGTATCATGAAGTTGGATATTACAGTCATTCACCATTTAATATGAAGAGAGTGGTCCAAACTGTTGTGCACAACAAAGGATCATACAGAGACAGAGAATTCTTCACCTGGAAAGGTGGTTCAGAGATAGTTTAATGTAACTCCAATTTCCTTTTGCAGACAAAGACTATGAGAGCCAGAGGTAGGACATTCCTTCCCAGGTCACTCAGCAAGTGAAGGCTGGAGCTGTGATGAGAACCTAGGTCTCCTGACTTTCATGCTAGTGTCACATGAATCCTATCCAGTGAATTTTGTAATTTAAAAGGCACATTGGACAGCTCCAAGTAGATCCTGGAAAGAAGGAAAGAATCGTTTTTCTTCTTTTTCATTGTTTGAATTTGAAATTTTGGAGTTGGGAGGACAGTGAATCTTACCCTATTTTCTACACTTAAATGAGTTTCTTTTCCCCTTTCTGAATGCTTATTGGTGTCCTTTTATGATGTAGTGTCCCAAAACTTATTCCAAGCTGAATCTAAACAGATGGAAGTATACAAGGATTATTTCCCAGGATGCACAGACATCTTACATCAATGACATTCATAGATGCCATCTAAATTTTGGGGCCTGTTTGGGAGTAAAGACAAGTGAAATGAAAGTAGATTTTTTTTTTTTAACCAAGGCCTTCCAGGTGTTCTTACTACACATTTTGATACTTTGTAAATAAATGCACCTCTGTGATACTGAATGAAGAGTTAGGATACTTAAAGTTTACCTACTTTTTGTTTACATGCTGTAAGGAACAAATCCCTTTGCCTATCTCTACCTTGATGCTCTCATATGGAAAAAGAAGAGAGAGAAAAAGGAGACAAATATTTATTACGTGCTTACTGCATGCCAGGTATTGTTCTGAGTGTTATGGACAGAAACACATGCAAAACAAAAATACAGTCTCTGCCCTCAAGGCATTCCAGTCTAAGAAGATAAAACAAAAGGAAGCTGAAAATCAAGGTGGGAAGCAAGGTTTGCGGGAATGTGCGGTGGGGAGGCAGAGAGGGAAGGAAGACTGAAGGCCAGCTTCTCCAGAAACGGAGGAAATGGAAGCCGCAGGAGGAACTCATCAATACAAGAAGGTACTGGGTCTTTCTCAGAGCTATTGCACTTTGAGAAGGACATGGGATGGTTGAATGTTCCTGCATGTGGAAGCCCCAGGTGCTGACGGAAGTTCTACCGGTTTTGGAGTCCAGAAGCTAGAAATGGGACCAGGAAGGGAATGGGGGGTTTAGTCCAGAAGATCATCTGTCCCACTTCTCCAGGTTTATAAATCTGCTGCTTAACACAGTGTCTGGCACAGAGTAAGCAACTGATAAATTTCTTATAAACTATGAATAGCAGGAAGAGGCAGCAAGAAAGTTTCTGAGACTTAGGAAACAGCAATAAATATGTGAAGTAGTCATTTGCTTCCCAAAGACAGTGGAATCGTGCTATATAGACACTGGGCTATCTGTCCAAGATGGACATAGTATATTTCAGGGTGAAAGTGTTGTGTCCATGAATTTATGGTTAATAAATCATACTTTGTTAGTGCTTCAAATAAATTGCAAAGGTTAAGACAACTGGGAATCCATTATGGAGATTACAAAGCCAGTTATTGCTGATAAGTTAGATAATATTTATAAATTGATTTGAGGTTTCATACAAATCATATTTTACTGCGAAGTAGCAACTAAAATTTTCAATGGAGGACTCCTCTAGCATATAGAAAATGAGTAGGTAAATAGTTCCTGGAAGTACTCAAAAAAACCCATTAGTGATTATTAATAAATATAGGATGAGAAAGTTTTACAAAAAGCAGTTCAGATGAAACAAAATATTTAATTCACTTTCTGAAACTCAGTTTTCTTTGTTTGGCACTGTCAGTGATGAAGGGAATACCAGGATCTGGGTTGGATACCCAGAAATGAAAGTGTTAGAACATTTGTAGTTCTCTGATTATGTGCAACTAAATAAACTAAAGGCATCCGGGTGGCATAGTAGGTAGATTATTAGACCTGGAGTTTGGTAGACTCTTCTTCCTGAGTTCAGATCTAGCATCAGCTGGGCAAGTCACTTAACCGTGTTTGCCTCAGTTTCCTCATCTGTTAAATGAGTAGGAGAAGAAAAAGGCAAACCACTCCAGTATCTTTGCTAAGAAAACCCCAAATGGAGTCACAAAGAATTGGACAACTGAAAGAGAATGAACCACAACATGTAAGCCGAACAAGTGTGCTGCTGAGTATTTCATGTTACTGTAGGAGGAGAGGCTTCCCAGGGAGGGAGAAGAGGAACAGTAAAACAAAACAAAAGTAAACAAATTGAGACTGTACTGCAGAGTAAATTCAGAATCAGTAGAGTACAGATGCTTTTTTTTAAAGAAGTGAATCAGGTTATTCAGTTTAAAAATTAAGGAAGGGAAAGCTGTTTCAAATGAAATTGTTGGGACCTATTTATACGTTGATTAATGTTAAGTTTATACAGTGCTTTAACTGTTAAGTTTTTTTCCTTCACAATAACTTTGAGATAGATGGTATAAATATTATGTCCATTGTAAAGCTGAGAAAACTGAGACTTAGATCAATTAAGACTTTTCGGTGACCACTGTGTTGGTCACTGTCAGAGCCAGGACTCTAGCCATGGTATTGTTATCAATATGCCAGTAGTTGGTTTGATCACAGTATACTAATTGCGTGGAGAGTCAGAGGAGCAAATCAAAGTTTTCATAGCAATACATTCACCTTCCTCATAAGAAAAAAAAAGTTGAGGATCTAACCCTCCATCAGAATTCTATTCCAGTGTCTAAATATAGCATGTGTGGCTGTGCCAGCAGGACATTAGAACTGGTAGGTATTACCAACCTGGAAAAATGTGGGTCAAGTGGTTGTCTGTAGTTCTAGAAACCAGAGCTATAGCTTACAAGGTAAGGCTATGTATCCTTCTCATAGCAACTGTAGTCCTTACATTCATTAATCCCCATTTTAGGAGTGAATACAATGCTGCCCTCTTTTCTTTTGTTATGACTCCACCAATAATTGAGCTGTCTTCTGTTCAATTCGTATTCCTTCTCTCCCTTCACATGTTTTTGTCTCAAGTAAAGACATGTTTAGTTATAGCTGTGCTAGGACCAGAACAGCTCACCTTACAAATGATCATTACTAGAAAGATGGCCATTAAGTGATGTATTTTTTTCATTCACAATTAATTAAAATTGTTTATTGAGGGGTTGAGATCTACATGAATGCAGAGCTTGTCAATAAAATTAGAGATCCTTAAAGTATTGCCAGTGGTAAATGGCTAGGTTATTTATGCACCATTGGCTATCATATTTAATTTCCTCATTAAACAAGTTAATCATGGTTTTTGAGATCAGCTGAAGATTAAAAGAAAACAAAAATTGAAGCATGACCGAGTGAAGGTCACAGCTTGCTTCTTTATGTGCCAGCAGTCTGGGTGAAAGTGAAATGTGCATTCAGTGATATATCTGCTTCCATAGTCCAAATGTTGGATGTTGGATGGAAAGGACATAAGATGTTAGACTTAATTGTTGGACTTTTATTGATTCATATGATGGCAGGAAGACATTTCCTTAAAGTCATTGTCCCTGCCAACTGGATCTGGAACTCATACTATATTTTCTATAATTTCCATTTCAATTATATACTAATTGGACAAGCGTCAACAATCTTTCACCTCTTCCTACAACTTTAAAGATCTATCCTTGACTTATATACATATGTAAACACACACATACCCACACCTGTATGTATGCATGCATGTGTGTCTGTGTGTACTCACTACTCATGATATACTGATTAAATATTTTCATTCCACTGTCTGTATTTCTTTTTTAAGTATGTTGATTTAATTTCTGTAATATCAAGTTCCTAGAGAATGAAGACTATATCTTTATGCTTCCCTTTATTTGATGCTTAACTCAATGATAGCCACAATTAAACATTTAATAAATAACATTTTGGACAAAGATGGAGTTTTCCTTTCTCAGCTGTTGACTAGAAGAGTTCTTTAAAAAGTTGGCTATTCTGTTATAGGGCAATCTGACTTTATTTTTGGTAAAGGATGATTAAGGAAAATGTGTCAGGATTGATTCATCTTAATGTGGCAAGATAGAGATTGTTTTGGCAACATATAATAATTAAATCTAGTGAGCAGAAACTGAAAGAGAATAGCATATGGAAACATTGTTAAGGGTGTGTGTGTGTGTGTGTGTGTGTGTGTACATTTTCTCAACAACTGGAAAAATGCCAATACAATGTATAATAATTTTCTAGTAGTCACAACCAATTTGGATAAGCAGTGTTTCCAAGACAGCATAAAATTCCATTTCTTCAAAACAATCTTGAAAATTAGCTCATGACCAAGCAAAGCCTGAAGAAATAAGGCAGTAGAAACTAAAGAAAATTAGGCAACTGGCCTAAAACTATTTATATTATGCATCACTTTTCTAGTCTCATTTTGGTTTGGGAATTTGTGGTTCTCAGAAAACTAGGTATATTTGATATAGGCAGATGCTGTATCCAAATAGTCTGGTAAGTTGGGGAATAGTAAGTAAAGAGTGATTAGAAAGAAAAAATGTAGTAATAAAATATTGTGAGCTTGTGTTCTAAGGTGCTATGAATATATTCCTTTGAAAATGTGTCACCAGTAGTACTTCAGTGATCAAGTAGTTAGTGAAAGAGGATGACTTCTGTATATTTCATGTCACCGTGTGACCTAGGACTTGTCACTTTTTCTCTTGTGTCCCTATAAAATTAATGGAGCTAAATGACCTTTAAGGACCTTTCAAGTTCTAATATTCTCTGATTCTATAATTTTATACCCTATCATTAGATTGAGGGGTAGTCAGCTGAATTCAGCTTCATGAGAACCTACCATGCTTGTGAGTGGGGAAGAATTAGGATACTTTCTACCCTGGTTACCCTGAGAGTGGTAGGATAGATAGGAGATTCAAGGTATCCAGCTTACCCAGACACTTTAGGCAAGCTAAGGTCACTAGGAAGGGTTGATTATTGTTATATTCAGTATTCATTATACTTCCCAGAGTAGGGGGAGGAGTAAATCCCACTCCTTCCTCATTTCTTTCAGTGACTAGCTACTAGAGCTGAATGAAGACAGATTGTTTGTCCTCAGAACACACATACATTATGGGAGAAAATGAGCATTCCAGGGGTAAGCACAAAGTGGTTAATTGTGCCCTGGAAAAACCTGAGTACTTCTGATGACTCTACTAACCTTTATATAGTACATTAAAGTTTGTAAAGTACTAGCAGTGGCGTTCTCTATTAACCAATCTTATTGCCTAAAGACTTCAAAGCTATTTGTCTTTTCTACTTCCCCCGTCCATGTCCTTATAATCCACACTGTAGCCTTACAATGTTTGTGGCTGCTCAGTTTAGGTGGATAAGCCCCAGAAATTGGCTTAGTAACATACACCCTTAATTGCTCTGTCTAACCAATGAAGAAAGCTTAAGGATATTTTTAATTGACTGATCGACTATATTTGTTCATCAAGAGAAAATGACTCTGATTTGTCATTTCTTTGTTATGGCAATAGTAGGAGACCCCAAGAAACCAGAAAATGTGAGACTCAGAGTAAGTGAGACCTGAGTTTAGATATCATGGATTGTATATTTCAGGACTGGACAAACGAATTAACCTCTTTGATTCTGTGTTTATTATTAAAGATAATAACTCTGGTACTGCCTACATTGTTAATGTTGTGAAGAAAATGCTTTATACATACTTATATGTTACAAAATAAGAATTCATTATGTTTTTGGTATGATAGCAGTTGACAAGGTGGTGTATTTTCATGTATAATACTTGTCTTCAAGTAAAAGTACACAGGTGCTCTCAAGCACCCCCTAAATGTCAGCTCAAAGGGTTGGTTACTCCACCTTAGTTATATTTCCATTAGACAGTATGTAAAAGAAGTTAAAGATAAGAAGCTTTTCCTTCTAGAATAGAAGTTCACAGTTTTGGGGTGTGAATGAATTATATTTCATTTTTCCTAAGCCTTAAATTTATTGGAATTGGGGTCTTGAAGTATATGTGTGTGTTCTTCCTTCGTTGCTGAAGAAGACCACGCCATCAGAGAAATAATGACATGACTTGCACTTGACTTTGTTTCAAGTGAGGGAGGGCTGTGCGGGTCACCAGCCTCACTTCTCCTCCAGAGTCATCTGAATCCAGTGACCAGATATTCATCAGAATGACTGGAGATGACCCAAGGTGAGGCAGCTGGGGTTAAGTGACTTGCCCAAGGTCACACAGCAAGTGAGTGTCAAGTGCACTCAGGTCCTCCTGACTCCTGCACTGGTGCTCTATTCACTGCACCACCTATCTGCCCGGGAGATGCCTGTTGTCTTTTTTTTTTTTTATGGTACTTTACGGTATTTCCTCTTTGGCCAGTATTTTTTTCCCAGGCAGGCACCCACCTTTGTTTTCCCGTGTGAGTGTTCTGCTCTGCTGCGGTGTTTCTAGGCTTACCACCGGCCTTCTGCCTTCACTTGCTTCTGATCCAGGTGTTGTGGCTGATGTTGTCCTGAGGTATGGAAAGAAGGTAGGAAAGGCATTCTACCAACAACTGTGAGGGAAAGGATGGAGGCGGCTGGAGGGGGCAGGAAGTCCTAGCCCTGCTGCTGGACGCAGAGCCTGGCCACAGAAGCAGGCTGGTAATCAACTTCATTCATTCATGAAAGAGGTCAGAGAAACCTAATACCTGGGTTACCAGTGTAGGGGACCTTCCTAAATGGCAAATTCTGTGAACTGTTGAGAGGGATGTGTGGCTGGCAGAAACTAGATTTGTGTAACAAGAGATCTACTTTATATTGTATAATTTACATTCTAATTTATATTTCTATATAATTTATATTTATGTTGTGGTTACAAAGCACTCTTTTATACATTATGTTATATACTTCTCGCATCTATCCTGAGGTACATGGCTCAGGTAAGTCTTGTCCTAATTTTAGTGAGGAGGAAAATAAGGATGAAAGAAATTGAGCAACTTGCCCAAATGTATATAGAAAATGTGGGACAGAATCAGGACTTGAACCCTGATTTCTGGGGGTTCAGTGGTTATGCCACTGTACTACCTAGGTGCCATAGTGGGTTGAGATGACTGGACCTGGCACCAAGAAGACCTGAGTTCATATCCTGCCTCAGACACTTACTAGCTATCTGTCTCCAGCCAAGTCACCCAATCTCTATTTGCCTCAGTGTCCTTATCTATAAAATGAGGTTAATAACAGGACCTGCCTTGGAGGGCTGTTGTGAAGATCAGATGAGAGTATTGTAAAGTGCTTAGCTCTGTGCCTGTATCAATTCTTCTTCCTGTCCCCCTTTTATGTTCATTCCACATTAGTCTTTGACATCCTGATCTACTGAGTTGATGACTCCTATTTTAGGAGCTCGAAGTCAGAAGTAGCTGACTGATGCAGATACTTGATCCCATAAATGGAAATGCACACTTAAATGATGCTATTGCATGAAGAGATAAGGTGTCAGATCTCTGGTACATGCTGATTAAATTGAAATATTAGCTTTTATAAAAATTAGATTTAGTTGATTTGCTGCCTTGATATTACCAAAGTCATACACCTGCTCCAAAAAATGCATCCTGCCCTAAGAATTTATCATTGATGGTGTGGAGCAGAAAAGAAGTCTTAGGAGATGGCTTCTGATCAAGGTGACAGAATGTTGTGTTGACAAGGGCACCAGGTCTGCATCCTGGCTGTGCTTTTCCTTACTTTTGTAATATCAGGCAAGTCGTTTACTTTCTCTGGGACTCAGGATAAACTCATCTATACAGCGAAACAAATGAACTAGATGACTTTGAACATCCTTTAGCACTCTGAATCAGTATGCACTAGCGGGGAGTACCTTTATTAAACATTTACTGTGTGTCAGACATTGTGCTAAGCACTGGGGATACAAATTTGAGCAAAAAGAAATAGTCCTTTGCCACAAGAGGCTCAGATCTTAATCAGGGAAAGATAGCACATGAAAGGGAACTGAAAAGTGGGAAGTGGGGTGTTGACACTGACTGATTCTGCTGCTTGGTGGTAAGACCCAGAGAATGAAGGACTGCCAACCTGGACTGTCTTCGTAATGGAAGGAACAGGAGAAACTCTACTGGGAGCAAGCTGCTGAAGCATGGTTAGGAAGAAATCTCCAAAATTCAGACTAACTGAAGACAAGGCCAGTCTGCATTAGTACAACATGTCTTTCTTCCTTAAAAACAAAACAAAACATGGAATGTATCGCTTTCAAGGACACAGAGTAACTAGAACTAGACTGGCAATGCAGTTGCAGAACTTCTAAACTTTTTTTTTTTCTCATAGATCTCTCTGGCTTTTTGGCAATGCTTATTTTATGCACATTTTTTTCAGAATTCTTTTCAGTGTATAAAATAAAATCCATAAGATTACAGAGAAAACCAGTTATGCTGAAATACAGTAATCAAAATATTTGAAAAATCAATTCTCACACCCCAGGTTAAGAACCCCATTAATAGAAATTTTTCTCCTAATTAAGGGGGAAAACTGTTTTGCAATTAGCATTTTTAAAAAAGGCATTTGCCAGCTCATAATGTTGGTTCATTTGCTTCTATGTAAACTATATTTTGAAAGATTTAATGACATCTTGTTCTTTTTTTCAAGATGCTGGATGGTCTAGGTGAAAGAATGGGGAACTTGGAGTCAGAAGTGCTAATAGTTCTCTGACTTTGGAAAAAACAACATTTCTGAACTTCTGTTTTCTCTTCTTTAAGATCAAGATAATAATGTTCACACTTAGTACATAATAGGATTGTTCAGATTAAATAAGGAAAATTTATTTTGTAAATGTGGACTTTTCTCTAGTGTTACATAGTCTAGAGGTGACTATGGAAGTTTCCCCAGGTTATACCAAGCTGAAAAACCTTTGACCATGGGCTTGGTGACAGATTGTATGTTTGTTACATGAGGACCATCCAAGCTAAGTGAGTAGATTTTGATCATCAAACTGGTCATAGGATAATGGAAACACTACTAATGGAAAACTAAGCATGAAATACTGGTATTTGTGTGAGTGGAGGGAGTAACCCACACCTACAAAACCAACTATCTTTTAAGTCATGAAATAATATCAAGAAGAGAAATGTTACTTTCTCTCAGGCTCTTTTACATTAAATGTCTCTTCATCAACATCCCTTGGTCCATAGCCTGAACAAATGGAAGCTCTAACCCAGCTTCTCTAAATGATGACCTTTTTCTTAATTAGTGAACATAAGTTAATGAGATCACCAGTGTAATGATGATGATGATAATAATAGTTAATATTTATATAGCTCTTACTGTGTGCCAGGAACTGTGCTTAAGTGCTTTAAAATTATTATCATACTGTTTAAAATTATTACATCAAATCAGATTAAAATTATTAAATTATTATCATATTTGATCCTCACAACAGTCCTATCAATATGCCCGTTTTTCAAATTAAGAAACTGAGGCAAACAGGGATAAAGTGATTTGCCCAGTCACACAGTTAACAAGTGTCAGTGGCCATGTCTGAACTCGGGCCCAGTGCTTTATCCACTGCATCACCTACTATGGTGATTGTTGATGTATTCCCATTGCCACCGTGTGAATAAATTCATTTATTATATCAGTTTAACTACATCATTGATTTCATTAATGAATGAATCTAAGAGGAATTTCCTTTCGCAGTGTGAATTGGCATCTTCTTTATGCCTTGCAGTCTTAGAGGGGTAGAGGTGGGTGATGGAGAAGAAGGGAAGACTGAGAGATTAAATACCTTGCCTAGGGTCACATACCCAGTGTGTGTCAGAAGCAAGACTTGAATTCAGGTGTTCTTGATTCTGAGACTAGCTCACTAGTCACTGTACAGCATGGCTTCTTTCTTTACCCCTTTATACATAGACCAAAAAAAAAAAAGCCAAGGTCTTCCACTGCATCCAGGGCCATCTCCAACGTGTCTTGCCACTGGACCCAGATGGCTTTGGAGGAGAGGGTGAGGCTCTTGACTTGGCATAGTCCTGCCTTACCTAAACTCAATTCACTTGCAAGTCATGACAACCTTCCCAATGTTTAAGTCTATTTTAGTCTATTTAAAAGTCTATTTTACCAGGGTGGTGGTCAAGCTTGGAGCACAGTGCAGCTTAGTCTATGCCTAGTAAACCGTCAGTAGGCCTTGGAGGTGGTTGCAGTTTCAGAATTTCTCTCTGCCCATGGATGATAAGGTATTTGGACAACTGGCCAGAAGGAGATTACAGGGGTCCCTTTTCTGGCAATGGATACAGAACCCTGTTGCATGCTCATTCACAGTTCCAGGTAATAGTCCCAGGGTAAAGAGGAACACTAGTGCACTAGGGCTTGTGACAACATGGGATGCGAGGGCCCTGGACACAGGTCCAATTTGGAGAAGAGTGCTTACGACTGCTCTCCGGAGACAGGGGCCCTGGTCTCAAGTCCAAGGCAGTACTTGTGGCTACAGGAAAGCAGGAACCCTGGTCACAGAAAAGAGTGCCTGTGGTCATACACAGACTAGAAATATTATGAACATAAATATTTATAGGAACTCTTTGTGACAGCAAAAAATTGGAAATTGAGGGGATACCCATCAGTTAGAGAATGGTTCACCAAGCTTGTGGTGTATGATTGATCAAATGCAATTGTGCTATGATGCATGATGAGCAGGATGCTTTCAGAAAAATCTGGGGAAACTTATATGAACTGATGTAAAATGAAGTGAGCAGAACCAGAAGAAAATTGTATGTAGTTAGAGCAATTTGTATGATGATCAACTTAGCTTAGCTATTCTCAGAAATAAAATGATCCAAGGTAGTTCCAAAAGACTTATGATGAAAAAATGCTGTCCACCTCCAGAGGAGAAAAAAAAGCAGATGGAGTCTGAAGGTAGATCAAAGCATACTTTTATTATTTTTTTACCTTAATATTCCTTGTTTTTGTTTTCTTTTGCAACTTGGCTAATACAAAAATATGTTTTGCATGACTGCACATGCATAATCTATATGAAATTACATGTCTTCTCAAGGAGGGGGAGGGGAAGGGAAGGAGAGAGAATTGGAAATCAGACTTTAAAAATGAACATTAAATTTTTTTTTTTACATGTAAGTGGGAAAAATAAAATATAAAAAAAATACTTATTACTTTTGTGACTTTGGGCAAAGCATTTCATTTTCCTAAGTCTGTTCTTTTTTTAGTTGTAAAATGAGGGTATTGGATTTGATAGCCTCTGAGGTCCCTTCCATATTTATTTGTATAATCCTATGATCCCACAAATCTTAATTGTAATATCAGTGCCTACACACAGAGGCAACAATGACAACAGCATCTCTGCTTATATGGAGCTCATTAGATTTGTTATTACCATGACTAAGGAAGGAAGGTTTTGTTTTGTTTTGTTTTACTGAACAGTTATGCTTACATTGAACACAGAATATTGTTATCAGTACGCTAAGCAGGAGACTGTGTTTGGTGTATTTCATGTTATGAGAACCTTTCATGTTGAAAAGAAGCATTAGTTACTTTTTAGATGAGCTTTGTCATGTGGGTATATGTCTGTGATAAAGTTGTTACTGATGTGCTGTAGTTTGTTTCATTATTTTAATTGGGTAGGCATAAACACAAAGGTTTTGCATAAAGGACTCCACGATTTTCTAATTAGAGGAGTTGACAGTGTATTTTCAGCTAACAATAGCCCCACTTGTAATTCAGATACTCTTTAACTCTAAATAATATAGTTTATTACCTTCATTTCTCGGCTTCTTTGTTTTGAGTCAGTCATAGACTGCTATTTGAAACAATTCCATCCCCCCAACCCCATTCATCTCCCTTAACAAATTTCATTGCCTCTGTGTTTGATATTCCTAGTTAACCATCTAATTTGTCAAAGCATGCAGTCATCTAAAGGACCCTGACTTCAACGTTTATCTTGCTGACTTCTGTGCATAGTGGTGGGATAAATAATTACCATATGCCATTAGCTTGCAATTATTTTTTAATGTTTGAGACTGTATGAACATGAACTTGAAGATTAGCTTAGCAGCATATACTGCCTAATGTGGTTAAATGGTTTCATTTCTTTTCATTTCCCTTTTCCCTTTATATTGGATGATTTTATTTTAATTTTAACTCTAATGCCTCTAAAAACCCAATTCATTCATTTCAACTGAGCATGAATATTTTCAGAGGTGAAAT
Source organism: Bettongia penicillata ogilbyi (assembly GCA_023548195.1). Lineage (NCBI taxonomy): Eukaryota > Metazoa > Chordata > Mammalia > Diprotodontia > Potoroidae > Bettongia > Bettongia penicillata. The sequence goes on along the minus strand of JAJHZJ010000271.1, from coordinate 5,244,204 downwards.
AACTTGAAATGTTTCCTCTCTTACCTTCCTCCAACTGTCCTAGACTGCTTTAGCTAAGAGTAGATTCAAAAGTAGCCAAGCTTGCAAGGTGCTTTTTGCATATATTGCTAGGCATTTCTTATGTGTAGAAAGAAAATTAGCAAAAGACCATATACCACACAAAATCCAGCAATTGAATAATGGTCCATAATATATTTCCTGAAAGAAAACTTTAAAAAAAAGTTTGGATTGGGGTGGAATGACAAAAAAGAAATGGCTATTGTTTCAAATCTCCTTTAAATGGATATATTTTATTATAGTGTAATGTGTAGCTATGCAGTATTGCTTATTAACTTTCTAAGCTTATTGTTCACATTAAACAAGTGTTTCTTGTACAATGCATTCCCAACTTTTCAGCACCTGAGAACATGAAAATACATGAGATTTTGTATTATCATGGCAAAAATAAATAATGGCAACAAACCGCTGCAGAAAAGAGGTCTTTAGCTAATGACAGTGGCAACTAAAATTATCGATGTTTCATTATTCTTTCTCTTACTTTTATTACATTTGACAGGTTTTGAAATGAATTGTTGATTTGGAGAGGCAAGTTTTTAAAGTACTTGCCTATTTCTTGTTAAATATGTATTCTCTGAGAATTGGAAGGCTTATAATTGTATTGGAGTTTTGATTCTCCAACATAATTTTTGTTCTTTGAATTTGCCTGTAATGAAATGGAAGCACTTAAGTGTCTGAGGTCTGGATGTGTGAATTATGATCCTAATGGGGTAGAGTAGGAAGAGGCGGAGGAATAAGGTCGAAAAGGATATTCACTGAGAATGATCTGAAGGAAATTCTTGGTAATTCAAAAATCCTGAAGTCAGCTCGTTGGGAAAGAAGAAGATTCCAAATGGATAGAATTCAAGCAAGACAATTTCTATATTAACAAAATTTTTACTTTCTCTGATATCTGTCCCCCATTCTTCTTGTCATTTAGTGATGAGTAGAGAAGGAAAATAGAGGACTAGGGATGGATTAGATGTAATAAAATGTATCAAGTTCTACGGAATGTTATGTGGGTACATTATTAGTGGAACTATGAAAAGGTAGAGCCATTTTAGAAAGCAATGTGGAATTATGCAAATAAAGTGATTAAAATATTGATATTCTTTGGATCATAGATTCCGTTACTGGACTTATATCTATCAATAAGAAAAAAGTTCCCATAAACTCCAAAATAAGCACTTTCTGTGAGAGGTAAAAATTGGAAGCAAAGTTAGATGCTCATCCATTGGGAAATGGTTAAACAGACTGTGGTCCATGAATGTGATGGAATACTGCTGTGTTGTAAGAAATGATGTGTCATGAATACAGAAAAGCACAGAAAGATCTATCTGAACTGATACAAAATAAAGTAAGAAGAGCCAAGAAAACAATATACATATTAACTACAACATTACAAGTGGAAAGAGCCAGCACACACCAAAAAATCAAAAGTAAATGCAATAAAATTATAAAGATAAACCAGGACTCAAATGAAGAGATGAGAAAACATCCCCAACCTACCCCTTAATGGAGGTGGAAGATCTACACATTGCACATATTTTTGGATTTTCTGAATGTGTCAATCAGTTGTGCTGACTTTTATTCTGTCTCTTCAAAGAACCACCCTTTTTTGTTATATGCAGAAAAGGGCACTTTAGCTGATGACAGTGGCAATTAAAATCAATACTTCATTGTTCCTTTGTATCTGTAATCTCTCTAATATAGGTATTCTATTCAGTAATTAAAGTCTATAAGGGGGAAAGGAAAGGATACTGTGATGATGAAGAAACAGAAAATATCAATGAAAAAATTTTAAAAGGATTCCATGTGAGTAATTAGCTGAATTTTAGAGGTTAGTAGAGTAGTTTTAATTAGTTTTCATTGAAATTTTGACTGGAAACTGAAGGATCGGTGAATGGGATCAACTCTTTGTTCTAAGATGAAGTTTCTGTTCTCGTACCTCATTGCATTGATAGGACAGAGAGAAGGGATATATTAAAATATTGGTAAATTGCCAAGTGATCTAGAAACTTATTAAGGAAGTTCCAGCCAAAAACACACATGAACAAAGAGGACTCTGAGAGTGTTTCAGAGAGTATAAATTACTTAAGATAACAGATTTTATCCATTGGGTAAAAGGCAAGAGATTCCACAAAGTTACATTTTGAATTTAAGTATGTCAGTTTATTGATCACATTCTCTTCATTGAAAGACAAAATAATCCCAATGCAACTGGGAGTTCAAGAAGATAAAAAGGATGGTGCCCTTGTTCTCATTCACTGTAGACTTTTGCACAAACAATGTAATTTATACATTTTTACCAAGGATAATTCAAAAAACATACACTAAATTTTCTGTATAGGAGAGCCAAGTGAGCCTCTTGGTAAAGAGGAAGTAATTAACAATTTGTTATTGGCTGCTGAGAATGGGAATATCTTTATTGTGGGTTATATTGAGGGCAGAAAATATTAAGGGTCATAGGATTATAAACTGAGAATTTGAAGGGACCTTTTAGGTCATCTAATTCAAGATATTAATTTTGTATTTGAGAAACAGAGACCCAGAGAATTCATGTAACTTGCCCAAGGTCTTGAAGGCAGATTCAAGGATTGGCACCTGGGAATGGTGTCGATTCTAATGCTCTTTCCACTGCCTTATGCTGGCCCCCCCAAAGAAATTATGTCTCTTGGCCAATATGCCTATTTTAATCTTTTCATATATTTTCTAATATTCTAACTAATTTAGATTTAAGTAGTTTTCCAAACTTACCTCTGTTCACCTTTTATCTTCGGCCTGAAATATATTCTTCTAACCTTTGTCTGCACCTTGGTAATTAGTACCCTCAGCTTGAAGAGATTTCTCTTTTCTCTGTACTGCCATGGAAATTTGGTTGCTTTTTTGCTATACATTGATAACTTAATCAGTATTGTGATATTTTTATTTTTGTACAGAACAGATCATGTACTCCTTGAGGACTACGCTTATTGTCCTACTTCTCTTTCTGTTCCCTCTTGTGCTTACCACTGCACTTCAGCCATGAAGCTAAATAAATATTTGGTGACTGTAAGAGTTCAATAAATTATTTACTAAATGGACAAGTACTTAGGACAGCAAGTATCAGTAGTGAAATTAACATAATAATATTTTTAAAAATCACTGGCAAATAGAGACTGAAGTAGTAATTATTCACTTTTTAAATGGAATCTCCCAGAGAACCTAGTCGGACTGTGCCTTGCACTCATTAGATGCTAAATGCAGGTCATTACCTTTGCCTTCAACCCACTACCTCCTCACTTCTACTTGTTGAGTTCTTCCTTATCTTACAATGTTCAACTCAAGACTTTTTTCCTCTTTAGCATCCCCAACTACTACTCTCCCTTTGGAGATCTTTCCATTCTCCATACTAGTTTTTTTCCCCCTTGCCACAGCGCTTTGAATCCCTCCTTCAGCTCCACTGAATTCTACCTTATAATCCATTTATATGCATTTAATTGGGTTCAAACATCCCACATAGGCTACTAGGTCTGTTATTTTAATTTATATCATGCCTCCCCCAACTGACGTTATTAAGCTCTGTGAAGACATCCATTCTTTTGTTGTATCTGTAATCTCTCTAATATGGATATTCTATTCTGTAATAAAAGTCCTAACCTGTCCATGTCTGTGACTTTTATCTTCATCACCTAACATAGTGCCTTGCATATAGTTGGAGCATAACAGAAGCTTGAATGGAATTGATTTAATATTTCAAAAAAAAAGTGATAGTTATATGAAAGCTGTTTCTTTTCAACTATGACCTTTCTGTTGCTCGGTGATGAATATTGTATAATGAATGCTTTCACCAATCTATACATCTTTACTGGTGGATGTCCAGAGTAGGAGGGTTTTTTTTTTAAATCAGAATGCAGCATTTATTTGTTGCTGCTAGATTCACATGGTAGAAAATATTATCAGAAGTGATGGAATGGAGATCCTTCAAGGAAATATTTATCTTCATTGAATAAATTAAAATTACCATTACTATGGAGAAGCATTTCCTTTTTTTCCCCTGTAAAACTAGATTGTGCACAGAGGGTTATCTTTGCTTTTGAGGTGCACACGCACACATTTTTAACCCACAGATTGTTTCCTTCTTGTATAAACTACTTTAATATTAAAAGTAGGGTGAAGATCTCTTGCAAGCACAGCCCCAAACAGGATAATGCCAATTCAGTTTAATTCAATTTTTCCCAACAATAGATAATGCAGTATGCATCTGCTCAGCAGCTTGTGTTCTCGATATAATAGCTATCTTGTTTTCCTTGGTCTGGTTTAATCAGCATTGCTATTCACTTGGAACTTTCTTATCAATCTTTTATTTATTCTGGTTGTGAATTTTCCTTTCCCTTTTGTGAAGTTGTTTCTGTTTTTGTAACTAAGCAAGTTTTCACACACAACAGGCTTGTATTGTCCTGAAGACATTTTCAAGGGACCTCTCCATTTTGTTTGTGAGAGACTATTTTAACGAGGCTTCTTTTCTCTTGGGCTAGCAGGGACACTGCTTATTATTCTGCCATTGACATTTTGAATTTGTTTCTGCCCTTGGTCTCTTCTAGGTAGGTTTCTTCTTGATTGAGCAGTTCTTCAAAGTAGATGGATTCTCCTTCTTTAATGGAATTCCCATCTATGACAATCAGCTTTTTTTCCCAGGCTTTAAATGATCAGACCTTCTTGTGTATAGATACCTGCTAAATCTTCTTTCTTTTCTTTTTTTCTTTTAGAAAATGAGAACTTAGAAAAAGCCAAAGATGAGAGAAAACACATGATGCTTTTGTGAACTGTGCTCAAGGATGGTGTTAGCTACAAATCTCAGTTTTGCCATTATCCACTAGAAGTCCATTCTTTTTCTTTCCTATCTAGTTACTGGGGAGACAATCTTGGTCTAGGGCACAAAGGGCTTTGAAGAATTTCTTTCTCCCTGTCTTTATGGAAAAGACTGGAATCAAAACCTAAGTGAATAAATCCTTCAAATAAAGATAGATTCTATTTATCTTGGGATTTATTTACTATGTGGGTATGTGCTGTGAAAATCTTAAAAAACGGTTTCATTTCTGAGAAGTGAATTCAGAGCTCATTATAATCACTAGCTTTAGAAACTGTGCCTTCCCCATCCTTTCCTACATTTTCTTTCCTGTCCAAGAGAAGTCAAATTAATAATTATTATTTGATTAATCTCCTTCCTAAAGACAGTATGGATTCACTTTTTGGGGGGCAAGTCAGAAGTTTTTTGGGCTTCAGTTCCACATTTTTAAAAATGAGGAATTTTGGAGCAGTTGATCTGCAAGGTGCCCTACAGTTCTCAATTCTAGAATTATAATGACTTTGTGTTTAATGATATTGAGACACTTATCTTATTTGCTTTGGCACATAGCAGATATGTGTGTGTGTATGTGTGTGTGTATGCTTGTGTGTGTTTTTCTGATATGAGGATAAATTGGAATTACATTGTCCCCATACAGCTTATCAATCTAGACAAGGCACACAACGTTTAAAATGCCCAAGAAGGGTGAACCCACGCTAAGCTAACTGATTATGCACTTTAAACAAGGCTGTTCAGCTTTTACTGTAGTTTGGAGTGACTGGGTTAGAGTTCACCAGCTTTTCAGCGGTTCAAAAAAAAAGAAGCCAAGATCTGACATGACGTATTCTATGTGCTTCCTTTCTTTTGGACAGTCAGTTTCCCCAAATGTTCAGAACTAGAAGCAGTGGGGCCCCCATAAACATGGTATTGCGTGCGCGCGCTCTCTCTCTCCCCTATTCCTGCTTCCTCTTCTCTCCCTCTCTCTCCTTTACCACATGATAGAAATCCAAGAAAGCACAGTACAGAATTATTACAGTTAAAACTCCTTACTTTGATTTTCAGGGATCTTCTCAATTTATATGAAGCCTACATGAGGACTACTCCCTTTCATGTATGCCATATTCCACCAAAGTAAATGATTTGTCTTTCTTATTTAACACACACTCCAGAGGCTTCTTCCCACAGAGGCTTATGCAGAGCAAGATTGATCCTGGGGAGAGGGGTGACTGATGCCAAAGAAGGATTTCTTTTTGTATCTCACTCATTGAACTTTTTCCATAGCAAAGCTCTAAGGAAATCTCTAACCCTAAACTTAGTATGACTCATGTCTTGAGTCTCACTGAAATGTTGATAAGAGCAGGATCTCTTATAGGAAAGGTATAAAAGTACAATGAAAATTTTAGACAGCTTTTATTCCCTCCACTCATATAAACTGCAAATTTTAGATAGCTCTTTATTCCCTCCACTCATATAAACTTCCCAAAACAGAAAGTATTTGACAATGTCATGATAAATAAAAAAATATAAAACACCTCAAATAGTGCCTAGACTTTTTTTACTTCCCCTAGAAGATAAAAACAACTTTGAGAGACTGGAGAAAAATAACGTCATTAGCATCCATCTTGGATCTGTGCTGTCTGCGTAACGCATAAGGTCTCCAGCCAGCCTTGGTGTGGCTTTCTTTAGGCCTTTAGCAACAAGATGAGCTAGTGGTGGCCATCTCCTACTCCGAGAAACTCTGATCAAAGCTCATGCCTTAACTTTATCAAGTAGATTAGGACTCAGTTGATCAGAGTTCTCCATGATCAACACTACTAAACCCCCTACTCATACTTGCCTTGCCTGTATGCCCTATCCTGTGGCTCTGAGTGAATTCTCTCTATTTCTTCCTGGAAATTCTATTCTTTAAAGATTTATTCATGTCACTTATTCCATGAAAACTTTCTTGATTTCTTCCTCCGAATGCTCATAGTACATTTTGTTTTATTTTCTCTGTACATTTTATGTCCTGTACTAAATTTCCAGTCTCTTGATGACAAAGATCATGTATTATTTATCTTTATATCCCCTTTGTGCCTAAGGCCTTTCTAGAGTAGTTAATCCATAAATGATTATTGATGTCAGATTGACAGACTGCTGAACATGATTTAAGAGAACTGGGTTATAATCTTAATTTCGCCACTAAGTGGCTATATGACCTTGAATAAATTGTTATCCTTTTTGGATTTTAGTTTCCTCTTCGATAAATTAAGGTATTAAGGTAGATGGTTTCCATAGCCCTTCTCAATTCTAAAATTTCTGAGGTGATTTGGTATAAAATATGCTTCCTTTTCTCATAAGTGGTCTTTTATTCTAATTCTACTGAGACTGGTATAATAGATAGCCGTGATTTCTTTGTAGAAAATAGATTTTTCCCTGATTTCACATTCATGGTTTCCAATTTCTGTACCTGGCAGATGGGGAATAAAAATGCACAATAATGGGTGATAATATCTTCATCTTAACCAGGTCTTATAATATAAAATTCTTGGGTAATGGGTTTTAAGTTAGAAGTATGGGAGCCTCAGATTACAGCCATGGAGATAGCATTGTTAGAATGAGAAGAGGGAAATGAACAGATAAAAGCAGGGATCAAGTCATAAATAGGTCTTCTAGATCAATAGATTAAAGGTGAAAGGAACCAGAAGCCAGGGCAAGTATGATCAGTGTTCTAAGCGCTTCCAAATTTTTTAAACATGTCTTCCCTTACCCTGACGGCTGCTCTGCTTTCAGTCAGATCACACTTCACATTCATGTTACTCTTTAAGCCTTGCAGAGCACCTTAAACACACTTTATTTGAACTTCGTGGCATTCTATGAGGTAACCACAGGTGGAGCCGTAGAGGTTACGTGACTTTCCCAGGGTCACCCAGCTAGTCAGTATCTAAAGTGGTATTCCAGTCCAGATCTTTCAGATACCAAATTTGGTGCTTTATCCACTCAACCACAGTGCCTGTTTGCCATACTATGTGATCCTCTCTACATTTTCTCTTTGGAATATTGGAAATAAAAGTAAAACTGGAAGCTGCAAGTCATCAAAGGGAGTGTTTAAAAAACAAACGACAACATAGACATAAAATTCTTGGAAACAGTTCATTGTCCACATTACATCCTGAACAACCACATCTATGCAGAAAAATGCTCAAGTATGTCTTAGAGGCCATCATCATCATCCACAGCCTATGTTGACTGAAACACCTTTCCAGGCCAAAACCTTCTCTCCTTCTGGACACCACCGTTCACAGTTCTAGCCCCCACTCTTCCCTAGGCAGTGGGACTGCTATCATTACATAGCCTTTCTGCTATCTCTTTGTTTAATCCACTGGGTTCCCTTCCCTTCCCCCTTTCAGTGCACAAAGGATGCCTTTATTTGTTTTTGTTTCTTCTCACCATGTCCCTAAAACAGATGATAATTTTCCAGAATGCTTAGATATACTTATGTATAAATAGAAAGTTTACAATAATCTCCTTTTGAAAGAATTCTTTTCTTTCCCTTCCTGGCTGTTGTGCTCTTATCATCCTAAGAAAACATCTGCTGTTGTTTCATTACAAATGACTTTTTCCATCTTCAGTAAGTTCCCTTCTCCCTCCACCTTGAGTGCCCTAGACCATGGCATATTTTGATGCTTTTTTGTTTCTTTGAAATTTTTTTCCTCCTTGTAGGCTCTGATCTAGTACAATGCACATTACTCTATTTCACAGTCTGATCTCAATTCATGAATCATCTATTTGACATTAGGATCTTTGTTTTCTTATCAGGTAGTTTCACTTCTCCCGCTGAGGTTGCCATCACTGACCTATTTTGCTGCTTTTCAGCCAACATCCAGACTAGGTGCTAATTATACTTTGCCTGTCTTTGAAAAAGATGATTTTTAAAAGAAGATAGAGGAGTTTCCTTTTCCCTCTGAGCATCTATAAATATAGTTATTTTTATAGAGGAGGCATACCTCATGAAACTTACAGTTTTAGCCTTTGATCTGATGATGAAATCAAGTGAGAATATAGAGTAAAAATAAATATTTTTCAGATTGATAGTTACATACCCTAAATTGCATGTTTGAGCATATAGCATATTACACATATTATATTGTGGTGACAAAGTGAGCCTTTCTAGGAAGAAAAGAAGAAAATTAGCATTTATTATTAACTTCACATGTGACACACTAACAGTAAGAAAGAAGATTATGCTAAGTATGAGACAGTATGAAAATTGTGCTGGATATGGAGTTAGAAGAACTGATTAAAATTTTACTTTTGCTAATTATTACTTGGGCAAGTCGCTTAGCTTCTCTTAGTTTCATTTCCTCATTTATAAAATGAAAGGATTGAATGAGATGATTTCTGATGTCCCTTTCAGTTCTAAATCTGTGATCCTATGACATACAAGACATAGGTAGAAAGGGGAATGTCTATTGAAAATGTGAGGAAATGGAGGTAGAAAATAAATATAGTTGCATAATAAAATGTTTTCATATAAAAATGTTTTTAAAAGGCAAAAAATGTGGAATAGAATATTATTTTTTTAAAAATGTAACTTGTTTGTAATTACATACACTTTTTGATGTGATAGTGAATGAAAATTAATTAGGAAGGATTACAGAATGTCAATCTTAAAAAAAATCTGTAGAATATAAAAAAATGTTAAAATCATAATTAAAAATAAGAAAATAAGAGTATAGGTGAGTGTAAAAAAAAGCCCAAAGAAATGAGAAATTCTGAGAGGAGGAGAAAAGAGAGAGAAAAAAATTTCTAGTCCTTTGAGAAGAAAAATTAATAGATCTTATTATAAGTTCTTCTGAGGACCTAGGAAATTACAGACTTATGCATTTGATTTTGATCATTTTCTTAGAGTCTTGGACAGCTTGGTGGCACAGTGAATAGAGCACTGGGCCTGAAGTCAGGAAGACTCATCTTCCTTAGTTCAAATCTGGCCTCCGACACTTACTAGTCATGTGGCCCTGGGCAAATTACTTACCTATATTTGCCTCAGTTTACTCATCTGTAAAATGAACTGAAGGAGGAAATGGCAAATCACTATAGTTAATATTTTTGCCAAGAAAACCCCAAATGGAGTCATGAAGAGCTAGATGTGGCTGACGTGACTGAACAGCTAAAGGGAGGGGGCCTGGCTCCATGAATTCATTGATAAAGTGACCTAATTGGGAAAACTCTTTCTAGAAATGCAGTTGGCCATTGTCTATTATTTATAGGTTTAGAGATTTGCCTAGGGTCATGTAGCTTGTGTCACAAGCAAGACTTGAGCTCTTCCTGGCTTTGAGGCCTGTTTCCTAGGCCTAAAGTAATGCTTTTCTTTTTGCCCTAATTCAGTTTAATTCAATCAGCAGTATCTACTAAGTGCCAAGCATTGTGTTAAATCTGGGGATAAAAGACAAAAAAAAGTGCCTCCTGGATTCAAGGTACTACATTCTACAAGACACCTTTTCCACTACCTTTTCCACAGATCAGTATGTGCACAAAGTAGGGATTTTTGAAATGTCTTTGGTAGTAGGTAGCACCTGAGTTGAGTCTTGGAGGAAGTTTAGGATTTTATTTTTCGTTCCAGGTATTCAGTATAGCTTGTGTAAATGCATGATGGGGGGAGAACATGGTGGTCCTGCGGCTATAGCCACAGGCTCAGTTTCTATGCAAACAGGATAGTTTGATTGCATCACTTTTACTTTCTAGTTTCATGACAAATGCATATCTTGGTCCTAAGGGGTATTAGGTAAAAGAGTGCTTATGAATAAGTCAATTTAAATAGTTGCCACAAAGGTGAGGGGATGGAGGGGGAAGTATATTACCTACTAATGCGGGTCATTGGTGAGAGTGCTGCAAAGACATCATTACATTTAGCCAAATGTTGTAGATTATACAAATATCAAAATGATTTATGGTACTCATATGGTGCTAGTCACATGTAGGTTTTTCAGTATTAGTTATGCCATTTGCATTATTCAAATAATTTTTTGGGGAGCTCTGCATGAGAGTTAGTAGATCGTAATCATGTTTGTAACTCACTCAGCACTTAGCTCATAGCTTAAATACAGTTGGTTTTAAAATGTTTGTTGAATGAAAGACACAGTGTATAAAAAATAAATTCCCTTGATATTCAAGGTAATTTGTAGCAAGAAATTATTTAACTCAAGGGACAGTCTTATATCTTGGGAAAAGACCTAGTTTCAAGTTCTGGCTTTGGTACTTACTAGCTGTTTAACCTTGAGCAAACCATTTAACCTCTGTAGAATTATCCTGTATGCCTGGCGGAATGGCCATAAGGATTAAATTTCATAATATTAGTTTAGAACTTTGTAACTATGAAGTAACATGCTAGTTGACTCTTTCTGGTTCCTGATATAATATCTTCAAATAAAAAAAGAAAAGTTTGGGCAATAGAATTTATCTCTAGAATTTGTGGCTACAACAGGGAAGATATTTTTAAACAGTATTTTTATTTCATAATAGTGACTTTTTAATAGCGACTTACCCAGAGTAAGTATTTATTAAATGTCTGATAAATTATATTTGGTATGTTTTCATTTTGCCAAGTTTCCATTCACTAGTATCACCAATTCATTTCAATAAAAATCAGAAGTCATCTGTTTTTACCTCTGGACAGATGGCCTGATATAGCTCACAGCTAGTATCTTGGGGTCTTCATCATCAGAATACAACCAGAATGAAATTTCTGGGCCACTGACAATAGAAAGCTGAGGACAGTAATTAGTTGCTGTATAAGGACTGCTGCCACAGGTGTGTGATACTCCTTGTGAGGTGGCTAGAGACTTGACCAAAGCAATGATTTATTTATTTTTTTTTGTGAAGAATTTCCCTTTTAAAACAAGTATAGATAGTGGACACTTGTATGAAGCATTGGTAGTAAAAGATGATAGACTTCTTTACTAAGAAAATTATATTGCATTCCATAAATTCCCTGGGGAGGGTGTATTTCTCTAGTGAGATTTTAATCTAAAAATAAAAAAGACAGATGGAAGAAGGAAATGTTAGACAAGTAGTAGGAGATTTTGGTTCAGAAGTCCGAGTTGTTCAGTAACATCACATCTATCCTTTTCGTTTAAGAGGTTCATTAGTAAAATAAAAGGGAATGAGAATTTAGAAGGACTATTTTGAACAGATTGAAAGTAAGAAAGAAAATACTGCTGTAATAATTAAATTAATAATTTAATAAAAAATAATTGAATTAAATAGTCAAATAACCAAATTGCAGAGAGGTTTTATTTTTTGGTTTTGTAGAATTCATTTGTAAGGATTTTGAAGAAAAAAAGTTTAGTACATTGCAATGACTCAAATAAGAAAGAATAAAGGCGAGAGCCTCATTCATTTTTTTTTTTACTGCTTTGAATGTGAGCATATAAGAGAAACACTTTCTATGCAATAAACAAATACAGAAACTGTCTGTTTTGACCCAGATAATGTTCATTTGATCATTTAAATTGGAACTAGGCTAGTGAAGATTTTAAATTTCAGAGGAGAAGCAAAGAAGGTTGAAGAAACTATAGGACATATTCATTTATTTACCTATTTAATCAATAAATATTGATTCTGTACCTACTATGTGGATTATGATAATAACATTGCCATGTCCTAAGGCTGTCAAAGTATTTTATCTCTTTTGAGCCTCACAAAAAAATCCTACAGGCAGGTGCTCTAGATGTGATTATTTTCATTTTACAAATGAATACTTCAGGCTCAGTACATGCCTATGGTCACACAACTAATAAGTGGCAGAAATGGAATTCTGCCCAGCACTTTCTGATTACAATTCCAACATTTTATCTCCTATGACCTACACTGTCTGTATGGCAACACCTGTGTTGTTTCCAGTGGTGATAAATATAGACAGAACATAGTTCTTGTAGTGTTGCTCTTAGGGGAACCTCTTAGAACATCTTTTCATTTACATCCTCAAAGGTTCATTTGCTCTGCTAGTTACAGCCTCCAGTTCTATCTTTTGGCTAGGCTTTGGGTTCGGTCACTTGACTATGACTTGGGCTGAGCCAATTCTGATTATCCTTATGGAGCTAGAGCAGCTGGTGACCCTCCCTCCTAATTAGCCCTACCCACTATTCTTGTGGTTCCCCACTATGCCACCTTGCTTTTGGCCCTGAGATCTGTAGGGCTGCATGTACCCTGAAACATGCTCATGACATGTGGCAAGAAAGAGAATAACAGCTCTCAAAAAATGAGATAAAAACCAGAATAGGACGAGATCTTACAGTTGTATAATGGACAGGGAACAAAAGTGAAATAGATTAGTTACTGTGTCAGAAGCAGAAACGTCAAGAAGGATGAAGATGTGGAAAAGAGGCCTTTAGCTATGGCTGAAACGCAGGCAGCTGAGAAGAATTTCATTTTCTGGGTTCTTTTTTCAAGTTGTTAGCCCTGTGTTCTGACACGTGGATTTTTTAAAAACAGCCTCCATGCTAATCCTTTCTTTTATTTCTTAATCAGCCCAACACAACATTATGAAAGTTACAGGTCTTGAAATCAGTGGGGTGTATATGTCAACCCTGTTTTATTTCAGGCTGACTATTGGTTATTGCTGAGCAAAATTGTGTAAAGGTCAACACTTTAGAAAGCACTATAAACCTACTGACTTTTATACATCACTGAAGTTAATAGCTTTCCCTAAAGCATGTAATAAAAGTGTAATTTTTGGTATTTTAAAGTTTTAGGACAACACTAGCATTATTTGTAGGAAAAGAAAAGTTTAGAGAAAACTGCTAATCTAATTCCAGCCTGAAGTTTCTCTCAAATCTTCACACAGATTGGATATCAGAGGGGACTAGTAATTAAATGATGTGCTTAGGAAAGGCTAATTAATTTAAGCATTACTTTGAAACAGTTGCCACCGGTTCTTCCATCTGCACGTTTGACAGGTGCAATTGGCGCTAAGCATTGTTGTACCCTCTGGCGTGTCTGGCTCCCCAGTAGGCCTTAGTGTGAGAAGAGAATGGCTTGTAACCACTCATTCAGCCATAGTCTTGCATCAGTTATAGATTGCAGCCTTACTGCTCTTCTTTCGGCTCATGGTAGAAATTGGAATAATGATGTTTTCTTTTTAATCTTGACTTCCCCATTCATCAAGCTTTCAGGGTGCTCCTAAAGGTCCCTGACATGTGAAATTACTAGTTATTAAAATTTGATTTCCTTTTGCCATTTTTTGTGCAAACAATATGTTAGAGATTAGGTTCATGGTATTCAGAACTGGGGTGGGAATGGGAGAAGGACATGGGCTTTTGAAACTCTCTTATCCAACTACTTCATTTTACAGAAGAAGAAATTAAGACTGAGAAAGTGGAAGTTGCTTGCCATAAATTAAACAAATCATATGCAGAAGTTACAAAATTAAAACCCAGGACTTTGGACTCCCCATCTAATGGTCTTTTCCATTTACTACAATTAAATAGAGAATTCAAAACAGAACATATTTCTCTCAAAGAAATTGGTTGAGTAATTTTTATTCTATTTTCCTAAAGGATTTTGACCTAAGTAGAAACTTTAAGTCAAAAACTGTTATTATACCCCCACATTTATGAAACAGTACAGGCACTGGGGACTTTTATTTTTATAAGGGATGGTTATTTGACAGAACTTTTCATATTACTAAAGACTTAGCTATGAGAGTATCAGTGCAAATATACATGTATACCCCCAAATAATTGGTGACATATAAACTTGACTTTGGGAGAGAAGATGTTACATGTAGCAGTTTCATAGGAGTAATACTTTTGGACAAAAATTAACCAGCATGATAGCTACAAACTGCAAGCCAACTGACCTTCATGGGAATCTTGCCGCTATGAATTGAATCCTAGCTCTGATCATCTCTTAAACATGCAAGTCTGTCCTTGTATGATTGCCAAATGTTACATTATGATTTCATGAACTCAAACTAGGGCTTGGTTACATTATATTGATAAGGTTATTGTAAAATGTTGTTGTCTGGGACAATGTCTTACAGGCTATGTCTACCCACAGCACTGGATTTGCAGAACACACAAAATAAATGATTTACACAAATCAAATAAGGAATACCTTGAAGAAGAGTTGAAACAATAAGCGAAGAGTCATGATAATACTCTAAATGTGTTAGCCACAGTTTTCTTTTTGATTTTTCGAAACAAGGGAAATATGGACGAAAGCCACTTTGTTCTACATAGGACACTTTTTAGTCTTTCTATGTGGGGAAAGACAAAGCTCCACAAATTATAATAAAAGCCAAAATTACCAGTGGAGTTCCATGACCACCACATCTTTGAACTTCAGTTTCCTCGTCTATAAAATAGGAGTTAAACTGTGTGCTCTCTCTGGTCCCTTCCAGATCTAAAATTCAACACACCTATGAAATAAATGTGTTGTATGGGGACATCTTGGCAGAGAAAGTTTCCTGAGTGGTCTTCGTTTTATAAGTATTGCTGTGGGCAATAATACAGATCTGTATGAAACAATGGCACTGCTTCCTACAGAACTGAGAAAAATGGAAGGGAATAATTGGGTGAAAGCAGGAAAAGGGTTTTCATGAGATCATTCTTGCTAGATTGATACTACAGTATGGATAATATTTACAGCTTTTCCCTCTCCTTATACTACCTATACTACTTAATACAAAAGAGGAAAAATATATTTACCAGTGTCAAAGTAAAAATAGGAACAGGGGCACACACTGCACTTCTACGAATGTCTTTGCTTCAGGTTTTTATTTTCATTTGTAAAATTGGGGAATTAGATTGCATGTACTCTTTAAGATCCCTTTTGACCTTAAATTTGATGAAATTATAAAGCAGTAACGGTGACACAAACCTGGATCACTATGTAGTGAATTAAAATTTGTCTTTTGGCATAGAACAGATGAAAAAGGTATCCATGACATAAAAACAAATATAATAAATACTATCTGACTTTATCAGTCTCTTTGACATTTAAAAAGTGGAGGCACTTTCCCTATCTTTGGGGTTTTCAGATATTACTGACTTCTCTATGTGACTATTGCTTGAATAATAGTAGCAACCATAGTGACATTCCTTCTAGCAACAAAGAGCACTCTACCATATTTTATAGGTAGGATCCTATATCTAGAACTGGGATGAATCATAGGATCATAAACTTTTAAGTGTGAAGTTAAAGTGTGAAGGAACTTTATAAGTTATCTAATACAACTTCTCCATTTTATAGATAGGTAAATTGAGTCCCAAATAAGTTAAGTGACTTATCCAAGGTAATAGAGCTAATAAGAGTCTGAGGTAGAATTTCAGTCCAGGTCTTTTTGACTACAGGAGAGGATCTTTAGCCACTCTATCATACTAAATCATATCATTCAACCCTTTTAAGCCTCATTTATTCATCTGTAAAATAAGAATGATTTGAACTTAATTCAGTGCTCTTTGTCTCCAAGTTTAGTGTTCTTTCTACTGAACTACAGTGATATGTTGTCTGAAACAGCAGAAGTAAAACTAAGAAAAAAGTTTTACTGATGTCTTGTTTTTATATCACAACCCTTCCAAATTGTCCTCTGCTTGAGCATGAATGTTTTCTTGCCCAAAGATAAATAGTTGAGCAAAAAAACCCCCAAAACCCCACAAAACAGAAAACCAGGGAATAACAGTTACTCCTGTCTGATGATGTCTACAACTTTCTGCCTTATTTCCTTACTCCCTACAGAGAAGAGGGAAGCATGTTTCGTTATTTATTCTTCAGAACCAAGATTATTTATAACAGTTTCTCAGAGTTTGGCTTCATTTTTTTTTTGTATTCTTTTATGTTCTGAATTGAACATCTATTCATATAGATATTTTCATGTTTCTATGAGTTTATTATATTCATTATTTCTTTCTGAACTACATTCCATTAATTTATATATCTGACTTTGTTCAGCTGTTCTGAAGTCAGTGTGTGCCACCTTGTTAACAGTTTTTTGCTACCACAGAAAAGTACTATGAGAGTGTGTGTGTGTATGTGTGTGAGAACTTTTCTTGCTGTCTTTATCCTCACTGAGATAAGTTGATTAGGTAGATGGATGGATCCGTGAATAGATAGATATTTCTCCTTATGGCTAAATAGGCTATATCATCAGTAACTAGAATTGGGTCAAAAGGTATGCACAGTGCATCCACATTTTTTTGTATTTTTTAAAAAAATATACACGTAGATACAAAATAAAAAAAGAAAAAGAAAATCGCCATGTGCGTAGCAGAATATCAAAGAGGATTCCAAATATGAAGCAATAAATTTTCATTTCAAGAAAGCCTATATAATAAACACTACACATTGTGTTCAGAGCTGTCCTTCTTTACTTCCTTGTAGGTTTTATTTTGTTCTCTGCTGTGCAGTTTTTGCTTTACTCTTTCTTCGCCCTTCCTCCCCACTCCCCCAAGAAGGCTAAAATTAAGCCTCTGTGTATGTTTATACTTTCATATTTATAAACACATATATACATACACATATGTGTACATAGATATAAACAATTATATCTACAAACATATATACATACATAGATATCCAAAATGATAACATATATACATTCATAGACATCTTTGTA
This sequence comes from Bettongia penicillata ogilbyi, assembly GCA_023548195.1. Lineage (NCBI taxonomy): Eukaryota > Metazoa > Chordata > Mammalia > Diprotodontia > Potoroidae > Bettongia > Bettongia penicillata. The sequence continues at coordinate 5,226,745 of JAJHZJ010000271.1, read as the reverse complement.
AAATCATACTATTCTTGCTCTATTTCTCTGCAGGTGGATAACATCTTCTTTCATAAGCCATTCCATATTTTTTTCTAAATCTACCAGCCCATCATTTGCTACACCACAGCAATATTGTAACTTTATATTGTCTAGTTATTTTTAGAGGTTCCCAAAGTGGATAAAACTGCCCCTTGGGGAGTGCTGGAACAATGGGGGGAGGTGTAGCCTCAGGTGCAATTGGGGAACGTTGAATAAAAATAAGGGGGTGGTGGAAATATAAGGAAAGAATATAAGAAAATTTTGAAAAAAGCTGTTCATGCATGTTCAATCTCTTGTATAACAGTTAAAGTTTTAGCGATTACATTTTTTTCCAAATAAACATACGAAATTCAAGTTATAACTAGTCAGTGGTCAGTTCTGCCGACAGGTGTTTACAAGCAGTTGTTGGCAGGTGAGTGTATTGTGCATTGTTGGGAAGTCCAGAACGCATCAGCCTGAATATGTGCATGTAATCACTTGTTTACAATATGATACTATATGGTTACCTGAAGCAATATCGTTTCATCAAAATTTCTGTGCAAGAAACCCCCCGCCCCCACCAATTTACAATAAATTATTAAATTTAAGGCATTTCATTTAAAAAAATACTATATTTTTTAAGTGACAAAACTATAAAAAAAATTAAAAGATTAAAGAATGAAAATACATTTCCAGGGGGGCACAGTAATTTTTTAAAGGGTTCAGTAGGCCAATAAGTTTGGGAACATATGGTCTAAAGCAATATTGATTAATATAACTAACATATAGTGTAGTTTCCCTATTTTTCTCTTTTGATTCAATCTATTTTAGCTTTTAAATTTGTCTGAGAACAGGATTACAATACTTGCTTCTTTTTTCCCCTGACTTTTATTTTATGTGTGTATGTATTTCCTAACCCTCCTGACTCCTCTACTTTACTTCTACCTACTACCTTGCCTTCCGTTACTTAACCTACCCTCCCTCCGAGAATCCCTTCCTTATTACCCCCCACTCCCCTTTCCCCTTTCCCTCTTACTTCTGTCTGAATGTGGAAGACTTTTGTACCCTTCCGAACATTGCTGTTTCCTCTTTATAGCATTCCTGTGAATCTAAACACACTTCTGTTCTCTCCCCACCACATTCTATTTCCTCACCCTCTTATTTCTTTATAAATTTAGAGGATTTTTATTCCCTTCTAAATGTATGTATTGTTCTCTCTTTAACCGAGATCTGATATGACTAGGCTTAGTCACCCTTCCCTATCCCCTTAGCCTTGTGTGTGTGTGTGTATGTGTTGTATGTGTGTATATCATTCCCTCTTTAACTCATTTCCAATGAAAGTAGGTTTCCAAAACTACCAGCCCTCCTCCCCCATCTAATTCCTCTGTGTCATTCTTCCTCTCACCCCTCATTTGTATAAGATAATTACTCTTTTTACCTTTTCCTAGGTGGTATTACTTTATAGAATCACATCATACTCAGCTTTACTTCAGTCTTTTCTTTCAAACTACCCAACTACTAATTACAATCTTACACATATAATTTACGTTTCCTCATGTAAAAAGTAAACAATCTGTCCTTATTAAATTCCTTGTAGTCTTTGATGTTTACCTTAAATTTCTCTTGGATCTTGTATGTCAGACTTTCTATTAAGTTCTTTTTGCAGTAAAATCCTGAAAGTCTGGCAATTCATTGAATGTCCTGTTCCATTTCGGATTATGCTTAACTTTTCTGGGTATATTTTCAGCAACAACTTCAATTCTTTGCTCTTCAATATATAATATTCTAAGACCTGTGGTTTTTTAATGTAGCCGTTGCTTGGTGTTATATGATTCTAATTGGAGTTCTGCCGTATTTGAATTGTTTCTTTTTTGTTTGTTTGTTTCTCAAAATATTTACTTCTTGAGCTGGAGGTTTAAGAATTTAATTAATTCCTGTAGGTTTTCCTCATAGGACCTCTTTCAAGTTGTAATCAGTGTATTTTTTTCTATTTCTGCTTCCCTCTTTTGTTCTAACACTTTAGGAGAATTTTCTTTAATTATTTATTGTATTATTGTATCAAGATTCTTTTTCTTATTGCTGCTTTCAGGTAGTTCAATTAATCTTACATTTTTTTCTTTTTACATTCTGTTCTCCAGCTTAGTTGTTTTTCTTATGAGATATTTCACATTCTCTCCTACTTTTTTCATTCTTTGTATTATTATTTCTTGGTTTCTTATAACTTTGCTGGCTTCCCCTTGCCTAATTCTAATTTTCAAGAAGTTGTTTTCTTCCTTAAGATTCTGGATCTCCTTTTCCAGGCGGGTAATTTTCTTTTCATAATCATCTTGGCTTTTTTGTATTGTTAAATAAAAATTTTTCCTCAGTCTCATTTGATTTTTAAAGTCTTTTTAAAGTTCTTCTATGAATTCTTTTTGGGCAGGTGACCATTTGATGTTACTCTTTGGGGTAGGAGAGGTTTTTTGTTTGTTTCAGTATCCTCCTCTGAAGATGAACCCCAGTTTTCTCTATTCCCATTGTAACTTTCCATGGTTGAGTTCTTTCTCCTTTGCCTGCTCATTTTTTTTTATTGTTTGTTTTAATTTGTAGCAACTTGTGCTAATTACCTTTAGTATGAGTGTATGGGGGATGATGCCTCTGGCCTCAGGTCCTCTTTCAGTTTTTCCCTGTGACCTCAGTTTCCCTGAAGCTGAGAACTGTCCACAGCCATCAGCATCCCCATCCTACTGCTTCCGCATCACTGGGGCTTGTGCTGGTTCCTTCTCATTCAGGGGTACATCTGGGCAGCACAGCTGGGCCTGGTGTCCCATATCAGCAGAGGTTCCCTCAGTCTTCCCCTGCCCAGACATCCAACTCCCTTCTCTGCCAGGAGTCGAAAATTCTTATGACTGGGACCAAGGTTACCTCCCCATTCAGCTAGCCCCAGTTGAGTGAAACTAGCCTGGAGGTGATTAGACTTCACAGGGACCCAACCGTAGTCCTGAGATTTTTCTTCCATTTTTCTCCAGTTGTCCCAGGAAGACCACTGTTCTGCCCTAACTCTTCTTCATCTTTTTAACCACTCTACATTCTCCCTGAGGTCCTATTTTGTCTTGTTTGTTGGGAAATTATGAAGAGCTTGGAATTTTCTGATCTGCTCTGCCATCTTCCCAGAATCCTCTTCTGTACCCACTTTTCTAATGTAATTCCAGTATCATAGTATTGTGTCTGTCTTTCCATAACCCTTTCAAAATTGGCTGTGAAAGTGAAATGTGATATGTGAATGATAGACTGATCTGCCTATGATCATATCATGTGGTAGTATCTTTGATAAGGTTCAAAGGTAATAACAAAATTCTCTTTTTATTTTGAAGTGCCTGAGGTGCGCAGAACATATAAATGCAATAGAATAAACGAGCTGCAAATATAGAGGAAAGGTAGGGTTGAAATGAAATTGGCTGAGAGAAAACAAACTATTACCCTCTTTCTTCTATAGTCAATAGAGGCTTTATGAAGAAGAAATGGAATTCCAGGAGGTCTTTGAAAGATGGCAATGTTTCAGGACCTTGCACTTTTATTCAGAGACAGAGGACTTCAGCTCTGTCACTGGCAGGTGATTTAGGACAACTTCTGTAGGTCTTAATTTCCTAATCTGTGAGATATAGAAAGGTTGAATTAGATAACCTCTAGTTTATCTTCAGGTTTTAATCCTGTGATCCCGTGTTTAGTATTTGGTAAATCTGCTGCTCTAGCCTGGTTGTGTGTAGTACACTGAAAAAGGCAAGGAGGAGAGAAGGAAAACACAGACGAAGATGATGAAAAAAAATCAGCCTGAAGGGAACGGAGATTGGGTAAGACAGTATGGGGAGAAGAGAAGTGGAGTGGGACTCTGTTATCTGATGTAAGACCGTGAAGTGGATAGAATAGAACTCTGATCTAGTTTGAAGGATTATTTCTCTTTCCTTTGGTATGTATGTTGAAGACCTCAGGTTTGTGTGTCTTCTGTAGTGTGTAAAGGAATAAAGTGATACCTGTCTTTTCTGCTCCAGCTTCTTTTATGGTGGCATTTTCTCACAGTATACTAAACCTGGACCTGGACAGATATTGTTCTGTTACCTAATGTCATCCCCCTTTTACAGATGCTTTTGTATTCCTATATTTTTGTTAGTTTTACTGGTGTCTAATGTTTTCTGCAATAGCCACTTTCCGGTAGTCAGCCCCATCCTTCCATAGAACCCTTTCTTTTTACAACGAAAGATAATTAAAACAATTATGTGTTCATCTTTGGGATATTGAAAATCACAGACTCAATAGAGGTAATATTTTGATAGACTTTCATCTCTATACTGACCTAGAGATTTCTCTCAGAGTCCATGTGCTTACAAACACCCATTAAACACTTTTCTCTTTTTATTTTGAGCAAATATTCTGCTTAGCTTCATAATATCCATCTGTTTTTAGAAGATCCTAGGAGTTACTGGTGGGAAAGGCTCTCTGTTTGCTCTTCCAAATCCTTTTCCATAGCACTGTGTTTTATAAGGTAAACTAATAACCTGCCTGTTGTATCTAAACTAGTGCCTGAGGAAATGTTTCTGGTCTTAAAACAATATGCAGGAGTGCTGCACTTTTTATAGTAAATAGTGACTTGGAAGATCATAACTCAATGTCTTTGGTGAACTCTGCATCTCCCACAAATATTAAATAAAAATTTAACTACCAGCATTTACCAGCGAAAGGCATTCTAAGACAAATCCTTGGCTAAAAATTATCCTTTTACTATTTTTTATAATTATAGGCTTCCCTGTATATTAAACTCCTATTGGTCCAGAATAATTGAATATTTTGGTTATTTGAATATGATTGCATTAATATCACTGCACACAAAACCCATATAATAGCCATTCATAAAACTAAAACTACTCAAGCATAATTTGATCTTTCATCAACTTAGAAGGGTCTTTAGCTCTTGCAGTGCCTTGGGGTTGTCTTGGTTAACATCATCAGTTATTTTTATCAAAGGTTATTAATATGAAAAGTGGACCTAAAGGAATTCTAAGTGTTCTTCCATATCTAAAAATCTAGGTTTCTATAAGATACAAGTCATTCACTGAATGTTTAAAATATTATCAATGTATTCATTCAACAGATAATTATTAAAAATCCTAATATATACAGTCATCTCCTAGGAATAGAAGGCAATATAAAGTTCAGTCTATGCCATGGTCCCTGGCTTCATACAAGATATAGTATATTAGGTGGAGATTTTAAAACAGACATCTGTAATACCCCCTACTGTATGATCACTGTTATAGAGAGGTGCCTCAAAAAGTGCTATGTTTTCTTCAAGGAATGTAATTGTCAACTGGGGAAGAAGAGCTGTTAGGGAAAGTGTCAACAAGGAAGTGGCAGCTGAGTTGGTATATGAAGGATGAGCAGAAATTCAGTGGGCAAAGAAAGGGAGGAAGGGTTTTCCAGGTATAGGGCACAAAGAACAGAGTTAGGAAAGCATAGCACAATGTTCAGGAAGCAAGACAGTGTGCTTTACCTGGAGTAGATAGGGGCTAGAATCCAGAGTTCAGCAGATGAAGATGGAAGTGTTGGCTGGTGGAAGATTATAGAACAAGTATTCTTAACCATTTTAATGTCATGGTGCCCTTTGAAAGTCTGCTAAAGCCTATGGATCCCTTCGCAGAATACAGAATTATTTTAACTACATAAAAGAAAACACATAACATTACAAAGGTAACCAATTATATTGAAATGCAGCTATCAAAATACGTATTTTAAACCATCTTCAATTGTTCACAGATACCAAGTTAAGCATTCTTATTTTAGAGGATTTTGAATGCTAAGCAAAGGAGTAATAATATGTGATTGTTTTTCTTTTTAATCAAGGTGTTTAATTATCGTTTGTCTCTTTCTTATAAAGTAATGGGGAAACATAAATCAATCATAAAACATATTGTAGCAAACAATAGTTTCAAGTTGCTTGGATTACAGAAAAATGAGAGCTCCCTGTATTCAGTTTACTTAAAATGAGGCACACCTGCACACGTAAGCCAACTTTTTGCATAGGAATTGTTCATCTCCTGTATTTTGGGGTAATGAGATTTAAAGTGTGTAGAAACAATTCTTCACAAATGGAGATTGATAGTAGAAAACCTTATTTGTCACACTTAAACAGAGTGACATTTCTGTTCTTCCGTCAGGGGCGTCTTAACTGAGGGTAGCCATCTGCCTGGTTTAAGACTTGAGTACACAGTAGTTTCATTCAGAAGATGGGTGGATGAGCTGGCAGGGCTCATTTAAAGTGGTAACATAAACTTGATTTGTCTCCAGACAGGCCTGGCTTTCGACACTCCATGCAACAGATGGCTACGTAGTGCCCTTAACTTTGAGGTCTCCACACATCATGAACTGAGTATATTCCAATCCAAAAGCTGTTTTCTCATTGGAGAAAGGTTTTTTTCCCCCCCATGCACAAATCTTTCTGATATTGGCACTTGGAGGATTTTATATGTTGCCAACATCCTTGGCTTATGCACACCACAAGGAAACATGGACAAAAAATATGGTCTTTGTTTTTAGGCAAGTGACTGGTGCTTGAAAATTCATGAATCACAGGAAGAAAAGTTTTTATTTTTAGGTAAAGCTTAAACAGGGATTTCTCCATCTTGAAGGATTTGATAAACCTTTGTATAACTCTCCATCAGATATAAAATTGAATGGGAATAGTAACTGTATTTGAAGGGTCTTCTCTGGGGAGAAAAGAGAGATTTCCATAGTTCCATTGACCAGAGAGTGATCTTGTCATGATCATATTTGCTCTACCATATGAAAGTTTTTATTCCTTTTCTGCTCCTCTAAAGAAGAAATAAATAACTTGTACCTGTCTCTCCTGGAACATCCTTAAGCCTTTGTTTTGTAATTAAAAGTCACTCCCCATGTTATAGTATACCATTCCAGTTTCTACTAAAACATCTTGAAAAAGCTCAGTGGCAACTGACACTGTCCAACATGTGAAATAAGGTCTTAAAACAGGATTTGACATTTTAGTGTCATTTACTTTTGGTAGCACAAAAGTTGTGCCTTTTTCACAAAACAGTGCTGAGGAACTTTGGATGTGCATGAAAAAGTGTAGTTAGTAAACCAGTTTCATACATAGCTTTTAAAAACAGAAGAGTGTTAGAAGCATCGATGGACCCAATTGAAAAGAGACGATCAGACTCAAATACAAAAATGTCATTAAAAAACACTTGGTAGGGGAGATAAAGATAGCAAGACCTTCAAACCTGAAAATATGACAGTAGGTGTCTTTTTCTACTCAGCATCTTCAGTCCATGGATATATGTTAACCAAAAGTACCAGCATATCAGTATAGAAGAAAAGATCCTTCAAAACATCTCCAACACATAATACAGAGAGACAGATAGATAGGCAGACAGCCACAGATGTTGGAGTGAGACAGATACAGAGAAAGACGGAGAGACCAGGAGAGACAGGGAAAGAGTTCCAGGAACAGCATTTGGAGAAAACAGAATGTTGGATATAGGCAAAATGCAACCAATGTTCCTATTTTCTTAGAAATTATAGTTTAAATCCAGTTTGCAAAATGTTTATTTTTCAATAAAATTCTGCTTGAGATTAATAGTTTGTGCTCAACTTCAAAACCTCTGTAAGAATGGCATAGTTCCTAAACAATTGAACAGTTCAGCAATTCTGTGTGGGTATGTGGGGTGTGTGTGTGTGTGTGTGTGTGAATGTGAACTTTAGGAGACAAGGGTATCTTTTCCAGGAATGCATGCCTTCCTAGGGCATTCTGTGTTCACATACTACATTCATAATTATAGTTTGGGACTGATTGTCTGTGTTCATATTTCATCAACAGTAATGTCATTAATATCAGACATTCCATTGATTTTCTCTGTTTAGCCTTACAATAATTCTGTGAAGTAGGAACTATGGGGATTATCCTATCCATTTTATGAATGAAGGTGAGGTTCAAAGAGGTTAAAAAACCCATAATTGCACAGCTTCTAAGTGGCTGAGATGGGATTTGAACTCAGATCTTCCTGATTCAAGGATCATATCTTATGGACTACATGGTAATTTTCCAGTTCCTACTTTCGTTTTACCTGTCTGATATTTCACCAAATCAGTGATTCAGTAATGTTGGCACTTCAGTGAATAGCCACTTCGGAGTGACTAGAATCTTCCCAAACTCCAAACTGTAAAAAGGTGTAGTTGGGAGGTAGGAACCAGTAATTTTCATATTTTATTAATAAATTCTGTCCCTAAAAACTCCAGAACAATTGAAATTATTTTTTAAAATGTCTTTTCTCATGGCCTATGTTAGTAGATGACAGCTATCAACCCAATGTGAAAATAGCTAGCACAAGAACTGGACATAATCTGGGTTAGCTCCTATAAAAACTGAATAGTATCTTCTAATTAATCTTCATATCAGATTAAATATATATATATATATATGTATATATACACACATGTAGATTTTAGGTGTGTAAACACATACACAAATACAGACATGTAATTTTGGCAAGTTCTTTTACCCCCAGACATTTCTAATTTAAGTTAGAGTTCTGTACAACTCATTTTGAACCTATCACTGGATGGTCCCTTTTTTGTTCTTTGAATTTAGGATAATTGGTATTGTTACCAAAGGAAAAAAAAATGTTCTTCCCTCAGTTTCTAGGTTTAAAAAAAAATATGTCCCTTAGCATAGTTTTTTTTTTTCACATGGGTCAGGTTCAGACCTTGCACTTCAGACCTTGTTCTAAAACAAGACAAAAAACAGCTCTTAGAAGGGGGAGAGGGAATAGAGTAACCATTGTCTCCTGGTAGGCCCAGAAACTCTACCTCATGGTAATTATCTTATGACTTTTCCTGGTTTATTTAATATAGGCAATCTGACTATGCCTCCACATTCCTGGGCATGCTGGTACTCATTCTTTAGTTAATACTTTACTGATAAGATGCCAGCAATACTCAAACTGATTAAAATTATAGAGTTCAATCAACTACCATTTAATGAACACTAAATGCCACTGCCCCTAAGTGTACACTTCTTAGGACCAGTTTCCTTCTTCTCAGAGCTCCTGATCCCTGTTCCCTGAAACTGCAGAGATCAACCACAGTTAAAGCTAGAGAGGTACAATGAACCTCTGAAGAGAATTTGGATGTTTTCCTGGTTCATGGAATAGTTTGAGAATGTGTATATGTATGAGTATGTATGTAGGTATATTCTATGCACACACATATATCTGTGCATATTTGTGCATGTGTATATATGTATATACCAATACATGTATACATATACAATTTAATATAAATTTAAATATATATTTAAAAAAATTGATGTGTGCGTGTTCATGGCCAGGCATAATGAAGTATGTACATAGAGAGAAAGGGTCATAGAATTAGATTTCATGGCATAAGCCATCTTTGTGGCTTTTTTTAGGCTATTTCACCTGGGGATTAAAAAAAAAAATTCAATTTTATAATGATAAGTGCAAATGGAGATACTGTTTCAAGTGACTTATTCCATAAACCAGATGAAATTAGATTGATGAACGTATCTAGACTGCAGGCCTGAAGCTCCCGATTCTTGATTTTGGGACTGAAATGTAGAATGAATGACAGTAGTCCCAGACAAGTTGACATTTGTAAGGTACAGAAGTTCAGTAACTTCTCCAGGATCTAACAGCTCATAAATACTTGCAGTAGAACTTGAACCCACGTCTTCCTGACCCTAAGTATGCTGCCTCTTTTCTTCTCCCTCTGTAATGAATTGCTTCAGATGAGTATGGCACATTAGGGATCTCTTCTCGAATAATCTCAGTTATAGCCAAGGGCTAACGATTCTGGGACAGCCAGGAAAGCTTCCCTGTACTACTCAGTATGCTCTTCACCATAATATTAATCAAGATAACATGAATGAAATTATTTTCAGTTCATTTTAGAGCTGAGACAACTGAGATCCAGAGAGGCAATAGATGGTAATTTGCTTAAGGGCGTACATAGGATTAACTATTGAAAAGGCCACCATTAGACCTGGAATAGTCAATGGCTAATTCCTAGTTCAAGGTTTTTTTCTCTATGCCAGGCTACTTTTTACTAAATATAACTGGAGTATTAATTGGTTGTAATTGATATATTCTGAAAATACTGGTGGACATCATTTTATGTACTGAATGGGTTCCTAAAATATCAAATGCAAAAAGCATTGTTATTATTGGATTACTTTAAATAAACTCAAGGAGTACAATCATATGATATAAACTGTTGTGTTACAAAGATGTTCTTTTGCAGATCTGCATTTTCATATTTTATGTATCCTGAAATGTAACACATCACATTTTTACGAATGGAACAGAATGTGCATTCTTTTGTTGTTGATAGAAGAGGGAAGGGAAAAGAAGGGGAATAAATGGAGAAATCTAAATGTTATTTTTTAAATGTATTAGCAAAATTTGCTGAACAAAGGAAAACTGAAACATAATAAGCAAAGAAACACAATTTATGAATGATATGGCTACCCTAATATAAAGCAAGAATCACATGGGATATATTTAATGCTACTTTGTAACCTTCTGATCAGGAGGGGGAGATAATTTTACATTTCATGACAGTCAATGAAAACAGCACAGTTCTATATAGCCCCTCAAAAATTTTATAAAACAAACATGGTCAAGGAGGAGAGCTTTGCCAAATGTAACAGTGCCATGTAAGTGTTTCATTTTGTCTGCCCTGAAGAAAATGAACAGCTATTGGTTTTTTCTTCCTCCCAGGGAGAAGTTGGCTGTGGCTCGCCTGCAGCGAGAAGTTGCCCGAAGTAGAAGGGAAGGAACAATGGTGAGCCTGAATATTCTCTTTCCAAATTCCAATTTGATGCTTCCCATTCAAGGGTTTGTGGCTCAGAAAGCATTTTATCTCATTAAGGAGAGCTCAGGAAATGATTTGTCTTGCATCAGTCTTACTGATGTTTTGGTAAATGATGTATTCATAACGCAGCTTCAACAATTTTGCTGTTTGCCAAAAAAGTCAACTGCTTTGGAAAGGTTCCCTCCCCCACCTTGATTGTAGGGTCATTCTGCCTCATTTTGTGATGGTCTATTGAATGCTCCACAAACTCTAGGAACACTATGGTCACAAATGAGCAATATCTGATTTCTAAATTAGGATATTTAACAATTATTTGTGCTTTCCAGGCTCAGAGAAGAGGGATAGATGGGTATGTATGTATGCAGAGAGAGAGGGAGAGTAAGGTGCTTGATAATGTCATAATCTTGCATTCTTCCTCGCTATCTGTTATTTCATTGGTTTCCCTTTCCTTTGCGTCTTGTACCATTTAGAAAACTGATGTTTCTTTGTTTTGAATTGCTGTAAAATCGATGAGATTGTTTTGGTTCACAGAATCTTCACTTTATATCATGTCTTTTGCCAAAGTAGCTGTTTGTTCACAAATAACATTAAAGATGTCTGTTCTGGGACCCACAAAAATGTTCTTTTGTGGATTAACTGCTACTGTTACCCCTGAGACAACAGACCCTGGGGCCCCTTTTTTCTTCCATTTATGACAAAACTAGAGTTTACGAAAGTTTTTTGTTGTGAAATTCTTTTTTCAGAGTGATATTTTTAGATCTTTAATGTCATAATCTTGTGATTTCATGAGTGCTGATTAGAAACCCACTATGTTTAAAAGGCGCAGAACTTTCATGAGATAAACATGCCTGAATCCTCAAAAGCAAAGTGCTAAAACAAAAGGTCAAGTTTAGAGGAATGATTGTTCCAAATTTTAGAGATATAGTGACCCATGAAGAATGCTTACAGATGTAAAATATGACCTAAAATACATACTCAGATATCTAGAAGTTGAGTGACAAGGTGTTAGTAATGACATTCTTCAATCTAGTTTTCTTTAATTGGATACTTTCTATAAGACAAATGGAGTTGTGAATATAAAACAAAAAACAAAACCAAACACAATCAAACTTCACTAATATCTTGGAAAATTTGGTTTTAAAAGACTGGAACAGAAATTAAGCTAACCAGTTGATTAATTAAATTCATTGCATGGGGAATTTTCAGATTGCACTTTATATTTCAATATAGTAAGAAATGCATTAAATAAAGTCATTATAATATTTAAATATCATTATTCATTCAAACAAGTCACTTGTCTCCTCTGGATTTCAGCTTCCTCATCTTTAAAATGAAGGGGTTGCATTACATAACCTCTACAGTTCCATTTGGCTCTACCATTGTATGGCTCTGAAACTCTCTTTTATTGAATTAAGGTTTTATAGTCACTTACACTCACAGTTATCTATGATGTGCAGCTTGTTCTGTCAATATCTAAATACAACCAGCAAAGAGCATTCAATGCAGTTAACCTATTCTTTGTGTTCATTGGAGATTCAAAGTCTTAAAACAAGCCTTGAAAGAATCTGGCTCTGACTTCTAGAGGTATGGAACCTAAACTGTCTGAGAGGTAGTGCCTATCCATTCTTTTAAAATAAAGAAAAAGAAACAGGCATAGAGGGGGAAAGAAACCACTTCTATTATTTTAATTGAAAAAGTTTCTTTCTACCACTTGAGAAGAATATCTCACAAGAAATTAATCAGTTTCTTATAAGTGAGAGGTTTCTTTTTTTTTTTACTCTTTTTCTTCTGCCTCTGCATTGTATTTGACTTGTTCCTCCCACCACCACCCATGATTGAATGTTTATTTCTCTTGTTTTTATCTTTATTTAGTTTTAAAATATTTTAAGGCAAGTTCTTTATACCTTCTATACCTTTATGCCTTAGATGTCTAATTGGTATCAATTATTGATGTCATTTGAATTTTTGGTTTTTACCTCCAAGAAATGTTTTTTCTATGTAACTAGAAATATTTGTGCAAACTGTTAAAGCCTACCTTTTAAAAACATGTAACTTCAATCCAATATTGAGTGCTATAGGACAAGAGCTACTAATATGGAAATGACTTGTTCTACATTATCAATATTATTGAAAGTGAAGCTAGTAAGTATCCAGGAATGGGCACTGTTTTCCTTCCAGCATAGTACTAAAATACCCAGTACAACCACTTCCAGTTGTGATACAGCACAAATAAGTTAGCTTGCCATTTCTGGTAATTATGGCTAACTTAAAGATTGTGCCAGCTGTACTCATTGCCCTTGGAGCCATCCACATACACATATAAAGTATTTTTTTAAATACACTGGAGTCCACAGGTAATATCATGGTGCTTTCTAAGCATTATAAAATTCATTTTCAATAAAAACACTGAAATCAGTACAACTTACTATGGGTCAAACTAGGTTTTCATGGACTGTACTAGGAACATTCAACATTTTCAAAACATTTATATAGGACGTTACATTCTGAATTCCAAAAATTCTTAGAAAACTGCTTCACATGAAAATAGTAAAAGTGTCATCATAATGACTTTCATAACTCAGATGCACCCCGAACAGTGTTTGTCCTAGAGTGGATTCTAGTCAATGACTCCTTGGTGATTATTGGCAGAGAAAATATGATTATATAGGGTACCTGAGATGGGGCCAGTAAATAGCCCTCAGGTTGTTAAGTAGTGTCACAGGAAGCTAACAGGTGATAAGGAGGAACAGTGAGTATTTAAGTCCCTTAAGTCTTTGAGTACTGGAAATCATAAAGAACCTAAGAGATATGTCTGTCCTTGAAATTGGGAGAGTAAGAAGATGAGTCTTCCTGACTCCAGGTCCAGCGTTCTATTATCTGCAGAATGGAATGGAGAGGGAGGTGGCAAACCACCCCAGTATCTCTGCCAAAAAGAAACAAACAAAAAAAACCCTAAATGATGACATAAAGAGTCACAACACAGATGAGTTGGACAGGACTGAACTGACTGAACATGAACTTGGATGGGGGAAATTTATTTCATTATAACTGGTTTCCTTTCTAACCTTCTGTATTTTATTTTACGCATTTAAAACATTATTCTGAGAAGTCTATAGACTTCACCAGACTGCCAAGGGGATCCAGGACACAGAAAAATATTAAGAACTCCTATAAAAAAAGAAATTAGGAGAGTAAGCTGAGGTGGGAATTTGTTGGCCGTGGGGTCCTAAGTTTACAGGTGGGGTGGAAATGGATGATGGGAGAGCCACTGGTAATGGCAAGCGAGTAGGTTCCCAGCTTCAGGCAAGGCAAGAGCTTTTTCCTTTACTTTTTTGTTCAAAAAGCCAAATCTGATCCTTTAAGGGCTCTGAGGTTTTCCATATGAGGGAAAATTTCTAAATCCATCCATGATTTAGATCCAAGTAATCCTGCCTCTCTCCCCTTCTCACATAGTGATTCAGCTGAAGTCTCCTATTTGATCTGATTTATGAAGACCAGAATCCTGTTGATGCCAGGCTTCTTAACTTTTTTTCATGGTATCCTCTTCTGTTCTCACTAATTCTTATCACTTCTAAATAATAGTATAGAGAAGAGGCAAAAGCAGGACAGAGTTCAGGTTCAGAGAGCAAAGAGAGCAAGCATGAATTTGCTTTTCTTCTTGATATTTTAGGAAACTCCCCAAATTAGACCAACTGACTTGAAAGCTCTTTCGGGGAGATAGGCAAAGGCACCCCTCTGAGGCTGAGTCCTCAGAAGGTGATGGGATTATCTGAACAATGGCCTGGTAGGGTAAAAATGCAACCATTCCCTGGCTAGCAGATCATGCTCCACGTGCATCCCAGTTTCAAATCCCATGCCCCCCAATCCAACTGTAGATCACAGAACTCAAGGGTCTGCCCCCAAAAGGAGGAAGAAGAGAAGTGCACAACCCCCGTGGATTCCCAGTCAGGTGTTGCTGCTTTCATTTCACCCAGGGGTGGCAGTGTAGCCATTGTGCATGGGGGTCGGGGAGACGTGGAAGGTGGAAAGTCAATGGATCTTGAGACTCTGGGATGAAAAGGGGATGGGAGACCTACAACACTAGGGGAGGTATGGGTGGTAATGGATAGTGAGGGGCTGAAGAAGAATTCATAGAGGCAACTGTGAAGAACTTGTATTTGTCTTTAGATCCAGAGTTGCGTTGTTTCCAACATTTTTTATACTTTTGGAGTCATGATATGCTCAGTTGGATAACTTTATCTTAATTCATTCTGTTTAAATCCAATTCCTTTTGTCATGTCCAATAAAAAAGAGGATTGCTTACTACCTACCCAATTGTTTAAGATTACTTCTTATATATGAAATTATATATAATTACATATTTCCCCATTCTTCCTCTGAATGTAGAATAGAACCTGAGATTCAGATCTCAGATTCAGAATCCTCTGAATAGAAGAAACAATAGAAATAATCTTCATAGTAGAGCTACATTTTCAAATAAAGGAATTTTTTTTGATAAATAAACATCAAGAGAATGAAGTCATATATGTATGATGTATGGCAAGTGCACTGATAGAAGTGTTATATTTCATCACAACTTTGATCTTAAAAATCTCTGTGACTTTATGCAAGTTACTTAACATCACTGGACCTCAAATTTCTAACATGTAAAATAGAGATAATAATGTTAGTTTTACTTTCCTCATAAGGCTGGTATGAGATTCACGTGGGAATAAAGTAATAGATCTGAAAATGTTTCAGAAGCCATGAAACAATTATACAAATGAAAGGTTTTATTACCTTGAAAAAGAGGGAGAAAATGCAACTGGTAAAAAGATTTGAATTTGAATCCAAAAGTGAAAGACAAGAGAAGCTTTGAGAGAGTTACAGGATGATATTGTCTCTTAGATGAAATAGAGAGAAAATGTCTAATTTCTTTTTACTCCACTAAAATTGTACAGGACTCTGGCAAGAGGTTCCGTGTTGTAAAGTGAATGAGAAAAAAGTTAAGTGTTCTTGGAAATGGAAGTTTAGGTTGGGTTTATACAGATTTTCCTACTGATAAATGGAGGGAAAACTAAGACATGCAAGTATGAAACTTTTACATGATGATTGTTCTATAAAAGTTAATCATGCCTTCTATGTTGAACTGAATACAGTTGAATATTTTGATAAATGCTTGATTATTGGGAAATATGTTTTGTGATTATATAAGGGAGAAGAATATATATATGTATATATATAGATAGAGATCTCAATAAACCTTTGTACTATTAAATTCTATTGCATTTAGGGGCTCTCATGGTGTGATACTGATGTAATATTAGAATATGCATATTTACTTGATAGGTTTAGGCATTTCAAGATACTCAGTCCTACTGAATGATCATGGGCTTTTAGAATCAGAGCTGGAGAGGACCTTAGGGAGCTTTAGAGATCCTAGTCCAGCCCATGTAATCATACAGATGAGTAAATAGAGGACCAAAGAGATGGTGTGAGTAGTAAAACCAACTTTGAAGGCAGGTTCCTGACACCAGATTCAGTACTTATTTCATAGTGTTTCATATGCAGTGGATCTGGAGCCAGGAAGCCCTGATTTTAAAGCCAGTCTTGGATACTGTCCGTGTGATCTGTAAAATGGAGATTCTAAGAGCATTAACCCTCAGGGCTCACGTGAGAATCAAACCGATCAGTATTTATGAAGGGCTTTATCAGCGCTAGCTGTTATTGTCGGCCGCTGCTCCTCCTGCTATGGAGGTTGTTACCTTAATCTGGCATAAAAGGGAAAAAAAATTTTTTTTGTTTTTCCTTTTCACATTGATGTGGTAGAGGCAGGGTAGAAAGAGAATTGGCCTTGGATTGAGGGATAAATGCCCTTGAATCCTGTCTCTGACACATATTATCTATGTGACCCACCGGGCCACTCAACATCTCAGTGCCCTAGGCAAGCCTCTAACACTATAAGCTGCTCAGCATTGATAGAGTTTCCTTTGTGGGATTTTTCTACACTAATGAATTCAAAGGTCTAGTTCAAAGAAAAATAGATAGTCACTGAACCTTTGATTTCAATGGTGTTATTAGACAGATTGGTATAGACATCACCAGGGGACCAAAGGGAAATATGTTATTTTTCCTCAAATAGTATTTACATATGTTTCTATGCTGCTGTTTCTTGGTATTAAAAGAAAGAAACAAAGAAAAAAGATCTTTTTAACAACAAAGGGTTCACTTCTACTTTGGACCAGTTATGTACCTCACTAATAGAATCCCTCATAGAAACAATAAAAATGCTTGGGTTACCTTACAGGGAAAAAAGAAAACTGGCCCATTTAAATTAAAACATGAATTTAGGAAAACAAATTATATCTTTAAAAGTATATATTTTTCATTTAAATGTACCATGAATTTGTGAGTGGTCAACTTTATTTTGAATCCTATAGCAATGTTGCTAATAAGAGGTAGTATAGTGGATAGAGGACTGACCTCTTTGTTGAAGTCTTACCTCTGACCAGCACTAGCTGGGTGACAGTGGGTGAATCATTTAACGTCTTTGTGCATCAGGCAACTCTTTAAGGGATCTGACTGATTGTGTAGAACTAGACTTGTTCTAAGGGCAAATAGTTTGCAAATGGGAAAAGAGGCATGGAGAGGGAATGATTAAACTCAGAGTCTAGATGCAAATTACCAATGAATTGCCAACAAGCATTAGGTAACAGGATTTTCCATACCAGGAGTTCTTCATACCCTACAAAATTACTGTCTTGAATTTCCTCACCTTCCCAATTAAAGGGGCACATGTGTTTCCAGAGTTCTATAAAATTACAAAATACTTTTTAAAAAACAGGCATTTCAACTCAGTAAACATTTATTTAGTAGTATACACTGGAAATGCAAAATAATTCAGAACCAGACATCAGGAACCTTACAATATAATAGGTTGTGTACATACAACATGTAAACATACAAACAAACACAAATGAGATTGATTTAGGCAGAGTGCTTTAATACAATTTGAAGAAGGGGGGATTCCTTTCAGCTGATAGGGTCGGAGTGGTAAGTCTGACAAACCTGCTGTATGGCTACGATGTAACGTTTACACAGCTGTCTGCTCTAGTAATCTATATGAATTGTTGGCGGGACTAGGGATTGAAGAAGAAGAGAGAAGAGAAGGGAGTTTACATACATATAATGTGAGCATGGGGTGTGACAGATATGTACCCCTAGTAACTTGGGAGCCCCTAGAGAGGTTTATGACTGGATGAGAGGGGTGTGAGTTGGCAAAAATGGACGTGCTTTGTAGGTATTTTGAGCCTTCTGTAGCTTTGGGTTCTGATGTACCCTCTCAAAGTAATGGCACCATTTGAGGCACAATGAGGAAAAGGCTCTGGCAGATTGCATAACTAATTGGGCCAGTTGTCAGGCCTCAGAATTTGCAAATGGGAAAAGATAACACTCACTATGATGAATAGACTCAGAGTCTAGATATGATTGTAATTACTGGCAAGTGAGAAGTACTTGTGAGGGAGTGCTGAGGTTGCAAGGATGGCCTCTTGGAGAAAATTGCACCTTGTGTGGCGACTTGAAAGAATGGGATTGGAACATGTTGAGATGAGGAGGAAGCAGATCTCAGGCATGGAGGGCAACTCCCATGAGTTCACAGAGGGGAGAGAGTGCAGTACAAGCTTGGGAACAACAAGTAACCCAGAGTGCATGAAGTGGAATAGTGGGAAATATGTATGGATAGATGGTTGGAGTTACATTGTAGAGGGTCTCAAGGGCCGGGCTACAGAATTTATATTTTGTTCTGTAGACAATTGGAAGCCTCAGTTTTCTTATCTTTAATGTGAAAGGTTGGACTAGATAGCCTCCTTTTGTTTCCAAAAGTATGATCCTAATATAGCACTGAAGACTTTGGATAGTGAAATAGCAAGGTCGTATCTGTTTATTAGAAGATTGTTTTAGGCAGATTGTATGAAGTGTGTATTGAGGATCAAAAAAACTTAAGGCAGAGAGATTCTCCAGGAAGTCATTTTAATATTTTCATCTCAGAGGAGGTGAGGACCAAAGTGAAAAAGGTGATTGTGTAATTAGAGAGAAGGGGTAAGTGTAGAAGCCATGGAGTCAGAATCTTGGCAACTGATTGTATGTGGGAGGGGGTGTGAGGTGGGGGAGGGAATTGGGTAACTGAGAGGATGATGGGGAGATTAACAGGATTGGCAGAGTTTAACTGAAGAATAAATTTGGAGGAATGATGAATTCAAATATGAATATGGTAAGGTCAAGCTACTGATGGGATTCACAGGTGAAGAAGTCCATCAAGTAACAGGAAATGTGGAAATGGGTTTCACAGTATAAAAGGAGAGTTTGACATAGACTTGTGAGTCTTCTCCATATGTGGATGGCAATTGAAGTAATGAGGGAGAGGAAGAGAGAGTGAGAGAGAGAGATCAGTTCCAGACTCTGTTCCTTCCAATGTTGTGGAACATTTTACATAAACACACACATGTGTGTATATATGCATACATGTATATACACACATGTGCATATACGTATGTGTGTGTTTGACTAAGTAAGGCATGAACAGATATGACTGTAGTAAGGAAATGAACCTACCATTTGTACTTGACTTATGAAGTCAGTCTCATTACTTTAGAAAGTCACACATAGAGACAAGTAGCATTCTGATTTTAAATGAATATTTTCCTTTAAAATATTTTAACCTTCTTCTCGAGATCCAGTTTTCTTTTATAT
The DNA here is from genome assembly GCA_023548195.1 of Bettongia penicillata ogilbyi. Classification (NCBI taxonomy): domain Eukaryota; kingdom Metazoa; phylum Chordata; class Mammalia; order Diprotodontia; family Potoroidae; genus Bettongia; species Bettongia penicillata. Next base: position 5,207,134 of record JAJHZJ010000271.1, on the reverse strand, counting down.
GATTAGTTAGGATCTAAAGCTGGAAAGGAATTTAAAAATCCTCTAGTCTGAGTCTCTTATTTTATAGGTGAGGTTACTGAAGTCTAAAGAAGTTAGTTAAATACCTTGCACAAGGTCACACAATAAGTGTCCAAGCCAAGATTCTAACCCAAGGCTTTGACTTCCGTTCTAGAGCACTTTCCACTAGACCACCATAATAATGTAAGGATCCATGACATGGTTGATATGAATTCTTCTTCCACTGAAGTGTATTGCAACCCCTCTAAAACTTGGTAGACACTTTTTAAAAGTTGCCTTTAAAGGAGAAATCCATCACCCATTGTCCAGCTTTCTGATAATGAGCCTTTCTAAACTTAGCTGGACTGGTTCCAAAGTGACAGATGCACACTTCATTACTGAGTTCTTTATGTGAAATCCTTTCAGCTTAGTAGTAGTTTTCAGAGCTTGTGTTCCCCAATATTGTTAGGATTCAAGAATTTAGATGTATGTCCACATTCCTTGGTAAAGCAAGAAAGTAGGGCTTTATTGGAGATTGATGAAATTATAATTTAAAATAATGTGATTGTGTGAAGAGGATTTATACTGAAGAAGTTCTTCTCTAGAATTTCCTAAAAGATCTCATTTTCAATGAAATTAATTCATAATGATACAAATTAAGGTAAGTTTGAGAGTGCCTAGCTAACTGGAACCTCAGTGAAATAACAAGCTGTATACTCACTTTGCTAAGAGTTATGGTTTCCTCTCCTTTGTCTCCATCCCACGTCTCAACTTTGGTAATGTTAACAGTAACAAAATGAAAAAAAAAAAGAATGAGCAGAATTGAGTATCCTTTCATCTCCCCTCTGCAAAAGAGACAAATGAGCAGTTATATCACTATATTACTATAAGCTAAGGTTCAGGGGTGGGGAACCTGCAGCCTCGAGGCCACATGTGGCCCTCTCGGTCCTCAAGTTTGGCCCCCACAGAACAAATCCCCTTAATAAAAAAATTTGTTCTATAAAATGGACTCAATAAAAGAAAAAAAATAAAACTTAACCCAAGGCCTTAGAAGGTCACATGTGACCTTAAGGCCTCCAATTCCGCACCTCTGAAAGCATTTGGAAAGAAAATCACACAGATAACCCATACCCTAGAAAGTAGTAAGTGCTCAAATGTTGACTGTTATTTGAAGTTAACTCTAGCTGTTATAGAAGCCTGGTCATCGACTGGTATGGACATTTGGTCACATTCAGCACAGTATCATGTTTATGCTTCCAAAGCTGTAATAATTGTAGCTAGCCCCAAAGATTTATAATTTGGATACCTTTTAAGATAGCCTAGAGAGTTGTGGGGAGGTATCTAATTCAGTCCATATTGAGCTGTTAACATGTAATGCTTCCCTTTCCCCTCTTTTCAGACTGAGAAGGAAGCCCGGAGGCTCATTGGACTCTTCCAGTTCTGTAGAATCTGTCATCCGCATCCAGGAATTTTGATGGCCACTATTTAATGAGTTACTTGAAAGTGTGTTTCTTTTCAATGGTGTTCAGAGTAGCCTGGGGAGAACCAACACAAGTCTCTTTTGTGATCTTTCCTCTTTGGTTCTAATGAACCTTTGGGGCCTAGGGGTTTTTTAAATTAATTTTTTCAACAAACAAGCTTTTGTTTTCTCTTTCCCCAAACGCCATCTAATTGGACAACAAAACCAATAACAAAAGCACTTTCATAACAAATATACATGATCAAGCAAAGCAAATTCCTCAGTACTGAGTTCCAAAAGTGTGTCTTATTCTATGTGGGTTCTATTATATTTCTGTCAGAAAGTGGGTAGTATATTTCATCTTTAGTCCTCTAGAATTATAGTTTGTCATTTCTTTGATCAACTTCCCTCAGTATTTTAAAGTTATGGTTCTCAATAAAGTTATTGAATAAATTGTTCTCCTGGTCCTACTCACTTCATTATGTATCAGTTCATACAGGCTTATTTTCTGAAACCATTTCCTCTAGTTTTTTTTTTTTTTTTAATGTGTGTGTGTGGGAAAAGAGAGGGGTGGCAATTATATTCTTTTAAATTCTTACACTATAATTTGTTTAGCCATTTTTCAATAGATGGACTCCCCCATAGTTTCAAGGTTTTTTTTCTACCACAGAAAGAGCTACTATAAATATTTCTACACATATCAAACATATTCTTCTTTCTTTGATCTCTTTGGGCAGCAGGTCTAATAGTGCTGTTTGTATGTTAAATAATATGTAAACTTTGTTGAGTTTTTAGCTGTAGTTTCATTGTAATAGTTTATACCAATTCACATGTCCACCAGGAGTCCATTAATGTGAATGCTTTTCCATAGTCCTTCTTACAGTTGTCATTTTCTTTTTTGGCATTTTTTTGTCAATTTGATAGGAGTGAGGTAGAAACTTGCAGTTACTTTAATTTGCATTTCTCTAGTTATCAGTGACATGGAATAGTTTTATACAGTTGCTGATAGCTTGCATTTCATCCTTTGAAAACTGCTTGTTTATATCCTTTGACTATTTATGTATTAGGCAATAGCTCTTGTTCTTAAAAATTCAAAGTAATTCTTCATGTATCTTGGATATAAAACCTAAAGAAATTTGCAGGAAAGCTTTTTTTTCCTATTGGTATGATGAACATTGATCATTTTGTCTTCTTTATCTATTTGGTCATGACCTCTTCCCCATAGATTCAGGTATTTTCTTACTCCTCTAATTTAATGTGACATTTTATATCTGATTTCATGGAGCCATTTGGAGCTTTTCTTGGTTCATGGTGTGAATATGCTAATCTATAACTAATTTCTCCCAGATTGCTTTAGGGCCCGTGTTCTCAGAGGTCTCACTTCATAATGACCAGGCAGGACCAAAGTGGTGGTTGAACATTAGACTTCTAATGACTGGATCTATAAGTGTCTGAAGCTAGATATATTATATTTTGAAGAATTATTTGTATGTTACTGGGCTACAGTTGCTATGTATTGCAATTGAGTGGATAGCTCAGGGTCATATTCTGCGTTTAAGTTTCTTGGATCTGGCTCTCAGGAAGACTTTTCTGATCACGATGGACTACTGTTGGATATACTGCCAGGTAATCTTCTCTCTCCCTTCCTTATTCCATCTTCTGTGCGAAGTCACCTAGGTCTTGAGATTTCTTCCCCTTCCAAGAGTTCTGTACAACTTAGAAAAACATTTCAAATCCCCTTAATTGCCCTGTTCAGATATCTCCTTCCTGAAAAGAATTTGGTGAATCAAGAAATGGAATTCTTGGAAGGGGCATTGCTTTTAATGATATAGTGAAGGTGAAATCGTCTATTTATAAGAAGGGTGAGAAGGAATCTTCTGAAGAAAAGAGGACCTTAAGGCCACTTGGATGGAATTTTTAGTTTTGAATGAAAGTAAGAAAGTAATATTCACCAAACCTCAATTAAATAAAAGCGTAGCTTCCTTAACAGAGCCTTCTAAAGGGGCTAAAAATTGGTGCCATCCTTCTGATGAGTTTTTCAGGGAGAAGAGATTTTGGCTGATGGACCAAGGAATACTGAAAGTGTTGCAATATGAGATGAGTCCTAATACTACATAGTAAATTTAAATAATTGTGTGCAAGTGACCTATGATATCTTAGGTATTTTAATTTATGTTGGAATCCAGTGACAGCATTGGAAATACCATTATCTGTTTGGTGAATCTCAATATTCCTGGTGCTTTTCCTGGCTGTCATAACTGTTTCATGCCTAGAAGGATTGTATGGACGGCTTTTGATATATTATCCTACTATTTTCAGATATTTTATTTTTTTAAATGTATTATTTGTGTTAAACTTCCTGTAGCTGCTGGCTTTAGTGATAGAATGTGCCTTACAGAATGAAATCTTTTACCTTTTAAATTAAAAAAATTAATTTGACTTTATTATTCTCCATGATTCACCACTTTATTTTAAAGATAGATTGATTTAAAGCGTTACCAACTAAGCTATCATGATATGCATAATAAGAAATTTGATAGTCTCATGGTACTCTCATCTAGTCAGATAATATTTACAGTGATCACATTTAGTTCTAGTCAACAGTATTTAGGAAAAAGATTGACAAACTGTGGTGTATCCAGACTAGGTTGATTAGGATAATAATAGGACTGGAGACCATGCCATATAAGGATCTGTAGCAGAAACTGAGATATTTTAGCCTTTGTAAAAGAAAACTTGGGAGACAGCAACTGACAGTGGTGTTAGCGTTCTTCAAGGTTTGAAGGGCTGTCTTGTAGAAGTGGGATTAGATAACGTTTCAACTGGAATGGTTAGAACTTGTACCAGTGGAAAAAGAAGCATTACTGCTTCAAATAAGAAAAACTTCCTCATGTGTTGAGCTTTTTGAAAATATGGAGTTAAATTATTTAAATGAATAGCCACTCGTTAGAAGCATTATGGATGCAGTTTGTGCTTCAAGTAGAAGTCATATGAATTGTTTCCTGAGGTCCCTTTCAATGCCAAGTTTCTGTTATTCTAGCTGTACTCCTAGTTAAATAGTTCCACAGAGTAGAAAGCCTTTAAGAAATGCTTGTTAACATATCTGTATACAGTAAAGCCATGTATGATAACTTTTAGGAGGAGCATAATATCCTTGAAGATTCGGGGGAGGAGAGAACATTTGCTTTTGGGGTATTTAGAGAAATCTCCTCATAGCTGTAATTTGATCTAGGCCTTCAAGTAAGGGAAGGACACTCATGGATTAAAATAGTGGGACTGAAGAACACATCATTTAAAGCACATGAATTATCATCTATCTTACTCACTTAAGCAGCTGTTAGAAAATCTCTTCATTAGTCAACTGAGTTACTCTTCATTTCTGACTCCATATAGCTTTTTACTGCTTGTGTCTGGAGATCTTGCTGGGATTGAGTGCCTTTTAAACTGGGCTGCATGGAGCTGTCCCTGCCCAGTTCTCTGTGATGGAGTACTTTTCTTATAGGTTTCAGCTTACTCTAACATCTTCTAAATGACAAATATCTGTCAGAGTATATGGCAGAATATTTCTATATATTTGTATATATATTCATTGGTGGTTTAAAATAGCAGGTTTGGAAATCCAGCTTTAGTAACTAGATGTATCATCTTGAACAGGTTATATCCTCTCTCTGGACCTTTGTTTCCTCATCTATAAAAATGAAAGTGTTGGATTCTTTCCAAAGTCTCTTATATCGCTAAATATTTTTATCCTAAAGTGTGTGCTCCAAACCTCAGGCGCATCTTTGATTAGCTGATCTCCCTTCTTGCTCATCACAGTCAGTCACTACATTGTGAGGGGAACAAGGAAACAGACGCTTCCTCGCCTCTGCTGTGTACCAGGCACCATAATAGATGCTTTACCAATATTATCTCCTGTGATTCTCATAATATTTTGGGAGGTAGACTCTATTATCATCCCATTTTATAGTTGAAGAAACTATAGAAGACAGAGAGGCCAAGTGACTTGCTCAGGGTCATGCAGCTAGTATCTGAGGCCAGTTATAAATTCAGGCCCAGTGCTCTATCCACTCTAGCACGTAATGCCTTATCACATTGTAATGAGTCCTTCATAATGTTTCTCACATCCATTCATATGTGTGTGTATGTGTGTGTGTATGTGTATACCACACACATATACATATTCCTACTGCCAAACAAATAACTGCCATTATTATGTCATTCTGACCACATAACTGATTTCATTAATGTATGAATCTCTCTAAGAGTAATTTTCTTTCCAAATGTGGATTGACATTTTTTATGACTTACAGTCTTAGAGAGTTAGAGGTGGGTATTGGAAAAGAGGAGAAAGACTGAGAGGTTACATACCTTGCCTAGGGTCATATTCCCAGTGTGCATCAGTGGCAAGACTTGAATTCAGGTCTTCTTAACTCTGAGTCTAGGTCACTAGTCACTATACCACGTGGCTTCTTCCGTCATCACTTCTTACATGGGCAAAGAAAGGCCACTGTCTCCCATTGCATCTGGGGCCATCTCTGGTCATCCTGATCTGTGCCTTGCCACTGGACCCAGATTGCTGTGGAGGAGAGAGAATAAGGCTGATGACTTTGCACACCCTGCCTCACTTAAATTCAGTTCACTTGTAAGTCAAGACATCACCTTCCAGATGTCATTGGTCCTCTTGAAGAACAAAGGCAACTTAGTGGCATAGTGGTTAGAATGTTGGATTTGGGGTCTGAAAGACCTGAGTTCAAATCTTGCTTCAAGCACTTACTAGTTGTGTGATCCCAGATAAATTAACCTATCTCAGCCTTAATTCCCATGTTGTTAAGATGAAGATTATAGCATATATCTCCCAGAGTAAGGATCAAATGAATTAATATAAGTAAAATGTTTAGCAAACCCTGAAGGGCTATACAAGTGCTATATTATTATGCAGGAATTACTGAATTGTCCCTAGCTCTGTTCCCTTGCCTCTAGGTACTTCTTGTACTGCCCTATCTGTTTTGTTGTACCTAAGTTTGTCTTTCTAAAACTCTGTTCATGTTGTGTCCCTTTCCTGTTGGAAAAATATTAAGTGCTCTCCAGTGTATGCAATTGCATTCACGTTCCTGGAAAATTAGCCTCTGTCTAACTTTACAGTCTTCTCCCCACTACTCTGTTCCAACAGCTTTTTGCTCTAGCTGGACCTTAGCTCCTCAGAGACCTGATATTCTCTGATGTCCATGGGAAGGTGAGGGATGATAAGTTCAAATGAATCAAAAACATTTATTAATGCCTACTATATACAAACTACACAGGTGCTAGGAATACAAAGGTAAAAATGATAGAGTCATTACCCCCACAGACCTCCATTTCTAAACGAAGTAATACATACCCATGTAAACAAAGTGTTGTAATTCAGTTCTTTCAGTTGTGTCTGACTCTTTATGACCCCATACTAGATACTAGTATGATTTGCCTTGTCCTTCTGTAGCTCACTTTGTGATGAGGAAACTGGGGCAAACAGAGTTAAGTTACTTGACCTGGGTCACACTGCTTGTAAGTGTATGAGCTGGATTTGAACACAGGTCTTCCTGGCTCCAGGCCTGGCATTCTATGCATTGTACTACCTAAATAAATACAGAACATATTAAAAATCAATCAGGCAACATTTGTTAAGTGCCTATTATGTGCCGAATGTTATACTTGTTTTGTCACAAAATAAATTCAAATTAATTTGTGGAAGGAATGCCATCAACTACAGGAAATCAGGAAAAGACATCCCATAGAAGGTAGCGTTTTTGCTGAGCTTCAAATAAGAGCTAGGGAGCATAAAATGTGGAGGTGATAATAGAGAGCAGTTCAGGGCTGGAAGTAACGGAACCATTGGACCTTTTTCAACAAGAAAACTTTGTGTTGAGACTGATACTTTTGGATTGTTACTTTGACAGCTATGTGGATGATGCAGCAAATGAAGACTTCAAAATGACTCAGATGTTACAAATCCAGTGGACTAGAAGGATAGTGGCACCCTCAATACCTGCAGTATAAAAATGGAACTTAGGGAGACAGATGGCTTTGGGTCAGAGAGCTATATATGAAGCATCTTCTGTGCATATTACAAGTATTGAGATTTCAAATGCATTTTGTTATCAGAAGTATATATAAGCTTTAAACACCTCGAACTATTTCCTAAACAGTCATTTAGTGTGAAAATTGGAACTTCCAAGTCAGGTTGCCCTTAGCAACTAACCATAACAGAGATACCTTAAATATGTGTGAACTTCTTGTTCTGCTTCTACCCCAACTACTTTTTTCCTTTCTTTTTTGATCCTTTCCCCATTAAACTGATTTATTTTTCTTCAGTTTTTTTTTCTCTTATCATCTTAAAAGAGAAAAAGAAGACTAAAACATAAGAGGACTACAGGTACTAAAATGCACATTTAATATTGTTGTCATTGCATATCTATAATATTTATATATGCAAATGCAATTTAATTTCCTAGTCATTGAAACAAATATCATTTTGTGGAATGAATTCTAGGGCATTCAGTAAGACATTATCATAACAGGCTTTGATATAGCACTTATATGTTATAAAGTACATTACGCACAATGTCAGGAGGTAGGTAGGTAGTATAGATAGCTTGACATAATCGAAAGAGCTCTAGACTTGGAGTCTGAGTAGCGAGGCTGCATTTTCATCCCTGTTTCTTCCTACTGTGTGAGCTTTAGGTGAGTTGCTTCACTTTTGTGAATGTTGGTATTCTTATCTGTGAAGGGATCCCATAAACCAGGACTCTTCTGCATTGTAGATTGGGACACTGAGACACTGGTAGCTTAAGTGACTCAACCAGGGTCAAGTGGGAGAGTTGGGATGGCCATGAAGAAGATAACTTTTTAGCAGATGCACTTCTAGTTCTGCTTTGAGAGACTGTCTTCATTGCAACAAATGATGGTTTTGGTGTGGCATATGCTGGTACACATGAATCTTGGCAATGCCATGAAAACTTTCATGTCAGCATGTATCCAACTTAAAGGATAGTGTTAGTGATGTCAAATTTCAGGGAACTTAGAAGGAATAGAAAGTCTTTTGAGCTGCTGGACCTAAAAACTGCCTGAAACTTGCCACCCATAGACATTGGATCCACACTACAATTCCCCCTCTCTCAATATGCTGACCTCAATTCATCCATATTCTCAGTTAAGGCCAAGGGGGTTTTCAGAAAAGCTCACTATCTTTGTTGCCTACCATTTCAGAGAGAATGGAGCATGAAGTATGTTGACTGATCCAAAGCCTTAATTTGTGTAGGCACACAAATGGTGCATATTCAGGGGGAAAATACCTATTGTTTGTAACAGGAATAATGTTTAGGTAACTACATATTTTTGCTTCCTTAATTTTAAGCCAATTCTTATACATGTTCACTGAAATCCTGATAGATATATAAATCCATCTTATATTTATGAAATGTTTTGACTATCATTCTTGAATTAATATTGCACAATAAGGCATGCTTTAAAAAATCATTTCTTTATTTTAAAAGAAGTTAAAGAAACTGTCTCAAATTTAATGAAAGGCAACCAAAGTTTTAGTCAAAAGATTTTATTAAGTTGTAAAGCATGGAAATGGTCATGAATTCAGGGTGTTGGTATCATTCATCCCACTAATTTTTTAAATTTGAATATTACTTTAGATGGTGTGATTGTGGAGAGCCTATAGACAGAGAAGATAACAGGAATGAGTAAACCTGGAAATTAGCACATTTCATTCAAATGCATGGACAATTTCAAAGGTTCTTACAAAGATATTTCTGTGTATTAAATTTTTAAAAAAAGAAAATTTCCATCTGTTACTTCCACATCTTAACATAAATAAATCATTCTCATCATTTAAAAACAGTTCTTTGATTTGGTTGAAAATAAATCATAACATCCCAGTAATTTGTTTATAAAGGCTTACATGATAAGATGTAGCCTTTCACGTTTACATGAGTTTCACTTACAGAGACCAAAGATTTTGGTTTGCTGTGTTACCTGCTGTGGCTTAAGTGATGCAAAACGATTATTGTAGCTTCCTTGGAGTGGAGGCCTATTTCACACCTGCACCCTTTTGTTAGGGGCACACCATGAGAACTGGATGTGAGGTCCTCAGAGAATAGACTTCCACCCTCAGTAGTCCTTCTCCACTAGATTGATTTATGAACATATCAGAGTCTTTGTTAGCATGCAACCCCCTAATTAATTTAAAGCCCTCTATGGAGAAATTAAACTCCTAGTTAAGATTTTCAACAGGCTCAGATGGTGCTAATAATGGAAAAGCAAGTTATATTAATGAGCTTCAACATGGTCACAGCATTAATGCTTTGCAAAGAGGCTGGGATATGTGGAAGTGTAGACGCTTTCCTGAAATAAAGGATAGTCCTGGCAGTAAATCACCCAGTTGTTACTCTTAACTCAATTGTTTGTCATTTAGGTTCCAGCTTCCCATCTGTTTGTGCATGTGTGTGTATGTGAGTGAGCACATGAACACGTGCATGCTTACTATTATGTGTATGTGTTTCCTAGGGACCCTCAAATCTGTTGGAGTTATATCAGGCTCTGACAAAAGCTTTTGTGACTCATGAATCAGTTACTTGAGGTTGAAAATGTTGAACCGATTGTACTTTATTTTGCCTTAAAAAAGCAATTCTTGGTCCAGTTCGAGCAGGAAAAGTCAAGGAAATTTTGGAAGTGTTCTGAGTCTCAGTGGAAGATACTGGAAATCTCCTGAAGAAGATCTCATTTCTTTGAAAATATCCTACACATGCACTAGTGAACCTTAGCATCACTCAAGTAAAATCATCTTCAGATATACATATTTCTTTCCTCTTCCACTCTCTCCTCCCTCCCCTATTTCTGACTTCCATTGCTTAGGCAAATGTATCATTTGAGGAGAGAAAGAATTCTTAATTTCCCTATGCTCATTTCCTCCCCACTTCGTTTTTCCAGTTCTGCCATTCAAATACTCTCTTCCATATGGAAGGACAGACAGCATGGCATCAACCCAAGTTGCTCCTGATAATTCCCTCCCCCATGTCCGCTTTAATAATTTTAGAGTTCATCCACACAGTGTGGTTAGCCAGCAGAGATCAAGCATGTGACATCTGGGCCATTCTGGTTCTCCATAATGGGAGTATATATACTGTCTGCAGTCCTAACTTGAACTTAAATCTCATGCATGGCAGCACGATGCACAACCTTCAGCTTGGGGCACTTTTATCTAGAAGTGATAAATTTGTACTGTAGCCCTCCCGCAAGTGGCAAGTCTGGCAATGTAGAAGTGTTGGGGTCATTCAGGAATGGATGTTATTTAGCAATAAATGAAGTGTTAAAAGATGAAACTCGAGAGTCTAAATGGCTCTTCTAGTCTCTAACCATTTCTTATGTCTCTGCAGTAATGAAGCTAACTATTTGTGCTTAATTAAGAAATGGCACAGGCTGTACATCATCCCTGCATCATTAATGTTTCCTGACTTGAAGTTCATACTAAAATTTATTTTTAATTTAGGTATTGAAGTGCCATTCTTTTTTAGGTTTTTGGCATTTGGAGAGTGTATTAGTGAGCTCTCTTATGTATCTAGGGCTCTTCTCTTCATTTCAGACTGAGAAATTTTCTTTTTCAAGTCAATAGAAAGCTTGCCTCCGTAAGTCTTAAAAGGATGAAAAATGTTAGAAAATGGAATAATATTGATGATGTTCATTTGAACAAATTCCAGAGCAAGAAGCCTATTATTAGTTATCTCTGCATCTTATATTTCCAAACTCTATTTACCCCATAAAGGAGCTACATTACCAGCAACATTTTGAAAATATTGAGTTAGAGTATCTCTCTCTCATATATGTGTGTACACACATACACACACACACACTCACACACACACACACACATATTTCCCCCTACAGGGAACAAAAAACTTTTCCTTGTAGTTTAAAGAAAGATTTCAAATATTTTCACCCCATCTGCCTTCTTTTAGAGACAGATTCTACAAAGTTCTTTTCCGTCATCTGTCTATTCTGCCCCTCTTTCAGAGCACCATTCTCTCCCACCTTCCCTTCTCATGTTCAGTCTGATCACCAAACTAACCTCTGTGGCAAAATGCACGAGTCATATCAAATAAATCAGTTGCAATGAGTTGATTGTACCACAGTTAGTAAAGGTTTTAGGGGTATAGATGAATTGTGACTGTGGATCGAATACAATAAACCAGACTTTGTGGCAGTTAGGGGAAGCAGTCTTGGATCTGATGTAAGGATCACCTTTCTAGCATTTGGAACCACTTAAATGTGGATTGAACTGGCATGGAAGATACTGAATAACCTCATCATTATAGGTCTTCTGAAAAAGGCTAATTGATGCCAAGCTGGGGCCTTTGGACCAGATAGTTTTTGAAGTTCCTTTCATCTCAGATACTCTGTGTTTCTGTGTACTATACCACTGCTCTCCCTTCTCTGTAGTTAAAATTATTGGTTCAGCTTTTCTGCCAGAAGAGGGAGCTATGTTCATTTAAAATAACACTCATAATCAAAACTCAGTTTATCCTTTGCACAGTTGATTTTAGATGTTATATTTGTGACATAGAAGAGGGGTGAGTCTATCTTTAGATGCAGAAGAGAAACTTTCTTTGGGGTGAGCTGCTGCTTCTTATGAACTTAGGAATGAATTAATCCTTTTGAAAATAAGATGTTAGTCATTTTCAAAATGTAGTACCTGCTTCTGTACATAAGTGTATACTCCGTTGGGAACCACATTTGGGCAAGTAAGGGGGCTGTATATCTTCAATGAAGCATTTAATAATCTAATTTTGATTAAGTAACAATGAAGCCTAAATGGTAGTGTAGAACAAACTATACTCATGAAATTTAACTTTGCATTAGAAACAGGCAAACCAGACCACACATAAATACCTATGTTTTCCATCTACCTGTCAGTGTTCATGAAACTTCCGCTCTCAATAACAAATTTCTTTGAAAGGATACATTTTGTCTCTATTAGTCTGACTGTTAAGATGCATATGCCCCTGGAAAGATATTAATTAACCATTAACACTTATTTAACACCTTATAGTAAATTAGTTTATTGGGCAAATCTTCCCTATTTTCATATTGAAAATGAGTATGACAGTGCAAGTAAATGTCCACAAGTGGAAAAAAAAAGATGATATTCCAGAGAATGCCTGGAAGGACAGAATTGATTGTAGCTCTTAAGTAGGGGCTTCTGCAGTCAAGGTGTAACATAAGGACCTTGAATTTCAGTGTTTGGTTAGAGATACTATACAAAAAGAAGAGACAATAACAGACAAAGTGGTTCAACGAATTCCATCTGCTTCATAGTTTTGCCTGTTTTCTTTGTCCATTTCCATTTTTCAGTCCTAAATGCAAAGACATCTTCCTAAAAATCGGATAAGACAAATTGTATTATTGTCAGATGATTGGATGGAGTTGCCAGAGATTTCAGGGCTCTCGATAATACTTATTTTTCTTTTTGCATTGTCCTTCTTACAAAAAAATAATGCACATACCAAACAACAACTGGTAATAGTATAGTTCTAAGGCTGATAATGTACTTTCATTCACAGCCCTCCTTTGGGGTAGCCAGTATGAACACCATTATCCTCTTTGATGGATGAGAAAACTGAGACTGAGAAAGCTTAAGTTACTCGCCCAGTGTCACACATCCAATAAACTTTGAAGCTGATTCAAATTAATGTCTTATCGTTCCATTTACAGCCTTTTCCTCCTATATTATTTTGATAACCCATTTATTAAATATTAATTGTGTACAGATCTTGGCTAGACACTGTTGGAGATGCAACGTTTATCAAAAACATAGCCCCTGTCCTCATGAGGCACTGAGTTGACAGTGATTAGGTAGTTAGACTTGGAGACAGGAAGACCGGAGATTGAATTCTGCCTCTCACGCTAGCTGTGTGACCTGAGCAAGTAATGTAACTACTGTAGGCTTCAAGAAGGCAGGGAAAAGGGAAGAAAGGAAAGAAGGAAGGAGGGAAGGAAGGAAGGAGGGAGGGAGGGAAGGAAGGAGGGAAGGAAGGAGGGAGGGAAGGAAGGAAGGAGGGAAAGAGGGAGGAGGGAAGGAGAGAAATGAAATGAACATTTATTAAGGTTTACCATGTTCCAGTCATTGCTTTACAATATGATCCCATTTGCCTTCACAACAACATTTGGAGTTAGTTGCTGTTATTATCCTCAAGTTACAGCTGAGGAAACTGAGGCAGACATAAGTTTGCTGACTTGACCAGAGTCACACAGCTACTAAGTGTCTGAGCCTAGACTTGAACTCAGATCTTACTCATTTCAGGCCCAGCGCTCTATCCATTGAACTACCTAATTTCCTCTAGATTTCCCTATCTATAGAATGGGGATAAAAATATCACCGGCTCAGAAGATTTTTGTAAAGATCAAATACATGTCTATTTCTCTCTGTCTTTCTCCACACAGATATACACATGTGTGTATCTATCTATATCTGTGTATCTATATGTATATCTGTTTATATCTATGCGCACACACACACACACACACACTTCCATCCATGTGTGTAGTGCATCACAGACCTTAAAGTGCATATCATATATATGTAAATATTATATATATATGAATAGAATTCCAATCTCATATATGTATAAACATGATAGATGACATTTTACCTTAAAGTTTGTAATGTGCCACACATATATACATATGCATATGTGTATATATGTATGTGTGTATATGTAAAGAGAAGGCAGCTTGGTGGTACAGTAGATAGAATGTCAGGCCTGGAGTCAAGAAGATTCATCTTTCTAAGTTCATATCCAGCCTCAGATATTTACTAGCTGTGTGATCTGGGGCAAGTCATTTAACCTCTGTCTGCCTCAGTTGTTCATTTAAAATGAGGTGGAGAAGGAAATGGCAAACTACTCCAGTATCTTTGCCAAGAAAACCCCAAATGGGGTCGCAAAGAGTCAAACATGACTGAAAAATGACTTGGCATCAACAAAGATAGAGAGAGCATTACAAACCTTAGAATACACTGTCAGTGTCAGTTATGACTATTATTGTCAAGATGATGATTGATGGAATACACCTTAGAAGGGGGGTAAGAAACAGTATAGATAAGTGATATATAACAGTACATAGTAACTGCATTACTGAGTTGCAAAGAAAATACTGCCAACTAAAAATTTATAATTATCTATTCTCCCACAAAACACAATTACTTTCTGGGTTAGATTTCTACTTGAGGGAGAGAAGAAAGTATAACCCAACTGTTATTACACCTTTGACTAGTTTCTGTACTTTTGAAGAACCTATCCTATTTTGGTAAGAATTTTCTTCTGCTGTGGTATAGGGAGAAATATGAGTAGCTTGACTCATAGGGAAATTAAATGAGGGAAAACCGCCAGAAGGAAAGCATGAGCCAAAGTCAGGTTAAAGTAACTGCAGGTTCTTTGTGCTATATTTGGAGACTACAGTGTTTTTTAGGTTTGGGTTGACTTGGTACTTTTTTTAATCAAGTGCCCTCAGGTAAAAACTCTACAGGCTGACCCATGACAGCAAAACCAAGGAATATGCTGTTTGCTTCCAACCTAACTAAGTTCATTTCATATCAGATTAGTTACTCAGATTCACTATGAAGCAAATCCTATTTGCTGGCAGGAGACAGGTTTCCATTGCCTTGGGCAGCACTCCAGTGGTTAAGTTGAATGATGTGTACACACACACGCACACACACACACACACACACGCACACGCACGCAAGCGCACACACACCAATAACAGTGAGTAGTGGCCACTTTAATGTAAAAGAGTTGAGCTCAGCAATTCTGATAAAGCCTCATCAGAGATCCCTCAAGGCAGCAAAAGGAGGGTGAATGCTTACAGCAGCAGTCCTGGGTTAATACCGTCACAAAACAGAAACTTTGAATAAGCACACATCCAAAGAAGATAGCAGAAATGTGCCAAGAGAAAGAAATATATGACAAGGAATCCCACAGATATGCCAATAAAGCACCATGACTCCCAGGGTGAGCTCTCTTGAAAGACAAACAGATGTACTGCTTAGCCTGTGCCGTTGGACCTAATTGGAAAAGAAAAGATTTCCATCCTGATTAGTGAAAGGGAGATTTACTGTGGCAACCTCTATTGCAAATTCTAAATTCAGACTAGTATCAGGGTTCAGGGAAACAGCATTAAATGTGTAGAGTGTTTGATATGTCACTCTCTGATTTTTTTTGCCAGGCCAAGGTCAAGGAAGATTGTTGAGTCTTGGTAGATTTTGTGAAAAGGTGGTATCTGTGTCTAGATTATTTTAGAATTTAAAGTGTATAACAATGGTTTCACATCCTTCCCTTGATTAGTTACTATTATGTACCCCTGTTGTTTAGGGTATGGTATGAATGAAAATGTAGGTTTGAGTTATGTTGTGGTCCTGGACCATATTCCAAAGTCCTAACCTCAGCTAGCCACCTCATGATCCTATGTTATTCACAAAGGAAACCAGGCTGATTTCAGGTTCATCCTTTTTCCTAGAAAAGGAATTCAAAGCCTGACTGATAAGTCAATGGCTTCACCCATACCCTCATCTCAGCATTTTCTGGAAGACATTTGCAGCCTAGAAGTTTGTAAAACAGTTTCCAGAAGAGACTTTTTTATCTGTGGAAATTAGTATCTCACATATTTGAAAGCAAAAAAAATTCTGATTTGGTGATTACAAAAGGTAATCACAATTAATTTTCTGTATCAATTTCCTTCTCAGTGAATGAGCAGAAAGACAAATTTTATTCTCAATTTTAGTAAATCTTCATTGAGTTTACATTTACATTCCTTTTAAGGTTTCAGGAGCATTGCATGCATGGGATACTTATGGCTCTTCAAGAGGAAATGAGCTTTCTCAAAAGTCCAGTTAGCAACATAAATAAAGTTACTTAGATATTAGCAAGACTGTATCACTAAGTACCTACTAGAATATTTCAATGTATGAATGAGAATTTTTTCCTTTCTTACCCATTGAAAAGGAAACTGATACCAAATATTAACTATGGTTTCCTTTTATAAATAATGACTCAGAATTTTTTTTGCTATTATGTTTGTAGGATCAAGGTCTACATACTTTTATATTCTAATGGTGTGATCTGTATAATCACATGTAGTGAAACTATCCCAAAAGGAGCCTGAAAATTTGATATGAGAGTAGATTCCAGTTGGCCAATAAATATTTATTAATTACCTAATAAATGGCAGGCATGGTAACTATACAAAATGCTGGCAGTATAAATACATATACAAATGCCTCGAAATAGCACTCAAACTAATGGGTAAAAATAATATATGAAAAAAAGGGACAGCAAGGGACATGATGAAAAAGTTGAAAGAAATTCAAAAGAATCCAAACAGGTGGGATAATAAGGGCTGGCTGAATTGGGCCTCCTCTTAAAATAGAGTTTTTGGAATTTATAGCTTTGCACTTCAACCAGAGGGGCATAAGGTACAGATGAAGTGCAATGACCAAGACCGATTAGTTATTGTAGGATGATGAGATTTTTAGTGATGAGGTTGCTAGGGTAAATGTATAGTGGCATGATGGAGGAAGATGCAGTGATGATGTTTCTTTGACTGTAGTACTCATTTCCACAGATAGAAAAACCCATGTGAAAAACATAGGGACTTGTTTTCTGTCTCTGCTGCTTTCCATAGGTAGAGCCACTGTCCAAGGAGTTCCTATGTTGCTTTGGAGTTCATTAAAGAAACTCCACTTTTCCCATTCAGGATTTCAGATCCTTGATACAATTTCATTTGCTGTCCTGTTATGAACACTGCTCTGGTAAGGGATTTAGGGATTCTTTTTGGTCAGCAGAACTCAGGATCTTTAACTAGTAGAAGACAGGACATTGTGGTTTGATAATCACATGCTCAAAGTAATCAAAAACAGATTTGCTAAGGAGAGGGTTATTTACTGAGAACTTCCAGGCATGTGGATTTGAATTAATTTTATATCTGAATGCAAATATGCAAATCAATCTAAGATAACTTTTGCAGTTTAAAGATGTAATTCTTGAAAATAATCCTAAAAATATATAGATCCACAAAGATTTCTGAAAATAGAATATAGGGTGATGACAAATTGATGCTTGTCATAAGCTCTGTTGTATAGACAGGAACTGGAAACTGCCTAACCTCTCAGAGAAAAAGAACACAAGGAGAGGAGAGGGGAGGGGAGGGGAGGGGAGGGGTTTCCTCTAACAGTGAAAAATGCTGGCTGTGGACTCAGGGAACATAAGTTCAAGTCCCTCCTCTAATATCCACTATCTATGCGGCCTTGAACAAGTCACAATCTTTCTGGTCCTTAATTTTCTCACGATTAAGTTAAGGGAGTTGGAGTAGATGGCATTTAAGACCTAAGTTCTAGATCCATGATTGCATGATTTTATAACCTAACAGGGCTCCTAAAGAAGAGATGGCATTGAAGGACCACAGCTTCCCTCCATTGTTATGATTGCTTTGTGCTAGAATTTTTGTGGAATGTGGGTTAACTCCCTCTGAAGATTAGAGGCCCAAATTACTCATTTTCTATTTCACCTTGTTGCTCCTCCCTTCCTCCCCCCCCCTTTTTTTTTTACCAGATTGGATGGCATATTGAGATTGCTTTGCTTTTTTTTTTCTTTTTAAGTATATGTCAGTCCCTGTTTGTGTCAGAAAATCATCTCCTCAGTTCATTTCAGTGAGCATATATTAAGTGACTGTCATGTGCCAGGTACTATGCAAGAGGCTGGGAATACAATGCCAAAGAAGGAAATTGTTCTTTCCTAAAGGAGATTATGTTTTACTAGGTGGCAGAAAGTAAGGGGAATGTTGTAGAAAATGCAAAGACTTGGAGCCCTAACGAGTGGGGGTGATTGTAACAGTGCATATGTAGGGAGTGGCACTGGTCCCTGGAGAGCTAAGGATTACAAGTGGCAGAGTTGAGGAGAGAGAACATTTCAAAAATGGGAGGCAGCCTGTAAAGAGGGATGGAGGTGGAAGATGGAATGTGGTATACAAGTTATGTGTCTTTAAATGATTTTTTCTGAGACCTATTGTTTTGGTTTAAATCAAGCAAAAGAAGGACACATCATTATTTCCCCTCCCCCATTCTTCATGCTGGAAGAAAAGAACATGTCAATAATTAATTGATTACTATGATATTGTCAAGTAGGCAGCCTCCTAAGAGGCCTACAATGTATATTTATGCCGCTGATCTAGATAACTGAATCAAGGTTAGATCAATGGATAAGAATCTTTCTCCACTTAAGATCAGTCTTAAAATGTTGTCAAATTGATCTTCACCTCAAGTAATGGTAGATGATAAATAAAATGTGATGTTGAAGTAGGTTAATTGCTACCTACAGTGTCCATTTGTCTAGTACTCTTAACAGCTCATCCCTTAGAAAGAATATAAAGAAAGATGGTACTAATCCAATATGACTCATGCACATTAACAAAGATAGAAAGATGAAAAAGAAAGGCAGGCAGGAAGGAAAGAAGGAAGGAAGGAAGGAAGGAAGGAAGGAAGGAAGGAAGGAAGGAAGGAAGGAAGGAAGGAAGGAAGGAGGGAAGGAGGGAGGGAGGGAAGGAAGGAAGGAAGGAAGGAAGGAAGGAAAGAAGGAAGGAAGGAAGGAAGGAAGGAAGGAAGGAAGGAAGGAAGGAGAGAGAATGAATGAGAAGGAATATACCTGAGTTCAGGGTCCCACTGAGCTAAAACCAGATTGAATTGAGGGTATTTTCCTCATCCCTGTGTTTAAAGAGACAAATACATATCATAAATCCATAAAATGTTTGGGTCAAAAAGGAACTTGGAATTTAATTACACTAATCCGTCATTTTACAAATGAAGACACTGAGCCCTGGAATTGTCAAGTGATATATACCCAAGCTCACTTATCTTTTGGCTGAATTGATTCTAGTTTCTTAGCTCTCGGTTCTTCCTGTTGGCATTACAACTTACTCTAAAATCAGCTTCACTTCAGACACCTGGCCCTGATAACAGTAAGACTTTTTCAGAGTGCTTTACATTATGATAGCTCTCAGTGGAAGTAGTTCACTCTGGAAGTTCTAATTGTTAAATGTCAGTTAAGCCACAAGGATATCTTCAGTGGTTTATAGAGCCCTGGGGCAGCAGAACAGGGATCTGACTACTAACTCATAGGTCCCTTCTTGTCATCTGTGGCAATGGCTTTTGTCACTATAATCACTGGTGGTCATAAAGAAAGGACTTAGATTTACTTCCATTTTGTGTGTATTCTTTCTTTTTATTCCCCAAGTGGATTTCTGGGAGAGGGTAAAGATTAGGTGGGGATTCCCTTCACAGACAGCAGCTAGTTAACCCCAAGGCTTGAAGGGTGTCACAGTTATAATAATAGTTTTACATTAAAATTTGACATTTGCTCATGATTCAAGGTAGCAGTGCTTAATTCAGAGACTGTCCCAGGTAATCTTGTAATATATGTGGTGGCCTGATGTCAGTGATCATAAAACATCTCAAAAGAAAAATATGTGAGGTTGACTGCCAGAGATTACAAAGAAGAAAAACATGTTTTAAATCATATGCTGAAGAAATGTCAGTTCCCTAAAACCAGATTTCAAATTTTATAGTCTTTTCAGTATCTATAGTTCAGTTTGTTCCCCTCTCAATTCAAGTGAGGAGAGTTTTAAGTAGAATTTGAGAATATCCTCAATGGGATGCCATTTTATGGCACGGATGATGTAAGCTGTTCTCTTAACTTGAAATTATCCATAGAGCTCTAAAGATGAAACTGATTAAGGTGAACAATAACAGAAAAACTGATTATTTTCTGGAATGGGAGCAGAAACAATAGTTTTGTGGATCTCAGTCCCAGACCAAGAGTTAGTAAATTTAGTGACTTAAATGCTTTCTCAGCAGGTGGGGTAAAAAGCATTTTATTTATTCTCAATTTCCAATCATCATTCTCAAGAATTCCACTTGGGATTCATCAGAGAGAAGCTATGGCTTCCCAGAAATATAAATTCATTCTAAGAGAAGCATAGAAGATTTTTCAATTTTTTGGTGAAAGTAAACATTATTCCGTAGGTTAATTTATAAACATATTAGACTTAAAGTTTTAAAATAATAAAAGAAACTGATGTAGCATCCATTAACAATGGAAGAGAAAAGGCACAATTCACTCTCCTGTAAATGCTTTAAGCCTGAGGTGTGACACCTATAGAATATGATTCACTTTATCATAATCACCTGTGCCCAAAGTGGGGTGTTTATTACATGAGAACAAGGATGCACTTTCTCAAGATGCCATGAATATATATCTCTGGTTGTAGTTAGGGGAGAATTAAGATTATTAGGAGCAAGAGGAAAGCAATCACCAATGGAAGAGGAAAAGCACCCAGGATTATGTGGCTGTCAGAAGTGACAAAGGTAGAACTGAAGCAGAGAAGCCCCCAAATTTGGCACATGAGACCTGCATCAAAGAAGCCACGACTAGAAGAAGCAGGCCATGACACAGCATAGAAACATATTATTCATCAAAATTTTTCACTTCTTTCCACATACCTGAGATTTTTCCTATTGGTTTTGTGAATTTGTTTATGTCAAGATTGTGAAGTTCACTTTTTGCAAAGGAAAGAGGAATATAGCCTATTAACCCTGCTACCAGATTCAGGAGTAAGTCCCATTTATTTCCCTTTATGCTTGTATAAATATGCTTTATATTCAAATTGCTTTTTGGTAGGCTTGTGTATGTGCAGAGAAACATTCTCAAATCTCTCCGTAGGTAATCAAGAATAAGATACTTGTCAGTATTCTGATAGAGAGATTCATAGATATTTAGATTTGAAGACTTTATAGATTGTCTAGTCATGGGATCATAGGTTATAGATTTGAAAAGTGCTTTCCAGGTCGTCACGTTCACCTTACACATTTTGTGGATTACTTAATTGACACTCAGAATGGTTTAAGTGACTTGGGTCACCTAACTACTGTGTTTAAGGTGGCATTTGAAGTCAGGTCTTCCTCTCTCCAAATTTTGTTTTACAGATCAATAAATGAGGGTTCAGAAAAGTGAAGTAACTTTTTCAAGGTCATATAGCTAATAAGTTGCAAAACTGAAATTTGAATCCAGATTCTCTGACTCCCAGATGCACTGCTCTTTCAACTCCTGGATCTGAGTGGTGTTGTAAAAGAACTGATAGAACTTGACTGTTGATCTGATAAGTGAGAGACTTGGACCAAGAAGAAGTTCAACCTGTTGAGGCTGTGTAACTGGGAAAGAGATGATTCCATAGATGAAGTCCTGAGTAAGAATTAGATTTTGGGGGAAATGTGGTGAATCTACTTTTAGGCACAGGACAGAATAGAACTTTTCATGTCATGCATATAATGAAAATTATTATCTATGGTATCTGTCTCTCCCTTCTATATATACATAAAGGTCTTGGGGTAAAAAATAACTTGGGTATTTCCCCAAACACCAATATGATCATTGATTTAAGAATAACACAACTTTTTTAGGGAACATGATTGACTAGAGCATTGAACAAGTAGATGAATTGTCCATAAAATGATTACAGGAGGAGATAAAAATCGAAAGAATCCACTGTTTGTCTTTAGTACCCTTGGTATTCCTTTTTTGCACTTTCTTCCTCTGTAGTAACTATTTTTCCTTTTCATATTAATAATAATAATAAACCATTATAATAGTAACATGTATATAATGTTTTAAGTTTGTAAAGCTGTATCTTTTTGTATGCATGCACACATATGTACATGTACAATGCACATACTATACCCTTTTATCCTTGCTGTAACCCTGTTAGTATAATAATATAGTTAGCTGCTTAGCTTTCTAGCCTCTACTCCACCTTTTCCTCTCCTCACCCTATATAAGAGCTATACTGAACCACCAATGCTCCTCACTCCTCTCAGCCTGTTAATTGAATTCCACTCCCTGTTATTATCCTACTTCATCCCAAATACTCTGTTTTACCTGTTACGCTTTCTTTAAAATCTGTGCTCTGGTTTTACCTAAAATCTTGAATATTTGATCTCCTTCTCCACTATCTCACTTGGCTCATACGGCTTCAATGCTCTGGCTTGGTCCAGTCTCTGTCTACAAAGTTATTGTTCTTGGGCTCCTTCACATGGAACACTACCACATTATTTCTGTGATGGACAAACTTGTTCTGCTCCTCTATGCTTTATTACCTGATTCTCCTCAGGAGGTTGAGTGTATGTTTTTTCCCAACACTGGCTAGGCGGACTCAAAGCCTTCGATGCGTGGTATCTTCATGCTACCTCTTTAATCCGTTCTTTGTCCACTTTCACTTCATCTATAATAAAAACCTGTTCTTAGGTAAAGAACTAAGAAATTCTTCGATGCAAACAATTAAATGCCTGATAAAAACTTAATGGGTTACTTGTATAGGGGATGTTTTCATTTTAGCTGGCAAAGGGTATACACTAGTGCTAATTATGGGGGGTAAGTTATTTGAGGACAAAAGGAGATAGACTTGAAATGATAGACTCTCAGAGTCCATCTAATCCAAAAAGTTCCTGAATAACAATCCTCTCTGCACCTTGTTGAAGTCTTTACTTTAAGAGCCATAGTAAGGAGGGGAGGCTCTACCCTCCAAAAAAATTCACTCAGTGGAAATCTCTACTTGTAAATGGAGGTTTTCCTTTCATCAAGCCTAGATTTGCCCCTTTGCACCTTCTTGCCATTGATTCCTATCCTGTTTTTTTTTCTTTTTGGAATAGTAAGAAGTTGAATCGCTCTTATATGACTGTCTTTCACCTGTTTCCAGACAGCTACCATGCTCCCAACCCAAATTTTCACTTCTCCCAGGCTAAACAATGCCAGTTGTTTCCAACTGATCCAAATATAGCATGTTCTCAAAGTCCTTCACCTTTCTTGTTTCCATCATCTATATCTTAGTCAGATTTAGTGTTCTACCCAAAATATGGTGGTCAGGATTAAATATAATTTTCCTGTAGTGTTCTGACTAAAGAAGAGTAGAATGGGGGGGCGGAGTCAAGATGGCGGAGTAGAAAGACTCACTGTATGCTAGCTCTGAACCCACAGCCCATGCATTTAATGTAAGAAGAGC
Source organism: Bettongia penicillata ogilbyi (assembly GCA_023548195.1). Lineage (NCBI taxonomy): Eukaryota > Metazoa > Chordata > Mammalia > Diprotodontia > Potoroidae > Bettongia > Bettongia penicillata. The sequence continues at coordinate 5,183,541 of JAJHZJ010000271.1, read as the reverse complement.
TCCCCACAAGTTCTGGATCACTGCAGGGTGTGCAGAAACACAGTGGAAGAGATTTCCGTTCCAGAGAGCCCTGGAGAGTGGTCCCCAGGGTCCATCGCGCCCCGGAAAGTGGAGCCCACCCCAGCGCTGCCCTGGCCACGGCCTCAGAGAAGCTGATCCGAGCAGGCTTCAGGGACAGAAGCTCCGGCGACCGGGAAGGTCACTCCGCCCACAGAAGCTGCAGGTCAGTGAGAGAGACCACTGGGTTGGCCGAGAGGGGAGCGGGGTGTCTCGGTGTCTCGGGCCCCCTCGGGAGGAAGCGGCAGAGGCAGCAGCGGCGGCCCCCAGCACTCCCCGAGCAGCTAGGTGGAATCTTCATTACTGAAAGTCTCTGCATAAAGCCCCTGAGGGAGCTGAGTCTGGGAGATGGCCCTGCCCCTACCCCAGCACCAGACCTAAAGCTCACATTGAATAGCAGCCACGCCTGCCACGGAATGCCCATTTGAATCTCAGACCCCAAGCACTAGCTGGGCAGATCTAGGCGGGGGTGGATAGGAATCTCAGAAGTCAAGTAACTGGCTGGGAAATTGCCTAGAAAAGGGAAGAAAAATAAGACTACAGAGAGCTTTTTTGAGCAAATGCAAATGATCCCGACATTCGGATCTGACGACGACGAGGAAATATTCTTGCCATCAGGGAAAGACCTGGAGGGCGGGGCCTCTGTATCTCATACTTCCCAGGGGGTTGTCGGGTGGGCTCAGGCCTTGGAAGAGCTCAAAAAGGATGTTGAAAAGCAAGTTAGACAGGTGGAGGAAAAACTGGGAAGAGAAATGAGAGAGATGCAAGAAAAGTATGAAAAACAGGTCAATACCTTGGTAAAGGAGACCCAAAAAAATGCTGAAGAAAATAACACCTTGAAAAGTAGGCTCACTCAGTTGGCAAAAGAGGTTCAAAAAGTCAATGAGGAGAAGAATGCTTTCAAAAGCAGAATGAGCCAAATGGAAAAAGAGGCTCAAAAGCTCACTGAAGAAAATAGTTCTCTCAAAATTAGAATGGAACAGATGGAGTCTAATGACTTTCTGAGAAACCAAGAAATCACAAAACAAAACCAAAAGAATGAAAAAATGGAAGAGAATGTGAAATATCTCATGGGAAAAACAACTGACCTGGAAAATAGATCCAGGAGAGACAATTTAAAAATTATGGGACTACCTGAAAGTCATGATCAAAAAAAGAACCTAGATATCATCTTCCATATCATCTTCCATGAAATTATCAAGGAAAACTGCCCTGACATTCTAGAACCAGAGGGCAAAATAAGTATTGAAAGAATCCATCGATCACCACCTGAAAGAGATTCAAAAAGAGAAACTCCTAGGAACATTGTGGCCAAATTCCAGAACTCCCAGCTCAAGGAGAAAATATTACAAGCAGCTAGAAAGAAACAATTCCAGTATTGTGGAAATACAATCAGGATAACTCAAGATCTAGCAGCTTCTACATTAAGGAATTGAAGGGCGTGGAATAGGATATTCCAAAAGTCAAAGGAACTAGGACTCAAACCAAGAATCACCTACCCAGCTAAACTGAGTATAATACTTCAGGGGAAAATATGGTCTTTCAATGAAACAGAGGACTTTCAATCATTCTTGATGAAAAGACCAGAGCTGAAAAGAAAATTTGACTTTCAAACACAAGAATGAGAAGAAGCATGAAAAAGTAAACAGCAAAGAGAAGTCATAAGGGACTTACCAAAAGTGAACTGTTTACATTCCTACATGGAAAGACAATATTTGTAACTCTTAAAACTTTTCAGTATCTGAGTAGTTGGTGGGATCACACACGCATGTACACATGTGCACGCACACCCATACACACATGCACACACATACAGAGACAGAGAGCACAGGTTGAATTGAATAGGATGGGACCATATCTTAAACGAAATTAAGGTAAATGGTGAGAGAGAAATGTAGTGGGAGGAAAGAGGGTGAAATGGATAAGGGTAAATTATATGTCATTTAAGAGGCAAGCAGGAGACTTTTTAGTGGAGGGAAAAAGAGGAGAGCTGAGAAAAAAACGTGAAGTTTACCCTCATCACATTTGACTAAAGGAAGGACTAAAATGCACACTCATTTTGGTATGAAAACCTATCTTACAGTACAGGGAAGTTGGGGAGAAGGAGATAAGCAAGCGGGGTGGGGGGATAATGGAAGGGAGGGCAATGGGAGGAGGGAGCAATTTGAAGTCAACATTCAGGGAGAGACAGGATCAAAAGACAATAGAAACAATGAGGGGCAGGATAGGATGGAGGGTAATTCAGTTAGTCTTACACAACACAACTATTATGGAAGTCATTTGCAAAACTACACAGATATGGCCTATATTGAATTGCCTGCCTTCCCAAAGGGAATGGGTGGGGAGGGAGGGATGGGGAAAATTTGGAACTCAAGTTTTAGGAACAATTGTTTAGTATTGTTGTTGCTACTAGGAAAGAAGACATACAGTTAATGAGGAATAGAAAGTCATCTGGCCCTACAGGACAAAAGAGAAGATGAGGACAAGAGAAGGGAGGGATGACAAAAGAGAGGGCAGATTGGAGATAGGGAAAATTAGATTGCTCGGTGTATTGAGGTGGGGGAGGGGAGAAAAAGGGGAGAAAAAATTGGAACCCAAAATGTTCCAATGTAATGTAAATTAATGAAAATGAATGTAAAAAGTTAAATAAGTAAAAAAAAATAAAAGAAAGAAGAGTAGAATTGCAGTGCCATCTCCAGAACACGATGTCTCAGGATGCAGCCCAAGATCATATTAGTTTTAATTTTTTTTATATCATGCTATGCAGGCTCCTTTCTACTAATATCAGGACTGGGTACACTGGAATATATTAAATACTTGACTGGAAATAATTATTAACATATTTTCTGTTCTTAAAGGGCTTAGGAACCACACAAAAACATTAAAGTAGGGTACGATGGAGGAGAAACAGGCAAAATGCCTCTACCTTCAAACCCTGGGATATGGAAGAGCACTTAATTTTCTTTCTTTTTTACATATCTATTGAATTCAGATAGAATTTAGTAAGCAGCTGCGTGGAACAATGGATGGAATTCAGGTCTTGGATTCTAGAGAAGCTCTGTTCAAATCATTCTACAGATAATAACTGGGCAAGATGTCAAATTATTTAACCCTATGTGCTGCAGTTTTTTTCATCTTTCAAATGAGTTTATTCTATTGCTCTAAGGATGAAAGGAGACAACACGTACAATGTTTTGCAAACACTTGAGTTACTTTTGTGACTTGTTGTTATTGCTGTTATCATTATGTGTCTGCTGTGTGCTCAGTGTCGTGGCAATTGATATCAGTTACATAAAGGAAGGGCAAGACGACCTCTGCCCTCAGAGTGCTTACGTTTACTTAGAGTGTTAAGACATTGTCATATTTAGACCGTGGGAAGTAACTGATTGCAAACAAAGTGGGAAGTGAAGACTGGGAGAAATGTCAGGGAATGCAGGGACAATGAGAAGTTGTCCCAGGCACAAAAATGGGGCAGACCAAGGAAGGAATTAGAAATGTGAAGTCAAAGAGGCACTGTGCAGGTAACAGTAAATAACAGAGTTCGAGAAGGTTCTGTGAGTCAAACAAAGAGGGCCAACAATTAGACAAATAAATTGGCAGCCAGGCAGTTTCTGGGTCACAGAGAAGCAGTAGATTAGACTCCAGCAGCCAGGAACAAAGGAGTACCTTGATAATAGAAGTCAAGGCAAGATAAGGAAATAATAGATGGTCAGCCATCATTAGACACACTGGAATCAGTTCTAGAAGAGTAGCCAGTCAAATTGGCCAGATAGAAATCCAGAAGCACTAGATTCTGGAATACTGGAGGATGAAACAAGACACATACATAAGACAGATTATCAGGAACTTGTTGTGTTTGTCCTTCATTTTTTAAAAGGACCATGACATCAGAGAAATGATGACATCACTTGCACTTGACTTTGTTTTGAGTGAGGGGGCACTGTGCAGGTCACCAGCCTCACTTCTCCTCCAGAGCCATCTGAATCCAGTGACCAGATATTCATCAGGATGGCTGGAGATGGCCCAGGAAGCAATGGGAGACACTTGTAGACTAAGGCTTTTTCAGGTACTCACAAAGAGTGAGGTAACACCCTTTCAGGGAATAGGCCTCTTTAAGAAGTAAGTCAAAGGACAAGCCCCTTAATTAGGAAGAAAAAAAATCAAGTTGAGAGGGGAAGACCTTCAGGGTTGCTGATCAAAAGAAAAACTGTTACTATTGACATTCACTCTATGCCAGGAGGGCCCAAAATACAGCCATTAAGTGGAGCTTGGGCAGGAACCTATTGTGGTGGAATCTTTGAGCTTCAGAGTGAACTGGGTTTAAGGTTTCGTGAAGAAAGAAAGGAAGGGAGGGAGGAAGGAAGGGAAGTAAGGAAGAAGGAGGGAAGGAAGGAAAGTAAGGAAGAAAGAAGGAAGGAAGGAGAGAGAAAGAGAGGGAGAAAAAAAGAGAGAGAACCAGGCAGCTTCTGGCCATCAAAATTCTTCCTTTGGAGAGGGTAAGAGGGAGAGGATGAGTTGAGTTACCCAAATACCCAACTAGCTGGGTCCCCGTTAAGGCAACTCTTCCTTATTTTAGAGGAGGTTGTGTTTATCCTTATTTTAGATGAGGGCCTAATGAATGGAGCAAATACTGGAAAGCAAAGCAAGGTGCTCGGTAGAAAGCCTGATTAGGCAGAAGGGACCCTGTGGTTGCTGTTGTCATTCAGCCATGTACAAATCTTTATAACCTTCCATTTGGGGGTTTCTTGGCAGAGATACTGAAGTGGTTTGCTGTTTCCTTTTCCAGCTCATTTTACAGAAGAGGAAGCTGAGGGTTAAGTGACTTGTTCAGGATCACACAGCTATTCAGTATCTCAAGTCAGATTTGAACTCAGGTTTTCATGATTCCAGGCCTGGTGCTACCTACCTGTCCCTGAAGAACACCCTCCCCATAAAAAAAAATCCACCTTAAATGAGGATTTCTATAAGGCAGGCAGTCGGGAAGCTAGACAGTGTGCTTCTAGCAGAGAGACTGGATTATCAGTCAGAGCTACAGCCTGCGAAGCTGAAATGGAGAGAATCTTTTGCCCCACCCAGAAAGTTTTCTCTTGTAGTTTCAAGACTAGGATGTAAAAGAAACTTAAAGCATTTGGAACTGCTGTCAACTGAAAAAAAATCAGAAGTGAAGATAAAATGTTTTTTATTGTAATGTAAGTCAAAGGGAAAATATGAACTTTTAAAAATCCAGTTGACACCCCATTGTTTAAAAAACACGTGTTTTCTAAAGTGAAGTATACTTACAGAGAAAAAAAAAGTCAGGATCTTTAAGTTAGACATTCTTCTGTATAAGCTAATAAACATTTTGGATTCACATTGCAAAGCTATTTTATCTTCCCAAATCTAGGCCAAATGATATAGCCAGCTTATTTTGATTGACAAAGGCAGGATTAAATATATTCAGTAATATGTATTTTAGACAGGGTTGAGAAATTAAGGTAAAATAAATATTTAACACCTCTTTCCTATGGGTCTAGTTTATTGCTTGCCTTAGGCCTATGAAGATCTTATCCACAAATGACGTCAGTGGGAGTTTGAGCCTCCAATAAATGATGAATTGAACCCCCTATACTATGCTTCTACAAATAGAGACAATCTAGCTGAACCACAAGATATGATCCTGATCCTGGAGGACTGATCTCTATGGCACCTGTAGGACCAATCAAACAATACCACAACACAGCCAGGAAAGTGCTAGGATATTTTCATCTGAAGTGATAGCACTTTAATTTCTCTCAAGTGAGTTCAAAGTGCTGTTGTTGGTGTTTTCTTTCGACTTCTCATTTCTTACAGTTTAATCTTGCCTCTTTTTATCTTTTTTTAGAAGATATCAAAGTAGAGTATTTTAAAACATTTTTATACACAACTAAGATGTGGCATGACATGATGAGTGATACTTTTTTTTTTTTAACCACTTCTCTTATGAAAGACAAATCCCTGCCCTTAGTCTCCTGGGTCATTCTTTGGTTCGCCAGCTGAAACTATAATAATATCTTTGCTTCGATGATAGAAAGTAATATCTGATTTCTTGAGGGGGGGGATAGGACTTTGCCCTTGAAACGTACTTGACCTATACACATATACACATTTGTATATGTGTATATGGGAAATTATATGTGTACACATATATCTGTTATGTATATGTGTAACATGTGTTTATATAATCATACATGTATAAATGTGAGACATGCATATTTGTACCCACGTTATATATATATATACACACAGCATAGTACATGTATGTTTTTGCTAAGCAATGCTTTTTTAGAATGGTCACAGATCATTTTGAAGTTCTTGAGTCCTAAGTTTGACATAACAGGGCGTGAAAATTTGGGAACACTAGATGATTTCTAAAGGATTCGGTAAGGTTGAACTGTTTACATTCCTAGAAGGAAAGATGATACTTGTAACTCGTAAGAACTTTTTTATTATTAGAGGAATTAGAAAGAGTATAAATAGAAGGCATGAATGTGAGTTAAAAATGAAGGGACTGAGAGAGGAATGCACTGGAAGGAGGAGAGAATGGGGGTAAATTATCTCACGTAAAACAGGTGCAAAAGCGTTTTACAGTAGAGGGGATGGATGGTGGAGGTGGGAGGGCATGAGAACCTTACTGTCTTCAGAATTTCCTCAAAGAGGGAATAACATACACTCAGCTAGGTATAGAAATCTATCTCATCATACAGAAAAGTAGAAATGATGAAGAGGAAGTAAAAGGCTTTTGAGGATAGAAAGAGAGATAGAGTAAGATAAATGGGAAAAATAGGACAGAGAGACAATGCATAGTAATCATAACTGTGAAAATAATGTTTCCTGCAAGTTTCTCTGATAAAGACCTTATTTCTCAACTATACAAAGAATTGAGTCAAATTTATAAAAATAAGAGTCATTCCTCAGTTGATAAATCATCAGAAGGTATGAACAGGTGGTTTTCAGATGAAGGTCATCCAAGCTGTCTATAGTCATATAAAAAAATTTCTGTCATTTTTAGAAATGCAAATTTGAAAACTCTAAGATACCACTCCACACCTATCAGATTGGTTGATATGATAGAAAATACGGCTAATATAAGAAATGTTAGAAGACACTAATAAACTGTTGACAGAGTTGTAGACTGATCCAACCATTCTGGAGAGCAATTTGGAAGTATACTCAAAGGGCTATAAAACCATATAAACCCTTTGACCCATCAATACCATTATTAAGTCTTTATCTCAAAGAAATTAAAAAAGGAAAAGGACCTACATGTACACAAATATTTATAGAAAATCTTTTAGCAGTGGCAAAGAATTGGAAATTGAAGGGATGCTCATAAACTAAGGGATATCTGACCAACTTGTGGTATATGATTATGATGGAACACTATTGTATGAGGCTAATAATACTATAATATTGTATATAGTATAGTAATACTATAGCATTGTACTGTGCTAGCAATACTAAAGCATTGTACTATACTAATAGTGCTATGGTAGTACATACTATTGTATAAGAAATGATGAACAGCATCTCTCAGAACAACCTGGAAAGACTTAGACAAACTGATGTAAAGTGAAATGAACAGAACCAGGAGACCATTGTATATAGTAAAAGCAATATTGTACAATGATCAAGTGAATGGCCTAGCTTTCTCAGCAATAAAATGATCCAAAACAATTCCAAAGACCTTATGATGAAAAATGCTATCCTTCTCCAGGTTAAGAACTGATAGAGTCTGAAGGCAGATTGAAGCATACTTTTTTAAACTTTATTTTTCTTACTGTTTTTTTTTACTGTATTTCCTTTCAAATATGAATAACATGGAAATATGTTTTGCATAACTGCATATGTATAACCCATATCAAATTGCTTGCCTTCTCAGTGAAGGGTGAGGGAAAGGATTGAGACAGATAATTTAGAACTCAACATTTTAAAAAAATGAATGTTAAATTGTTTTTGCATCATGAGACAGAGCCCACTATGACAAGGCCATGGTGGTGTTTCTATTAGCTTTTTCTTTACAAATCTAAGGCTGGCTTGATGAATAGGTAAAGGTTCTAAGGAAACTGAAAAATTTATTGAAGGCTTATATGCCATTATGGATACATAGATCTTCCTTTTTTGCTGTTGTTGTTACAAGAAAGCCATTAAACTTAATGAAAAATTAAATATTATGTATGTTTTTCAGAAGATAAATATGATGCTGCTTAGAGTTTTTCATTTTGGCTTCTTACTTGAAGTCTTCGAAAGACCATTTCAGTAGTTTTTTTTTTTTTTTTGATTGTTTCTAAAACAGTTCTCCATGAAAAATTTCCAGCTACAACATGGTAGGCTATTTGCCAGTTTCAAGCCATGAGTAATTAAGTGCTCCATATTTTTTAAAAAGTGCTCCTTTGCTATCATGACTCTGACTTTGGTAGGAGTTATCTTGGCCTAATGAAATATTCTTCCTTGGCTCTTTGCTTATAACATAGAATGTCATCTCTGAGGAACCTTCAGATACAGGTATAAAAAGTCTGCTTCCACAGTTGTTTATGGCTTAATTATAATCCTTTCATGTGAATCATGCAAACATACCCAAGATAAGAATATGAAGGGAATGCAAGGTAGTAGAAGCTCTGCTTCTAATTGCTGTGTTGCAGATTTTTAGAAAGCCCAGAACACTACATACACGTGTGTAGCATTGTTGTGCTTGTAGAACTACCTTGAAAATGTGATCGTTTGGGAAGGAAAAAAGGACAAATATGCAATCTCAGGATTTTGCAGACTCTGTATTTGGATGATACATTTTTGTTAAATGGAGCACAATAGCTCTACACATTGTCTAGTATGCTGGTGTAAATTAAAATACATTATATTCTTCAAGGTAGGGTTGGGCTTATGGATTTAATTAATTTTGAGAAATTGACTTCCATGTCTGTGTATCAATCCCAGATTTAAAAAAAAGATTTGCATCTTAAAATTCCCACTTGAAAAACTTGTTTGGATTAAGTTAGACTCTTGTGGAGATCCAGTGAAGTGGCATGCGGATCCTTCAATGTGTCAACACTGATAGCATTTTAGCACTAGGTGGAGCCCATTAGGCTTTGGTTGGTAGTTTGACTTTCAGCCAAACAGCCTGAGCATAAACAATAAGAGATTGTACTATAGAGTATAAAGTGTTTACCAGTCAAAGGAAGAAGCAGTTGATGTTTAGAGCCATAAACCAACACTACTGAATAAAATGTTGAGGTTAAAACTCAAAACATTTGAAATCAGAAATGTGCCTTTCTTTCTACTCAATGAAAGCTAGGTCTGTAGCTGACCAAACTCTTTATATTCATTGATTTTAATTGTTTACAAGCTGAATTAAATGTTGACAAGTTAGTCTAGTTATTTAAAAAGCATATATGATGTTCTTCCTCGATGTGAAATACTGTGCTAGGCAAGAGAGATATCAAACCTTTGGAAGATGATTGATGCTTAAAGAAATTACATGAAATTGGCTAATTCTTTTGTAGGGTTATTTGAAAAACTAAAAAGGAACAGGTCACCAAAACTCACATAAATACATAGTGTATTGAATAACTCATGCCAATGTGATATAGAGTAAATGAATGCTGAGAATGGGGATTGTTCTAATTCAGGAAGATTTCCAAAAAAAGATGATTTTTATTTTTTTTTGAAGTGAGGAGAGGGAATAGGAATTCTGCAGAAGAGAAGTGATATTATTCAAAATGATTGCAATCAAATGGGAATAAATAGGATAAAAAAACTGAATTGGAACATAGTGAGAAAAGATGCTGAAGATTTACTAGATTTAAAAGGCAGTGAATTGAGGCATTTGAATATTATATATATAATCTATATGTTGAAGTAAACATTTTTAGTAGTACAGAGACAGCACAACTTTGGAACAGTCCTGGACTTGGAGTCAGTGGAATTATATGCCACTTACCACTTTTAATTGGCTTTGTGATATTGAGCAAGTCATCAACAGCCTGAGATAAGTCCATGGGACTTCCCTATTAAATAATAGACATATTGTGATACTTGGGTTTAATTTGCTGAGTGTTTCATAGCCACAGAATGTATACTGTCTCCTGCCTTTGTGCATTTCTTTTATTCTCCTGATATGTTTTCTCTTCTTCCTCCCACTTAACTGAAATCTTCATGGTTCAGTTAAAGTCCTGCCTGCTTCACAAAACCTTCTTTGACTTTCATCTGTCTTTGATCTTCTTCACAACATATCCTGCCCACCACACAACTAAAGAATTACTTAACAATTTCCTTGTGTCAATTGCTTCTGCTTCATGTGTGTGAGGGTGACTCTTTCAACAGTACTTAAAGTTGTTGACAACTTTAGTCATATTTTAGAGTCCTACATCTCCCAATACCAGTGTTTCATACAAGATAGACTCTTAGGAAATATTTGTTGAATCAAATTGATGAATCAAAAAACCTATAGAATTAATGGGGAGTCAGTATTGCTTCTTGACCAATGATGATTTAAAAATATACACAAAGATTTTCCTTATAACTCTGCATGCCACTAATTGAAGCAGTAAGAAAATAGAAACCGAGAGACTGTCTCAAAAGGACTATCTCAAGAAGACGAGAATGAGTTGATAGGGTAATGTACTACATTGCTACTGTAAATATGGAGTGAGAGAAAATATCCTTTCTCTTAATGTGAAAAGGAAAAACCCACACTGGCATGGCTTTGGTTTTTTGTTTTGTTTTTTTTTCCTGTCACCAGGTTATTTGTCTTTATTATTGCGCCTCTGTCTATTTTTTTAAAATTTATTTATTTAACTTTTTCACATTCATTTTCACAAAATTTTGGGTTCCAAATTTTCTCCCCATTTCTCCCCACCCCACACCCCAATAAACAGAGCATTCTAATTTCCACTATCACCAGTCTGCCCTCTCTTCTATCATCCCTCCCTTCCCTTGTCCCAATCTTCTCCTTTGTCCTGTAGGGCCAGATAACTTTCTATTCCCCATTACCTGTATTTCTTATTTCCTAGTAGCAAGAACAATACTCAAAAGTTGTTCTTAAAACTTTGAGTTCCAAATTCTCCACTTATTCCCTTTGGGAAGGCAGGCAATTCAATATAGGCCATATCTGTATAGTTTTGCAAATGACTTCCATAACAGTCTTGTTGTGTAAGACTAACTATATTTCCTTCCATCCTATCCTCCCCCCCATTGCTTCTATTCTCTCTTTTGATCCTGTCCCTCCCCAAAAGTGTTGATTTCAAATTGTTCCCTCCTCCCATTGCCCTCCCTTCCATCATCCCCCACACCCTGCTTATCTCTTTCTCCCCCACTTTCTTGTATAGTAAGATAGATTTTCCTACCAAAATGAGTGTACATTTTATTCCTTCCTTTAGTCGAATGTGATGAGAGTAAATCTTCATGTTTTTCTCTCAGCTCCCCTCTTTTTCCCTCCACTAAAAGGTCTCCTGCCTGCCTCTTCTATGAGAGATAATTTGCCCCATTCCATTTCTCCCTCTCTCCTGCCAATACATTCTCTCTGACCACTTAACTTCATTTTTTTAAGAAATAATCCCATCCTATTCAATTCACTCTGTGCTCTCTGTCTCTGTGCATGCATGTGCGTGCGTGCGTGCGTGTGTGTGTGTGTGTGTGTGTGTGTGAGTAATCCCACCAACTACCCAGACACTGAAAAACATTTTCAAGAGTTACAAATATTGTCTTTCCATGTAGGAATGTAAACAGTTCAACTCTGGTAAGTCCCTTATGACTTCTCTTTGCTGGTTACCTTTTCATGCTTCTCTTCATTCTTGTGTTTGAAAGTCCAATTTTCTTTTCAGCTCTGGTCTTTTCATCAAGAATGCTTGAAAGTCCTCTATTTCATTGAAAAACCATTTTTTCCCCTGAAATATTATACTCAGTTTTGCTGGGTAGGTGATTCTTGGTTTGAGTCTTAGTTCCTTTGACTTCTGGAATATCCTATTCCATGCCCTTCGATCCCTTAATGTAGAAGCTGCTAGATCTTGTGGTATCCTGATTGTATTTCCACAATACTGGAATTGTTTCTTTCTAGCTGCTTGCAATATTTTCTCCTTGACCAGGGAACTCTGGAATTTGGCTACAATATTCCTAGGAGTTTCTCTTTTTGGATCTCTTTCAGAAGGTGATTGGTGGATTCTTTCAATATTTATTTTGCCCCCTGGTTCTAGAATATTAGGGCAGTTTCCCTTGATAATTTCATGGAAGATGATATCTAGGGTCTTTTTGATCATGGTTTTCAGGTAGTCCCATAATTTTTAAATTGTCTCTCCTGGGTCTATTTTCCAAGTCAGTTGTTTTTCCAGTGAGATATTTCACATTATCTTCCATTTTTTCATTCTTTTAGGTTTTTTTTTTGTGATTTCCTGGTTTCTCATAAAGTCATTAGCCTCCATCTGTTCCATTCTAATTTTGAAAGAACTATTTTCTTCAGTGAGCTTTTGAAACTCTTTTTCCATTTGGCTAATTCTGCTTTTGAAAGCATTCTTTTCCTCATTGGCTTTTTTGAACCTCTTTTGCCAATTGAGTGAGCCTATTTTTCAAGGTGTTATTTTCTTCAGCATTTTTTTGGGTCTCCTTTAGCAAGGTGTTGACCTGTTTTTCTTGCATCTCTCTCATTTCTCTTCCCAGTTTTTCCTCCACCTGTCTAACTTGATTTTCAAAATCCTTTTTGAGCTTTTCCATGGCCTGAGCCATTGCATATTTATTTTGGATATTTGGGATACAGAAGCCTTGACTTGTGTGTCTTTCCCTCATCGTAAGCATTGCTCTTCCTCATCTGAAAGGTTGGGAGAAGATATCTGTTCACCAAGAAAGTAACCTTCTATGGTCTTATTTTTTTCCGTTTTCTGGGCATTCCCAGCCAGTTATTTGAATTCTGAGTTTCCTCTCCACACCCACCTGGCCTCTAGTTCTACCCAGCTAGTGCTTGGGGGCTGAGATTCAAATGCTGCTTCCCAGCCTCAGGGCTTTCAGCTGGGGCAGAGCTGCTATTCAGTGTGACATTAAGTTCAGGTGCTCAGGTGGGTGGGGGCAGGGCCACCACATGGGGCTCAGTTCCCTCAGGGGGTTTATGTGGAGACCTTTGATAATGGATCTGAGCTTCTGTCTGCTTTGGGAGCCCCTGTTTGCTACTGCCTCCACTGCTGCCTCCCATGGGGGCCTAAGTTATGGAGACGCCCTGCTCCCCTCTCCGCAAGCTGAGAAGATCCTCTCACTGACCTTTGGCGCCTGTTTGTGGAGGGACCTGCGTGGCCGCCAGAGATTCTGCCCCTGAAGCCTGCGCGGATCTGCTCCCCTTGGTGCCGCACAGTCAAGGTATAGCTGGGCTTTGCTTGGGTCCGGTGCATGACGGACCTTTCGTGTTGGTTTTTCAGGTCTCTCTGGAACAGATATCTCCTCCACTCCATTGTTGTGTGGCTTCTGCTATTCCAGAATTTGTTGAGAGTTCTTCTTTACAGGTATTTTATGGGCTGTGGGTTAGGAGCTAGTATATGTGTATCTTTCTACTCCACCATCTTGGCTCCTGCCCCCCATGGCTTTGTTAAAGTAAATATTTCATAAATACAATGAATTCCAATAATATATAGCTGAGAAGTAAAATTAAAATGACATCCTCATTGCCTGATGCATAGATTCTTAAAAATAAAGTAAAATTTTATAATTATCTGAGACTTCCTTTATGATTACCCAGAAAAAATACAACCAACTGAATTTTGGGGAGGTGGTTAACATTTACTCATTCTGTCCAGTTCCCATAAGTCTTCCTATGGCATAGAATGAAAGGATATTAATAACAGGTATATTTTATTTTGTTATTCAGATTTGTGTGACAAACGTATTCAAATATGTATAAAAATATATTTTATTTGTTGTTCAAAATTGTCATTCAAAAATGAAAGTTCCAATGAATACTTGCCTAAGAGGCAAGAAAAGGGAGAGAAAGGATGTTTCCCTTTGTTGCCTGATTTCTGTTAGGCCTTAGGCACGTGGGTCTGTGCTTATCTCCCTAACTACCTATAAACTATTTTGTTTAGAAGGACATGAACCATTAGGTAAATGGCATAAAATACTTTTATTATATTTTCTATTGCAGTCACCCTTTGTTTCTTTGAGATGTGAAGAAAAAGTATGAACTAGGAGTTATAATCGTCATTTAGTTAGGGAACTTGGTAGTGTTATACTCAGCTGGAAAATATTTTGTGCATTGGTTAATATGGACTTTTTAGCAAAACAGAAATATTAAACAATCACAAATAGGCATTAAATTCCAGTGAATACAACCACCATTTTTTTATGATTAGGTTGTAACTGATTTTAGATCGGGGCCAGGACTTCCATTTCTTTTTTTTCCCACGCATTCCCACCATGGAGATGAAGATGCTGGAATTAATAGGGAGCCAATGAAATTTATTGAGTAGGGACAATGATATGGTCAAACTTGCTCAAAGATCATTTTTACAGTTGCCTGAAGAAGGGACTGGGGTTGGGCGAAGAGACTTGAGGCAGGGAAATAAGTCTACAATAAAATGGTAGTAGTAGCAGAGGAAAGAAGGTGGTGTATATGAGAGATGTTATGAAGATAGTAGTTACAAGATTGAGAAATTGATTGAGTATAGAGAGAGCTAAGGGAGAACAAAGTGTCAAGGATGAAATCCAGGTTACAAGCCGTGGATGACTGGGAGGGTTGTAGTGGCCTTGGCAATAACAGGAAAAGGGGAAGGGTTGAAGAGGAAGATAATGAGTTAAATTTTTGGACATATTGACTTTCAGATATCAATAGGACTCTATGCAGGATGTCTAGTTGGAAGACATTTTGAGTAATGTAGGTGTAATGTTGCACATAATGGAATCTCTGTAGAATTTTAGAAGTCTTTGCTTCCTTTGAAGCAAAACTCAGGTGTCACCTCCTTCATAAAGCCAACTTGGCCCTCTACTCCCCAGTTTTTAGCATACCCTTTGAAAATTTAATTAAATTACTTTATATGTTCTTATTTGTGCAAATATATCCCCTTGCATAGTGTAAATTCCTTGAAGGCAAGGACTGTTTCCTTTTTGTCTTTATATGCTTATTGCCTGGCACAGCACCTGGCAAATTGTAGATCCTTTATAAACATTTGTTGAATTTAATTTAATTTTATGGATCTTCTCACATTCAGTATATTTGTTACATGTTTCTCCTGTGGGTATAGCATTGCAGTAGGTACTAAGCAGATATAAAAATGTTCTTAGCTTAATAAAGAAAGCAGCACAGCTTAAATTTGAGAGTGGAAAGGAATGAGTGCTCTTGTAACAGAAATTTCCCAGTGCTTCTGCTTGGTTATAATCAGTGAGCATATCATAATTCAATTGTCAGTCCAAACTACTGGAGTTGATCTTGAAACTCATTAATTCATTATTCTGCTCCCAAAGCTGGGAATAAGAAATATATCTGAGGAAGACGGTTATATAGCATGACTGAGAAAAATGTGGTCAGGATATTATGTGATATAGTTATCCTTTTTTGTCTTAGCCATGATCAGCCTATATTTTGTTTCTCTGCCTTCAAGAATGGATTTTGGGGCAGTTGTGTGCAGTGTGTGTGGTTCCCCAGATTGTTTTCTAGCTAAATGATAATCTCAAGACTTTGGACATATAGAGTCTCAAAAATGAGTGGCTATGATTCACTTCAATTTATCAAGTATTTATTGAGTAACTACTGTATGCAAAGCACTCTGAGAAATCTGTGACCTAGAGTTAGTTAATATTAAATCCTTGTCAACTTGTTCCGAGTTACCTGCTTCTCATCTTGACACATTGATAGGAGTTGTAATAGTGTAATGCCTGACAAAAGCATAAAAAGCAGTCCTCCTTGTCAGAGAGCATGTGGTAACATTCAAGACGTGATACCTACAGATATTTCATTATGACAACAGATAGTATAACTTTAAATACTAATTAAATGGAACAGAGAATAAAAAATTTAGAAGTTCAAAGGAAGTGAAAATCATGGACCAGGATGGTAAGGGGATATTTTACATAAGAGACAGGAACTAAGATGGGACCTTGAAGTCTGTGTTAAGTTTTCATAGTAGAAGAGGAGTATGAAGGTTTTATGAAGATACAGAACATCAGTAAATATATGAAGATCAGAATAACTAAAGCATAGGCAGGACAGCCATTGGTGGGAAGACCGTTTTGATGGGATCTGGAAGTTCATGTTGCAGAATGCTGAGAGATAAAGTTTAAAAAGCTATTTTGACTATAGTGCACATCTTGAAATGCTAGGCTGGCAAAGTAAAGTGATATCCTACGCACCAGTTCTTCCAAAACTAATTTGAACGTAGAACAAAGGACATCAGAAGTTTGAAGTATAAGCGTCTCAGAGATTATCTCACACTTCGGGGCTTAAAGACCTTCAGACAGATATCGATTATAGGATCATATCCTGAGGGTTTTAGGAACATTTTAGAACAAATAGAGGGAATCGAACCCATTTTCATACTGAAAAATAGTTGAATAATATTGATGTGCACAGAATTTCATCTTAATAATTTTTATTTTATAGGAGAAAATGTCAGTAGCATTGGTGATTAAAAATATAGAATCTTTATTTGTTTGATGCAGAAAAGTCCATGCCAGTTTTAAAAATACTGTCTTTGGAAATATTGAGAGGTATTTAAGATTTTTGAGCCAGAAAACAGCATGATGAGAATGATATTTTAGAAGGATTTGTCTAGTGGAGCGGAGCCAAGATGGTGGAGTAGAAAGACACACATATGCTGGCTCTGCCCACACAGCCCATAATACCTGTAGAGAGGGACTCTCAATAAGTTTTGGAGCAGCAGAAGTGGAGAACAACAGAGTGGAGGAGATTTGTAGCCCAGGGTGACCTGAAAGGCCCATGGAAACATCAGTTGTGCTGGACACGGAGGGGAACGTGGAGCCTAGCCCACCTTGGCCATGCACTTGGCTCCCCTCGGTGGTGGAATCTCCAGTTGCAGCAGCAGCAGGTTTGCAGATCCCTCAACCCACAGACACCAGAAGTCAGTGCCGGGGTTTTTTCAGCTGGCCAGGAAGGGAGAAGGGCCTTTCATAATTCCGGCCTCAGGCAGCAGCCCGCAGAGGCCACATCAGGCAGGTGGCAGCAGTTCTCATGGCAGCCCCTACAGCAGCCCGCATCCACTGTTGGATTGTAAAAACCCCTGGGGGCACTGAGGAGCTGAATTTTACGTCAGCCCTGTGTAGAGCCCCTGAGGGAGGTGATCTTTATCTCACACTGAATGGCAGCCCTGCCAATGCAGCTTATCTGAATCTCAGTCTCCAATGCTGACTTGGCAGAACTGGAGGCCAGGTGGCTGTGGAGAGGAAACTGCTAAGATTCTGGTCATAAAAATCCCTTCTTGCTTCCAGATCAGCGTACATGCTTCATTGTGCAACCTTGGAGGAACTGAGATCTTACAGATTCCCAGAGTATACCCTACTCTTGACAAATGACCCAAAAGTCAAGTAACTGGTTGGGAAAATGCCCCCAAAAAGGAAAAAAAAATAATACTATAGAAGGTTACTTTCTTGGTAAACAGATATCTTCTCCCAACCTTTCAGATAAGGAAGAACAATGCTTACTATCAGGGAAAGACATAAAAGTCAAGGCTTTTGTATCCCAAATATCCAAAATAAATAAGCAATGGTCTCAGGCCATTGAATAGCTCAAAAAGGATTTTGAAAATCAAGTTAGACAGGTGGAGGAAAAACTGGGAAGAGAAATGAGAGAGATGCAAAAAAAGCATGAAAAGCAGGTCAACACCTTGCTAAAGGAGACCCAAAAAAATGCTGAAGAAAATAACACCTTGAAAAATAGGCTAACTCAATTGGCAAAAGAGGTTCAAAAAGCCAATGAGGAGAAGAATGCTTTCAAAAGCAGAATTAGCCAAATGGAAAAGGGGGTTCAAAAGCTCACTGAAGAAAATAGTTCTTTCAAAATTAGAATGGAACAGATGGAGGCTAATGACTTTATGAGAAACCAGGAAATCACAAAAAAAAAAACCTAAAAGAATGAAAAAATGGAAGATAATGTGAAATATCTCACTGGAAAAACAACTGACTTGGAAAATAGACCCAGGAGAGACAATTTAAAAATTATGGGACTACCTGAAAGTCATGATCAAAAAGACCCTAGATATCATCTTTCATGAAATTATCAAGGAAAACTGCCCTAATATTCTAGAACCAGGGGGCAAAATAAATATTGAAAGAATCCACCAATCACCTTCTGAAAGAGATACAAAAAAGAAAAACTCCTAAGAATATTGTAGCCAAATTCCAGAGTTCCCTGGTCAAGGAGAAAATATTGCAAGCAGCTAGAAAGAAACAATTCCAGTATTGTGGAAATACAATCAGGATACCACAAGATCTAGCAGCTTCTACATTAAGGGATCGAAGGGCATGGAATAGGATATTCCAGAAGTCAAAGGAACTAGGACTCAAACCAAGAATCACCTACCCAGCAAAACTGAGTATAATACTTCAGGGGAAAATATGGGCTTTCAATGAAATAGAGGACTTTCAAGCATTCTTGATGAAAAGACCAGAGCTGAAAAGAAAATTGGACTTTCAAACACAAGAATGAAGAGAAGCATGAAAAGGTAACCAGCAAAGAGAAGTCATAAGGGACTTACCAGAGTTGAACTGTTTACATTCCTACATGGAAAGACAATATTTGTAACTCTTGAAAGTTTTCAGTGTCTGGGTAGTTGGTGGGGCTACTCACACACACACAGAGCACAGGGTGAATTGAATAGGATGGGATCATATCTTAAAAAAAAATGAAATTTTGGGGTGAGAAAGAAGCATATTGGGAGGAGAGAGGGAGAAATGGAATGGGGCAAATTATCTCTCATAAAAGAGTCAAGTAAATGACCTTTCAGTGAAGGGACAAAGTGCGGAGGTAAGAGAAAAACGTGAAGTTTACTCTCATCACATTCGACTAAAGGAAGGAATAAAATGCACACTCATTTTGGTAGGAAAACCTATCTTACAATACAGGAAAGTGGAGGAGAAGGGGATAAGCCAGAGTGGGGATGATGGAAAGGAGGGCAATAGGAGGAGGGAGCAATTAGAATTCCATGCTCTTGGGGAGGAATAGGATCAAAAGAGAGAATAGAAGCAATGGGGGGCAGGATAGGATGGAGAGAAATATAGTCAGTCTTACACAATAGGACTATTATGGAAGTCTTTTGCAAAACTTCACAGATATGGCCTATATTGAATTGCTTGCCTTCTCAAAGGGGATGGCTGGGGAGGGAGGGAGCAAGAGAAGTTGAAACTCAGAGTTTTAGAAAGATTTGTAGTACCAGCATATACCATGGAGTGTCGAGGAGTAAACTAGAAGCAGGGAGAGCAGTTAATAGGGTAATTCAATAACTTGGATAGAATTTGATTAAGGCAAAAGCTAGGCCACTAGGATATTAATTGTAGGAATTCAAAAGGTGAATATAAATAGGATAAAGAAATAATCAATATAATTTAGTTACATTGAATATGAGGGAAGAAGAAGAAACAAATTTGACTGAGCATTTGAGCTTTGATGACAAATAAAGAAGTTGAAATCTGGAGAAGATGATGGCTTCAGTTTGGAGCATGCCAAGTTTAATGAAACTGCAGGATGTCAAAGCAGGTGATTAAAGATATTCTTAGAGTGTTCGATCAGGGTTAGGGCTTTTAATTAGGGAGCCATCAGCAAAGATGTCACAGTTGAAGTTATGCATTAAGATTATAAAAAAGCTGTATGCATATCTATTTTACCTTCTAAATTGAATACAGTTTTTAATATGCGAAAATAGTATTTCAAATAGGTAGTTTAGGCTAAAAAGTGTTAAGCATTCTCTTCAGTTAGATGCAAATATATATATAAAATGTATATAATATTTATTAACTTATATTACTTCTACCATACAGTGTTTGATGCCTATCACTAAGGGATAAATTTTGATACATTTTCCATCCTCTGGTTTTTTTCATGGCTGTGGATGCCACACATATTGTTATATTCAGGTCCTAAAATATCTGTGAACTTTCTGTAAAATACTCTGGGTAAATGGATTTATTCATGATAATTAAAGCAGATGACAATTTTTAAAAATTAATGTTTTGCTATATTTTTTGTCTGCTTAGAGGTATTTATGATAGCACATTCAATGAGGGCATTTGAGAATACCCATCTAATTATTTCCTTCTTCTTTTCAAAATTGTTCAAGATGCTGGTGTCATCCTAAATATTTCTGGCAGGTTGTTTATTTATATTTATTATTTTTTCAGTTGTGTCTTGTCTTCTTGTGGTATGAGAACACAAAGGGACACTCTCTTGTTATTTTCACTGTCAAGATTACTGTCACTAATTTCAGATTGGGCCAGCCTGCAATCCTGTGGTACCATGCCAATGTTTTAGATGTATAGGAGCAATTTTATCATAACTGTCAGGATATTATTAATCACTGATATTGCCAGAGTCCAGCTCTGCAGTGTTTCTTTTAAATCTTCACACTAGTATTTCCCTATTTTATCCCTCTATGACATATAATATTAGTTGGATTTTAAGGGGAGTTGTTATTATCTGATTGTCATCTTGATACACAGAGAATCATATTTCAAGAAATTGTCAATATCTTAAATCCAGAGAGTAAAATAAATTAAAAGAATCTACTGATCACCTCCTGAAAGAGATCCGAAAATGAATACTCTTAGGAATATTACGGTTAAATCCCAAGGCTCCCAGGTCAAATGATAAAATATTGGAAGCAGCCAGAGAAAAATAATTTAAATATCTTGGAACCACAGTCAGGATCATGCAAGATTTAGTAGCTTCCCCATTAAAAAAGCAGAGGACTTGGAATTCTGGAAGGCAAAGGAACTAGAATTCCAACCAAAAATAACCTACCAAGCAAAACTGAATTTAATCCTTTTGGGGGAATTTAATGAAATAGAGAACTTCAGAGAATTCCTGATGAAATGACCAGAGATGAATACAAAATTTTACAGTCAAAAAGAAGACTCAAGAGGAAAGATAAAATTGTAAACGTGAAAAAAAAAGGAGAGTCAAAAGGTATAAAGTTAAACGACTTGTTCCTATATGAGAAAATGATACATGTAACTCCTAAGAACTTCATCATTATTGGGGCAGTTTTTGGTGATGGTCAGTCATTCCGTCGTGTACAACTCTTTGTGACCCTGTGGACTTTACTGTCCTTGAGGTTTTCTTGGCAAAGGTAATTGAGTAATTTGTCATTTATCTCCTCCACTGGATTAAGGCAAACAAAGCTTAAAGTGATTTGTTTAGGGTCGCCCAACTGATAAGTGCCTGAGGGCAGATTTGAACTTTGGGCTTCCTGACTTCTGGCTAAGTGCTCTATCTGCTTATACACCTAACTGCCTCCTATCAGAAGGAGTCTACATATATCAAGGGCCTGGATGTGGGTCAGTGAGGTTGGGATGATCTCCCCTCCAGAAGTATAGGTGTGAGAACGAAGGATGCATGGGAAAAAGAGGGAAGGGAAAGGTAGAATGGCAAACATTTTTTCACATGAAAGAGTTATGCAAGGAAAACTTTTATAATGGAGGGAAAAATGGGAGGGAGTGGTAAGTAATTCTTGAATCTCACTCTCATCAGAATTGCCTCAAAGAAGGAGGAATATATGCGTACACACAGTTAGGTGTAGAAATATATCTTACACAATAGAGAAATAGGAGGGAGGAGAAGAGAATTTGATAAGTGTGTGTGGGGTGACAAAAGGGAAGTTGCCTCAAAGGAGGTAGCAGCAGAAGCAAAATACACTTTTGAGGAGAGACAGGATAAAAAGAGAGAGAAGAATAAACAGAAAAAAATAGGATGCAGAGAAACACACAGTTAGTAATCATAACTGTTAATGTGCATGGAATGAACTAATGTATAAAACAGAAGCAAATTGATAATGGATTAGAAACCAGAATCTCACAGTATGTTCTCCACAAAAGACACATTTTAAACAGATGACACAGTTATAATAAAGGGAACTGCTTCCGTTGAAGTAAAAAGAGTCAGGGGTCGCAATCAGGATCTCAGCCAAAGCAAAAGTAAAAATAAACCTAATTGAAAGAGAGAGTAAGGGCAAATGTATTTTGCTAAAAGGTACCATAGACAATGAAATGATATTAAATAAATTTACAGCAAGTTTCTGTGATAAAAGCCTCATTTGTCAATTATATAAGGAACTAAGGCAAATTTTAAAAAATAAGACCCATTCTGATAAATCATCAGTGGTTATTAACAGGTAGTTTTCAGAAGAAATCATCGCTATCTATAGTTATATGAAAAAAATATTCTAAATCACTACTGATTAGAGAAAGGCGAAGTAAAACACTTCTGAAGTACCATCTCACACTTATCAGAAATGACAAATGCTGGAGGGTATAAAGGAAAATAGGTACATTAATGAATTGTTGCTGGAGTAGTGAACTGATCCAACTTCTGGAGAACAATCTAGAACTATGCCCGAAGGGCTATAAAACTGCATATCTTCTGATCTGGCAATAACATTTCTAGATTTTGAATCCCAAAGAGAAATAAGGGTCTGTGAGTACAAAAACATTTATAGCAGCTCTTTTTGTGGTGGCAAAGAATTCAAAATTG
The DNA here is from genome assembly GCA_023548195.1 of Bettongia penicillata ogilbyi. NCBI lineage: Eukaryota > Metazoa > Chordata > Mammalia > Diprotodontia > Potoroidae > Bettongia > Bettongia penicillata. Next base: position 5,160,809 of record JAJHZJ010000271.1, on the reverse strand, counting down.
AATGGATGTTTATCAGTCAGGGAATGACTGAACAAGTTGTGGCATATGATTTTGATGAAATACTATTGTGCTATAAGAAATAATGAGGGGATGATTTCAGGGGGGAAAACATGGTAAGATATATTAACTGATGCAAAGTAAAATGAGAAGCAAAAGATCATTGTACACAGTAACAGCAATATTATATTGATCAACTGTGAAAGACTTGGATACACTGATCAATAAAATGATCCATGATAATTCCAAAGAACTCATGAGGAAAAAATACTATCCACCTCGCGGGAGAACTGATGAACTCTGAATACAAACTGAAGTTTACTTTTCTCACTATTTATTTGAGGGGTTTTTTTTTGTAATATGGTTTCTATGAAAATATAGTTTACATGTTTTCACATGTATAATTGCTATCATTTTGTTTGCCTTCTCAGTGAGTTAGAGAGATCTGATGGGTAGAGATTTAGGGTTCAGAGAATCTGAAACTCAAAATTTAAAAAGAAAAGGAAGTTTAAAGTATATAAATTATATGTGTGTGTGTGTGTGTGTATAAAACCTTTTTAGTTATATTTGACATACCCAGTTCTGCATTCCTACTATCAACCGTGTCTATTGTCCATGGACATAATTTTTCTTGTTGCAAAAAATTTCTAAAGGATTTTAATCTATGATGTTCTTCAAGAATTCTTATCAATCCTCTTCCTAATTGGTGAAGAAGCCATGCTAATCTTCTTTTAATTACTTTAGGATGACAGACTCTATTTTGTCAATATTGGGTGAGTTTTTAAAGAAACTTTACAAATCTATTTTGGACCATTAGCACAGTCCAGAAAATGTGTACTAAGCCTGACATTGTACAGTTCTTTTTATTATCATTCTTGTTTTTGTTGTTATTTTTATTATATATGAGATGCCTCCTCACATTTACCAAGACAAGGAGGAATTCTCAGAAATAAGTTGTATAATTCCTGAAAAGTTGATGCATTCACCTGTGACCAGAGGATTGAACCAGAAGGTTCTTCAAAATATTTTTCCAGCTCCAACACTCCATGATTCAGTGGGAAGTACCTTAATGTCCCAATTTTGACTTGCACGGAAACTTAAAGCAATTTTAGCACTTAGCTAGAATCCTAAAACCCACAAATGAAAATGAGAGCATTCTGGCAACATTTAATTAAATATAAACCCTTTTAAAAGAGCTAATGGAATTGCTTTTTAAGATTTTTTTTTTTCACGCACGGTCACTGAAATGTGAAGTCATCCAGTATATTGACTATCAAATTGGTTGCCAACCAATAAAATTTGACATGATGTAGTGAAAATGATTTTCACATAACTCGTTATTACTAGAAATCAATGCTTTTTGCCAGCAGTTTAGGCTTATTCTGCAAACTTTAGAATGCCAGATTCAAATACAAATTAACTCTGCCCTGGTATCATTTTCTAGTTTTATTTGATCTTAAAAAACATTTCATTATGTTTAATTTAGGGAAATGAGATTTCTTTAATTACTATCAGTAGAAGCTGTTAGAAGCTCAATTACATTTGCAAATTCATTTTTAAAAGCTTTATGGTTTTCAGATAAAAATTCCAAGATCCAACTACACCCATTGGAAGTTTTTTTTCCTCCCTTTTGTGCTTATGCTTCAAAGAGAATATGTGTTTTATGGGACAAAATAAATCATGTTAGAAGGTTAGGATCAATCTGAGTAAGCCCCTGAACAATATATTTGAATAAGTTAGATATTTCATTAAAGGAATCATACTATCAAATGTGTTTATAGATTCCTTTCCTTTGTTAGTGCAAATACAACATGTTCTGCTACTTGGAAGGTTAGGAAGTGGTTCGGAAGTGCCAACAGAAAGACACCTACCTTTGTAGCTATAAATGCAAATGTTTCTCAGCCATGTGGCCTGTCTGGAAATAGTTTATATTCCTATTATGGGCTGTATATTACTACCATTCTGTCTGGAGTAGTGTCTCCATGAAAGACTGTAAAAAAAGTCCATATAGTAGCCTCCAATTTATTAGTCTCTAGAATATTATGAGTGGTTTTAGAGGAGATTCTACTTTTATGTGTGCTGGGCTTCCAGCTTCACATAATTAAACAGCTATTTGGCAGGGAGAAAGCTTTCTACAAGATAGGTAACACTCTTAGTGGGTGTTAATAGTTTACTTCTTTCTTGAGGGATATTTTTATGTAATTGAGATAGTTTGCATTTTAAAACCCATAGAATATTGGCACCTGTAGTGCCACAGAAGGAATAGCTCTAACTCATTTCTAACAGTACTAACACTCATAGTTAGAATGAAACAGCCATAGCACCTACCACAGCGCTTTGCACATAGTGAGTGATCAATAAATTTGTGATCAAATAAATAAATCAAAAAATAAATAAATAAAAAATAAATTTTTTAAATCTCTCTCCTCCCAAACTAGAATTGCCTATATATAGAATAGCGTTAGCTATAAAGAGTGAATATTAGTGACAGTCCTGCCACTTGGTGGCAATTTTGAGCTATTGCATAGCTGGAGGTGGTATATAGTATCCCAGGCACAGTAAACACCTTTTGAAAAACCTTGGAGTTTGTTTGAATTGCTTCACAGAAATGCAGAACCATCTCTCTTGGCAGGGAACATCAGCTGCTGCAAATAAAAATTGTAAATTGCTTTGTTGCTGTTTGTCATAGATAAATATATGCGAGATTCAAATGATTTGCAGTCGTTGATCACTGAGTAATTTGTTGCTTATAAACATGAAAAAGACAAGGCTGTGCCCCAACTTACTTAGGATGCATGAGTTTAAAGTGCTTATTTTGCTGTTTGCCACAGGTGCTTAGAAATTCAGTCAGTGCTATCCTTTCAAATACCAAGCTTTCCCAGAATAAGACTTGCAGTTATGGCATTAGGGTTATGCTTTAGGAAACTGACCCTCTCAAGAAACGCTCTTAGTTAGGGAGTGCATCAGGGTGAGGGATGTGCTACTTCTATTTTGTGCCCATCATTGATTCTTAGGAGAATTGGAATTAAGACAGAGAAACATTCAGGAAGAAAATAATTGCAAGACCTGAGAAATCTTTCTAAGGGGCCAGGAGCTTTCTGCTTAGAGCGTGTGAAATAAAGTCTCAGTTTCACCTTTCAGCCAGTCAGGCTCGTTTTGTTATTTTCTGAAGGATACATAAGATAATCCATTTTTAAAACGGACCTGAAAGCTCACTTCTTGGAGAACAACATTGTTATTTATGTTATCTCATCTGATGCATATTTGGATACTGCCTTTCAATCGCTTCATCATGAAGAAACTTTAAAAATTAATGTCAGCAGTATAGATGGAAACAATAATAAAGGACGCAGGCACATTAATTGTTATTCTCAGAAAGCTCGCGATTCAATAGCTGTCTAATTTAATAAAGTCTTGTTACAGTGGAATGATTCAGCTGTAAGCAGCTTGTAAAAATTGTAATAAGCGCTGAAGTCAATGCCATCTTTTTTAGTTCTTTGGGGTAGTAGCTCTGCATGCTGTCAAAGCCCACTATCAGGAAAGCAGCATTATGCTGCAGCTGTTTGTCAATGCCTGGGTTTATTTTTGCAAAAGAGTATTGATTACAGAATGAGAAACATTTAGTTTAACAGCAATCAATGAGTAATAGACAAAAGGATGGCCCAACATTTGGAACATTTAAAATGAAAATAAATGCACAATCCATAGAATTAAATTATCAAGAACTGGCAAAGTATTTTATGATTGATAAATTTCCAATCTTACATATCTCTGTCCTGCCACAGATTTAGAGTAATACATGTTACTGATATCTGGCAAAGCAAAAAACAAAAACACAAGAAAACCTTATTCAAAATAAAATAGGCAATAAATATAAGACTATTTTGGGGAAGGAATTCACATTTCTCTTCTAATTTAGAGCCCATAGACTAAGTACCTTTTTCATCTGGTGTTTTTTTAATAGTTATTTTTTTTAATAGGCTTAAAAACTTGATCATCTAAAATGATGAAAAATCCTTGAAGTTTTTGTTCATTTCTATCTTATTTGGTTTCATTACATTTTTGGAATATTTATATTTGGAGCTTAAAAGCATCACCCACTAAGTTTTGTCTGGCTAACAACGTAAACTTATGGAATTATGGAATAACACATTTAGAGATGGAAGAAACTTTTAAGGTAGTATAAATCTTTCATTTTATAGTTGAGGAAATTGAGAGCCAGAGACAATAAATGACTTACCATTACATACACACACAAAAAATACATTTTTCCATATGTAGATTATAAAAAAAACCCTTGGAAACAATCTAATAACATTGTTATAACATTGGCATCCTATACATAATTTTTAAATTAAATTATCTCCTTAATAAACATTGGTAACTAAAAATGGAAATTTCATGTAGCACCAACTGGAAAAGAATTTTTCTCGTAATACAAAAGAGAAACTAAAGATTCATCATGAAAGGGGAAAAAAAAGTCCTATAAAACTATAACATGGAGTTGACAATGGTTGTCTCAGGCATGAGATTTATTGCTATTACTTGTAACATTCTTAACCAAGAGTTATTTTCCAGAGATTATTGGAACTCATTCTTTTCCACAAATGCAGGGGATGTTTGTCATTATGAGCTAAAGTTGTGACATCTAGGCTTCTTAATAATACCTTTTACCCAGTAACACTTGGTAGGAATATGAATTTAAGCAGAAAAAAATTTCTTCTAGAGAACTGTGCCATTCAGATTTCTCTTAATGAGATGTCAACATTTAAAGACTGGGGAAGAAAAGGAAGAATTGCTCACATGTCTGATGGTTTAATGGATATTAATCTTGTCTGTCCAGCTGGATTGTGAATTCCTCGAAGGTGGAAGCCCTACCTTGACTTCTTCAGAGCTGCTGAAATACCTAATGGTAGTAGAATCCTAGAACTTTTTGAACTAGAAGGGACCGTAGAAATGATCTGTCTAGTCAAACTCTTCATTTTATAAAGTAGGAAAGCTAGCCCCAGAGAAGTTAAGGTTAACAGAGATGGGCTTGTGTCCCAGGTCCACTTGTTCTAAATAGATAACTTTTTTGTATATCCTATTTCTTTGATTGACAGACTAGACTCATGTCTGTTAGAGGTGGCATTATTGAGTTAGGCATTATTTAATTTAAGCGCCTCACTTTAAAGAAGAGAAAATTGATATCCAGAGGAGTTAAATAACAATGGCCTAGAACAGCCACCTAATAACAACAATGTGGATTTGAGTTTTGTTCTTGCAATGCAAAAATCTAGTGCTTGTGCCATTATTTTACCACCATATTGTTTACACTGACCGATATTTTTTCTTTCTTTTTCTATCCAGCTGATGTCAAGGTCTGTCATAGTTTGGACTGTGACTTTTAATTGAGTTTGCCTGTTATACCTTTAAGCTGATGCATGAGATTTTGAGGATGATTGCTAACAATAAGTTATCATTACTTTATTCATTTGTTAAACTTTAATCTCTCCCTAATTTAGAGAAGAGACCTAATAGATATTGTATATGTAAATGTAAACATTTTCTCAGGTGTGTGTGCCATTATACGATTGTTGATGAGGATTGTTGATAACGCAGTGCTTGTTGCACTTAAAAGACTAGCTGAAAGTTCTCTTTTTCTTTTTTTATTTGAATTCGTGAAAAGCATATATCCATATTAGCCATGATGAAAAAGAAAATACAAACAAAAGAAAAGAATAAAATAGAGTTTAAAAAATTTTACTTCAATCTGCATTCAGAGTTCCTTAGTTCTCTCTGGAGATATTTCCTCATGGTCCTTTGGAATTGTCTTGGATTATTGTCCTTTTAACAGTGGGTCATGCGTACAGTATTGCTCTCACTGTGTACGGTATGCTGCTAGTTCTGCTCCTTGCCCTTTACATGGTGAGTTCGTATGAGTCTTGCCAGCTTTTTTGAAACCATCCTGCTTGTCATTTCTTACAGCACAATAATATTCCATCACAATCGTGCATCACAACTTACTCAGCCATTACTTAACTGATGGGACTACCCTCAATTTCCAATTCTTTGCTAACCACAAAAAGAGCTGCTATAAATATTTTATTAAAAAATAGATCCTTTCCCCCTTTCTTTGATCTCTTTTGGAATACAGACCTAGTAGGGTCAAAGAGTATGCACAGTTTTATACCCATTTACATGTTACTCCAAATTGTTCTACAGAATGATTGGGCAAGTTCACAATTCCATCAATAGTATATTAGTGTCCGAATTTTTCAACATCTTTTCTAACATTTGTCACTTTTCTTTTTTCTTTTTGTCATGTTAGCCAATCTGATGTGTATGAGGTAGTATCTCACAGTTGTTTTCATTTGTTTTTCTCTAATCAGAAATGGTATGAAACATTTTTTTCCTGTGATAGCTTTGATTTATTCATCTGAAAACTACCTGGTCCTATCCTTTGACCATTTATCAATTGAGAAATGACTCTTATTTTTATAAATAGACTTTTTTCCCTATGTATTTAAGAAGAGACCTCTATCAGAGAAAGTTGCTTCAATTCCTCCCCCACAGTTTTCTGTTTTCCTTCTAATTTTGGCTGCATTACTTTTAATTTCATGTAATTAAAACTCTCAGTTTAAATCCTGTGATGTGCTCTATTTCTTGTTTGGTCATAAACTCTTCCCTTATCCATAAATCTGACAGATACTCTGCTCCCTTAATTTACTTATGGTATTAATCATTATGGCTAAATAATTTATCCATTTTAACCCTATCTTGGTATATGGTATGAGATGTTGGTCTATGCCTAGTTTCTGCCAAACTGCTTTCTAGTTTTTTGTCTAATTTTTTGAGTTTTTTTGTTTATCTTTGAGTTCTTACCCACAAATATGGGATTTTGGTTTCATCAAACCTTAGATTACAGTGCTCATTTGGTAGTGTGTATTGTATATCTAATCTATTCCATAGACCCTTAGCCAGTACCAAATTGCTTTGATGATTACAATTTTGTAACATAGTTTGAAAATCTGAGACTGCTAGGCTGCCTTCCTTCATGTTTGTTTTCACTGATTCCTTTGATATTCTTGACCTTTTGTTATTTCAGTTAAATTTTGTTACTATTTTTTCTAGCTCTATAAAATAATTCTCCGAAATTTTGATTGTTTTAGCACTATAAATAACTAAATTAACTTATATAGATTGTCATTTTTATTATTTTGTTTAGGCCTACCCATGAACAATTAATATTTCTCCAGTTGTTTCAATCTGTCTTTATTTCTGTGAAAAGTATTTGTAATTGTGTCCATAAAGTTCCTAAGTTTGTCTTGGCAGGTAAAATCCCAAGTAGTTTGAATTGTCCATGGTTATTTTAAATGGAATTTCACTGTCTCTTGCTTCTGGGTTTTTATTGGTTGTGTATATAAATATTTATGATTTATGTGGGTTTACTTTATATTATTTCATATATAACTTTGCTAGTTTTTGATTGTTTGCATTAGTTTTATAGTTGATTCTCTAGGATTTTCTAAATATATAATAATATCCACAATAATTTTATTTCCATGTTGTCTATTTTTATTTCTTTCATTTCTTTTTCTTGTCTTATGGTGATAGTATTTCTAGTACAATATTGAATAATAGGAGTGATAATAGATATCCTTGTTTCATTCCTGATCTTACTTGGAAAGCTTCAGGTTCATTCCTGTTTACAGATGATGCTTGCTTTTGGTTTTAGATAGATAACACTTAACAATTAAGGAAAGGTTCCATTTGTTCCTATGCTTTCTAATGTTTTTAATAAAATGGGTGTGATATTTGGCAAATGCCTTTTTTTACATCTTTTTGCATATTTATATGATTTTGTTCTTTTTTTTTATTGATATGGTCAATTATACTGATTCTTTTCCCAATATTGAACTAGCCCTGCATTTCTGGTATAAATCCCACCTTGTCTTAGTATCTTTGTGATATTGCTATAACCTTCTTATTAGTATATTATTTAAAATTTTCTCATTGATATTAAGGAAATTAGTTTCTAGTCTTCCTTCTCTGTTTTTGTTCTCCCTGGTTTATGAATCAAAATGATATTTGTGTCATAAAAGGAATTTGGTAAGACTGCTTTGCTTATTTTTTCAAATAGTTCTTATAATAATGGGATAAATTGTCTCTTAAATGTGTAATGGAATTCACTTTTAAATCCATCTGGGCCTGGGTATTTTTCTTCGGAATCTCATTGATGATTTGCTCAATTTGTTTTTCTAAGATAGGGTTATATAAATATTCTATTTCCTCTTCTGTTAATCTGGGTAGTTTTTATTTTTGTAAATATTTGTCAATTTAGATTGTTTGCATTAGTAGCATATAGTTAGGCAAAGTAGCTCAAAATAATTGCTTTAATTTAATCTTCATTGGTAGTGTATTCACCCTTTTCATTTTTTATATCAGCAATGGTTTTCTTCTTTCTTTTTAAAAATCAAATTAATCAATGGTCTGTATATTTTAATGCTTTTTTTTTCATAAAAATACAGCTCCTAGTTTTACTTATTAGCTTGCTTTTTTACACTTACAACTTCATTACTCTCTTCTTTGATTTTCAGGACTACTATTTTAGTGTTTAATTGAAGATTTTTTATTTGTTCTTTTTCTAGTTTTTTAGTTGCATTCACTAATTTGTTCCTTCTTTTATTTTTTTGTGAATTTAGATATATAAATTTTCCCCTAAGTACTGCTTTGGATTCATCCTACAAATTATGGAATGTTGCCTCATTGTCATTCTCTTTAAAAAAAATTATGGATTGTTTCTTTGACTGGTTCTTTGATCCATTCATACTTGAGTATTAAATTGTTTAGTTGCCAATTAAATTTACTTCTATGCTTCCATGTCCCTGTATTAAATGCAGTTCATTGCATTGTGTTCTGAAAAGGGTACATTCAATATTTCTCCCTTTTTGCATTTGGATATGAGATTTTTATGCCCTGATACTTGGTCAATTTTTGTGTAAGTGCCATTTACAGCTGAGAAAAAAGTATAATCCTTTATATTCCAATTCAGTTTTCTCCAGAGGTCTCACATATCTAAGTTTTCTAAGATTCAGTTCCTCATTTTGACTTATTTCTTCTTTATTTCATGGTTAGATTTATCTAGCTATGATCTCAGATTATTGTTTCCTTTTGTAATTAATTGAACTATTCCTTTAAGAATTTGGATGCTACCCTATTTGTTGCTTATATGTTTAATATTGATATTACTTCATTGTCAATGGTTTCTTTTAGCAAAATGCCTAATTATCCCTTTTAATTAGGAATCTTTTGGCCTTTTTGGCAACTATGGTTTGAAGGGGATAGAATGCTTGATCTGGAATAAGAAAATCATCTCCATGAATTCCAATCTAACTGCATACGCTTACTGGCTGTGTGACTCTGGACAAGTCATTTATCCCAGTTTGCCTCAGTTACCTCATCTGTAAAATGACGTGGAGAAGAAAGTGGCAAACTACTCCCCTACCTTTCCTAAGAACACTACAAATGGGCTCACGGAGAGTCATACACAACAACAGCAACAATTGTTTTTTGCTTTCGCTTTGTCTGAGATCATGACTGCTACTCGTCCTTTTGCCCTTCAGCTGATGTGGAGTATAGTCTTTAGTTCTTCGTTGTGACTCTTGTTTCTAGTGTTTCTTGTAAAGAATATATTGGTGAATCTTGGGTTCTGAGCTATTCGGTTTTATGTTTGAGTTTATTCCATTTACTAACTGTGCATTTCCTTCTATATCATTTTTTTTTCTGTTTATCCTTATCTCTCCCCTTTCCCAAGTATGTTTTTCTTCTGACTGCTGCCTTTTTTCCCCCACCCTCCCTTTTATCACACACCCCCTTTCCTTCTACTTCTCTGATGGGTCAGTTATCTATTACCAAGGGAGGGAGGAAAGAAGGGAAGGAAGGAAGGGAGGGAAAGATACAGAGACACAGAGAGACAGAGCCAGAGAGACAGAATTTGTCTGTGCTTAAACACAGAGACACACTTACATTTTTCCCCTTTGAACCATTTTAGATGTGAGTGATGGTCATGCATTGCCTGCTCCCCAATTTTTCTTCCACTGTAAAAATTTGTCTGTACATACCTCTTTTATGTGAGATAATTTTCACCATTCTTTCTCTCTTCCCTTTTTTCCCAGTGCATCCTCTTTCTTGCTTATCTATTTTTTGTTACATCATCCCAAAATAATAGACCCATTCCTAAATCTCTTTCTATATAGAATCCTTCAGATTGCCCTAATAATGACAAAGTTCTTAGAAGACACATTGCTCATCTTTCCATATATAAAGTAAACCTTTCAACCTTGTTGAGTCCATTGAGATGTCTGTTTCATGTTTCCTTTCTTATGCTTCCCTTGAGTTTTTTATTTAAATTTTTGAACTTTCTATTTAAAGTCAAAATTTCTGGTTCCCAGTTGCCCACTTATCATTTTTAAAAAAAATTAATAAATTTATTTATTTAACTTTTTACATTCATTTTCACAAAATTTTGGGTTCCAAATTTTCTCCCCATTTGTCCCCTGCCCCTACCCCAATATACCAAGCATTCTAATTTCCCCTATCACCAATCTGCCCTCTCTTCTATCACCCCTCCCTTCCCTTGTCTCCATCTTCTCCTTTGTCCTGTAGGGCCAGATAACATTCTATTCCCCATTACCTGTATTTCTTATTTCCTAGTAGCAAGAACAATACTCAACAGTTGTTCCTAAAGCTTTGAGTTCCAACTTCTCCCCTTTCCTCCCTACCTACCCATTCTCTAGGGAAGGCAGGCAATTCAATTTAGGCCATATCTGTGTAGTTTTGCAAATGACTTCCATAATAGCCATGTTGTGTAAGACCAACTATATTTCCCTCCATTCTATCCTGCCCCCCATTGCTTCTATTCTCTCTTTTGATCCTGTCCCTCCCCGAGTGTTGACTTCAAATTGCTCCCTCCTCCCACTGCCCTCCCTTCCATCATCCTCCCCACCCTGCTTATCCTGTTCTCCCCCACTTTCCTGTATGGTAAGATAGGTTTTCCTGCCAAAATGAGTGTGCATTTTATTTCTTCCTTTAGTCGAATGTGATGAGAGTAAACTTCATGTTTTTCTCTCATCTCTCCTCTTTTCCCCTCCACTAAAAAGTCTCCTGCTTGCCTCTTGAATGAGAGATAATTTACCCCATTCCATTTCACCCTCTCTCCTCCCACTACATTTCTCTCTCACCATTTGCCTTAATTTCTTTTAAGATATGGTCCCATCCTATTCAATTCACTCTGTGCTCTCTGTCTCTGTGTGTGCGTGCACATGTGTGTGTGTGTGTGTGTTTGTGTGTGTGTGTAATCCCACCAACTACCCAGATACTGAAAAGTTTTAAGAGTTACAAATATTGTCTTTCCATGTAGGAATGTAAACAGTTCAACTCTGGTAAGTCCCTTATGACTTCTCTTTCTGTTTACTTTTTCATGCTTCTCTTCATTCTTGTGTTTGAAAGTCCCATTTTCTTTTCAGCTCTGGTCTTTTCATCAAGAATGCTTGAAAGTCCTCTGTTTCATTGGAAGACCATATTTTCCCCTGAAGTATTATACTCAGTTTTGCTGGGTAGGTGATTCTTGGTTTTAGTCCTAGTTCCTTTGACTTCTGGAATATCCTATTCCACGCCCTTCAATCCCTTAATGTAGAAACTGCTAGATCTTGTGTTATCCTGATTTTATTTCCACAATACTGGAATTGTTTCTTTCTAGCTGCTTGCAATATTTTCCCCTTGAGCTGGGAGTTCTGGAATTTGGCCACAATGTTCCTAGGATTTTCTCTTTTTCGATCTCTTTCAGGCGGTGATTGGTGGATTCCTTCAATACTTATTTTGCCCTCTGGTTGTAGAATCTCAGGGCAGTTTTCCTTGATAATTTCGTGGAAGATAATGTCTAGGCTCTTTTTTTGATCATGGCTTTCAGGTAGATTCATAATTTTTAAATTGTCTCTCCTGGATCTATTTTCCAAGTCAGTTGTTTTTCCAATGAGATATTTCACATTCTCTTCCATTTTTTCATTCTTTTGGTTTTGTTTGGTGTTTTCTTGGTTTCTTATAAAGTTATCAGCCTCCATCTGTTCCATTCTAATTTTGAAAGAACTATTTTCTTCAGTGAGCTTTTGAAACTCTTTTTCCATTTGACTAATTCTGCTTTTTACAGCATTCTTTTCCTCATTGGCTTTTTGAACCTCTTTTGCCAATTGAGTGAGCCTATTTTTCAAGGTGTTATTTTCTTCAGCATTTTTTTTTGGGGTCTCCTTTAGCAAGGTGTTGACCTGTTTTTCATACTTTTCTTGCATCTCTCTCATTTCTCTTCCCAGTTTTTCCTCCACCTCTCTAACTTGATTTGCAAAATCTTTTTTGAGCTCTTCCATGACCTGAGCCCATTGATTATCTGTTTTTGTTGTTTGGGATATAGAAGCCTTGACTTCTGTGTCTTTCCCTGATGGTAAGCATTGTTCTTCCTCATTAGAAAGGAAAGGAGGAAATATCTGTTCACCAAGAAAGTAACCTTCTATAGTCTTATTTTTTTTCCCTTTTCTGGGCATTTTGCCATCCAGTTACTTGACTTCTGAGATTTCTTTTGACACCCACCTCACCTCCAGATCCACCCAGCTAGTGTTTAGGGTCTGAGATTCAAATGCTGCTTCCCAGCCTCAGGGGCTTTCAGAGAGGGTCAGGACTGCTATTCAGTGTGATATTAAGTTTTGGTGCTCAGGTGGGGGCAGGGCCACCTCACAGGGCTCAGTTCCCTCAAGGGGTTTATGCAGAGGCCTTCAACAATGGACGCGAGCTACTGTCTGCTTTGGGAGCCCCTGTCGTCTGCTGCCTCTGCTGCTGCCTCCTGAGGGGGCCTGAGTTATGGAGACACCCCGCTCCCCTCTCAGCCCACCAAATGGTCTCTCTCACTGACCTGTGAGGTTGTGGGTGGAGGGAACTTCGTGGCCACTGGGGATTCTGTCCCTGAAGCTTGTTCGGATATGCTCCTCTTGGGGCCACGTGTACAGGGCTGGGCTGGGCTCTGCTCTGTCCGGTGCATGACAGATCTTTGGTGTTGATTTTTCAGGTCTCTCTGGAACAGAAATCTCCTCCACTCCGTTGTTCTGTGGCTTCCACTGCTCCAGAATTTGTTAGGAGTTCTTCTTTACAGATATTTTATAGACTGTAGTTTTGGGGCTAGTGTATATGTGTCTTTCTACTCCGCCATCTTGCTTCTCCCCCCGCCATGTTTCAACTACTCCCCACTTCTCATTTTTAAGAAATTATTTTCTTCAGTGGTCTTTTGTACCTCTTTTTCCATTTGGTCATTTCTGCTTTTTAAAGAGTTATTTTCATCATTGAATTTTTGTACCTCTTTTACCAAGTTGTTCATACTTTAATTTCTTTACCTAATTTTGCCTCTACCTCTCTTATTTAATTTTGAGAATCATTTTTAGTCCTTCCAGAAATTCTTGCAGGACTTGTGTCCAATTCACGTTTTTTTCCTTGAGGCTTGCTTGAAGATGTTTTGACTTCGTTCTCTTCTGTTGAATTTGTGTCTTGATCTTCCTTCTCACTCTAGGAGTTTTTTCATGTTGTTTTTGATTAGTTACTTGTTTTCCACCCTCTTTCTCGATTTGGAACTATGTGCTGATGTTAGGCTCTGTTTTCATGGGAACATGGGAGGCGCCTGTCTCAAGTTTCAGGCTTTTTTACTCTGCTGTTTGCAGACCTCAGGGTTTGGAGATCTTTGGTATTTTCCTAGATGGTGTGAACCTGGGAGAGAACTGCTGTCCTGTTCTGCACTTTTGTCTTTACCCAGGCAGGGATCCAGATCCCTTGGGATTACAAACAGTCCTGTTCCTCAGGGCCCCTGCTCCCCTGGGCCCAGAAAAAATCATACTGTTCTTCAGGATTTCTGATACTTTAGAGCACAAAATGATACAGACCCTCAGGGCTTCCACTCTGTGTGGACCAAAAATGCCCCTTCCTGCCCTTGAGCTGTCACCCAGAAGTGGGTCAAAAAACATTTCATCCTCTGTAGAGTACTAGCACAAGGCTTCTCTGTAGCCTCTTTGTGCCCAGTTCCTAGGTTTCCTTATTGCCTCAAGTTTGAGAACTTTTCAAAGTTGTCAATATTTCTGTTCCCACCACACAGTCCCACTGCTGGTGTTTTATCAACATGAATGGATGACTTCAGGTCAGAAGGTTCCAGGTCAGTGTCTTTTCCCATGTCATAGATCTCTCTTGCTTCCTATGTTTTCTTAACTGGGAAGAGTATCTAACTCGGAATTTCTTTTGCCTCTGTCATTGTAGAATTTGATTTGACTCATTATTTTAAGTTATATGGAGGGGAATGTTGAGATACTTCATATTAGTACTTTCTCTACTCTTCCATCTTGGCTTTGTCTCCCAGAAGAATCATTTTTTCAGAATTGTCTCTAAAGATGAGGTGGGGTAAGGACACTTAATGGGACTTTAATACCATATGTTAATATTAAAAAATTCGTAGGAGGGCTAATGAATTTTCCAGCCATATGTATTTTCTAGAGTGGCTTGATTTTCAGTTAATATAATTGTAAAAGGGAATTCAAATTATTTATCAAGTTTTTTTTAAAGTAGGATCTTCACCAAGCCAAGAGTAGCTGTCTACTTGTTTACTTGGAAGTTTCTTTTTTTTCTCCGTTATATACATTTGTAGGTAAACAAAAAAAAAAATGTATTAGCCATATCCTCTCTCCCAACTATGTCTTAATTTATACTTTGAGTCTACCTCACCATTAGTAAATGGTTAGAATATTTCATCATGAGTTCTTTAGGATTGGAGTTAGTTACTGTGTTGAAAAGAGTTCCTAAGTCTTTCAAATTTGTTCATTTGTACATTACTGTTAATACTGTATTATTTTCCTGGGTCTGCTCACTTTACTTTGTACGTGGAAGTTTTAACATCCCTTTTGGTGAAGGGAAACTTCATGTAGTTTGTGAGAGGTAATGGCATCATAGATTTAGAAATGGAAATACCCCTAGTAGTGATGCGGTTGTAATGCACAGTTTAACAAGTGTAGAATGATAATGAAAAGCCCGTGGGCATCCTGAGACTGCCAGAACAAAAGGGAAGATTAGATTTGTGTAAGAAAGGCCAGATTAAGTGGGAAGATTCAAGGGGAGCTCAAGGAGGCTCCCAGAGTCTGAACCCCATCAGGGTCACAAGTAGAAAAAGTTTAGGAAGCCCTGATAGAGTGAAAGTATCAAATTTAGACACCCCCCCCCCAATCGTAGATTAAAACATGATTGAGAAATGATGACAAAAAAATAAAAGTGTAATGCAACATATATAATAATTTGTGGTTTTCTGTGTCAATATTGAGTCTACAAGAGTCAATTTTTATATCACAAATCTAGATGAACCCCATCATTACAGATGGGGAAACTGATGTCTAGAGACATTACATGATTTGCTCCAATTCACATAGGGAGTAAGTGGCAAATCTGGAATTCAAACCAAGGTCTTCTGACTCTGAATTCAGTATCCTTTTCACTGCACTTATGCTTAAAAAAAAAATCTCAAAAGATCTGTGAAAATGTAATGTGATCATGGTATCAACAATATATGTATTATATATATAAACATACACATAGACATGTGTCTGTATCAGTGATGATTTATAAATTAATTGGAACCGCTGATCTAGCTCCTAATTTTTTTGGAGAGGGGTGTGTGTGTGTGTGTGTGTGTGTGTGTGTGTGTGTGTGTGTGTGTGTGATTATTACAAAATTATGAAGTCTTTCAAAGTAGATTAGTCCAGTTGAAAATGATTAAAATTTAAATGCTACTCAGAAATGCAAGGGAATAAGAGAATGAGACCAATAGTAAATACCAGGGAACAAAATTCCTAAAATTCTGTGAGCTAAAATGCTTTTAAAATATGTTTAAATGACTTATTTGCAAATGGTGGGTTACCATTGTTAACATCACACTCCTTAATTACAGTTAGCATTTGAATCTTTGCATATGAATCACCTGTAGTTTGGGGCTATATATTTTTCCTCATTCACTATTTCCTGAAATTTAGCTGCCTTAATTTCCTTTCTGCCTTGTATCTATTCTACAAGACCAAAGCGATATCTAGCATCTTGTATTTTTTCCTTTAATCATCTCCTTCATTTTTGTGTTCTTAGTATCACAAAGTAATCATTTTAGATCTGACTGAGACTATGGAGGTAATTCATTTTATCTAACTTCATTTTGCAAATGACAAACTCAGTCTCAGAAAAGTTAAGGGACCTTACTAAGTAGAGTCTTATTGCTTGTGTATATCAGAGAAAAAATTTGAACCCCATTTCAGGCTTCATTTGCCACACTAGCATTTGACTATTTTTTTATTATGGATTATCTGTAGTCTGGGGCCATATTTTGTTCCTCATTCACCATTTCCTAATATAGAATTGCCTTAAATTTCCTTTTCCCCTTGCTTCTTTTTTGGCGGAAGTGATGACCTTGATGTTTAAATATGTGTTCATGTATAGTTGGATGATGCTTCTGACCCTTATTTAGAATATGTAATGTTTTCATTCACAACTTATATTTCACCAAAAATGAACTATTTTCTGCCCTATCCATCAAAATTTTTTAGAAAGTTATTTCTTACAGTACTTCAAACCTCCTCCAACTTTGTCTTCAGCCTGAAAATATACTAAATTTTCACTTAATTCCTGTTATCAACTTCACATCAATTTTACAAATGTTTCTTATGATTCATAGATTATTAAGAGGTGAGAGTTCACATGTACTAATTAGGATAGGTAAGATTATTAGAATACATAAACATCAGATTTTTAATTAAGCCTTGTTGTAAAAGTACATAAACTTTAGTTAGATATGGTAAAAAGAATCCAGATACTATCATAGAGCCATGATTTAAATAAATGTCCAAATATGACACTCCAAAATGAAATAGGGCTCATGATGACATTCTGGTATGTTTTACCAATAATTAGGAAGCTTTTGTCAGAAATTAATATTAATTACTAAGGTCCAGAAACCATCTTTCTAACAGTTTTAAAATTTCAGCTCCAGTACTCTGTATAGTCTGTTGTTGACATGATAATTATTCTTCTATTTTAGAAGAGTGGATAATTACCATAGCAAATCCTCTAATTTCCAATACATATAATTACACATATTCAGTAAAGAAGGATAGAGATACAGGAATCCTAATCATGAGAAAAAGTTCTTAATTTGCATAAGCCTTTCCCTTTATTATTCTGTGAGCTCTTAGTTGAAGGGTAAGGAGAAGCACAAGTAGAGTTCTAGGACTGGAATCCAGAAGACTTGTCTTCCTGAGTTCAAATATGGCCTCAGGCACTTACTAGCTATGTCACCCTGGTCAAGTCACTTAATCCTTTTTTCCTCAGTTCCCTATCTGTAAAATGATCCAAAGAAGGTAAAAGCAAACTGCTCCAAGAGAGAAAATCAGAAATGAGGTCACAAAGAGTCAGATGAGGTAGAAAAACCACTGAACAAAGAGAAAGTAGCAAGCTATATTGTTCTACTCAATCAAATCTTGGTCACTTTTTAAAGAAATCATTAAACCCACCAAATATGATTTGTATGTGGGTTGTAATAGGAGAAAGTGAGCTAGTGAGCTTTCAGTTAAAGTGAATGTTTATCAAATCCAGAGGCACGGGAATAAAGGATAGGGGGGAACGGATGGAGGGATGGAAGAAATGAAGTGATATAGAATTATAGCAGAAGTTCACTTCTTTGAATTATTACAGGACTGAAAGTCACCAAATAGAACTTGATGTGTTGGTGTCTGCTCTTACACCCACCAGCAGTGGAATACACAGTGATTTGGATGATTTATTATATAAACGTTCTGCATAAATATGAGTGTTAGTGGCTAACACTCGTGTACCACACCCAGCGTGTAATTCAACTTGGTTTGTTTTGCAGTTTTTTAAATGATTTTATTGATTTTCTTTTTTTTTTTTTTGCATAACAACCATCTCTAGATATGCTGGAAGAATATACCTAGATAGATAGACAGACAGATAGATAGCTATCCAGATTGTGATTGAATGTAGAGACACAGAATGGGGGAAATAAAGTATTTCAAGATTACAGTTAATGCGGGAAAAGAAGTAAATTCTTTCCTTCTCATTTCTTAACCCATACAAATATCTCCCAATATCTGCCATGTGGTGGATACAGAAGAAGAAGAAAAAAAAATAGTCCAGAGGAAGGAAAGGAGATGTTGAAGATGTTGGAGATGGGAAGTGCTCTTGGAGGGATATTCCTAATAGCAGGGAAATGGAAGTCACTCAAAGTAAAACAGGAATGGGAAGTCAGCCCCTTTTCTCAGTTTAAAATCTCTCTCTCCCTCCCCCTCCCTCTCCGTCTCCCTCCTTCTCTCTCCTTCTCCCTCCTTCTCCCTCTCCCTCCCTCCCTCTTTCCCCCTCTCCCTCTCCTTTTCTCTCTCACACTCTCCCTCTCTCTCCCTCTCCCTTTCTGCTGGGGACAAAACTACGGGTAAGATTTCAATCAAGTGGGAAGATACTTAATTAAATTGACTTCCAAACATCCTCTAGGGGATAGAATAATTAATAGCTACTGTTAATTGTGATCAATTAACATGACAACAGAGAAGAATCTGTGACCAAGGGAAAGGGATGAGTCATTGATTTCTTGTAAAAGTGCCCCCGGCTCATCAAATGAAGCTATAACCACACTTGGTAAGTAAAATGGAGTGTTCTTTTTATTACTCAGATAGTTCATTGGAAAGGTTAGAGTTGAGGAAAAGGCTTGGTGTGAAATTAAACCATTTAGCTGCTTACATTGATCATATTAGAATATCTGCTTTATTACTAAGATTTCCACTTCCTTTTGGCAGTACAAATGCAGTCAAGGCAATCTCTAAGTGGAGAATATTTATACCATCAGTTTCTTCAGGAGGCAATGGTGTTAGTACTTAGAAGACCATTTTCTCTAGAATCT
The DNA here is from genome assembly GCA_023548195.1 of Bettongia penicillata ogilbyi. Taxonomy (NCBI): domain Eukaryota; kingdom Metazoa; phylum Chordata; class Mammalia; order Diprotodontia; family Potoroidae; genus Bettongia; species Bettongia penicillata. Next base: position 5,141,809 of record JAJHZJ010000271.1, on the reverse strand, counting down.
GGTTGATGACAAAGAATCAGGGGACAGTGAATGCTATGAATAGACCTCCTCAAAAGTACAGAGTCAGGGTGGAACATAAGTAATGGCAGTTACTAATATACATACAAGTAATTTCTGTTTACCTTAAAACTTCCACAGTTCCTTGAAAGTGCCACATCTCCATTTTTTCTAGTCTAGCCTAAGTATAGAGATAATCAAGATGACATTATGTCACTTAGGGTATAGTTTGAAAGACACTTAACTTAGAAATAGGAAGACCTGTTTTCAAATCCTGACTTAGATATATTTTAGCTATGTCACCTTGGATAAGTCACTTTACCTCTCAGTCTCTATTTTCTCATGTATAATATAGGAAAAAAATAATATCTACCTTACAGAGAAAGACGAATAACATATGTAAAGTTATTTTAAAATATTAAAGTGCTATAGACATGATAGCCGTGTTATTATGGATATGCTTGTCTAAATTTTTTAAATTGTGTTTGTTTTGCCTGACACTATGGATTTGAGACCTAATGAATTGAGAAAACTGAGACACAGCATCAGTGTGTGTCTCACAGATCTGATAGGGGGGAGGGAGTTCGGGGGGATTCCACCAGCCTGGGAGTAAAAGGAAATGACTCTTAGCTGTTTCTACTTTTGTTGTCCAGATGTCTCATGGGACAGAGGCTGAGGCCAGGGAAAAGTGGATTCTTGCACATGGTAGGAGGCTGAGACAGCTTTCAGGTACAGCCTCCGTGAAAGGTGCCATCAAATAGGAATGAGTCAGAAATTAAGCAATATGGGAATATAATGAATTGTTAAAGATCTCAGGAAAAAGAAAATTCTATTAGAGATTTTAAATACAAGCAGATTAGTCAACAGTGAAGATCTTAATAATAGAAGGTAAGAAGACCTTCAGAAAATCTAAATGAGTTCAGATATCTGTAAATATATGTAGCAAGACCAATGGAAATGAATCCACACCTCAGGAGGAAGATGGCTTTATGGATTTCCAAGACGGCTTTATGGATTTCCAAGACAGCATGGAACCACGGCAGGGTATTTCTAAGTGATTTAAGAGAAAAATAAGGATGGTAAAAGTAGTTTATGATCTGCCTATCAGAAATAATCAGCAGAATAGAAAACAGCCACTTGAGTTCACAGAAAAGTAATTGGGAATGCAAATACATAAAAGTGAAGGGCAGTTTGGGAGAAGAGAAACAAAAAAAGCAATAGTGTTAAAAGAAAACAAAATCTCTAAAGAAGCAAAACATAATGATCTTGAGGACAGGATGTATAGAGACAACTCAAGGACTATAGGGCCCTCAGAAGAGGACAGCCATAATGTAGGAAGTAATACAAGAAAACTGTTCAGATTTTCTGAACATAGAAACAAAATATCAAATGAAAGAAATAATAATTAAAAGAAAAACTCCAAAAAAAATTAAAACATGCTAAAAACTCTAAGATATGGAGTAATTAAGGTTAATCATCCAAGTGACAACAGTGAAATAAGTTACTCATTCCTTCTACACCCATTAAAAAAACAAAACAAAACTAGAAAGAGCAGGCTACTCATGGACTTCACAAAGCAAGAAAATAACAGAGATCATTAAAAAATGTCTTGCTTACATGAGAAAAGAGTACACAAAGAGAAAAGGGTGACAGCAGAAATTAAATAGTTGTATTAAAGGGGAGAGAGAATATGTGACCCTAATTAAATTAAAGTTTAACAATGAAGGAAAAATGACATCTATGATTTCTTAGAAAGAACAATTATAGGAGAATGGGAGAATTGGCAAATTTGATGGAAAGCAAAGGGGAAAAAAAATCTAATTTTATTGGTGAGATGGTCTTATTTCAGGGAGTAACAATGAGAGAATAGGAGCTCCTAGCACAATTGATACCTGCTAGAGTGTGATGGCCTGAACCCAGAAAGGAAATTTTATGGGAAATAGGGAAAACAGTTGTGAGAAAGGTCGAGCATATAGTAATGCTGCAATGGACAGTCATGGACATAAGAAAATTCCTACCATGGGATAACATTTGTACTTTCTCTATCTCCTATAGCAACTGGTATTTCTTTTATTTTTTATGTTTTTTATTTTTAATGTTCTACAATCACTACCATAAAAACTTAAGATTTCTCCCCCCTACCACTTCCCTTCCTCCCCAAGATGGCATACAATTCTATGTAGGATCTACACATCCTATTGAACACGTTTTCAGTATAGTCATGCTGTGTAGATGAACTAAAATAAATGGAAGAAGTCATATAACAAATCAAAACACGATACACACACACACACACACACACAAATACAAATGATCTGCTAGATTCTGCGAATGCATTCCATAGTTCTTTCTCTGAGTGTGGAAGACATTTTGCCTAAGAAAGGCATTGGGAATTTTTTTTTTTGGTAAAGTTCCAAGTCTGCCAGAAAAAACTCTCGCATACTCTGGTCATTGCTGTGCACAAAGTTCTCCTGGTTCTGCTGCTTTCTCTCACCATCAGATCATATAAGCCTTTCCAGGCCTCTCTGAAGTCTCTTGTTCATCATTTCTTATGGCGCAATAATACTCCATTACATTCATATACCATAATTTATTCAGCCATTCCCCAGTTGATGGGCATCCCCTTGATTTCCAGTTTTTGACAACTACAAAGAGTGCTGCTATAAATATTTTTGTACATATGGGACCCTTTCCCATTTTTATGATCTCTTGGGGATACAGTCATATAAGCGGCATTGCTGGGTCAAAGGGTATGCACATTTTGTAGCCCTTTGGGCATAGTTGCAAATTGCTCTCCAGAATGGTTGGATGAGCTCACAGCTGTACCAACAATGAGTTAGTGTTCCAACTTTCCCACATTCTCTCCACCATTTATCATTTTCCTGCTCTGTCATGTTTGCCAATCTAATAGATGTGATGTGGTACCTCAGAGTTGATTTGATTTTCATCTGTCTAATCAAAAGTGATTTAGAGAATTTTTTCATATGATTATAGATATCTTTAATTTCTTCCTCTGAAAATTGCCTGTTCCTATCCTTTGACCATTTATCAATTGGGGAATAACTTGTATTGTTGTACATTTGACTCAGTTCTCTATATATTCTAGAAATGAGACCTTTATCCCTGAGATTAGCTGTAAAAACTCTTTCCCAATTTACTATATCCCTCCAAATTTTGATTGCATTGAGTTTGGTTGTGCAAAAACTTTTCAGTTTAATGTAATCAAAACTATCTGTCTTGCATTTCATAATGCTTTCTGTCTCTTTAGTCAAAAATTCTTCCCTTCTCCATAAATCTGATAAATACACTATTCCTTGCTTCTCCAGTTTGTCCATGGTATCAATCTTTATACCTAGATCGTGTACCCATTTGGACTTTATTCTTGTGTATGGTGTCAGGCATGGGTCTATGCCTAGTTTCCACCACACTGTTATCCAGTTTTCCCAGCAATTTTTGTCGAACAGTGAGTTCTTATCCCAGAAGCTGGGATCTTTGGGTTTATCAAACAGGAGGTTGCTATGTTCCTTGCCTACTATGTCTTGAGTGCCTAGTATATTCCACTTGTCTACCCTTCTGTTTCTGAGCTGGTACCAAGTGGTTTTGATAATTGCTGCTTTGTAATGCAATTTGAGATCTGGTAGCACTAGGCTACCTTCCCTAGCATTTCTTTTCATTAGTCCCTTTGATATTCCGGGCCTTTTGTTCTTCCAGATGAATTTTGATGTTATTTTATCCAGCTCGAGAAAATAATTATCTGATAGTTTAATTGGTATGGCACTACATAAGTAAATTAATTTAGGTAGAATTGTCATTTTTATTATATTAGCTCAGCCTAACCATGAGTGACGGATGTTTTCCACTTACTTAGATCTGACTTTATTTCTGCAAAAAGTGTCTTGTAATTGTGTTCATATAGTCTCTGGGTTTATTTTGGCAGGTAAACTCCCAAGTGTTTTATAGTGTCCACCCTAGCTTTAAATGGGATTTCTCTTTCTATCTCTTGCTGTTGGACTTTGTTGTTAATATACAGTAATGCAGAAGATTTGTGTGGGTTTATTTTGTAACCTGCAACTTTGCCAAAGTTGTTTATTATTTCATGTAGTTTTTTACTTGAATCTCTGGGATTCTCTAAGTATATCATCATATCATCTGCAAAGAGTGATAACTTAGTTTCTTCTTTGGCTGTCTTTATTCTTTCAATTTCTTTATCTTGTCTAATTGCTACAGCTAACATTTCTAGTACCATATTGAATAATAGTGGTGATAATGGACATCCTTGTTTCACTCCTGACCTTATTGGAAATGCATCTAGCTTATCCCCATTGCATATAATGCTTGCTGAAGGTTTTAGGTAGATACTGCTTATTATTTTATGGAAAGTTCCCTTTATTCCTTTATTCTCCAGTGTTTTTAATAGGAATGGGTGTTGTATTTTGTCAAAAGCTTTTTCTGCATCTATTGAGATAATCATGTGGTTTTTGTTAGTTTTTTTGTTGATGTGATCAATAATGCTAATAGTTTTCCTAATATTGAACCAGCCCTGCATTCCTGGTATGGATCCTATCTGATCATAATGTATTATTCTCATGATGAGATGCTGTATTCATTTTGCTAAAATCTTATTTAAAATTTTTTCCATCTATATTCATTAGAGAAATTGGTCTATAATTTTGTTTCTCTGTTTTGTCTCTTCCAGGTTTATCTATCAAAACCATATTTGTGTCATAGAAAGAATTTGGGAGGACTCCTTCCCCAGTTTTCAAAAATAATCTATATAGTATTGGAATTAATTGTTCTTTAAATGTTTGATAGAATTCACTTGTAAATCCAAGGAGATTTTTTTCCTAGGGAGTTCATTGATGGCTTGTTCAATTTCTTTTTCTGAGATGGGGTTGTTTAAGTATTCAACTTCCTCTTCTGTTAATCTGGGCAATTTGTATTTTCTAACATACTCATCCATCCCGTTTAGATTATCAAATTTGTGGGCATAAAGTTGGGCAAAGTAATTTCTAATTATAGTTTTAATCTCCTCATTGGAGGTGAATTCACCCCTTTCATTTTTGATATTGGTAATTTGATTTTCTTTTTTTAAATCAAATTGACCAAAGGTTTATCAATTTTATTAGTTTTTTCATAAAACCAACTATTGATTTTGTTTATTAATTTAATAGTTTTCTTAATTTCAATTTTATTAATCTCTCCTTTGGTTTTCAGTATTTCTAATTTGGTATTTACTTGGGGATTTTCAGTTTGTTCTTTTTCTAGTTTTTTCAGCTACATGCCCAAGTCTTTGATCTCCTCTTTCTCTATTTTATTTATGTAGGCATTCAAAGATATAAAATTTCCCCTAAGAACTACTTTTACAGTATCCCATAAGATTTGGTAGATTGTCTCATTATTGTCATTCTCTTGAATGAAGTTGTTGATTGTTTCTATGATTTCTTCTTTAACCCACTCCTTCTTAAGGATTAGATTATTTAGTTTCCAATTGATTTTTGGTTTATCTTTCCATGGCCTTTTATTACATATAATTTTTATTGCATTATGATCCCAGAAGGATACATTGACTATCTCTGCCTTTCTGCACTGGATTGTGAGGTTTTTATGTCCTAGTACGTGGTCAGTTTTTGTATATGTGCCATGTACCGCTGAGAAAAAGGTATATTCCTTTCTACTCCCATTCAGTTTTCTCCAGAGATCTATCATATCTCCCTTATCCAGAGTTTTATTTACCTCCTTAATCTCTTTCTTGTTTATTTTGATGTTAGACTTAACAAGTTTAGAGAGGGAGAGGTTGAGGTCCCCCACTAGTATAGTTTTGCTGTCAGTTTCTTCTTTCAACTCCCCCAACCTCTCCTCTAAGAATCTGGATGCTATAGAACTTGGGAGTATACATATTTAGTAATGATGTTGCTTCATTGTCCATGGTGCCTTTTAGCAGGATATATTTTCCCTCCTTATCTGTTTTGATGAGATCCATTTCTGCTTTTGCTTTGTCTGAGATTAGGATTGCTACTCCTGCTTTTTTTTTACATTGGCTGAAGCACAATATATTTTGTTCCAACCTTTGACCTTTATCTTGTGTATATTTCCCCCAACCCCCCCCCCCCCCCCCCCGTTTCAAATGTGTTTCTTGTAAACATCATATTGTTGGATTACGGCTTTTAATCCTTTCTTCTATCCATCTCCATTTTATGGGAGAGTTCATTCCATTCACATTCACAGTTATGATTACAATCTGTGTATTTCCCTCCATCCTATTTCCCACCATTTGTGCTTTTAGCTCTCCTATCTCCCTTCCCCTTCTCAATAGTTTTCACTTTTTACCATCACCTCCTGCAGCCTTCTCTTCATTCTTTTAGCCCTCTTCCCTTTTACTCCCCTTTACCCTTATTGCTTCTTCCTTCCCTTTTAGCTTCCCTCCCCTTTCTTCCCCCTTCCCCTCCTACTGCCTATAGAGCTATTTAGGATTATCTACTTAATTATTATATACTTATATACTGAAGTTTATTGTTCCCTCCTTGAGCCAAATCAGATGAGAGTACCTTCCCCTCTTTCCCTCTACTATGATTTTGTACTTCTTCCTGTGTTGTAATTTACCATTTTCTGCTTCCTCCTTTTCACACCTCCTGTTATAATCCCTTCGCATACTTAAATCATATTTTTAACATGACATCATTTACTTTATACCTGTTCCCTCCATGCATATCCCTTTTATATTTCATAATAGCCGCACAATTCTCAAGATTAACAGGCATCATCTTCCCTTATAGGGAGGTAAACAGTTTGCCCTAATTGAGTAACAAGTTGTTTGTTTGTTTGTTCCCCCACCCCCACCTCCTGTTCACCTTTTTATGCCTCTCTTGAGACCTGCGTTTGCAGATTGAATTTTTGATTAAGTTCTGGCATTTTTGTCAGGAAGGTCTGGAAATCCCTTACTTTGTTGAATGACCATCTTCTTGCCTGAAATGGTATGCTGAACTTTGCTGGGTAGTTGATCCTTGGTTGTAGTCCGAACTCCTTTGCCTTATGGAATATTGGATTCCATTTCCTTCTGTCTGTTAATGCAGAAGCTGCAAAGTCCTGTGTGATCCTCGTTGTAGCTCCTTGACATTTGAATGGTTTCTTTCTGGCTGCCTATAGTATTTTCTTCTTCACTTGATAGCTCTGGAATTTGGCAGCAATATTTCTTGGGTTTTTGAGTTTGGCATCCCTTTCGGGAGGTGAATGGTGGATTCTTTCAATCACTATTTTGCTCTCTGGATCTAGTACTTCTGGGCAATTTTCCTTGATGATTTCCTGGAAGATGTTGTCCAGACTCTTTTTTTTCATTGTGGCTTTCTGGCAGGCCAATAATTTTTAAATTTTCTCTCCTGGATCTATTTTCCAGGTCAGTTGTTTTTCCAGTTAGATATTTTACATTTTCTTCTATGTTTTCATTCTTTAGATTTTGTTTGACTGATTCTTGCAGTCTCATAGAGTCATTAGTTTCTACTTGCCCAATTCTAATCCTTATCAAATTATTTCCTTCAGTTAACTTTTGCATGTCCTTTTCCATCTGTGCAGTTTTTCCTTTTAAGGAGTTATTTTCTCCAGTTAATTTTTGTACGTCCTTTTCCATTTATCCAATGTTCCCAGTTGAATTTTGTGCTTCCTTTTCCATCTGTCCAATTGTTCCTTTTAAGGAGTTATCTGCAGTTAATTTTTGTAATTCCTTTTCCATTTGTTCAATTTTCCTTTTCAAAGATATGTTCTCATCAGTGAATTCTTTTTTTATGCTTTTATAATCATTGGCCCGTTTTTCTTCTATTTCCTTCTTCAGCTGCTCCAGGAGAGGTGTTTGTGCATGTTAGCAGTTTATAGTCCCTTCTGAATTTTCAAATGGAAGTACAGTATCACTACTAACCTCTTTGGTATTTGTGTTTTGATCCTTGTCCCCATAGAAAGATCCTATGATTTTTTCGCCCTTATTTTGCTTTTTCTTGTTCATGATTGTGTGTTGTGGCTTGTTTCTTTCAGTTAGAAGCTACAGAACTTGGTGTTGAGCTGACTTGTGTGGAAAAGCTAAGAACAGGTTTTTGTTTTGTGTTTCCCAGATCAGCCCTGGGGTTAGCTTGTTAAGTGTAGGTGAGGGGTGGTCTGGTCATGGGAGATCTCCTCAGCTGAACTGAGGCAAAGGCAAGCTCAGGAGATGGTGATTCCAGCTGCCCTATTGTCTTCCCATTTCCCCTGGAGTTCTGAGGGATGCCTAGATACTAATGGGAGTTTCCACCCCTCCTGGGGCTCCTCTCCTGGTGCTGAGGCTTGCCTGGGTCCTAATGTGAGTATCCACCACCCTAGGACCTCTGTCCTTCTGGTTTGCCTCTGCCACAGTAAGAAGAATCCCCCTTAACTATTTTCCTAGCTCTGGGTGTTATGAGACTATTTTCCCCCTCTGCTGTCCCCGCTGATCCAGGGTTTTTCTGAGGAAATATTTTATGGTTCTTTCACGGTCATCAGGCAGGGGGCAGAGAGCATTTACTGATCACTCTACTGTCCTGGCTCCCGGAAATTCAGGTAGGTGACTTACATACGTTGAATCGGTGGGCTGAAAGCCTCAGGAGCTGCTGCCCTGATACTTGGTGCTCAGCGGTTGTCACTCGCTTGGCTCTGCTGGTCTCTCACCCTGGGCTGTGGCTCTGCTGGTCCCGCCTGCTGCTGTCCCAGGTTTCTCAGGGCCTTCCCACTGGACGTGCTGCACTGTGCAACCCCCTACGGAACAGAACCTTTCCGTGGACCTTGCAGTCTCTCCTGGGCTTTGAGTCTGCCACAGTCTGTCTGCTGTTGGATTCTGCACCTCCAACAATTGGTCAGATTTTTCTTTTAGAGGTATGTGAAGGAGTTTGTCTAAGAGCTTAGGTGAGTTGTGGCTCCCACTCTGCCATCTTAGCTCTGCTCGCAACTGGTATTTCTAAGAGAAAGAGATAACAGAAAATGGAAAGATGGGTCTAAGATCCTCAAGACAATAACGTAGAAATCCTCTAGAAGAAGAAGAAACCAAATAAGGAACTTAGAATCTTAAATTTCATGATGATACGGAGACTGGAGGTATGATAAAGAGGTATAAAGACTAGGAAGCAAATATTGAAAGCCTAAGAATAGCTAGAAAGAGAAGAAAAATAATGATGAGAATAACATATTTTTGAAAGCACAGAAAACAAAATTAAAAGAAAACCAAAATAAAAGAGGTTGAAAGGGGAAAAAAAAAGAGGGAGTTTACCTCACTAAATGAAAAAAAAGGGGATGAAAATTACATAGCTAGGTAAAAGGAAGAAAAAAAGAATTGATAAGGTAAGCAAAACTTCAAAGCTTGGGAAGTGGGCGAAAAATGGGATGTGTGGTTTGAGGATAAAGAGAAGAAAGTTACTGGTAAGAGTTGCCTTAACACAGATAAAGCTGAAATTACTAAAGAGAAAAAGTGTTATTTGTCAAATAGGGATAGTTCTCTGGCCATGAGGAAAAGGAATGATATTGAAGTCTTTGTGATATAAAAGACACAAGAGACAGCAAGTAAAAATATTTCAAATGGGAAAATCACTGCGAAGTATTTATAAACCTTAAAAAGCCATGTAAATGCAATATGTTGTTGATGTTGTTATATCTGTCCTAAGTCACTCAGCTAGTTACTGGTTTGGTGAGAACCAGGCCTCTTGATTCCTTGTGTCTTTCCACAATATAAAGTAGGCATTTAATAAAAGATGATAATGAAGATGATGAAAATCTTCAATTACTGAAAAATGCAGATTTGTTATAGTATATCAGTCCTCTCTTTGCCTTACCCCATTGTGAAGTGCTCTATACTACATCTCCTGGTCCTTGATTTTTAATTTCTATTCCTGAATCTCTACGGTGCCATAATATTGCTTTTCTTTTTCTCTGGTAAATAAATTACCCTAATCCTTGACTATGAACAAACTGCATTCTGTCTTCCTTTGTTTCTTTCTTGTTAGGAATCCAGATAGACTATTATGTTTATTCTGAACATGCCTTTACAATTCATATCAATCCTGACATGCCAAGCTTCAGTTCTGTCATGCTTTTCTGCACAATCTGCCCTAAAATATTTATCCCATAAACTCATATCTGTCTTCCTCTACTAAGTAATAAATATGTACATAATCTTTGCATACAGAAAGTCACTATATAGGAGAAAGTGATTCACGAGTGTAACTTTTCCTGTAACCCAGCATTCACTTTCATAGTCTGTATATATATTGAATGGTGTCAGGTTGTCAGTCTGTTTAGTTATCTGATTTTCTGCACGTCTCTCTTTACCAATTTATTTTTCCCACCAGTTGCTTTCTTCTTTCTTTCCCTTCTCTTTCTATCTCTCCATTTTTAAGTATGCTACTTTTTTTTTGTTTCAATGAAAGCTTTGCCTCTTGTGGATGATATTATCAGTACTGTTGAGACACACATAGTTGTCCGTATCCTCCAGTCTTTATTCTGATTTATATTCTGTTGCTGCTGCCTACAACATTGACTTACTCTTATCAACTCCAGAAGTTCCTACATGATCCTTTGTTTCCAGCACAGTCCAGTCTTTCATAACTAATGGGAAGGTTAATGTAGGTAGCCCCATGATGGGGGAGGAGGGGGTTAAGTAAAATATTGAAATCTGTATAAAAAGTTGAAATGAGGCTGTAATTAGCAGTAATAGATCAATTTAGATTCATTTTATGTTGATTTGCTATAAAATTGATATGAAAAGACAGTGCTTTTGATGAGATAAACAATTATAAAAAGTTGCAATTTAATGTTACTGTTGATATATGCTTAGTTTGTGGATCTCTGAAGGAATAAAATTTGTTTTCTTTTTTGATCACAGTTCTGGACTGTAGGGGAAATAATATGATTGAGGTAGATCTGAGTATATTTACTTAATGTACTTCACTATATATTAGGTCTTGGAGGCAATGTATTGTCAGAATTGAGATTTAAGAATTTCAGTTTGTAATTTATTTTGAAGGAACGGAGCCGGAAAAGTACTAAAATAATAGTCATATCCTGCTAGTTTGTTTTATTTCCATATCATTAAATCCATTACAGTACAGATCTATTCAACTCAGAAATACATATTCCATATACTTATATGATAGCTGTTTGGGGGATCCGTATATTCTCCACATAACTTTGTACTCTACTGTAATGTATAGAAATATTCTTTAATCTTATGTAGCCTTCCCTCATTATACTTGCTTATTTATTATTGTCTTTCAGCCCCCCCCCCTTTGGAACACCCACATATTCATTCTCTGTATTTTAGTGGTTATAAACTGTTATGCAATGAGATTTATAGTGGCATTACCAGAACAAATAATCCTATCTACTTTTTTGCTTAACATTTGGAAATTTTTTGATTTGATGTCAGAACCATTGAGGAATTCCTGGTTTTTTTTTCTGCATATGTGTTTCAAGCCCAAAAATCAGCTACAAGACACATCACAATAATTTGTCAGACCACAGATCTATCTGTCACATCTATTGTATTTGCAAAACAGACATGCAATATTGTTAACATTGTGATGTGCGTGCAGTTCTCTTTATCTGTGGGCACTTGAGACAGAAGCTAAGCTTTTACAAGGGGAAAACCAAGCACTAAGTTGCTTGGTCACTTTTTAATTGGCTTACCCAATGCTCTCTCATGCTGATGCTTTCAGAATAATCCAATACAATTAGAATGTGGGCTGGAGGTGAGTCATTATACCCATTGCATTGCAAAATAATATATTAATGCTTTGAAGGTTTTCAGTTAGCCTTTGGTGCAAGGCATGCAGAGTTATCCATTTAAAATAAAGTCAAATGGTGGTGGAAATAAAATAAAATGGCCCTTTGAATGCCTACACAGTGATGCATGTGATGTAGGTCACATATATGATTAAATTAGCCTGACTATTGCATTAAAGTATATACCTTGAAATTCAAACTAGTAAAATGACAATTTTTTGCTTCTTTAAATTACAGCTGTGCAATATTTTTTATTCAGTGTGCAATGATTGGTAAAGGCAAATCCTTATAATATGTTGGCTTAATGAAAGCTTATAAAAAGTTTGCTTTCTTACCTTTAAAGCCACTGAATATATGAACTATGAGATGGATTATTCCAGTCCCCCAATGTTCTTCTCAAGCAGAACTCTGGGAAGTGGTGGGAAAAGGAAGGGCACAAACTATTTTATATTCCTGCTAAGAAGAGGACATTAAGAAATAAGTTTATGAAGCAATTTAACTTAGAGAAAAGGAAAGACAAAAATGGTGGAGGGTCCTTAGGCAAAAAGAGTATATATTGACATAGACATTATAGTCTACTATCTTGGAGATGTTGAAGCATATTTAAATCTGATTTATTTTGTAATGATTTAGGTATATTCTTTCAGGAGTTATAGTAGAACTGTCATTAGATCTGGAATCAAGAAACCTGAGTTCAAACTTGATTTCTTCCACTTATAGCCTTTGTGACCATAAACAAAATCATTTTATTTCCCTGAGCCTCAGTTTCTTTGTATTCAAAATAAGAGGTGGAACTTGATTCTCTCCAAAATCCTTTCCAAATCTAACATTTAAAAAAAATTTTTAAGAGTATGGACCCAGCAAGAACCTTGTTTGTTATACAAAGGATATTTTAACTAAGTTCAGAGAGGCTTATAGCAGCAGCTAGTAAGTCAGCAAGCTTTTATTAAGTACCTGTTGTGTGCCAAGCATTGTGCTAAGTGCTGGTGAAGTAAAGAAAGGTAAAAAAAAAAAAGTTCCTGCCTACCAAGGAACTCACAATCTAAGAGGGGGACAATGTGCAAATAACTATGTACCAACGAGCTATACACAGAATAACTTGGAGATCATAAGATGGGAAGAAATTGATATTAAGGAGGATCATGAAAGATCTTGTAGAATGTAAAATTTTAACTGGGACTTGAAAGAGACCAGGAAAGCTGTGGGTGGAGTTGAAAAGAGAGAGAGAGAATTCCAAGTTTGAAGAATTGCCAGTGAAAATGACAGTCAAGATTAGTGTTATTGTGTGTGAGGAAGAGCATGGCCAGTGTCATTGGATCACAGAATCTATGGAAGTGAGTTTTAAGAAGACTAAAGATAAGAGATCAGATTATGATGTGCTTTGAATGCAAAACACAGAATTTTATATTTGATACTGGCAGTGATAGGGACCCTGGAGTTTATTGAATGGGAGAAAGGTCTGATTTGGTCAAACCTTTGCTTAAGAAAATCCATGTGACAGCTGTGTTGTGAATGGACTAGAATGAGAAAAATATTTAAGACAGGAGGACCAACTGAAATGCTAGTGCAGTAGTCCAGACATGAGATGATAAAAACCTGTGCAAGGGCAGTGGCAGTGTTAGAGGAATGAAGGGGACATATGAAAGAGACATTACAAAGGTCTCTTTGGCAACAGGTTAGATATGGGGGGAGGGGGGTTGTAAAAGAATGAGGATGACACTTACTTGTAAGCTTGAGTGCCTGGAAGGATAGTGGTACCATTGGACTTAATAGGGAAGTTGGGAAGAGGGAACAGTTTGAGGGGAAAGTCAGTTCTGGATATATTGAGTTTAAATATCTAAAGGACATCCAGTTTGGGATGTGTAAGAGACATTTGGGATGTGTAAGACGAATTTTGGAGATTGGGAGAGGTTAGCTGGATAAGTAGATTTGAGAGTTATTAGCATAGAATTATCATAGAAAATATATCATTAATCCCAGAAAGATCATCAAATCCATCAGAACTGAGGAGATCACTAAATGGAATAGCATGAAGGGAGATAGGAGGATCTAGGACAGAGCCCTGGGGGACACCCAGGGTTAGCAGTTAGGATATGAACGGAGATCTAGCAGAGGCACAAGGAGCAATCATGGAGTTAGGAGAACATCTAAGAGAGAGTAGTGCCATGAAGACTAAGAGAGGAGATTATCAATAAAAAGAGATTGATCATCAATACAAAAGGCTGCAGGACAAGTCAGGAAGGAGGAAGAGTGAGAAAAGCAGTTAGATTTGGCAATTTAGTTTTGGTCAAATGATGAGTTCAGAAGTCCCACTGTAGAGAATAAAGAATTAGTGACAGGAAAGAAAGTGAAAATCTTGGTTTTTGGTTTTCCTTTGCAAAGAATTTAATGACAAAAAAGTAACGTGATATGGAATGGTAACTAACAGGAATGAACAGATGATGGAGGAGACTTGGAATTGTTTGTAGGCAGTCAATAGACAGAGTGATTAAATATAATTGTGTCTCTAAGTGGCATCCTAACACTGCACACACGCAGTGGCATCTTGGAAGGTTCCTCTCCCACTCAGATGATTTTTTTTGTTTGTTTATGGAATTCCACTCTTTGAGTCTATGTCCAGTTAGAAAGAATCCTACTTGACATCTTTTCTTTTTGAATAGAACAGGATGAACACACGTGGATGAAGTTTCACATTACTGTTGAAGTACCACCATTGTTCATATTCACAACCTCAATGTCACCTTTACCTACTCCTCATTCTTTCTTACCCTACATATCCAATCATTTTACCCAAATTATTTCTACCTCTGTCTCCCTTTATTCTCCCTGTTGTCTCTCCTCACTACTCATGCAGCCACCACCCTAGTTCAGAGTCTCATGATCTTTCACATAAAGTGATAGCCTTCTCACTGAACCTCTTCCTCAAGTTTCTGTCCTTTCTGATCCATTCTCCACACAGCTATCCCTATGATTTTCCTCAAGCTCATTCTGACTACATCACTCTCTTATTCCATAAATACTCTTTATTCCCTGTTGACTTGAAAAGAAAATATTATTTTATCTTTATCTCATTTTTAAAAATTTCCATTAAGCTTTATGATAAATAATTGGTACAAAATATTACATGTAGATTGCGTATATATAACCTATATAAAATTGCTTACCTTCATAGAGAGGAGGGAGAAAATTTGGAACTCAAAATTGTATAGAGTAAGAATGCTAAATTGGAAAAAATAAAATACTATTTAAAAGAAAAATTACATGTATATAATTTATAAATAAATATACAAATATGGGGATTTGGTCAACTTTTTTTGCTGATTTTTTACGAAATCAAAAAGTTGTAGGCAGCTATGCTAAGGGACTGATAGTTTATAATCTACAGGAGACAGAATATCCTTACCAATGAAATCACAGATCTTTTATATGACATGCAGAACAGTGAAAAGTTAAAGCATTGGTCACATCAATCACACATCCTCTTAATAGACAAATACAGGATTATGGATAAAGTGTGTACCCTTATAGGCATGGTTGCTTAATTGGTTTTACCTAACTTTTTCCTTCATATGAGAGATTTTGGTCAAG
This sequence comes from Bettongia penicillata ogilbyi, assembly GCA_023548195.1. Classification (NCBI taxonomy): domain Eukaryota; kingdom Metazoa; phylum Chordata; class Mammalia; order Diprotodontia; family Potoroidae; genus Bettongia; species Bettongia penicillata. The sequence continues at coordinate 5,126,458 of JAJHZJ010000271.1, read as the reverse complement.
ACTAAATAATTAATCAGGTTTTTTCTAAAGCACCTACTAAATGCAAGGATAAAAGTACAAAAAAATAACATTTTCTCCTCTTAATTAGCTTATGTCCTTATGAAAGAGAAAAGTAAATAGACATATGTATGTGTATGTGTGCGTTTACATATGTACGTATATAAAATAGACATGTGTATATTATATACATATGTGTGTATATACACTCACATTCATCCCTTGTAACACTGCATCCTTCTGTGGATTATTTCCAATTTATTTCCTGAATGGTTTGTTTGTGTCTTGTCTCTCCCATTTGATGGGGAGCTCCTTGTTAGGAGTGATTGTCTTTTGCTTGTCATTGTATCTCCAATTCTTAGCACAGCATAGTGATTGGTTCATAGTAACCATGTTTATGTACTAATTATTAAGAATAAATGTAAAGTTAAGAAATACAAGTATAAATAAGTAGTTCTTTTTAAGGAAGTTTTAAAGGAGGGTACTAGCAATTCAGTGTTCATGCAAAACATGCTTCCTAAGCAGAATCTTAAAGGAAAAGAAAGATTTGGTGAAGCAGAGAAAAGAATGGAATGCATTCCAAAGATGTGGATCAGCCAATAGTGAGAGACAGAGATGGGAATTGGAGTATTACATGTAAGGAACAAAGAAAATGCCAGTTTGGTTAGATTTGAAGTATTGAAAGGAGAGTAATATCCAGTGATGTTGGGAAAAAATAGGTTAAGATCAGACTGTATATAGGTCTTTGCAGAACTAAATAAAGTAGATTACAGCTTATCCTAGAGACAATGAGAAGCCACAGGAATTAGTTGGATATGATAGTAAAATAGTCAGTTCTTCACTTAAGGGAAATTACTTTGGCTTGACAATGAATACCGGAAAATTACTGATACTAGGCAGAAGGCATCAATAAAATATATATTTTTTAACACCAGCATAGAATGGGAAATATCCAGTGGTAGGGAACTTTTGACCAGAAAGTACCTCAAACCAGCCTTTGTAATCAAATGTGGAAGTAAATACTTAGAAAGTATACAATGATAAGTTAACCTAAGTTAACCTTAAGATTATGATGAGTTCTTTCTACAAACATTTCTTTCCTGTCACCTCATGGAAACAGCCCATTGGACAATATCAGTACATATAGCTTAGTGATATAGGAATCCAAGAGGGGAAGAGCAATTGAAGGAAGATGCTAAGTTGTTATCTTGGCAAGTATAGTGGGGATATTGTAGATGTGGTATTTAAATGAATCATTTTAAGGCTGTCTCTTTAAGCCCAATGCTTCTACTTATTGAGAGATCATGAAAGAAATATAACCTTTTGACAAATGCAATCCAGATATCTATGACATGTTTTACTTTTCTCTTTAGAGCATTATGTTATAAATTAATAGAGTAGTACATCAATTATCAAGTATATATACACACACATGCATACATATTCCCTTTATTTGTCATGAATTGCATTCTAGATAGGATAGAGAACATAATTTAATATCATGATATGACTTCTGCAAATACCATGCTTAAAAAAGTTTTATTTCCACATGTGTTTTGTAAACACATATACCCATATGTATTCATGTTGTCTCTCTCTAATTGGCATGTAAGATTCTGAGGGTAAGGACTCTTTCTCTGCCTTTTTTGATTCTATAGTACCCAGTAGCTTCTCCGGCATCTATTAAATACCTTAATTGTGGCTGATTGACTGATACATTTTGTTTTCTAATACAAGAAGTTTTTTGAAACACCACCCCCTACCAGTTTTCCCTATTAGCAAAGAAAAGCATTTAAACAAATTGACAGTCTGACAGTTTATGTGACATTGCATATCCACAGTCCCCTTGTCTACTAAGAGTAGGTAAATGTGTTGTATCATCTGTTCCCTAGGAACAAAATCAGTCATTATAGTTATTGAGAATTTGTCTGCCTTTTTGGCTAGCACCATTTTGGTGAAGCAATTAGTACTTCACTTGGTGTTTTAAGTCATGGCTTATATTTTGGAAAAAAACCCTAGAAGATGGAAGGAAAAAAGTAAGCGATTTCATGGATTATCAGCCAATTGTAATGATGACAGGAAATCTGCTAAAATTTTCAGGAAACCTGCTTTAGAAAATTCCCTTGGTCTCAACAAATCCTACAGTCCTCAATGTGCCCTGATGTAGTTTGTTTGCAATACTTGTGTATTTTGAATTATCATTAAATAACTGAACAGAAATTACTTTTCTATTGGAGTGTGTTAGTATTTAAAATTTGAATCAGTTTGGAAGGAAATGTCTTTGCATTGTACCTACTGAGTAGATCTATATGCTATATTTTACTATCAAAAAATGTCGATACTACTTCTTGTGCTGGGTTCTCTCTCGTTTGTAAGAGTTGTATTTGACTTGGTAGATTATCTGCCTTTTGCTACCTGTCCCACTATAGCCACATGATGACCATAAACATTATTTGTTAGTAAATGCCATTGAGTATGTCTGTGTGTGTATCAAAGACTTTATATTCTGGACTAATGGGAATGGAGCAGGGCAGCATTGAAAAGTGAGAGCCACATATTAGCTATTGGATTTCTTAAAATTCTAATCTTTTTTACATCTTTCTTTTCCAATTTTTTTTTATTAAATCAAAGCTTATAAGTAACAGGATGTAAATGTGACCCTCTTACTCTGTTTATGATAGAAGCAGTGAGTGTGAAAAGAGGCTACTGCATTTGAAGGGTGAGCATGTGAGTGGGAGGTATGGGTTAGGGAAAGAACTGAGTCAGACCTACAAATATATTTTGAACATCCGCTATATAAAAGACTCTTTGGCAAAGTAGCCTATGTTATAGAGGGAAGAATGAAACATTGGCTGTCAAAAACTTGCATTCTAAGACATAAACTTTAAAAAAAAGATACTTAAAGAAGTAAATTAGCTGTCACTGAAGAGTATTATAAACAGGAAGTGTTAGTAGAGTACAGAGGAAAGAGAAATCCTTTTCAATTATGATATAAGGGAGGACTTACGAAAGAAGTAGAATTCGTACTTATTCTTGGAGGATTTGGATAAAAGAGGTCATGCCAAGCAGAAATGCTGTGAACAAGGAGCAGCAGTGGAAATGCCTGAGTGTCACGTTCAAAAGGCAAGGGACCATCTTGGAAAAAAATAACAATATACATGGTATGCCAAAAATCAGTGCTATTTTAAGTTGTAATAGCTTTCATATGCTTTATTATCTTAAAATTAATACTAAGTCTTTTGGGACACTATGGATAGTGATTTAAGGTCTTCAAGTGCTTTTTTTTGGTCAGTAATCTTATGAGATAGTGCAAATACTATCATCTTTTTTACAGATGAAGAAACTGGGGCATAAATAGGCTAAGCAAATTAGCTGTGGTCACACAACCAATATCAGAAATAAGACTTCTGCCGCTAAGCTCATTGTTGTTTGTATCATCAAGATATTTTGGCATTACTTAGGACAGCACTTTTCCACGATGTAGAGTGCAAAGAATTTGCTTATTGACCTGGCATCCTGGTTCTGTGGATCTACTCGATGTGAGTTGCCCTGTCATAGATAACCCAATGTGTAGACTACTGATTTTATGACTCTGCGTTTTCCCTTTTTTCTCTGACTTTTCAAATGTCAGCTCACCATAGTTAGTTGTTATATCTTTGCTGTACATAGTGTGAAGTAAGACTGCTTCACTTACTAAAACTCAAAGTGATAGCAATTCACTGCCCTTCACAAAGGAAGGTGACATTACTAAATCACCATTCAACACAGAAAAAGTGTGCTGGTTTTTTTTTAATTGTATGGATACATTTATGTTGAATCATTCATACTTTTCCTAATTCCTCTTGTAACCCCTGGCACCCTTCTGTGGGATGATACGGAGGGCTCGACTTTCTTGTATAATGTGTGGTTATGTAATTCATTATTTTCTCTGTATTAACCTTAATGGACCTTAGAAAGATTTAATCTAGGACTCATACCTCATTAGCATTGTAGACTAGCCAGATGAATTAACTGGTCCATATGTAATAATGAGTAATCTTCCTTTTTAAACGAGACCTGTAAGAGGTCTTGAGTGTGTTCAGTAATTTTTTGACAATAATATTCCATGCTAATCCATGTATCAGTATTATGAAATCATTGGCAAATTCTGCTCTCCAGATTTTAGTTTGCTGTCAACACTTTCTCATGTTCTTAAACATTTGGTTCAGTACTCCCTCCCCTGGTACACATTATAACACATCAATGAATGTACTTATCCTCTGTAATACTTGTTCATGTGACTCAATAAATCCTTCCTAGGCCAAATTAAATGGAAGTTCTTTTCGTATTTTATGGGGTACCACCAGACCTGAAGCTGTCCATCTAGATCCACTTCTAGAAGCATCTAAAAGTTATACAATTCTAAACCATTTACAAATGTCCCTTAGTCACTGATAAATTTGATGTGTTTGTTGCTCAGTGACATATATTGTCTCACTTTGCCATGTCTCAAGAAGTTCATCATCTAAAACCCTTTGTTTGGTGCCATTCCAGCATGAGAAGCTGATACATGAATTGGAGGAAGAAAGACACTTAAGACTTCAAAGTGAAAAACGTTTACGTGAGGTGACACTGGAGTCTGAGCGAAGCAGAGTTCAAATGCGTGGCCTGCAGCAGCAATTTTCAAGGTATTCTTCATACTCAGTCTGGATAGATAATATCACAAGATGTCTGGTCTATGAGGTGACAAATTTTAGAGAGAAGGAATGAAACATTTGTGTTCCCAATGAAATGGATCATTTGAATTACAAGTTTATAACTGCATATGCTGTTATGAAATTATGAATTTATCAATATATGAAATTGCTTATTTCATTTGAGATCATTTCTTTCCAGGATAGATTTTTTTGGTACCCACCCCTCTGTTGCTCTGGCTCCTTAGGACCATCCTTGTAGTATCATTCAGTAGCATTTGACCTAGGCTTTAAGTTGTAACTCAGATATGGAGCCTGTTACTTCACTGATGCTAACTGATTTTGCTTCATCTGATGTTTTTTGTTTGAACAGTCTCCAAATTCTGCAAGACTTTATGCCATTGTATGTATGAAGATAGCGATTTGGGCATGATATCACAGTCTAGATAAGGCGTGAAAGAATAGGTATTGTCATTTTGGGAGGTCCATTATTCAAAGCATAGAAGACTAATTTCTGTAGGAGAGAGAAAGAACATCTCAGAGTTGCCCTCTTTATAAGAGATAACATTAATTTGAAAGCTTCTTGAATATTTAACTATGTTTTATCTTTCATTCTCTTGTCATAAAAAACGTAAGGCTTCCCATCCTTGATAACAGATGACTGAGGGAGGACAAGATGAAAATCATGGATTAAAGGGAATCAAGTTACAGAGATGGAAGGGACTTTAGAGACTGTCTAAATTGTTTTGGATTGGATATGACTGGTAGATGAGAATTGATATTGGTATAATGTGAGATACTTGTAGGTAATTCAGCAGTTAGCAAAAGGAGACATTGAGTCCTAACAGGGGAAGGATCTTCATCAGGGATATTCATTGAGGTTATCATGTGGTTTCAGATAATTGAAGGTCTCCTGATCTTGAGTTGACCATGGTGGTCAGTCAGCCAAATGAGAGAGAGGGAGAGGGAGAGGGAAAGGGAGAGGGAGAGAGGGAGGAGGGAGGAAGGGAGGGAGGGAGGGGGAGACAGAGAGAGAATTTCTTTTGTCTGGTTCTACTCAGGCAACCAGGAAATGGTGATAATATCATGAGCCTTTAGTTCTTTATGCAATGAAGTCTTCATGACAGTTTCAATATTTTGGAAGGGGGGAGGGAAACTAGCCCAGAGAAAAATTCTTGGGGATGGTTTTGACACCTTTTTTGATACCTTTTAAGGAAAAAAGCTTGCATGGCAGAAAGGTCTAGGATATGGCATTCATTGTAGCAACCCTCTCATAAATATTGTAGAATTAGAGATAGAAGAGATCTTAACAACATGGGGAAACTAAGGCTCAGAGAGTTTTGGTGACTTGTCGTGTGTCACACATCTAGTAGCTGTCTGAGATAGGATTCAAGCTGAGGTCTTTCTGACTTCATGTCCAGTGCTATACTCATTATGCCATAATAACTCTAATCTGCTAATTTTACCAGTGATGAAATGAAAGTCCTAGAAAGGTAAAGAAAGTGTCATATGAAAAGTCAAACACATAATGCATGCTAGAAACAGGATCTGAACTCCAGACGTCTCACTCTAAACCCTGTATGCTTTATTTTACAATATACTGCTTGTATTTCTTACCTTAAAAAGAGAATACAAACTTTCCTGTGATTTAACAGACTTGGATTGGATTCATTGTCTGCCTCCTATTGTGTTACCTTACCCTTCCATGTCTCATCTTTACCACCTGTAAAACTCGTTTTATTCCCCTTCTTGACAGTATTTCTAATGACACTGTATGAGGAGCTGTTTTGAAGCCTTACAAGGAAATTGTAAATCAATAGATCCTTGCTATTTTTCTCTGGTAACAAGAGGAAGTTAAGGCTGTATTATTCTATATTATTGCAGAGTGACTGAAGCCCCTTATAATCAGTTCAAGAAGAAGCAAAGATCAGGGTTAGATTATCTGGCCTTGGTTTCATTTAGGTCAAAAATCTGCATTCTTAGTTGACTTGGCTTAGGGGCTGGGTTAGAAAGTTTAGTTTATGCCATGGTACTCAATATGGTCATTTAACATGCTGTCAACGCACCTGGTATACCCAAGGTAATGAGAGGTGTTATAGAAATGCCGAGATCAATACTTTAACAAATGTGTGTCTAAGCCCTCCCAGGCCATTACTTAAACAAGGCCACATTCTATTTTTCACTGAGTTTGATGGGCACAATCATGTTATGTCAGCAGCTTAAAATAATGTGGGCATTCTTAGGTGACTTCAAGCATTTCTTGTGAGAATATAGGCAAGGCGAGGGCAGATCTTACCATGCCAGTACTTGTCTAATTGAGATGTCTCTATAGTTCCTTTATTGATTTAAAGGGCCCTAGATACACAGCACGGTAAATTATTTTTATATGCGATGGGGTCATCTGCTGTAAATCATGTTCCAATTCCACACGGATTTAAGATACACAAAAGAAAAGACCTGTGCCTTCACTAGCAGGGGAAATGATCACACACTCAGAAAAGAAAAAAAAAGAGACTTGCTTGTCGAACATACTGTTCTTGAAAATACTTTTTTAACATAGTTATTTTTCTTACGTAGAGTTTCATTAAAGTGGAAATTTCAAGGCTAATTACATTTAAAAAAACTGGAGTAATTCAGTAAAAGATTTTTTAAAAAGTATATATAACAGATCAGATAATTATACAATAATTTGAGCATACCCAGTGAACCATTTCTGATACCCTTTCCCATTTTAATCTTAAATTTTTAGACTTTCTGCTTATTTAAATAGTCCTTCTGTGATAATTAAAACTTTCATGAAAGGCTCATGATCACAGAACATGAAGATAGTACATCTCTGTCAGAGCAGACTACTTTGAAATGATCATTGAAGATAACATTCAGACAAAGAACTTCACAGTTCTTTTTTTGTGCAATTGTGGTAGTTACTGTAGCTGTGTTTTCTAAGGGTTGACAATGCCTGTTCAACAGAATACCAAGAAGGTAGTGAGACAAACCGTGGGTAATGAAATATAGTGAATACAATGTCAAACAACTTAAACCTCTTACTGAGAGATCAGTAGAAGAGATTTCCAAACCACAACAGTGCCTTGCAATCTCACCATTTGGTGAATGTGTACAGATTATTGTAGTGTTAATTATCTGAAATAAAGAAAGAAACTAAGGACCAAACCAGGTACTTCCCACATGGGGTGGGAAGATAATATATGAAAAGTCACCTACAGAATTCACATGAGCCCTTCCCTCAGGGAAATGAGAATCAAAACTAGGGAGAGAACACAAAGAGTTCAAATAATATTGAAGTAGGGCTGTGGGTTTACATGGATCAGATTCTGTTTCAAACGCCTCTTCTGTTTTGGTTCATGTTGTCATTTATTATTTTTCCTAGTAAATTCAAGATCTGGGATCCCTAGCCCCACACATGGTTTATATACTCTACAAAGATATTTATATAACAACATAAGAAATAATAATTTAACAGTAATTCAATATCACCTAAGTCTATAGATTTTCTAGGACCAAGGAGAATCATAAATGATCTAGGTAGGATGAATCATAGAATATTATTGTTTGCATAAATATATGCCTGTTTGTGTATACACACATATGTGCAAGTATATATGTATGTATTAATGCCACATTTGCTATTTCATGAGTAAAAAGAGGTCCTTGATGAGTAAATCCTCGCTGTCAAAACAGATCCACAGCTGTTCTACAAGTTAGAGTCTTTGAAAGCTGCCTAGGTTCAATTGCAAGATTAAGTGACTTGCCCGGGTTCATATGACCAGTATGTGTCATAGGAGAAACTCCAACCTAGATCATCCCGACTCAAAGATTGAGTCTTCATTGTACTACCCTGCTACTTCTGCTCGTCATTGTATAATAATACAATAATAATTGTATAATAATATGATAATAATATAACTCCTCCTCTCCCTCTCCCTCTCCTAGAATTTCTTGCCAAATTCTACATGAAGCTTTTCATCATTCCAGTTGTCACTAACCTCACTCCTAAAACTCTCATATTTGTTTTGTGCATTCAAAGTATACTTCAAAGGCATAGCCTTAATTGTTAGAGAGCTGTGCCAATAAGCCAATAAACCCTCATTTCAAATCTTATCTCTGACACACACTGTCTGTGTGACCCAGGGTTGTCACATGGTCTAAGAATACCGGTTTCAGAGAAGATGCAGACCTACACTGGTAGACAAAGAGTTCTTATTGGGGAAATCAAAGTTCCAGTTCTTATCCCTTTCTTCATCTACAGATACTCTCCTATGTGGATATGTCATCTCCATAATAAAGAATAAGTTGCTTGAGGGGAGGGACAGTTTCATTTTTAATTTTGTATCTTTAATACCTAGCATGGCATCTGGCAAATTAATGTTGCTTGATATGCACATAATTTATCAATTGATACATGTATCATTCATCATCAGTGTTCCCAGTGTACCAGATACAAATCAAAGCCAACCAAAATGTTTATTCTGTTAAAAAAAAAAATCACATCAGTGATCAACCTATCATGCAATAGACTTTTAAGTGTATTACTTGCTGTCTAGAAATATTAAATGTGGTTTATTTCTATATGTAACTGTTTGGTGCAAAGCTAAGTAAAACAATTTAGTGAAGTTCCTTTACTAATTGAGCTCCAATGTTAAAATTAGCTGAATGGAATTCAAACCCTTCCCCCTGCCCCAGGCATGCCTTCCCCAAAGCTGTTCGGACCTTCTGCTCTTGCAGTGTAGTGTTACTCACTGCCTTGCAGCTACCTGTTTGGTTATAGGGATTTCTCATATCACAGGTGATTGCTAGGAGTAAGTGCAGTCTGTTGTATGCTGAGCCTCAAGGAGACTTAAAAGGAGATGATTTTTACTGCTGAACTCACTGAATGGTTGCTACTTCCATTACTGACTCAGTAAGATTTTATGGAAACTGAGGGTATATTTTCTGCTGTTTTGAAGCTGTGGGCACTTGATATCAGAATCTTTTTCTGTGTTTTTGGGGGATGTAGGGAGTGCCTATATTTGTGTATATGTAGGCTAAAGAGGACAATCTCCTCTTCCATGTTCTAGCCTCATAGATTTTCCTTCCTGATTCTATATTCCATATTAAAGTGACATTTTTTTCTATGTCTTCAAAAGGATAAAACATGACAAGATGGGTAATATGGTCACAACTGACCTTTGGATAGTCAGTGGGTGTATTGTTCTTTTTCATTCATATCTCAAAATGTTCACCAACTTTCACCTCTACAGAGAGCATCCTCTCCTGAGTGCCTTGTTCTTCCTCTCAGTGCATCTGGAGAGCAATTTCATATTGATTTGGGATTGCGGTTTTTACAGTGTCAGCAATATTTCTTGCTGAGGTGCCTTATAAACAGAGGCCTCTCATCTCTACATCTGTGTAAATCTCCTAGAACTTTAAAATGACAGAGTAGAGTTGGTTTTATGATAAATTGTTTTTAAAATGCAGCAGATGGAAGAGAAGGTCTTTTTAAGTAGCAACTTTTCCATGCCTAGTTAATGCAACAGAGCCTGTGCTTCATTGTTGTAAGTATTTTTTTTAGCACTCCAGTGCTTAGGCCCCAGTTTGTGTGAAGCCCTACAGGGAGAAGGAGGGGGAGGCCAACTGGATTGAGAACTGGAGAAAGTGGAGATGTAGTTGATGTTCCCAGGTTAGGCACTGATTTGCTAAGAACAATTTCTTTGGAATCTTCAATTCCCAGTTTATTCATTTACACCAGTGGATAATCATCTGTATTTCTTGTTGAATTGTGGAAAAAAAAAAGATTAGATAGTTATTCCTAATATGAGATAAAATACTTTTGAATAATACTTTTAAAGTTTGCAAAACCCTTTATATTACATTATCTCATTTGAAAGAATAATTAATTCATGAAGGTTATCTAAGCATATGCCTTATGTTAATCAGCACAGGAAGGGTACTTACAGTAACCTTAGTTAGCATACATATGCTTTAAGCCTTGCAAAGTGATTTACAAATTGTATCTTATTTTATCCTCACAGCAACCCTGAGAAGTAGGTGTTGGTATTTTCCCTATATTACAAACAAAGAATCCAAGGCAAATACACATTAAATGACTTGCCCAGGGTAATACTGCCTGGAAATTTCTGAGGCTGTATTTGGATTCAGATCTTCCTGAGTCCAGATCCTGAGCTCTATGCACTGTACCATGTAGTTTCTTTTTATTATCACAATTGTTCCAAGGTATTCTTGAGTAGGACATGAATCCTAGGTTATAGCTCTAGGCATGACACTAGAAAGTGTGTTACCTCAGGCAAGCCTCTCAATCTCTCTAGGTCTCGATATCCTAATATTTAAAATATATGTACTAGATGGAATCTGCTCTAATTGTCATTTTTGCTTCAAATGCTATTGCAAAATGATTGTAACATGATTGAAGAAAAAGAAGTACTTGGGATCCTTCCCATAATGCTATGTTTTCCATGTTTCAAAAGTTATGTTCTTGATGGTTTTTTGAAGCTATTTTATTTTGGTCACTAAGAACCTGGAAACACTGAGATTGAAAGATTGTCAGACACAAATTGGATTCCTGTTGTGGAACACCAAAATAAAATTTGGGGAAGCCTGAATATCAAAATTCCAGATGTGAATATAATCCTATGTATTCCTCTACTCCTAGCTTTGCCCTAGATTTGGCTCACCCTGCACTCATGGGGGAAAAAATCTAGAACAAACAGAATGTTACGATTTAAGGCTTTGCTTTTACTTAAAAGTCACCTGTGTAAGTAATGGTACTGCTATGCATGGTGGAAGCAATGACAAAAACAAGCAACCTTGTTCCCACAGCAAACTGCAAATATTAAATCCATTTGAATTCAGAAAACATTTCCACTACACCCAAGATGCTGTATTAGGTGCTATGAATATGTGAAAAATAAGTAAAAAGTAGTTCTTATTCTCAAGGAACTTCTATTCGAATGGGGAAGGGGAGATCCATAAAAAATATAAATCATCTAATATACAGGGAAATCTAAAGAGGCCATCCAAGAGAAGGTATTTCATGAGCTGTCTTAAAGGAAGGGATACTTAGGGTGGAAATGAGAAGGCAATTGTACACCAGAGATGTTGCCTAGTCAGATGCTTAATTATAACTTTGAGGAATAACAAGTTGGTCAGCAGTTAAACCAGTAATTATTCTTTTTTCTAGTGTTGTCCCTGCTGGTTTTTGTTTCTCCAAATGGTATTGGTAGAGGTTATTTTTGAGTTGTTTGTTAATCTGGCATATATGGGGTACCTCAGCTTAAAATGGTTGTTAAATTGTTCGTTGTGACTTTGATCAATGAATTCTCCTCCATATAACTAGTTTGTCAATTAAAAACCATACTGTTAGTCATTAATTATTCATCTTTTATTAATTAGTTTCAACCTGTGCCTTAGTAGTAAAGGTAGATTTTAAATATAAGAGCATTTTTTTGTTCTAGATGCCATGAATTTTAAATTGGAATTTTTCTTATTATTGATTTAGAGCTGGCATGCCCTTGGAAATAATTCATTTCAACTCCCTTTTTTCTGAAGTTAGTTTCTTTTAATTTAATTCTTATTTTAATTCTCAATGTTACAAATGTAAACAAATGCAAATATATACACAAACATTTCTAAATACAAAGAACAGAAAGATCACAGGTGAAACTGAATTTCTGATGCATATAGCTTATTTTTAATAGTAAATATTATATTTAATGACAAAATAGTAGAAACCTCTTCCTTTTCAGAGATGAAGAACTAGAAATAAAGAGACATTAAATGACTTGCTTCCATTCAACTCACAGAGGATATACATAGCAAGGGCCAAATTTAAACAAAGATACTTGGAGTCTGGATGTAGCATTTCATTCTACCCCCTTCCTTGCATGCTTTACCGTGGTTCACTTTCCGATCCCATTATTAATACAACAAAGACACTTAGACATATATATGTGTACATACATATATATGTTATGGAAGACAGTAGGGTATATGTGCATGAATATCCAAATATAGTTATGCAAATACACAAGAACATCTATAATGTTGTCTACGTGGGGGAATTCAAGTTTGGGAACTGAGGGAATTGACTGAGGTATGTAGAGGTTAGGTGACTTAGCAGGGATCACTTAGCCAGTAAGACTTTACTGATTCTAAATCTATCACTCTTTCCACTATGATATGTGACTACTTTTTAAATTATTTTTGGTTAATCTGTAAATTTTGTGATCTGGTGATTTGATTTTATCAGTTTGGACAAACCTGGTGTTTCCTCCTTTTGCTAGTGCAGATCACCAACTTATATATAATTTATATTTTTGCAGAATAGTCTGGGGGTGCTGAAAATATAAGTTATACTCTAACATAGATAGCATATATCAGACAGGACTTAAACCCATGTCTTTTTGACTAAAAGACTAATTTTCTATGCACAACCCTATTCTTCCTCTTGTATTCTGGGTCATGTGCCTTTCTCAGTTGTACCATCATTTTCCATGAAAAGTGAGTTGCTTTTTCTGGCTTTTGCTCTCAAGATACCCCATAAAAATAACTCTGATGAAACTTTCATATCCAAGTATGCGCATGCTCTTTCAGTAACAAAATATTCCTAGGAGGCTAATGAGTAAAATTAGCTATTCATGAGTCTTTTCAGTGAGACAACTAAAATATTGAGAATTGAAGTGATTTTGTGTAGTTTCTGAAGTTGAGGGACAGAGGGTGTGGACTAGGACTCAACTCACTGACCATGTAGTGGTCTACACTTCATATTGTTTGATGAGAACCACAAATTGCATTTTTTTGTGAAATGTTTATCATGAGTTATAAGACTGCTGAACGGTCAGAGTAGATTGTTGTGGAATAGACTCATAAACAGCCTATTACCCCCCCCCCCCCGACTTGATGGCTTTGCAAAACTGTACAGTGCTTAGCACCTTGTGAGTACCCAATAAATATTCATTAATGATGATGATAGTGATTTAGAACTGTGTCTAGGTTTCCAATGACGATCCAGCCAGAGGACATCATTCATAGTAATTGTTCTCTTTGGTTGACGAATATACAGGAAGTTGATTTTATTTTTCTTATTAAAAATAAACTACATTTTCCTTTTTGTTGTGTTTTTCCTCAGTCTGAAGAATCTGAATATGCAGAGCATGAAAATGATGCATTCCATATATACCAAAAAAACATTGTTAATGATGCATTCTTAAATATTACCGTAGAAAGGCTGATAATGAGCTAATGAGCTGGGAAAATATATGACTTTATATCTCCTATGATACCTAGCAAACACTTTGTATATAGTAGGCACTCAATAAATATCCTGTAAATTAGTAAACAATTCTCTGTTTTTGCTGAGGCAAGTGTCTTAAACAGCGACGCACAGAAATTTGCTTTTATGTCTTTATTTATATATTTGTTAGAGAATTTGAAAGATTTCCTAACAGTATGGCAATAGACATAGTGATGGAGTTCCTCAGGAGACTGTGGAGTTAACATCTTATGAGTGTCTTTTAACATACCTTTCAGGAGAGCTAGACTTTCCATGAAAGGAGAAGCTTGAGAAAGAGAGAAGCCTAGAAGTCTTCCTCTTTGAATCTGTGATAGTTTTCACCCATAAGAGATGTTACTGATTCAGAGTACCCTTTGGAAGATTCCCTCCTTAAGGACAGTAAATGGAGCTAGGTACATGTGAAAGAGTACTTCTCACTGGGAAAAGTTCACTTAGGTGGTGTTTGTATCAGTTTATGAATGTGTAGGAGATATACCCAAGAGCAGCTGTCCCAGCAGTGTAGATGGTTATTGTATTCCTATTTCGGTCCGTTGGCAGTACATTTAATAAATTGTGTTCCTGGAGAGTACATCGTTGAGTACTGATTGTAAATACTAGAAAGAAACATTCTTGGAAATCCTTTTTTTAAATGGTGCAAAACAATTCAGTTAAGATGTTTTTGTTCATATATGCTTACTTCTGTTGCTGACAAACTGCTTCAGGCTGTTAAGGACACTTTATGGAAAGGAAGTGGAGAGTTAGCTTCATTTTAACTACAGGGATCTGATGAAGGAAATGTGTTATAATTTTCATTAAATTACATTATCTTCTCTTGACCTGAAGTTTCACCTGTCATTTGTAATGGGTGAAATAATGAGTATTGCTTCTGTGATTAACATGAGTTGAGCATTGTATATTCTAAGTTCAATGTGAGTTTGGTTCTTGAATTCTTAATTCATTTTTGGGAAGGGATGGAAGGTGCTTGAAGTAGAACTGTGTATTCATCAGTGTTGGGAACTCCCAATGTGAAAACGCATTCCGTCATTGCCTCTTTGTAAGTCACTTGTTACTTATGGTAATAGACAGTTCACTGAGGGCATCAACAGGTCAAGTGACTTGCCCAGGGTCACTCACAAATAATTCATTCTATTAGCACTTAGTAAGTGCCTTCCATTTTCTAAGTATTTTCTCAGTGGTTGGGAATATAAAACATCAAAATCAAACAGCCTCTGTCCTCAAGGAGTTCACAGTTCATTTATGTTAGAAAAAGAACTAGAACCACAGCTTTTCTCTTCCAAATTTAATCTTCTGCTCACTGTCATTCTGTTCTAAATTCATAAAGTTATTTCATATATTTATTTAATAATACTTTATTCTTGATAACAGTTATAAAATAGCCATTGAGATGTTGATAAGCACATAACAGTTTATAATACACATCTACATTTGAATTGTTCCTCACAATTCCTGAAGTATCTAGGGAAGGAACTATTATTCCCATTTTACAGAAGAGGAAGTAGAAGTTGAGAGGATTTTATGTCTTATTAAACTCATATAAAATAGGAAGGCAAGGAATTAATAGTTGAGACCAGATCTGTGTTATGTTCAATGCACCAATAATTTTAACAATTTAAGAGCTGTCATCATACAATAACATATTTAATATATACTCCTTGAACATTTAAAATTTTTGTTTCAATTTAGTCCTCATCAGATAGACTAATAGAATGTCATCAGAAGAATTTCTTAAACCTGATCTTCCATACCAAAAGCTGAATTAGATCAACTTATCAGACTATAACTGAGAGTTTATATTGCCTGAAATAGACAAAAGCCATAAATAATGGCCATCCTACAGTAATAGGGAATATGGTAATAGTCATCCTGATTCCACAGAGTTTTTGAAGGTTAAACTGTCTCTATAGAGTCTATTTCTACTTTCAGCAGCTAATAAACATAGTCTTGTAATATTAGAGAATCAGTGCTGGGAGACATCAGTGAATAACTTTTTCAGGCATCTTAACTAACCAATTGTCTGGAATTGATCAGATGGACCATGTGACAATCAAGTTCAATACATTCATTTTAATGAATGCTTATTCGTGGCCATTATGGGTCAGACACCATTCTAGGTGCTGGCTTCAGTCAGAGATGCTAGATTAGCCATGCTAGTGATTTTTCTCAAAAATACCCACTCTTCTATTGGAAAGTAAACTTCTTTGGGGGAGGCACTATTCCGTTTGTTTATATCCCTGGGAATGTTACATATATACAAATAAATATTTGGTTGATTGAGGAGTCCTTGATCAGTCTAACCAACTGTATGTTATTACTATGTGATACTGTGATATGGATATCCTAAGGGCACGTTCTCATGGAGGACAGCACGCCTAGTGGTGCACTGCTTGGAGAACACAGACAACTTATTCAAATTGTAGAAACAAAGCTTAGCAAATCTTTGGACTCAGGGAATTAGACTTTTGTCAGAGAAGCCACCTCACTCTGTAGTCTTTAATGGAATCTGTGACACCAACATATTTCTCTTCCTCTGATTTCTAATTCCCTCCTTCCTCCCACTTTTCTGTTTCTCCCCTCTTTTCTTTCTCTCTCCTTTCTCTATCGTATTTTATTCCATATTCTCTCTCTCAGTCTCCTTGCTTCCCCTGCCCCTTTTATTCTTCCTTCTCTTGTAACCTTATGGTATCTTAAGTGGCTTAAAGCAGACCTGCGACTTGGGAATTAATGGTAATATTCAGCAGAAGGACATAGAGAACTTCGTGTACTTTCCTGGAAAATCTGAAAGGGGACTTCCTTGGATTAAATTTCTGTACTACCTTCCATCTTTTGGTTTCCTTTTCTAAGCACAAGCCAGGAATTCGAGACTTTCTCAGTCTAAATATGGATGGCCATAACAGAGTCAGTGAAAAAGTCCGAAAGAAACACAAGACAGACGTAGACATGTGGATAGCCACTCAGCCTGTAAGAATAATTCATTAACTGTGTTCATGAGCCCTAACTCCTGTGTGGATGGTGGGGAGGTTTTTTTTATATTCTCTAATCATATGAGCCCACCATCTAATATTTTAGTCAGGGAAGATTTTCTTGGTGGTGCCTTATTCCAAGTTTGAAAGTTCAGGGAAGGGATTTACAAGCATAAAATGGTATTTTTTTATTCAGTGAGCTACATAAAAAAAGGAAAAGGATCATATGCATAATTCTTGTACAGTGTTCCAATAAGATAGTAAAACCAATCATTTCCTCAGACAGAGGAAGGCTAATAAGGGTATTAACACAACATATCTCATAGTTGTGGGGTTTTTTTTTTTTGGAAGAACAAATGACGATTTAAAAAAGATATTTACAAAACTCAAAGCATTATGCAACTGCTAGATGATGATGAAAGTGATGTTAACTTCTTCAGCAGCACCTAGGATATGATCACCTTCCAGGAGGAGTCTAAATCATTTAAAAAGTGCTATTAGTTTTTGGAAATGGGAAGAATGTGTAGGGAATCTGTAGAAAAGACGTGGGGAAAAATGGAAAAAAGTTGGCAGTTGCCATGGTGGCAAATCCTAAGTGAAGTTTTAATCTGACGTGTGTGTGTGTGTATGTGCGTGTGTACATGCATGCACATGTACATGACCCTGTGCATGTATCTGTGAAACTAGTAGAAAGTTATGGGGTTTTAGTACATTTTCTGGAATTTTTAGGGGCCTGTGTATCTTCTCCATATTTTTGAATTTAAAAAAGCTACCCTATATCTAATTTGTGCTTGTTAATCTGAGGAGCTAGGCATTCAACTACCCTATATGGAGAAAACCTTTATGTATTTTGAAGATTTCCTAGAATAACTCATGGTGATGGCCAAAGATCCCATGGGAGAAAATTACCCTTCAGAGATGATCCCCCAGGATTGAATCCAGTCCAATGTTATGCCAGAGTCTTAGGGCCAGGGAACAGAGCAGCATGTAGAGAAACCATGAGTTACATCCATATCTTTTGAATTTATGTTTTCCCAGTATGAAATGGAGATTTTTGAATTATATACAATTGGTCCATCTCCATAGACAACCAGATGAAGGTATCTTGAACTAAATGCGAAGTTTCTAGTATATCAAGCTTGACCAGATACTGATCAAATCTACCTACACAGGACTTGACTTCTCTTTGTACTGGTACAGACGGAGACTAAGAGGTTAACATTTTTAATAATCTTTCCACCTAGACACTTTTACTCTTCCTTATAAAAGTCAATTTCTCACTAGCCTTGTAGGACCTAAGTTTGACGGGGGGACAGCACAAAATGACAATATTGATTTCACTCCAATCCATCTTCAAGGGGCAAGTTCATATATAGCTTACTTTGCTTCAATCTGGCTTCCATCATTCCCTGGTATCATGGAAAGGGGAAGAATGCCCTGCCTCTTTTTACTATTGTTGTTATGAATATCTAGATTAAATGAGTCAATGAGTCAGTTTTTCTGTGAACCCTTTTCCTGAAGCCTCGCAGTCACCTTTGGTGTCAGGAACACTTTGGTAATTGATTCTCATTCCCCCAGCAATTCGCAATATTGTCAAGAGAGTCCGTGGTGGAACAGTAATATATTCAGTATAATTCCAATGTGCATGACATATATAATGCTTACAAGTCTATTGCCTTTTCACAAACAATCACCAAAAGTACATGAGATGCTATTAGGCATTACACTACATGTTAGGCTAATAGATTAAATTTGAACTGCTCATAGATTCTGCAGACCCTGATTTTTTTAGGTAGGCCTGATTTTGTGAGGTAAATCGCTAGAAAGACTTCTCCACTGCAGCTGGAAACCTAATTTATTGTGAAGATGTTGGAAGCTCTTACTGTTACTTCTAGTACATCTGTAGGCTGATGGAGTCAAGATAAATTAAAGATAGTATCTACATTCTCAATGACAGACCTATTTAATTGTGATTGTTTAACAATAATCATAGGTGAAATTTGTATGGAATTGAGAGTCTTATGTAGTTCTTAGTGCGGTTTCTGTTGCACATAGGAGGCGCTTATGAATGCTTTTTGACTGACAAATTGAATACAGGCATTATTATCCCTGCTTTTACCAATGAGGAAACAAGTTCAGAGTTAAGTTTCCTGTCCATAATCACATAGCTAATGTGTTGAAGGAGGGATTCTAACTCAGAAGTCCCAAGTATTGGAGTTCTTTTGAGCCCCAAAGGAAAAATTTTAAGAAGATGCTTTGTTCTTTGTAAGTCATACAATTGACATACCTTCATTTTCTATGAATGTACTTGAATGAAAAATAGAAAACATCTGTTGATGTTGTACATCTATAATGTTTGCTAACTAAAACGTCCTCCATTCCACTGTACTTGAACTTATATATATATTTTATATATATGTAAAATATATATATATATATATATATATATGGAGAGAGAGAGAGAGAGAGAGAGAGAGAGAGAGAGAGAGAGACACACACACACACACACCAATTCTCTAGCTGGGATTTTCTGTGGAAATTCAGTAGTGCACCATTTTACTCATAGACTTACACTCATAGAATAATTTATTAATGGAGGCTTTGTGCCCTCAGTGTGAATAAGTCACATCCAAATAGCATAAGGAAAAAAAAAGGTTCTAAGACAGACTGACCAATCAGAAGGAGCCACAGGAGCAGAGTGAACTTATAGGGTGACAAAGCTGCTCTGGCACATGGCAGATATTGGGAGAGTCGGGAGTGGAGTCCATAAAAGGAATGAAGACCTTAATTTGAATTCAGGAATTGACATTTATTGCTTATGTGAATGTAGATAGCTCATTCTCCCTTGTTTAGCCTCAGTTTATCTAAATCTTTAAAATGAGGGGATAGAATCAGTTGATCTGAAAGGCTCCTCATGGCTCCAAATCTCATGATCTCTTTTTATAATGAAGTGAAATAAGTCAGTGACTTTTTAAAAAGTAGAGTTATGAGTCTTCAGCAAGTATTTACTCAGATGTAGAGACAGTTTAGCTGAAATGAATATTATATGTAAACGGAAGAAAAAAGAGACATATTTCTGATAAAACTTCTTAAAAACGGTCTTTGTTTGTATAGAAGAAACTTGAATACTAGATAGGAAACCAACTTTGTATCCCCTGTAATATGATTCCTGACTTGTATCCAATTATAACCAAATCTTTTCATTTCCACTTCTATAATTCTTCATATCTGTTCCTTTTCTCCACTCACACAGTCACTGCCCTCTAACATAGGCTCTCATCATCTCTTAATTAGTCTCATTCCCTAGTGTGTCTCTTTATCCATTCCATTCTTTACCCAGATATTAAATTTACATTCCTGAAACATAAGTCAGATCTTTGCAATGCCCCAGCCAACAACCCATCTGCAGCCCAAGAAAGTCTAGTGTTTCTTTTCTCCCTGTCTGTCTCTCAGTTTCTAGTGCTCTCTCTCTGTCTCTCTCTCTCTGTCTCTCTCCTTTAGGTTAAATGCAAAATTCTCTGGTTTTAGTCTTCTATTTAGGCTTACAAATACATTATTGTCTTTTATTTTTTATCTGTTCCAGTCAAATCTATCTGTTTGATGTTCTTCATGCATACATTCCATTTTGTTTCTTCATACCTTTGTTCAGGAATTTCCCCATACCTCAAATACATCCCCTTCTCAATTCTACCTCCCTTTCAATTCTATTTCCATTCCAAACAGGAAGATATTGTGAATCTTCCCAGTTGCTAGTGCCCTTTCCCCAGAAATTATATGCTAATTTTCTAGACCATGTTGTTTTCATCTTTAAAAAAATTCAAACTCTTCGAGGGCAGAACTGTTTTGATTTTTTTTATATCCCAGCACCTAGCATAGTGCCTGTTACATAGCGGGTGCCTAATAAATATTTGTTGAGTGAATGGATGAGTTGGTCTGGCAGAAACTTCATTAGTTAATTGGTTTATGCTTATCATCTTGATAGTAATTTTTAGTTAAATCCATTAATTTATGACTGATATATATGGTATTATAGAGACCTGTGGTAGCTCATTGGATAGAATGCTGGACTGACAGTCAGAAAAGCCTGAGTGTAAATCCAGTCTAAGACACTAATATTTATTAATCATTGAATACTCTGCTAAGTGCTAGGGATCCAAAAAGAAGCAAGGGATATTTCTTACCCTCAAGAGCTTACAGTCAAATGGAGGAGAGAACATACAAACAAATATGTACAAAGCAAGTTATATATAGAATAAATGGGCAATAATAACTAGAAGGAAGAAATTACAAAAGAATTAAGAACAAAGAAAGGTTAAGGAAAGTTTCCAGTAAAAGGTAGAATTTCAGTTGGGATTTAAGGAAGGCCTACAAATTCAGTAGGTGGAATTGGGGCATGGGAGAAATGAATGGAGCCAAGAGATGGTATGTCTTGCTTATGAAACAGCCAGGAGGTCAGTGTTACTAGGAGGGAACTATGTTAAGAAGGGTTTTGTGTTTGCGCTTGGAGGTGATAGGGAGTCACTCAATTTTACTGAGTAGTGGGTGACATGATTGGACTTGAGCTTTAGGAAAATCACTTTAGTGACTGAATGAAGGATGGATTGGAGCAAGGATAGACTTGAGGCAGGTAGAACGACCACCAGGCTATTGCAGTAGTCTAACCCTGAGGTAATAAAGACCTGTACTAGAGTGGTAACAGTATCACAGGAGAGAAGGGAGCATAATTAAAAGTGTTACAAGAGTGAAACTGATGTCTTAATGTCTGTGTGACCCTGAGCAAGTCGCTTAACCTGTTTGCCTTAGTTTCTTCAACTGTAAAGTGGCGATAACACCTAATCTGTAAGGTTGTTGTGAGGATCAAATGAAATGAAACGTGCAAAAACAAAACACTTGCATAGTGCCTAGCACATAGTAAGTCGGCTCAGCATAAATGCTTATTCCATCTTTTATCCATTAATTCAATAAAATAGATACACTAAGAAACTACTATAAATATGGTAGAATTGTAGGCTCTGAGGATACCAAAATGAAACAGTTTCTACCTTTATAAGACTTATAAGCTATTATATCTATAGAAAGGCATCTCTGTGGAGCAGGGGTATGCTGTTAAATGTTTAACTCACTTTCTGAAGAAAAAGTGCACTCAAATATACTCTTAAGTTTAATATACATTATTAATATTTCCCCAATCACTTTCATAAGTTAATTAAAAATAACAACAATAAAAGAGTAACTTAGGCTCTGATTTGTAGGTCTTGATTAATTTATGGATTAATTTAAAATAGCTGATTTCTAAGGAGCAAATGCTCACACAGAACATTTAACAATAGGGTATCCAGAGTCATTGAAACTAATTGTAGCACAAACTTGAAACCTCTGTGGAGAGGGGAGTTTAGACTAATGAATAGGGGGGGCTTCTAACTTTGAGCCTATAATTTTATGCCTATAATCTAACCTAATGTTGTCAAAACTTTGCTATAATTTTTGTCCTACTGTGTGTCTAGTCAAGAGATAAACTTTTTTTTTCTCCCAGCAGTAGGCTGCATGCTTAGAAAAACATTATGTGCTTAGTCCTGGATGAGTTTGTTTATAACAACATTGAAGAGAGCCGTTTCCCAGCCTGTGATCCAGGAAACACAGTCAAACAATACTTCTAAACCAAGCCACTCAGTGGATGCCCATACTGCTGAAGTAAGTTCTCTCAGTCCTGACAGTGAGTGCATTCTTACCACAGGATAAGCTGCATTGTGGGATCTGAGAAATCTGAAACTGAAGTTGCATTCCATTGAGTCGCATAAGCATGAAATATTCCAGGTTCAATGGTCTCTTCATGATGAAACTATCTTGGCTTCCAGTGGCACTGACCACTGACTCAGATCTGGGACTTGAGTAACACTGGAGAGGAGCAGTTCCTTGAAGATGCAGAAGACAGGCCACCACAATTGTTGTTTATTCTTGGTGGTCGCACTTCCAAGACATGATTTCTCTGAAAACACAATGAACCTTGGGTTTTTTGCTCTGTATCAGAAGCTCCACCAACAATGAATTAGTGTTCCAACCCTGCCACATCTTCCAACATTTATCATCTTCCTGTTTTGTTATGTTGGCAATCTGATAGGTGTGATGTGGTACTTCAGAGTTGTTTTGA
This sequence comes from Bettongia penicillata ogilbyi, assembly GCA_023548195.1. Lineage (NCBI taxonomy): Eukaryota > Metazoa > Chordata > Mammalia > Diprotodontia > Potoroidae > Bettongia > Bettongia penicillata. Next base: position 5,103,373 of record JAJHZJ010000271.1, on the reverse strand, counting down.
TTTGCACCTCTCTAATCAATTGTGATTTAGAGGATTTTTTCATATGAGTATAGATAGCTTTAAATTCTTCCTCTGAAAACGGCCTGTTCATATCATTTGACCATTTATCAATTGGGGAATGACTTGTGTTCTTGTATATTTGACTCAGTTCTCCATATATTTTAGAAATGAGGTCGTTATCACAGACAGTAGTTGCAAAAATTCTTTCAGTTTTCTTCTTCCTTCCTAATCTTGGTCATGTTGGTTTTGTTTGTGCAAAACCTTTTCAATTTAATGTAATCAAAGTTGTCTGTTGCACTTTATAATGTTTTCTGTCTCTTATTTAGTCAAGAATTTCTCCATTCTCCATAAATCTGACAAGTACACTACTCCTTGCTTGATTAATTTGTTTATAGTATCAGTCTTTATACCTAGATCATGTACCCATTTGAATTTTATTCTTGTATATGGTGTCGGGTATTGGTCTATGCCCAGTTTCTGCCACACTGTTATCCAGTTTTTCCAAAAATTTTTGTCAAACAGTGAGTTCATATCCCAGAAGCTGGGGTCCTTGGGTTTTCAAACAGTAGATTGCTATATTCATTGACTACTGTGTCTTGAATCCCTAATCAATTCCACTGGTCTTTTCTTCTGTTTCTTAGCCAGTACCAAGTGGTTTTGATAATTGCTGCTTTATGATACAATTTGAGATCTGGTAGGGCTAGGTTACCTTCTCTAGCATTATTTTTCACTAGTTCCCATGATATTCTGGATCTTTTGTTCTTCCAGATGAATTTTGTTATTATTTTTTCTAGCTCTAGAAAATAATTATATGGCAGTTTGATTGGTAGAATTGCCATTTTTATTACATTGTCTCAGCCTACCCACGAACAAATGATATTTTCCACCTACTTAGATCTGCCTTTATTTGTGTGAAAAGTGTTTTCTAATTGTGTTCATATAGCCCCTGGGTTTGTTTTGGCAGATAGACTCCCAGATATTTTGTAGTGTCTACTGTAACTTTAAATGGAATTTCTCTATCTCTTGCTGTTGGGCTTTGTTAGTAATATATCGAAATGCAGATGATTTATCTGGGTTTATTTTGTAACCTGCCACTTTGTCAAAGTTGTTTATTATTTCAAGTAGTTTTTTTATTTGATTCTCTGCGATTCTCTAAGTATATCATCATATCATCTGCAAAGTGATAACTTATTTTCTTCTTTACCTATTCTAATTTCTTCAATTTCTTTTTCTTCTGTTATTTCTACAGCTAACATTTCTAGTACCATATTGAATAACAGTGGTGATAATGGACATCCTTTTTTCACCCCTGATCTTACTGGAAATGCAACTAACTAATCCCCATTGCATATAATGTTTGCTGATAGTTTTCGGTAGATACTGTTTATTATTTTATGGAAAGTTCCATTTATTCCTATACTCTCCAGTGTTTTCAATAGGAATGGGTGTTATATTTTGTCAGAAGCTTTTTCTGCATCTATTGATATAATCGTGTGGTTTCTGTGTGTTAGTTTTGTGGTTGATTTGATCAATAATGCTAATAGTTTTCCTGATATTGAACCAGCCCTGCATTCCTGGTATAAATCCTATCTGACCATAATATATTACTCTGTGATAAGTTGCTATATTCCTTTTGCTAATATCTTATTTAAATTTTTTGCATCTAATAGAGAAATTATTCTATAATTTTCTTTCTCTGTTTTGTTTCTTCCTGGTTTAGGTATCAAAACCATATTTGTATCATAAAAAGAATTTGGGAGAACTCCTTCCCCAATTTTCCCAAATAATCTATATAGTATTGGAATTAACTGTTCTTAAAATGTTTGATAGAATTCACTTTTAAATCCATCTGGCTCTGGAGAATTTTTCCTAGTTATTTCATTGATGGCTTGTTCAATTTCTTTTTCTGAGATGGGGTTATTTAAGTACTCAACTTACTCTTCTGTTAATCTGGGCAATTTATATTTTTTTAAAATACTCATCCATCTCATTTAGATTGTAGGATTTGTGGGCATAGAGTGGGCAAAATTATTTCTCATTATTGTTTTAATTTCCTCCTCATTGGAGGTTATTTCATCCTTTTCATTTTTCATATTGGTCATTTGATTTTCTTCTTTCTTTTTTAAATCAAATTGACGAAAGGTTTTTCAATTTTATTGTTTTTTTCATAAAGCCAACTCTTAGTTTTATTTATTAGTTCAATAGTTTTCTTAATTTCAATTATATTAATCCTTCCTTTTGTTTTCAGTATTTCTAATTTGGTATTTACGTGGGAACTTTCAATTTTTTCTTTATCTAGCTTTTTCAACTGCATGCCCAATTCATTGATCTTCTCTTTTTCTATTTTATTCATGTTGGCATTCAAAGATATAAAACTTCACCTAAGAACTGCTTTTGCAGTATCCCATAAGTTGTGGTAGGTTGTCTCATTACTGTCATTCTCTTGAATGAAATTGTCGATTGTTTCAATGATTTCTTGTTTAATCCACTCATTCTTTAGGATTGGATTATTTAGTTTCCAATTAATTTTTGTCTATCTTTCCATGACCTTTTATTGCATATACATATGATTAGATAGATAGATACACATATAATTTTTATTGCATTGAGATCTGAGAATGATGCATTGACTACCTTTCTGTACTGGATTGGGAGGTTTTTATGCCGTAGTATATGGCCAGTTTTTGTATATGTGCCAATTTTTGTGTATGTGCCATGTACCACCAAGAACAATGTATATTCCTTTCTGTTCCCATTCAATTTTGTCCAGAGATCTATCATATGTACCTTATCTAGAGTTTTATTCACCACCTTAACTTCTTTCTTGTTTATTTTGAGGTGAGATTTATCAAGGTCAGGGAGGGGGAGCTTGAGGTCCCCCACTGGTGTTGTTTTGCTGTCTATTTCTTACTAAGACTCCCTTAGCTCTTTCTCTAAGAATTTGGATGCTATACCCCTTGGAACATATATATTTAGTAATGATATTGCTCTGTTGTCTATGGTGTCTTTTAGCTAGATTTAGTTTCTTTCCTTATTTCTTTGGATTGGATCTATTTCTGCTTTTGCTTTGTCTGAGATTAGGATTGCTATCCCTCATTTTTTTGAAATGAGATGAAGCACAATGTATTCTGCTCCAACCTTTTACTTTTACACTATGTGTATCCCCCTGTTTCAGATGTTTTTCTTGTAAACAACATATTTTTGGATTATGATTTTTAATGCATTTTGCTATTTCCCTCCCTTTTATGGTAGAGTTCCTCCCATTCACATTCACAGTTATGATTGCTATCTGTGTCTTTCCCTCCATCCTCTTTCCCCCATTTGCACTTTTAATTCTCCCTTCTCCTTTTGCCTCCACAATAGTTTTAATTTTTGATAGTTGCCTCCCTCAGTCTGCCTTTCCTTCTTTCAGTCCCTCTCCCTTTTACTCCCCTTTCCCCGTACTACTTCTTCCCTTCCTTTTAGTCTCCTCTCCCTTTTCTTTCCCTTTCCCCTTCTACTGCCTATAGAGCTAGTTAGATTTCTGTATTTAACTGAGTTTGTTTGAGGGAATCCTCCTTGAACTATATAAGATGAGAGTATATCTCAAACAATACTCATCTCCATCTCCTCTTTCCCTCTATTGTAATATATTTTTGTGCCTGTTCCTGTGATGTACTTTACCATTTTCTGCCTCTTTTTCACATCTCTCATTACAATCCCTTTGCACCCTTATATCACACTTGTATCATCACATCATTTACTTTATTCATGCTCCCTCTTTCTGTGTATATCCCTTTTACATGTCACGATAAATATACAGTTATCAAGATTAACAAGTATCATCTTTCCTTATAGGGGTGCAAACACTTTACCCATATTGAATAAACAGTTTTTTTTTTCCTATTTACCTTTGTATGCCTCTTTTGAGACTTGTGTTTGAAGATCGAATTTTGTATTGAGCTCTGGCCTTTGCATAAGGAAAGTTTGAAAATCCCTTATTTAATTGAATGTCCATCTCCTTACCTGAAATATTATGCTCAGCTTTGCTGGGTAATTGATCCTTGGTTGGAGTCCTAGCTCCTTTGCCTTACAGAATATCATATTCCAGTTCCTTCAGTCTTTTAATGTAGAAGCTGCAAAGTCCTGTGTGATCATGACTATAGCTCCTTGACATTTGAATGGTTTCTTTCTGGCTGCCTGCAGTATTTTCTCCTGCACCTGATAGTTCTGGAATTTGGCAATGATATTCCTTGGTGTTTTTAGTTTGTTATCCCTTTCAGGAGGCGAATGGTGGATTATTTCAATGACTATTTTACCCTTTGGATCTTGGATCTAGGACTTCTGGGCAGTTTTCCTAGATGATATCTTGGAAGATATTGTCCTGGATCTTTTTTTTTTTTTATCATGGCTTTCTGGTAAACTAGTAATTCTTAGATTTTCTCTCCTGGATCTATTTTCCAGGTCAGTTGTTTTTCCAGTTAGATATTTTACATTTTCTTCTATCTTTTCATTCTTTAGATTCTGTTTGGCTGCTTCTTGATGTCTTACAGAATCATTAAGTTCTACTTGACTGATTCTAATTTTTATCAAATTGTTTTCTTCAGTTAACTTTGCATCTCCTTTTCCATCTGCCCAGTTGTTCCTCCTCCTCCCCCTTTCTCTCCCCCTCCTCCTCGTTTTCCCCTTTTGTTCTAATTCTTCTTTATAATATGACTAATGTGCAAATGTTTAATATTATTATGCCTCTATAGCCTATATCCTGTTACATGCCATCGTGGAGAGAAGACAGCAGGAATGGGGAGAAAATTTACAACTCAAAATCTTCTAGAAGTGAATGTTGAAAACTAAAAAGAAAGAAATAAAATGTGAAAATAAATAAATTGCCCATTGAAAACAGTGAAAGAATATGTTGTCTATAGGGGGGAATAGTGAAAACTATAAAAATGCAGTGTAAGATATTATTTGTCTTTCCCTCTCTTCTCTTCCCATTCGAGTCCTATACATTCTTCATGGACCACTTCAACTCCCATATATAATGTGTTTCGTTAGAGTGATTTGAATCAGTGATGCTTTCCATTATTACCTTCACCTATAGCTTTCTGAACTTATGTGGCATTTCTAGGGTGAAACATATTTTACAGAATGACAGAATCTCAACTGAAAAAATGAATTGCAATTTGCATAGTCGTAATCATGAAGTTATTTTATTCTCTTTTTGGAGGTTGTGGGAAGGCAGTTGGGGTTAAGTGACTTGTCCAGGGTCACACTGCTACTGTCAAATGTCTGAGGCTGCATTTGAACTGAGATCCTTTTGATTTCAGGGCTGGTGCTCTATCCACTGTGGTCATTTTATTGTTACACGGAACTCTGGTTGGTTCTTCTGGCCTCATAATCCTCATTTTCCACAAGCAGAATCTAAGACACAGAGAAGTTAAATGAATTATCCTTGTCTTGCAACTTAAGATTTCCAGAGGGAATTTTTCTGATTCAGTTAAAATGCTTCTTTCTTTAAGAGGTCTTTCCCAACTCCACCCCCAACCCTGGCTACTTATTACTTACCCTTTACAATTACTTTCCTTCTATTCCATATGTATATTTTCTTCTTTTCCATCAACTTATACGCAAGGTTTGTCCAAACAGTCTTAGTGTAAAGTCATTAAAACTAAAAAAAAAAAACTAAAACAAACTAAAAACCCCCCACTAAACTAAGACCTTTGGGACACCCTTTACATCGTGTCTACCTCATTAGACCATAAGTTTTATTTGAGGATATGGACTGTTTTCTTTTTTTTTTGGTTTTTTTTTCCATTGCCATCAGCAGTACCTTGTATAGTGCCTAGCACCTTAACAAATGTTTGTTATGCAATTGATTGTCTCAAAGTTCAATACTCCATACTAAAGATCTCCGATTAACTTATATTCCATGATGTATTTGTGACCAGTACTGACCCATCCTTGACTTCAAGATCTGCAGTGATGGAGGGCCTCCTGGCTTGTAGGGTCCCTCATTTAACTTTAAAACAGATTTGATTGCTAAAAAATTTTTCGTTATGCTATTCCTTTCTACACCTTCCTACTTCTATCCCCCGAGATCAAGTAAATCCCTCTTCTCCAAGACAAATTTAAATGCTTGAAGATAATTATTGTATCCTCTTTCAGGTTAAATATCTCTAGTTTATCTGATCTTTGTAATTCATGTTGCCTCTAATTCCTAGCTTCATGTTATGTTAGAGCTGTGAAGTACACAACATGTCATCTAATTCAGATGACATTATTTTACTTGTAAGGAAATAGAAGTCCAACCAAGGTCATACAACTCCTTTAATTGACTCTTATGTACCTCCTTTCCTCACTATACTTTGTTCAGTCATTGAAGTTTTGTCTGACTCTCTGTGACCCCACTTGGGGTTTTCTTGGCCAAGGTACTGCAGTGATTTACCATTTCCTTCTCCAGCTCATTTTACAGATGAGGAAACTGAGGCAAGCAAGATTAAGTGACTTCCCTAGGATCATACAGTTAGTAAGTGTGTGAGGCCAGATTTGAACTCAGCTCTTCTGACTCCAGACCTGGTGCTCTATCCATTGTGCCCCCTACTTTCTCTCACTATGCTATGCTGCCCCAGTCATTACACATGCATGATTTGTTTTCCCAATGAGATCACTCTTTTCTGGAGGGTAGGAATGATGTCTTGTATATTCCTGTCATTTCCTAATACAAAACTGAACATATAATGGGTACTCTGGATTGTTTTTATTTTATGCCTGATAAGCATAATTGACTGTGTATAGAGTCAGACTGGTTATATAGATAGCATGTTAAGGATGAACATATAAGCATCACTGTAATATTGGAATCATTGTCCTAATTTAGAAAGAGATCTCAGATGCTTGTCAGCTGGCATTCACCTCTGCACCTGAACTCCTCCCTTTAACTAGGAGTAATCCTGGGAAAAGGGGAGAATAGGGTGAGGAAAGTGGCTTTCTGTCCACCCAGGAGTGGAGAATGGGACTTGGAATGTGGGTTCCTTAGTACAAAGAGAGAGCAACCAAATTCTTTGGGTGACTGTATTTCAACCAACACAATTTCATTTCACAAACACCTGCAGGGGTATGGTTGGTTTGAGCTAATAGGAAGCTCTAGTTCTTGACAGAGAGATGAGTAATGAGCATTGCTTTTTGGGCGCACTTCTTATTTGCTTTGAAGCCTCCTTGTATCAGGTCCAAAGAAATGAGTAATTTGCATCAGCCACAGGAAAGACTGAAATAATTTATTTACTGTAATGCTTGCATTTGCATGTATGAGTATGTGGCTACTTGGTATTATAATTGAATTTTTGATGCTGGATTTTGTTGTTTTTCTCCTGAACTCTATTTTGGGGTTCTTCATTTTCTATTTGTTTATAAATATTGTAATTTTCTTTATTTCTAAACAAATAGGTGCTTTTAATTTAGATCCACTGAGGATGCTTAATAGAAATACTACCAGTCACTTTTAGATCTCATATTCACTTGACCAAAAAAAAAAGCTAAGTTTGAAAGAGATTTAAAAAAAAAAGAGAACCCCTAAAGTCATCTCATTGTCCTTGGGTGTTTCAGCACATATGGCATAGGTACTTAAAATAATACGTGGATTTGAAGCTTTACAATTTTATTACAAATTCAAAACAGAGCAACAGCATGAATTTAAAGTATTCTAGATTGCTACTATCTATATATCTGCAAAATTATGAGAGAGAGAGAGAGAGAGAATGAGAATAAAGGCAAGACTAAATTCCCCTCCTCTCTCCACCAAAAACTTGATTGTTTTTAGTGGTTCAGGTTAACTGATTCAATGTCATTCAAAACAGTTTTGAATGACTGTGGTTGTTTTTATTTATTTTGTCTCATTTCTTTGAAAAATAAAATTAGGTGACAAGTAGTACATATTGATAGTCTAGAATAACTTGGTAGAATGCGTTGGTCAACTCTTAAATATATATTGATGCCTGAATTTAAAATCTTAATCATGAGCCGAAATATCTCAGATCATATAATGGAAAGCTAAGAAATAATAGCTTGATTTTATTTGAATATGCTTAGTCAAAAAAAATCTCTTAAAATCCTATATTACTAAAATGGGCATTTAGTTAATTTTTTATATATAGGCAGAGAAATTCTACTGTCAGGAAATATCTTACATTAAATCTTAATGGAAGAATAAGTAGTTGAAAGTTATTAGGTTATTAGAAATTTAGAAAAGGAATGAACGTAGAAAAATGAAGCAAGATTTATCTCAAATGTATAAAGTAGTGCAATTTAAGAAAGATTAAAACGACTTTTTAAGAAATAGATAATAGAAGGAGTTATAATAACAAAATTGGGGTCCTTCAGAAGAGTCATGCATGGCAGAGTTGATAAAAGGCCAGTTTGTATAGTCAGAGGCTCTGGGTTCAAGTTCCACTTCTAACAATATACTTCTTGCATGACCTAACACAAATTATCAAATGTGAGAGTTCCTTATAATAACGAAATCACGGATCCTGTCCCTATTTCCATTCCCTTGGTCTCTAATGAATATTGGTGATTTTAAAAATAGACACAATCCTGATATTTATAAATAGAAGGTTGTATTGGGACCAGTAATTTTAACCTTTGGGGCCATTCAAGTCTCTCTTAAAATCAAAATCAAGATTCTTTTACCATCCCCCGAGAGACCCAAGATCTGACAGGCACTGAAGCTGGGCAAAGTGGATTTTCCCAGTTGGTGAATAAGAGAAACCTGTGATAACTCTGCTTCCTAATAGTTAGGAGTCAGGATTATTGAGTAATAATTCATAATCAAAAACCAGGAAAATAATGGTTGAACTATGAGGCAAGATAAGCATCAGAGTGAAGGTTAGAACACCTAAAGAGCTGTAATCTAGGCTTCATTGTTTTGACGATGAGATCCAAAATAGAAGCATGAATCTGACAAAGTTTCCTCAGTTTACTGCATTGTTTGCCTCTGACATGAGTGTTTTTGTACATAGCCCTGTAAGAGCTGTCTTTTAAGTCTCTATTTTTTTAATTGGAACAGGACCACTCTTACCATTACCACTCACAATGATTCTCAAACCAAGTGTCAGTAATTCTCAACTGGAGAGACATAGATTATTATATTGTCTGAAAAGCAAGAGTAAATTAAATTAATTGCGTAGCCTAGGAAAGATAAAGGACAAACTCAGTTGGGAAGGGGGTGGAAAAGAGGAGAAGGGAATAAGGATTGTCTCTGTATCAGGCATTGTGCTAAGCACTTTATGCATATCTCATTTGATCATCAACACAACTCTGTGAGGTAAGATGGTCCCCACTTTTCACTTAAGAAAACTGAGGCAAATAGAGGTTTATGACATACTTGCCCAAGGTTACATAACTAATAAACGTCAGAGGTTGGATTTGAACTCAGTTATTTCATCCCAGATATAGAGCTGTATCCACTGAGATTGTCTTCAAGGCAAATCCTCTATTTTTTTTTTTTAAGAGAATGACTAATTGTTGTTCGTCTCTTTTGAAAACTGAACAGGTGGGAATTAAATGAGCACAAAAAGTTCATGGTAGATGTAAGATGCTCATGTTCTGATGGTGAAGGTGGCCTAATATAGAATAAAAAAATAATAAAATTAGAAGGGACCTTAGAGAATATATAGTTCAATCCTATTATTTTATGGGTGTGGAAACTCTGGCTCAGAAAGATGAATTAATGTCAGAATGTGAGTTATTAGGAGGAAGGAGTTGAGGTTTTGGGTTTTTTTTTTTAATGTGTCATAACTTTATTTTATTCTTTTCTGTTACTTAAGATAGCCTACCTCTAAATTACCAGAAGGTCCTTTCCAGCTTCAGAAATGGAAATTTTCCACAGAAATCATAGCCGTAATGTGAAGAAATGGGCAGTGACCCCAAGAAGAGTCCTTTTAGATAAGGCACTATGAAAATTGTTGTGTCTATCATATTTCAAAATATTCATTGTTGGCAGATCCTAAGATAATGGTGTTATGGTATTCAGAGAATTAGCTGATGCCTGTGATTGAAATATTAAATATATGTTCCATAATACTTTCCACACATTCATATGGAGTTCCTTAAAAATCTACTTTGTTTTAAAAATATGGATATCTTTGGGTTTCCATATTGTTTTGTTTCTCTATCTTCTCCAACCTAGCAATTTTTTTTATCTTACTAAAGAATAAAAACAAAATGGTGGGAGCAATAGCAATTCAGCAGAACTTACCAACATATCTTTCAAATCTTCTATATTTCATACCCATGGTTTCCCACCTTAGCATGGAAGGGAAAAATGTACACAAAAATCCAATTTTTATAAATTTTGATTTATACATATATAATTAAGGGGAGATCATTCATTTCATAAAAGATTTTCCCATTCATTTAAATAGTAAGCTGCACCAGTATATTTGAGTAAGGATTCAGTTTATGTCAATTATATATAGACAATGGTTCTGTGAAGTTGGTCACCAAAAATCAACTTTAAAAATATGTTTTACTCTTTTATGCGGCTACAAAGCACCCTTCCTTGAGGATAAGTGGTAAAGAAATTGATTTTGAGATGAAGGAAGGGGGGCAGTGTAGAGTAGTGGAAAGACCAGAAGATCTAGTCTCAAACTGCAGTACTGCCCCTTAGTAATAGCTATCCTTGAGGAAGTCACTTAAGCTCTCTGAGTCTTAGTTTTGACATCCTTTTAATGAAAAGGTTGAACAAATTGGCTTCCAAGATCTTTAAATACCAAAATTACATGGTTATATAATAACTTTTTTGGGGAAGAAATACTTTTGCAAAGCAACTGCCTACATTATTCCAGAGGTTCTTTTCCCAACCTGTTCTCTCTTCTACTGCTACATGAACTGAGACTTGAGACTGCTCCCATCCCAACAATCCCTTTCAGCTAAATGCCGCTGTTCTTGTAACTCAAAGAATTTAAGGTCATCAGTCTAGAGTTATTAAAGACCTTACATGCTGTTTATTTCAATTACTTCATTTTAGAGATGGTGTAGCTGAGGATTAGAGAAGTAAAGGGACTTGTCCAAGGACACATAGGTGGTAGGGCTGGAGTTCAAATTCAGGTCCCCTTACTCTAAGCTGAGTGATATTTTCTGCTGCATTACTTACTCAGTTCCTCTAACTAGCTCTGAAATTTCAGCATCATGGAATCTGTTGCCATCACAAAGCACCAGGGGGAAAAGTCAACAAACAATTTATTATAAGAAATGATCATCTAAATAGAACTTGTCATATTTCCAGAAACCAGATGAACTCTAGTCATCAAGTGGAGAAAAGCTCCACTTGCATGGAAAAGTATACTTTAGCCTATAGGGGTTGACTGAAAAAACACAAATGTTGGAGCCTTCCCAATGTTATTTTTGCTCTGTGCCTAAGAAGAACAGAACCAGGTAACTGCTAACAGTTGACCCAAGAAGCTGCCAACTTTCTTCCACTATCACCTGAAAGATTTAACAGGATGGGCTGGGTCCATCCTGGGATTCAAGAAAGTCATATATAGGATACACGAGTGAGAATACATCTTCTTTCTCCCCACAGTGACTGTTTCTGAGTACTTTCCTTTTTTGGTAAAAAAGAAAAATATATGTATGTATATATATATATATATATATATATATATATATATGTATGTGTGTGTATATATGCACACACATACATATATGCAAACATACATACACACATGTATATAGTGTGGGAGGTAGAGGCAATTACTAAGGGGAAGAAGGGACATGAATTGCATACAGATGACAAAAGCACAAATAGGGCTATAGTCTGGATAAGTGGGATTTATATCTTATTTCTACTGCTGTGAAAACTTAATATAAATGTATTGAAAATCTTTTTTAGAATAACAAGAACTTTAGATTTAGCATTAGCAGCAGATCCAAATTTAAGAGGGAAAAAAAGTGTTAATTAAATCTTCACTTCGAACCTTCTGCCCACATGCTCACATACTTCGGGGATTATTGGCTGAGTGAAACTAGGTTGTGTCTAACAATAGAAAAAGCTCAGTCTGTTTAGTCACATTAGTCAAACAATCTGTCAGCTTGTTGAAAGAGTCAGTTACACTAGTTAGGTGGCACAGTGGATCCAATACTTGGTCTGTAGTCAGGAAGACCTCAGTCAGGAAGACACTTACTGTGACCCTAGACAAGTCTTTTAACATCTGATTGTTTCCATTTCCTCAACTTTAAGATGGTGATAGTAACAGTGCCTACCTACCCTCAGGGCAATTGTGAGAGTTAAATGAGTTAATATTTGTAAACAGTACTTAGCACAATACCTAGCAGATATTAGGCATTATATAAATATGTATTCCCTGCCTTTTCCTTGTTGGTACAATGGAAACAATGTTGATTTGGGATCCAGAGTGCAGGAGGTCAAAATACACCATAGTTATGTAACAGTAAGGACCCCAACATACACAGGAGGGCCTGCTGTACAAGTTCTTAGATCTGCTTTTCAAACTTTTGAGGGGTCAACTATCACTTTAATTAAGCACATCTTCATAATGAAGATTTAGTTCGGGGGTAAAATTCAGCACCCTGAACTTCAGAGAAACAAAGATCAACCAACAGACTGGGCTTCCAACTTTCTGACTGTAAGCAATCCATGCATAACAGATCAACAGACAGATCTAACTATCTGACTATACATACATAGTTACCAGAGAGAGAAGCACCAAGATCTGGGTTTTCAAAGCCAGGGAGTTCCTTAGCAACTGCCCAGGGTCCCTTCTGGCCAAACAAATACTTCCTATGAGTAAGCCCCAAAACAAAACCTCATGTCACAGTATTTGTACACTTTTCAGAGCCATAATTCAGGACCCTGTGACCCAGTACCTCAATAGAAGTTAACAAAAGGTGTGGGCTTCCCCTAATCAAGTTTCCCTTAATGGGAAGGCTCATCAATTGGTGCAGAAGATGTTTAACTCTCTAATTAATATTACAATGTACTACCATTGTGACCTGAGGCAAGTCAACCTACTTGGGCTTGTTTCCTCTCCTATAAAATGAGGGGTTTGGACTAGAGGGCCTCTGAATTCCTTTTCAGTTCTTGGTCTGGCATAATATGACCAATTCTATATGTGAATTGAATGTTTGATTCTGTCAAAATGGTAAGAATAGACATTATTTGAAGAATTGGGAAAAGGAGTTAAATATGCAGAGGTGAAGAAAGACAAAATTGAATCCATTGACTATGAATTAAATAGGAAAGATTTGCTTGAAAATATATATTTAGCCCATGAATTATCTTAAGTCTTTTTCATTTATAATCCTAAGACTAGAAAGAAATAAGAATTTGGTGTGTTTGATTTTTAATTTTCTTCCAAAGTGCAGAGGTAAGAGGTGATTTTTCATTTATTGCTATGTCAAGAGCAAAATCCCAAGCCTCTGATAATGTCTAATGTCTATAAGGGAAAAAAAGCAAGTTCACAAATATATTTTAGTGAGACAATAAAGGAATAATTATATTTGGGGTTGGAGTGGGATTAGTTAAGGTCTATAATCAGAAGGAAAAGTGAGAGGAGAGCTAGAAATACAAGAATGCACAGTGAAGCTGAAACAGAGGTCCTTCTATGTGTCCACAGGACAGAAGACTAAGTCTGCTACTTAATGTGGAAAGAACAAGGAATCTGACAAGAAAGCTATGAAATCCTTAACAGCTCCTGTGCTTCAGCTTTTACTCCAAAGGTTAATTAATAACAGGGTTCCAATGCAGTAATAGTTAATAAGGAAGTGGGTGAATTCACATCTGGAGGAAACAGATTAAGGAATACTTAAATAATTCGAATGCATGGAAATCGTCAGGACTTGATGAAATTCATACAAGTGTTAAAATCTTATCAGAACCAGTGTCAATTATCTTTGAGAATTTATGAAGGACAAATGAAGATAAAAAATGGTAACTGTGCTCCTCTATAATGGGACAAGTGGAAGGAAGCTGCAGGGAAGGATAGATGAGTACAGCCTTGTAAATGATCCTAGGTCCTGATCCTAAAGGAAGTTTAGCAAAAGAAAATTTGAATCAGAGTGGAAAATATGGCCCTATGACACTGTTATGCTTCTAGAGTCTCATAGTGCTAAATAATCTGCAGTACTAATGTGGCAGGATTAAATGACTGCCTAAAAAAGGTCCAGAATTTGAAATGTCTTAATGTACCAGTCCCACTGGTTTAATGTGTTAAAGAACTTGAAATGAAGCAACAGACTGTAAATTATGGTAGTGATTGTTTCTTCAAATTTCTATGTATCACTAGACTCTTTATTGGGAAAACAGAACAAAAAATGCATTCCTACACATTAAAATGGATATATATATATATGTATATATACATGTATACATATATATATATATATTAAAAAACTGAGAACTTTTGAAGAGGACTATACATCATATTCATATTCATACATAGAACAATTTAACCACAGAAGTGACATGGGGGCAGAAAAATTCACCCATGTCTGTCAAGAAGAAATTACACGTTTCACTTAACATTTTGCACATATCCACAGCATTTTTCTTCCTTGTTAAATATTTGATTATTCTGCCCTTGTATGGTGAGTATATAATTTTCATAACTACTGTTGTGGAAGTTAAATTCCGTCACAGAGAGCCTAAGGTATTCCCAAGGTCAAATAAGAGGGTAATGGGAAAAGAAGATGCATGCATCAGTTTTAACTAGATGAGTAAGTGCTGTGGTATTTCAGAAGGATGGCATTAATTTTGACTGATCTTGTTTAGGTTTCTTAGGGACAAATTCTGTTGAGGGCATTGTTAGTTTTCAGTTGGATGGCCAATGTGCAGTAGAGAGGTAAAAGAGGAAAGGCAATAGAAAAAAAAACCAATTTCATAAGTTTATGAGGAAGCTGAAAAAGATGTGATAAAATATGATGATAGAATTTATGAAGATTAAGGTAACTTATTCTAGTAAATCCAATGGAAGTGTAATTGAAGGAAGAGAAAATTACAAATAAGTATGATAAAAAAATAATCAATGGCTTCGCTGAAGGTGAGAAAAAGACATAAATCAGTTCTTCTTGAGGAAGAATCAATCCACAAGCATTAGTAAATGCCTACTATGTACCAGGCACCATGTTAGCTGCTGATGGCACCTAAAAAATTTCTCTTTCCTCCCCTAACACTTTATTAAGGGAGACAACATGCATATAAGTAAGTATATACAAAATAAATCCACAGTAAAGAAAACGCAGTTAGTGTGGCAGGAAAACCACTGACAAGCACTAAGGTTCAGGAAATACTACTTGTAGAAAATGTTGCTTGAGCTGAGTTTTAAAGGAAATTAGGCATTATAAGAAGTGGGAATGAAATGGTTTCACATCATTATAAGGAAAATTGAGGTTGGTTAGATTAGCAATTATTTTTATTAATATGACTTGATTTAATTTATTGATATAGGTTTGATTACATGCTTGTCCACCTTGTCTCTCCCTTCAGGATGTAAATCCCCTGAGGGTCAGGGACTGTGCACAGTTTGATATTTGCACTAGTGCCTAGTAAAGTGCTTTTTTTCCCTCCAAAATGCCCAATATATACGTATTAACTGTGTTGAACTTAAGACATCAAAGGCCAGTGGGAATCATAGGGAAAACTCATGACAAAGAATATGTGGAGGTTATTTGAGAGAAGATCCAGGCTAGTATCTTATTAGGAATCCTCTCCTCAAGTACCTAACAAATAGTCATTTAGTCGGGTCTTGTAGTAATAGGTAAATGATTAATTATCAAGGCAGCTCTTTGAAATTTGGGACAACTTTAACTTTTAAATAGCTTTTCCTTACATTGAGCTAAAATACGCCTCTACAGCACTTTTCCATTCTCCTGCTTCTGCCATATGAGACTCAAAAGGACAGGAAACATCTTTTCAAATACTTGAATTCAGTTCTCCTGTTCTGTTTGCCAATTTCATTTTTTTGAGACTATGAATTCTTAGTTCCTTCAACTGATTTGACGGAGAGTTGAATCCTTTCATCATTTTGCTAACCCACATTTAGATGCACTCTATTTTGTTTATTTCCTTCCTAAAATGTGGTTCTCATAATTAGATATGATATTTCAGGTATGATATGACCAGGACAGAATAACATAGGAATTCCCCATTCTGAACATTATGCCATTTTAAATAGAGCTTAAATGTATATTAGGATTTTTGGGGGGGATGCCATTGTTGAGGTATATTGTGTATTCAGTCCATCAAAAAGCATAGATCTCTTTTTCATTGATTTGTGTTTAGCGTTTCTACCTCTTCCTTGCATGTAAGTCATGGATACTTTGAATTCAAGCTGTATCCTCTGCATTTGTTGCTGTTCTTATATGTTAATGGTAATTCTAATCCAGCAATATCTTTTTAAATTCTGACTTTCCCTTCTAGCAAGTTTGTTTGTCTTCTATTAACCCCATTCCCCACTTTTTATCATTTTGAAATGTGATAAGTAATGCAATCTAAGCTTTCATTTAAGGTACAAGTAAATGTGTTGAATAGCCCAAGGCCAAGAATTAATCCCTGGGCACACCATTACATTGTCTCATCAAAGCGGCACTAATTTATTAATGATTATATTATATTTAATTATAATTTGTTACACATATGATATATGGTGACATATAATATATAACAGAATTAATTATTACTTTGTTAATACCCTTTTTGAATCTACCTGAACCCTTACTTAGGCATATCACTCCATATTGTTCACAAGCATAGTGTGCAAATGGTTTTTAAGTGTTTTGAGTAGGTATGCTATGCCTATGATATTTCACTGATGCATATATTTCATAAGCACTGGCCTAATACTAACCTGTTCTAAATGAAGAGGTACTGAGTCTAAGTCAGGAGTGGGGAACTTATGGCCTTGATGCCACATGTGGCCCTTTAGGTTTTGAAGTGCAGCTCTTTGACTGAATCCAGACTTCACAGAAGGAGACTTTAAAAGTCAGAGGAGTTTCTGTCTCAAAGGCAATGGACAGGTATTGCAGATTCTTGAGTAGGGGAATGGAGTGGCCAGATCTACTCTGCACAAATGTGACAACTGTGTGAAGACTGAATTAAAGAGAGCAGAGGCTGCATTCAAGGAGACCATTTAGGGAGCTATTACAGTAACCTAGGTGAAGGCTGATGAGGACTTGGATTAAAATGGTTGTACAGTGAGTGAAGTGAGGGAGGGATGTAAGAGATATTAAAGAGGTAGAATCAACATGTCTTGACAAGTAATTGAATATGGAGAGGGGATGGTAAGTAAGAATATAAGGTTGAATGGGCCGGCCTCCTATGTCATGAATGTGGGAGACTGGAATAGCATAGAAGGTAGGAAGGGAGTATTTTTAAGAGAAAAGTGAAGGAATTCTGATTAAGACATGGCTTTTTGATGCTTATGAGACATCGAGGTAGAAATGTCTAACAGGTAGTTGAAGGTGTGGGACTAAAACTCAGAAGAGAAAGGAGGACTGACCAAGGAAATGTAGTACTGATATGATAGAGATGGTAATGGAGTCTATGGAATTTAATGACATTACAGATGGAGTCTGGGGCACACACATAAGAGGTAGTGCATAGATGTTGATCCTAGAAAGGAGATCAAGCAAAAGAAGAATGTATCCAGAAGAAAAGGACAGTCTACATTATCAAACGCAGTAGAGATGTCAAGAAGGGAAGAAGAAAGAGAGAGAGAAAGAAAATGCTAAGTTGAAGGAAAATTAGGCTCAAGCAAGCTTTTGCTTTTTGGTGATTACTTTTACAGTGTGTGTGAAACCTAAGCATACTTGTAGGTATAGGAGAGGAAGACAGTAGGAAAGACTGAAGATGAAAGGAGTTGACTAATGGAGTCAGGTCCTAGAGGAGATGATCTTCTAAAGGTAAGGGGATCAAGAGGATGGGCTTAGCTTTGTCCAAGTGGGTCCTAATTCTCTGACAGAGGAGAAAATAAAATAATGGAATTAGTCACAAAGATCCTTAAATCAAGACTTTAGATTAAGGGATTTCATTCAGAAATTTCCTTAAGGGATTCATTCAGAAATCCTGCAAACTCTGCTATCTTCCAACCAACATTCATTCATCTTATTCATACTGATAATATAAGTGATGCTAGGAAACTAAAATCCTTATCCTCTGTTTCATTGCAGATCTTTCAGTCTATCACCCTAAGAGCTATTCACAAAACAACTAAATGAGATTGGTCTGTCATGACATTCTTAGTGATTCATAATAGTACCTAATTATTACCACATTCTTCTTACCTACTCATAAACAATCTATTTAATTAACAGGTCTCAAATTGTGCTGGAGATTAACATGAAGATTGCTTGTCTCTAATTTAGAGGATTCACTTTCTCCTTTAAAAAAATTAAGATAAAATTCGCAGTTTCCCAAATAGTTGTCTAGCATAGATCTTATTGACTGATACTGCTTTTTCATAACTGTGACATACTGATGAGGACTTGTTTCATGGGTAAAGTCATGTTCTACTTGGTCTTATCAGGCAAGTGTAGACAGAAATACCTCCAGAATGTGATGTGAAGACATAAAAACTTGATGCTGTGCAAAGAAATCTAGTTTTTCATTAGAGTACCTGGGTTCAAATTCTTAATTTGCTCACATGACCTAGGGAAACTCATTTAACATTTAAACACATAAGCATTAAATATTAAACTCATTTGACCTCTCTGAGAATTTGAATTTCTTATTATATAAAGTGGGAGAAGGGTGTATAACTTATACAGCTCTTAATGTATCATTCTATCAGAAGGAACTCCTAGTTGTCTAATAAGCAAGTAGGTGACGCGGTAAATAGAGAACTCCATCTGGTGTCAGGAATCTGTTCAAGTCCATCCTCTCACTTAGCACGTTTGAGGTCTTGGGTAGATTGTTTAATCTGTTTGCTTCTGTTTCCTCATAACAATAGCACCCACCTCTCAGGGTTGTGATGGAGATACAAGAAGACAACATTTGTGAAGCATTTTGCAAATCTTGAAGTACCATATAAATGGGAGATATTATTAATAATTATTATAATTTTAATTACGAGTTATTTTCTCAGTGATCTGTTGTAGTCATCAAGCTTCATTTTCTTGACCATAATTCATACCCTACTTTATCTTTGTAAATGGCCATTTTTTGGGCATTTTTGTATGTCCAAAAATAATAGTAGGAGAAAGATAAATAGGAGATTATGGTTCTAATCTGAAACCTGCACCAAGGAATTTATGGTAAATAATTGTCTTGAGACAGCATTTTGTTTATATTTCTGAGGTACGGAATCACATGTATTTGAGCTACAAAAATGATCATTAGTATTTACATTTTGATCAAAAGAGAAATAAAAACCTATTATGCAATGTGAGGCATAAGTTATTTTAGCATCTTTTCAATATGTCTATCAGTTATAAGCTTTGCCAACCTTTGCTAGTAAAAGGGAGAGAATCAGGCATTGCTGTTCATGGAGGCAGAAGAACATGGACTCTTGTGCACTAGGCCAGAATATTGACAGGCAAGCATAAGCTTTTCTATGGAATATTTTAGAGGATTCAAATAATGGGGAGGGGAGTCAGTTCTAGTTGGATAAAACCAGTCTAAAAGTGATAATCCAACAACATGTGATGAGATTGAACGGAATAAGTGAAGAGAGGCCAGTTGAAGCTATGAGGAACCATGAAGCTGCCATATTTGTGATTTTTGTTTCTGAATTGTTTGACCTTTCTATTTTCATTTTGCTTCCATATGGACATTATCAGGTTTCTCATTCATCTCAGACTTGATGTTTATGCTGTTTTAGTACCCATAAATAGCATGTACTAGAATTGGAAGAGTAAATGATGATAGAAGCTCTGCTCCAATCCATTTTAGAACTGTCTATCTTAATGGTGCTGCCTTTACTGATTGCTAATTACGCATCCCCGGACTTAATAGAAATGTTTAACATCAGAAGTACTCTGGGATTTACTCTCAGGGCATCCTTTTCTGGACAATCCATTGGGCCTGATGGATGTACTCATTCAGTTCAATGACAAACTAGAACCCTGGAATAGAAAATACATTTGGGAGAAAGAGGGATGAGGAGTAACCACTCAGAGATAGGCATGAGAGCTCTATGACCATATATCTAGGAATTAGCTGACCATGGCAGGTTTCTCAAGGTTCTAATATTGGGCATTGCCTCAAATTTAGAGCTCCTTATCATTTGGAACTGTAGTGAATGAGGTATTAGATAAGTACTTATGAGCTGACCAAGATACAGTCATTTAGGCCCCATTCAAAATATTTTTAGTATGAAAGTTCTGATCATCTGAAATAATGGTATAGATATACCTTGCCTCAGTGGAAGGTAGGGATAATGAACCTCTCCAATATTGGTTTCAGAAATGCTAGTTAGTGGCCCCTCCAACAATTCTTCCTTGACAAATGGATTCTAATTTCAAGGTACTATGGGAAACAAGATAACAGAATGCCAGGTTGAAATTGGAGGCTAAGATGAAATTTATTAGCATGTTTCCTGACCTTGCTTTCGTGAGTGAGGAAGAAACTCTGATGGATAAAACCTCAGAATTCAGGCTTCCAGAAACTATGCACTAAAGAAGTTCCAGACATCTATAGGGTTTTGATATAATAACTCTGAGTGTACATTATTCTAAACAGAGAATAAGGCAGAAAGCCAAAATAGAAAAAGAAGAAATATAGAAGGTCACATTAAAGTAGCCAAGTTAGTGTGAATCAATAGCACGGTGATTCTTTGAAACCAGGTTTGTTAGCTCCTAGTCAGAGGCTATTCTTCTATCAGGGGATGCTTTCTTCTCTAATACTTTTGTTATATAGTAATGCCATAATAACTCTCAAAGTTAAGAACAGCAAATTTTTCAGTGGAAAGAGTCAGACTTCCACAGGACTGTACCTGTCTTACAGACTGGTATATTTGGAAATATTTGAATGCAAAATACATAGCCAAGGTAAATTTTATAACTCTCAGTTTTTTTTATTCTTCATAATCTCTTAAGCAGTTACAAGATTTAGTGAAAATTGCATAATTTCCTGCTTATGTGTTGCCTAGATTGTTTTACAAAAGAATTATTATGAAGATTTTAATTATGCTTAAGTGTTTTAATTGCCTTGTTGTATTGTTTAAACATAACTGGACCATTGTGTACTTCATTTATTGTCAGTTTCCTGAAGGGGGGAGTTCAGTTGAGTGGATTTTGTTTCTATACTCATTCATCAAAACAATTTACCTTATTTTAAGAAACATATTTATTTTTCAGTGTAACTTAGAAAGTCAGAGCTTAATTACAAAGTTTTTCTTGAAATGGGGAAAAAGTCTCAATGACAGAATGAATGGCTAATCATCTTAATTCCCTTGGAATTCTTTGTAGTGTCATTAATCATGATAAAGTCACTTGATCCTAATACAGATGTAATATCGAATGCAGCAGAGATTCTGCTGTAATTTAGAAACAATAACTGTCCACTTATTGTAAAGTGTTGCCCTTAAACTTAATGCAATTAATTTTTAATGCTATTTGCTCACATTGTACAATATTATGCAAGATTGCAGATGTTGCCAGAATGAAGATTGATGCAGCTGATTAAAACCACATTACAAATTGAAATAATTTCATTTGAAGTGTTTATGGGGATTTTGGTAGACACAAACAGCATCATTTAGGGATAGCTTTAAGTCACTCCAGTGCGTTCTTGAGCAAACATTTTGATTAAACAGTTTGGGAAATTAACATTTATATTTTCCAGAACAAATCTTTGACAGAGAACTATGGGAAAAGTGCCTAACGACCTATAAAAGAGTGATATTGCTTATTGCCATGGAGCTTTTCCAGTGGGAGTTAGTGACAAGCTACCTACATAAGGTAGCATAGTTCAAATAAGTGCAGAAAATGAATGTTCTGTTAACAATGAACTGTGAAGAATGTGGTCTCTGACAAGTCCCTTGTGAAATGATATTCATTACCCTGTGTTTCTCAACACTTTTCTTTAATAATTGTCTTCTAATATACTGCCAGTTTAAATTAGAACAATTATCTGAGGAAGCTGCCTTTGTAACACCTCAATAGATTTTCACTCACATGATGGCCCTGTTTTGTTTTCAGAGTTCATACGGCCAGGAGATTGTAGTTTTAGAGCTCAAAGGAATGTTAGAGATAATTAATCTTGTCCACTTATTTTCAGATGGGGAAACTGAGGCTAAGAGAGTTTAAGTGACTTATGTATGACTAAAAATGACCTCTTTTCTTCGCATTAGCTTTAGAACAGCGTTATTCTGTTCACTTCTGACTATCAAAACCTATTCTCAGGAATGGTTCTGATAAATGAATTCGTGTTTAAAACACTCAGCATGATCCAGGATTTCATTGGTACCCATAGACTTCCACTTGCAAGTCTTCATATATTCTATATCCCACATGTAAGTTTTGCTGTACATATATGACAGACCATGTAAAAATAGTAAGCCATTTTTATTTTAAAAGAGCATAGGATTTAGAAATAGGGACATAGGAAACATCTAATCTAGCCATTTTATTTTAGAAATGAAGCCATTTCAGCCCAGAGATATTATGCACAAGGACATATAGGTAGTAAGCTGCAAATTCAGGTTTCCATAGTCAAGATTTCTGACTCCCCAAACAGAGATTTTTCTACTACATGCTTAATAGAGCGTGACACTGATGATCTAAAGGGACTAAACAGTTGCCTCTGTGTGGTTGACTCCCAGATCTATATATCTATCCCTAGTCTCTCTCATACTTGACCAAATGCCCCCCACAAACATAAGCACTGACAAGCAAAATAAATCTACTTATGCACTTAAAAGCGTTATTTATATGATTGCCAAAAAGGTCTATTTCAAAAATATTCAGTCCTGTACTAAATTATCCCAAGTTTTTCTCGCTGCTTCTTTGTTATGGTACAATTGAAATGTAACTACTTGCTTGTCACCACAAGGACCTTATTGACAGAGAAACCTGTCTGAGAGGAATTCTTTCTCTTGGGAACAGACCTGGAGCTGGCGGGTAGAGTCCTGAGTTTAGTTTACATGTATGGGTCCTGTAGATTTTGTCTGCGGATAAAGTCAGTGAGTTAAGATGTGTATGAGGGATCATGAAATGCTTATTTCAGAAGAGTATCTGGAGAGCCTTCCCTCCTCACGGCCTGTTCACTGGTTTTGGTTTCCATGTTGGAATTTGATTTTCGAATTAGCTACAAATAATCATGCGTATATGTGCATGCATAATGATCTCAAGTGTTCTAAATCCCAGCGGGCAGGATAGATGCTTGTATGACTTTGAGTCTTCTTTGGTCGGTGTCACTTTTTTGATCACCTGCCTGTGTATATTTTCCAAAATATTTGCATTCTGTCGGTATTATTTTTTTCTGAAGCAGAAGGTATTGACTAAACAATTGAGTTCATAGGCATCTTTGTGAGATGATATGTCCTCAAAAGAAAAAAAAAGGACTCACAGGGCTTTTTGTAATAATTTGGAAAAGTTTTCAGATGTGATTGATTCAACACTGATGGAGTCTTCTGGCTTTTAGTTCATGCTTTTACTCTGGATGAGGTTGTCAGAGGTCTACTGGGAATCTTGAATTAAGGCCTTAAAGCCATAAAATTGAAGCACTGGTTCTGGGATCACTCTCTAAACCCTCATTCATGGCACCATGTTAGGTTACTGGAAGGCAGCTGCTCATACTCCTCCAGGGTTCCAGAGGATCCTGAGGACTTGTTTCACTGTTATGATTCACAAGCCACCATTGGTATCATTCTTCTAGTGATTTTCAGTCAGTATCAATTAGCAAGCAAGAATTAATTAGCTGATAGAATTGAATGATGTAGGAAAAACAAATGGTACCAAAATATTCCCCCAAATTCTGGAGCACCCTCACCCAGAAGTACATGTGGAGACCAAGGGAAAGACGGCTCAAGTTTATAGAGCCCATGTTGCTCACAACTCCTGCTTACTATAAGTTTCTTTGAAGAATCCTCATCAAATTTCTCTTCAGTATCCTACTCTTCTACTAGGCTTCTTGTAAAGCCCTAAAGCTGCTTTTACTTACAGGGTTTAGTTTTTCTCAGTTCCAATGCAGATGCTTCCCACAGCTGTTCAACTGCAGGAGTATCAATGAAAAATCCAAAATCCTTCAACCTTTGAAATTCACAAAATCATGCTTTTGTATGGAGAAGCAGGGAGGAAATAGAAGCTCTTCTCACTGTCCCCAAGAAATTTCCTCTTAGGGTCTTGTGTAGAATGGTTTCCACTCCTGAACTGATGAGGTATGGGAAGGTCCAGATTCTCAATTGGCTTTCTATTTTATTCAAGACCCACAAAGCATGACTAAGTCCGTTCTGTAAATCTCAGTATACTTCCTGTGTGGTATCATTTCATTTCATTTTATGACTTATATTTCTTCCCAGTTGACTGAGAACTTTTCAAATCTAGTTTAATGTCTTGAATTGGTTCAATAAAGTTATTCTTACCTTATTAAGGTATTAAGTAGTATGAGGTGAATTGTTTCACTTGACAGCCAACTGCCCCACTGAAAGGATTACATTTCTACCTAGAAGAAAGATCTTCTAGTGCAACTCTTCTCATTTTGCAGATCAAGAAAAGAAAGCCATAAAAATTATGTGACTTACTGGGATTTGAACTCAAGTTCTGTGATCCCTAACTGAAGCATACTTTCCATTTCACCATGCTACCATGATACCTAGTAATGAGATTTGTAGGGGCATATATGTTATAACAAAATTGTTTGATCAACTTGTGTGATGATACAAATCCCAATTTCATTAGGCAGGATAGCACCGAAATGAAAGCCTCATTTCAATGAATCACTTAAAAACCATAGTCTAAAAATGGCAAGCTCATTTGTTAGAGAAGAAACTTGAACGGACACAGAAACATAAGTGGGGTAGAGTGGTTGGTGCTTTATACCAATGTATCGATGTTAAGGGGACACATTTTCTCTCTGCAGTGCTCTGCAGACCTGACATCTTTGACATGAAGCATTTTCCCAGTCATCTCATTTCTCTCCTGGAGTTCACCTTTCCCCATATGTACCAAGGAATTTGGGGGTAAAGTGGTCCCTGGTCATGCCTTGGCACCTTCTTAGGGAGATGGGAGGCTTCTCTTATACCACTATGACTGTGGTCAGTCAGGATAGCCTGTCTTCTCTACTATAAGTAGAGAAGCCTACTCTATTTCATATGCCTACTCTCTACTCTATTTCATATGCCAAAATTCCTAATTGTTGCTCTGGGGAAAGGGAGTCACTTTGCAGTGGATAGAGTACCAGGCCTAGAGTCAAGAAGACCTGAGTTCAAATCCAGCCTCAGACACTTACTAGCTGTGTGACCCTGGGCAAGTCACTTAATCCTGTTTGCCTCAGTTTCCTCATCTATAAAATGAACTGGAGAAGGAAATGGCAAACCACTTCAGCATCTTTACCAAGAAAACTCCCAGTAAGGTTGTGCAGAGTCAGACATGATAGAAATGTCTCCGTAACAACAATGTGGAATCGACAACAGGAGAGGCAGTGATCAAGTGTGTCAAGTTTCTAGCCAGATCTAACTGCCATGAAATAAAGCAAAGATCAAGAAGTTGAGATTGAATGTGTTAGTAAACTGAGTTGATGTTCTATAGTTGTTCAATGAGTGAATTTAGCCAGTGCATGATACGGAAAATTTGGGTTAAACAAACCAAATTGAAACCTAATGCTAGTATTTCTGAAGTAGAAAATTCAAACTGCCTATCTGTTAAGCCTGAAGCCCTAGGGTTTATGAGTCTATCAACCCTGAATCTTCCTTTTTTCTTTTGTAGTGGTGTAGTGGCAGGATTGCATGGGTGTGTTTAATGCTATTTGAGAGAACCTTCATTCCAATAATATTCAGATTCTTCTCTTTACCCTTAAGAAAGGAAAAAGAAAGCATTAGAACATTGTAATGATTGTAACGTGTTTCTATGAGATGTAAAGTTTATACATTACTCAGAAGTGGCTTGGCCACATCATTCAATGTCATAGTGTGTTACAAGATCATGAGAAGAGAAAATATTTTTTTCTCTAAGTCACACAATTTAACAGTGTTTTACACCTTTTTAGTTCCATTAGGAAATAGTTGTTCTCTATCAAGTATTCCAAGTCATAATACAAACAAATTAAGGAAACAATAATACACATATAAGTTTTCCTATTTAGAAATGTAGTGTATATGCATTTAAAGATTACTTGGAGAGGGGAAGTGACAAAATTGAAAAGTTCTGTATAGAGAAACATTAGCCCAGTAACTAAAATCAAAATATTTAATATTATTATCTGTATGCATGCATCCCTAAAACTGTCCCCGAGATTATTTGCTGTGAAATTTTGTGGGACATAGTGAAGAAAAATCTCACAAAGACAACTCGTTATAAACATAATTGACAGCTATGTTACACACATCGTTTTGTACTTTTTGCTTGTCAAATGTCTCTTGCTGCTGTTTGATGATCTGCTTGAAGGGACTGGAAATCAGGCATAAATTTAGCTGATACAAATCAGTGAGGTATCTTTAAAGCTGTATCTGACTACAGCTTTCTCTAAGTCTTGATTATTTAACATTGGGTGCATGATGTGTACACTGGACTGGCTTATATGAACATCCCCATGTGAATTTCTATTCACAGTGGTTATGTCAAAAAAAGAGAAAGGTCTGGAAAATAATCTGGCAAATTGACTTGTCATTGGTGATTTTAGTCATAGGATAGAATTTTCCAGTACCTGTTATCCTAAGCCATGTAAACTTCTCAAAACTACTTACCATTTATTCACAATATGTCTCTTTGTGAGTACTTAGGGCTTTGGAGTTTTACGTGCCAAGTAGTTAATTTTTCAGCATGAAGCAAACTCGAATAATGTGCATACACTTCGCCATTTTAAGTTAGACCAAATGGTAGGAGGACAGCTAGGTAATACAGTGGATGGAGTGGTGGACTTGCAGTCAGGAAGCCTCATCTTTCTGAGTTCAAATCTGGTCTAGATATTTTCTATCTGTCCTTGGGCAAGTCACTTAACCCTATTTGCCTCAGTTTCCTTTCTGGAAAAAGAAATTGCAAACTACCCCAGTATCTTTGCCAAGAAAATGCCAAATGGGGTCAAGAAGAGCGAGACACAATTAAAATGATTGACCAAAACCAATAAATGGTGGAAGGGGCAGAACTTTCCTTAGAGGAAATCAGCAGGCAGGGGTTTGATGATAGGTGGACAGAGATGAAGATGGGGCAGTGATGGTAGGGAAAAGAGGCTGATAGTCTTATTAATGTACTGGGTTCATCTCACTACTCTTCTGATTAAAAACCTTCAGTGGCTCCCTATTTCCAACAATTGTAAAATCCAAACTCCTTTGCCTGGCATTTAAGCCTTTCTGTAACCTAGTTAACAACCTACTTTGCCTGTATACTACTATTATTCTCATTTCCTGTATACTACTATTATTCTCATTTTAGTCAAATTCAATGACCAGCTGTTCCCCAGTGTCAACCTATTACAGATAAGTAGGCCTAGCTTAATGGATAGAGAACCAGTCTCTGCACCAGTCTCCCTTCTCATGTGTCCTGCTTGTATCGTAAGAAAGACACTTAAACTCTCAGAGATCCAGTCAACTCTCTAGGATTGGAAGTTGCAGGGAAAGCATCAACCTGCATAGTAAAGGAACACCAAGGAGTTATCTTTACCAGTTGCACTACAAGTTCAGTCCATATTCCTGTTAATATTCTGTACATAACATGAAAGCTAGCACTCACACCTGGAATGTGTAAGTGCCCCCCCCCTCCCTCCCTCCCTCCCTCCCTCCCTCCCTCCCTCCCTCCCTCCCTTCCTTCCTTCCTTCCTTCCTTCTTTCCTTCCTTCCTTCCTTCCTTCCTTCCTTCCTTCCTTCCTTCCTTCCTTCCTTCCTTCCTTCCTTCCTTCCTTCCTTCCTTCCTTCCTTCCCTTAATATCTGGCACATTCTCTAAGGAGGCTTCTCTGATCTCCCATAGCCCCACTTGTAGCTGAAAGTCATCTCTTACTCATCAAAATTTCCCACCTCTGTACATGTCATGATGTACATGGTCAAAGGTTGTAGTTGTTTTCATCTTTTCATCCTTAGTACTTAGTATGTTGCCTGGAACCAATAGGTATATAATAAGTAATTTTGTTAATTTCATGGCTTTCATTCCATAAGGAAGAACCTCAGATCATAAGTGTTCTCCCTCATCTCCATTATTCATGGATACATCTGCATTCTATGACCTAATCATCTTCCATTTCTGTTACTCTGATTAATTTAGAAGATAATGAGGTTCAGTTCTAGCTGTGTTAGAAAGTGCTATTTCCATTGTAAATGTCTTACAAGCAATTAGTAACTGAGATGTGCATCATACTTTACTGTCAAAATAAATAGTTAACACATTCTGAAGCTTAAACATTTTGGGGGTAAAATATCCAAGAAAAATGTTTGTGTGGGCTCAGCTTACATTCTTTTAGAATACAGATTAGGTCATTAAGGAATCACACGTTCTCCTCACTTATCAGTGTTTACATATGGTGACGTCTATTAATTGATGGCATGGAAAACACTGATATATCATCTCACTTTATCAGAGGGTTACTCTTGTGTCTTCATCAATATAGTCTGCCTTTAATCCTCGGGACTGATTTAAAAAAAAAAAAAAAAACAACCAAAGCCATTTTTTCCCAGTTCCTTTTTTGTCTTTACTTTGTCACTGAATTTGTAGTCTCCTTTAGCAATAGCTTGGGTTTTATAATGGAACAAATGAGTACAGGTCCTGTTAGACAGTCAGCCTTCCCAGTTGATTAACTGTTGGAATAAATACAAGTAAATTGGTGAGAAAGTTTGAAGAGACTCTTTTTGTATCAGAAGGAAAACAGAATGGGGCCACACATAAGATAAAATAGCATTTTGTTCATTTAGAACTTGTAATTGAAATCAGAGATAAAGGGGAACAGAGGTGAACCATTTTTACAAATGGCATAGCCAAGCGTTCTTCTCCTTGATTTGCCTTTTGTTTTTACCACATACCTTTGAAGAGGCATTCCCCAGATTTTTATAGCCTTTTCAAGAGACAATTTCATAATACTGAAGTCATCTTATTAATGAATACATGCATTAGAGATGATGCATTTGGATTCTATAGATGGTTATCTCAAAATCTACTCACTTCTTATCCTCCTAATTCTAATCTCTTTGTATCTCATTAGTACTGATTTCTAATACTACTGTGTATATGAAAAATTAGATTACTATGTTCTCATTTCAACATAATAATATGCTTGTGATAATATTTTCACCTGTTTGTAAAAAATGCAAATAGAATGATGTTAATCATAGACTCATAGAATGTCAGAACTAGAAGAGACTTTAAGGAATCCCTCTCATTTCACAGATGGGGAAACACCCTTAAGGAGCTTATGACCTGCTGTTATTACCAATGAAGAATTATACTGAGAAAGAGGGATAAATGATAACATCAAAAAGACTTATAAATGGAAAAGGAAATGAACTGGTTCATGTAGCAAGAGAGAAGACTAACAGATGGGTGGACGATGCGCTACATTTGTAACAAAATAATGTCAAGAGATCTAAAATCTCTTACATATTATATTCCTTTGTTGGTCTTTGCTTTCCTAGTCCCAGTATCTTCATGTGGATCTCTGGCCCACTGCTAAAATGTCAGCATTAGATCACTCCTGAATTGTATTTAACTTATATGGAAACACTGTAGCAGTTAAATAAAGAATAATGTTGATAATTAAGGCAACGATGATGGTGTTGAGAGACAGTATGCCATAGTGGATACAGAACTGGTTTCAGGGTTAGGAATTCTTAGATTCAGAATCTTTTTCTAGCACAAACTATATGTGTTATCCTGGACAAGTTGCAACTTCACAAAGCATGTAAGTTGTACCATAAGATGAGATCTTCACCCATGAAATAATAGCACTGGCACCCAAATAAAACTGATAATTCACCCTAACAGAATGTTAAAGTTCATATAATTCTTTACATATCCTTTCATACTTGGTTCCCACAGCAACCCTTTGATGTGAATGCTACAGTCAGTATCCCTTTTTACAGAAACACTGATCTACATTTTATGGATCAAGAAACTGAGTCTAAGGATGGTTAAGTGACTTTTTTTCCAGCCTACATATCCCTACGTCCTTCAATGAGTTCTACATTTATCATAGTTTCTGTTTCCTCTATTAATTTTGATTGTGCCCTTCTGTGTGTACTTCAGTTTATTAACATTGTGACTTGTACCTGATCTTATCACTAGTCTGCTGGGGTGACTGGAACTCAAGTGTTCAATTACTGTACCACCATTAGAGCACTCTTTGCACGACAGCTATGGCAGTTTAATGTGAAATCACAATCTATACCCAATGTATTAACTTAATATGAGTGATTATAATTTTGAACTTCACGCATGCACCCTTCAGCAAACACTGGCATCTAATAGATTATGTGATTGTAGGAAAAAGAGGCAGACAAGATATGAGAGTACAAAGGCAATGTGTGGTGCAGAGTGCTGGACTGATCAGAGACATATCCTTTCTAAGCTAAATATTAGCATTCATCAGAATCACTGCCCCCAAGGCAAAATGACTACCAGAAGAATTAGAGTCAACAAATTAGAGGTCTCCTCTGAGCATGAACAGTTTGCTGCTGACTTGGAGGGAAAGTTGAGCCATGGTTGGCAACAGTGGAGCAGAAAAGGAGTGGGCAGTATTCAGAGATTTGGTGTACAGTGCTGCATTTGCTCATCTTGGTCAGAACGCTAGCAAACACCAAGACTGGTTTGATGAAATTGATGGGGAAATTCAGAAGCTGCTAAATGAAAAACGAGAATTCCACAGGATTTATCAGCAGGATAGTTCATCTACCTCTAAGAAGGCAGCATTTAATTCCATCAAAAGCAAAGTACAAGCAAAGCTTAGAGAGATGCAGGATTCCTGGCTCAGTAAGAAGGCATATGTAATTCAGTTTTATGCTGATGGTAACAATCCAAAGTGCTTTTACGATTCCCTGAAAGTTATTTATGGACCAAAAACCTATGGTGCATCACAACTACTCAGTGCTGATGGAGCCACATTGATTAGTGATAAGGACATGATCCTCGAGAGATGGACTGAACACTTCCATAGTGTTCTCAACAGACCATCATCAATCAATACTGAGGCCACTGATAATTTACTTCAGGTTGAAGTCAATCCCTCCTTAGCTGAACTTCCAACTGAAGAAGAGGTTTTGGGGGCCATTAGGCTCCTTTAATGTGGCAAAACACTTGGTGCTGATTCTATCCAGCTGAGATTTACAAGGTAGGGGGATCATTGCTCATACAAAAGCTGACTGAAATTTTCTAGGTTATATGGCAAGAGGAGATCATCCCCCAGGAGTTCAAGGATGCCTCCATTGTCCATCTCTATAAGGGTAAAGCATTGTAAAGCTAAAGGTTGTCCTGCAACAATTACAGGGGGATCTCTCTCTTAGTTATTGCTGGAGAAATTCTTGCTAGAGTCCTCCTTAATAAGCTGATCCTTCACCTGGAGGATGAGAATATACCTGAGAGCCAGGGTGGCTTCAGAAAGGGCTGAGGAACAGTCAGTATGGTGTTTGCTGCCCAACAACTCCAGGAGAAGAACAGAGGTCTGTACACAACATTTGTAGATCTCACCAAGGCCTTTGACACTGTTAGTCATGAGGACTTATGGAAAATTATGTCAAAATTTAGTTGCCTGGGGAGATTCACCGATATTTTACATCAATTTCATGATGGCATATTTGCCCAGGTTTTGGATAATGGACAAAGCTCTCATGCCTTCCCAGTCACCAATGGAATGAAACAGGGCTGTATGCTTACTCCCATGCTTTTTAGCGTGATGTTTTCAACCATGATTTGAAATGCTTTCAATGAGGATGAACATTGCATCAAGGTAAACTACCAAACTGATGGTAAATTCTTCAGTTTGAAAAGGCTACAAGTCAAGACCAAAGTAGAGGGAGTGTTGGTGCATGATGTTCTGTTTGCAGATGATTGTGCACTCAATGCAGCCTCTGAAGCTGAGATGCTACAAGTATGGATCAATTCTCTGCTGCCTGTGCTAATTTTGGCCTAATAATTAACACCAAAAACAAAACAAAACACAGGCGCTCCATCAGCCACCACCACAGCATCCATATGTGGAACCATCAATTACAACAAATGGAGAAGTTTTGAATGCTGTGGATAATTTCTGTTACCTTGGTAGTGTACTTCCCAGGGATGTACACATTGACAATGAGGTTGAACATGCATTGCCAGAGCTAGCTCAGCATTTGGGAGCCTCCAAAGAAAAATTTGGGAGAGAAGAGGTATTAGACTGACTAACAAATTGAAGGTTTACAGAGGTGTTGTGCTGACCTCATTGTGAAACAGGGACAGTCTACCGGCGCCATGTCAGGAAACTGAATGTTTTCCATTTGAACTGTCTTAGGAAGATTCTAAGGATCACCTGGCAGGATAATGTACCAGACACTGAAGTCCTTGCTCAAGCTGAACTGCTAAGTATTCAAACTATGCTTCAGAGAGCACAGTTCTGATGGGCTGGCCGTGTTGTTCCAATGCAAAATGTATGCTTGACAAAAAGACTGTTTCATGGATCACTTGCAAAGGTGACCAGAAGAAATGATACAAGGACACTCGCAACGTCTCTTCTCAAGAACTTTGGATTTGATTGCAACATGGGAGACACTGGCACAGGACCCCTCAGCATGGTATGCCCACATCAGAAAGGGTGCTGTACTCTTTGAGCAAAGCAAAATTGAGCCAGCACAAAGTAAACACAGGATGCGCAAATTTTGGGTATTCACCCCAAATATTCAAATGGACTATCTGAGCCCAATCTGTGGTAGAGCATTCCAAGCTCATATTGGTCTGGTCAGCCACAGTCAGGCACACTGAAATTTCACTTTACAATGGTGATGTCATTTTGGTTTTCTTTGAAGACAAAGGATAACAACCAGCCAACCAATAATTTTGAAATCACTAAGGCCATCTCTACATTTATTATATTCCTTTTCAAAGAAATGTGGCTAAATAGTGAATTAATACATTAGTCTTCTAGATCTAATTTCTTTAATATCACTAGAAGATGCAGATTTAGTGTCATGAAATCATAAAATGGGATCTTGAAGAAAAGAATTCAGAATGTTTAGCTTTGTCTCTAGGCCATGACCTCATCATGACCTCCATTCCAATACAGGCCCAGTGGTATTTCAGGGAACATTTCTTGACTTTTGGGAAAGGGGTTGTAAAAATATTCCTGAAATTAAGGTCTATCTCTCCCGCATTAACCAACTATAGCCAGCCTCACATAAATATTGCAGAGTTTTAAATTTTCATAAACCATAATCTATAATGGCTCCCAGAGCACCAGCTATATTCTCTCCACTACATATCATGCATTTTTAACTGTTTGTAATTACACAATTAAACAGTAGACTATTGAAACTCACAGGAGCAATTAGCTCAAACTCTGACAACTTCCATATCTTAGCACCAGAGATGGCTCTTAGAATCACAAAATCTTAGAGCTATAAGATACCTCAAAGGACATCTTGCCCAATCCCTTCCTGAAACATAAATTTCCAACCCTAATAAGTAGCCACTTAGTTTCCATTTGAAAATCTCTGATGATGAGGAACTCCTTATATTCCAAGGCATGCCACTCTGCTTTTCACAGCTTGAATTGTTAGGAAATACTCTTTTTCAATGAATCCAAAGTTCTTTTTCTCTCTCCTTCCTTTCTCCCATTTTCAGCTTTTAAATAGGTTCTTAATAATGGGATTTATTACCATCAGTGCAGTTCCTGAAGTGGATAACTTCTCCTAGTACCTCATACAAGCATTGGAGCCCTTGCAAGTTTTCAAGATGAAGAGAAGAGATAGGTTTATGTTCTGACCCTAATCTAAGTAAAGCCATGAGAGGAGAGGAGAGAGGGAGAGAAGCTATCAAGGTGTTATGAAATAATAATGTATCAAGGAGTGTGGGCTGCACATCCTCTGCAAACTCCAGGGCTCCACCGTGAGTGAATTGAACTCTTCTAGAATATCCATCAGTAATACCACAATTGCTATGCCCTGAACCAGTAGATGAGTTCTTTCATGTGAGAGACCATTTATGTTCTTGGAAATTTTGGTTTTAAGAAGGAGCAAAGAGTTTGACTCAATTCTACATATTGATCAGCATCAAAAGTCAAACACATGCTATATTGAATCACAGTCTCAGCACTGCAAGGGATCTCAGAGATCTTTTCATCATTTAGAATAGGAATTCCTTCTATAACATCGGGAAAAAATTAGGCATCAAAATTTTGCCTGGGTTCTCCGCTGGTGAGCTCTCCATTGCCATGAGATGTAGCCCATTGCACATTGAAGCAACTTACATTGTTAGGGAGTTTGGGCTTTTAATGAGCTCTTATCTGTTTCTCTGCAACTCCTACCCCTCATCAGCTGTCCTACTTTTTGGAATCCAAGTCCGAGGACCTCTGACATAGGCATGTCAGTAGAATGGAGAGCTCAGGAGCCAGTTACTGAAGCACTTATTGCTGAGCTAGTGACATATTTGTTGACCAAACTTAGAATTCCATCCAGTTGCTGGACAGTGTAAGACTAAGTGAACATAATCAGACACAACAAAAGCCTCTTGTTTGCTAGAGCCTGCAGAGCAACATTGCCCCATTAACAACAGCAACAAAAATAACCCTTTAGCCTTTTGCTCTTCCTTCAGAAACAGCTCTATCAGTACAACATAAAGGTCCACTACACACACCAACTCAGAAGCTGGGGCTCTTATCTTCCTTTATTTACTATTTGTAGTGAGTATTAATATGAGAGGCAGTCTGGCTTGTTGTTTTTATTTTGGCAAAAACTACTGCCTTCTTGCCCCACCATTCTAATTGTAGTAATAGGAGGATCTAAACAATTATAATAATTCTTCTAAATAACAGGTTTTCAAATAATTGAAAACAGCTTTCCTGTCCTCAGTCTTTTCTTTCCTCCAATTTATGTAGCATTCTCTCCTTCAAAAAGATCCTCATTTATCATGTTTTCTATTTCCTCTAATAATCTTAGTTGTCCTCTTCTAATATTTCCTGTTACATATCTCCAGATATAGCCAAAATATAGATGTAGGCCCAGCTTGTTAATGTATTTCCTCAATGTATGAGATACTTTTCAGATACGATCTGACTTGGGTTCATAGAATGAAACTATAATCCCCCTCATTCTTGGCACCAAGCCTATCTTAGGGCAGTTTACATTTACGCTAGCGACCTTGACTGCCATGTCAAAGCATTATCATATGTTGGGTTTGTAGTCCATCAACACTGTCAGTGCTTTTCCAAATGAACTGTTATGTGTCTATACTTCCATGGTATCCATATCTTCATTCTTGTAGCATTGATAGTTGGATCTTGTAGATAGTGCTGATACTTGAAACTTGCTCCTAACATTTCTTACTATTAGCTCTGACTCACCATTCTACCTTATTAAGATATTTTTGAGTCTTGAATTTGTCATTCAGCAAGGCTACCCTTCCCAAGTTATAGCCCTTGTAAATTTGGTAATTATTTCAAATAATACTCTATCCAAGGCATTGTAGGAAATGTAATCCAGAACAGACCCAAGTGAAGGATGCTGTGCTAAGGATCTCTCTCCAGATTGACTTCAATCTTTTAATCTTAGGTCAGGTCATTCGGCCAGTTCCTAAACCTTTTACTAACTGTCTAGCTTACTTTTTTCATTTTTTCTTATGAATAGCATGAATATTTTTGTTGAATTCATTGTTGAAGTTCAGAAATATTTTATCAATGGCATTCCTGTACTCCTTTAGTCTTACAACACTGCAAAAAAATGAAATAAGTTTAGTACATATCACTTCCGGAACTTTTCTTGGTGAAATAATCCTGGTTCTCAATGATCACTGTTTTCTTTTTTTAAATATACCTACAAACCATACTTTTAATATTACATTCTAGAATTTTGGTAGGAGCTAAAAATGAATTAATTGTTATATGCTTTGAGGATTCTATTTTTCTTCTCTTTTGTCCCCCTTTTGCGGGGTGGCGGGCGGGGTCCAACACTTAACCTAATTCCAAGTCACTGTTAAAAAGAGAAAAAAAATAAAGGCAAGAAAACCTTTCTGATCAAAATACAATTTTCTTTGTTTTAAGAATTGTATATATAATATATGTGTGTGTGTGTGTATATACACACACACACACATATATGAAGGACCATAAAACTGCATACTTTTTGATGCAGCAATACCAATATTAGATCTGTAGTTCAAAGAAATCAAAGAAAAAGTGGAAAAAAGGTCTATTGGTACAAAAAGTACTTACAGTAGCTCTTTTTGTGATGGCAAAGAATTGGAAATCATGGAGATTCTCATCATTTGGGGAATGACTAGACAAGTTGTGGTTTATGATTATGAAAGAATTCTATTATGCTGCAAGAAATGAGCAGAATTGTTTTAGAAAAACTTATATAACTGATGAAATTGAAGTGAGCAGAACCAGGAGAATATTGTAGACAATAACAATATTAAAGGAACAATCGGCTGTGAAAGACTTAGCTCCTATGATTGAGACAATGATCTAAGACAATTCCAAAGACCCATGATGAAAAATAGCATCCATCTACAGGGACAGAGAACTGATGAACTGTGGGTACAAATTGAGGCATACTTGTTTCTAAACTTTCTTCCTTTTTCTTGGATGTTTTGGATGTGTTTTCTTTTTCAGCATGGCTAATATGGAAATATGTTTAGTGTCGCTTCATGTGTATAATCAATATACTGCTTGCCTTCTCAAGGAGTGGGGTAGTGGTAGGAGGGAGGAAGAGAATTTGGAACTCAATTTTAAAATAATGAATGTTATAATTTTTACATGTAATTGGGAAGTATTTAACAAAAATAAAATATTTTTAAAAAAGAATTGCGTGCATATATAACTTAGCAGCATAGTGCTTTTTAGTATGATATTCTCATAATGTTCCAGGTGTCACTTAATATGACTCAGTATTCATAGTGGCATTCTTCATAGAATGTTCAATTTAACTCAAACATTTAATAAGCACCAATTATTGTATTCTATTGGAGTGATACAACATGTGTACAGGTAAGTAAAGACAAGGTAATTTAAGGAAAGAAAAGTGCAGTAACACTTGAGAGGGAATAGGAAAGGAGTCTTTGCAGAGAAGATGATAACCTGAGCCTTGAAAAGATATTAAGATTCTGCAAGGCAGATCTATGGTCAGTGAGCATGCCAGCTGTGGGCAATGATCTGTGCAAGTAATGGCAGGTGATAGAATTTCGCTTCTAGGCACCATATAGTAAGACAGTTTCCTGGGAATACAGAATCCTTAAAGGAGAATAATATAATGTAAGGTTATACTTGTGACCCATCATTCATTCAAATCAAGCAAGCATTTTTTTTAAGTGACTACTATATTACAGGTAAAGTTCTAGGTGCTGGGGATACAAAGACTTCAAATAAAGCACACCATGCCTTCAAGGGACTTGCATTGTAATGGGGGAGACAATAGGCACATTTGTAGCTATGTGCAAAACCTATATTTGGGTGTGTATATGTATATATATA
Organism: Bettongia penicillata ogilbyi; assembly: GCA_023548195.1. Taxonomy (NCBI): domain Eukaryota; kingdom Metazoa; phylum Chordata; class Mammalia; order Diprotodontia; family Potoroidae; genus Bettongia; species Bettongia penicillata. The sequence continues at coordinate 5,065,661 of JAJHZJ010000271.1, read as the reverse complement.
TACATACATATGTAATATATATCAAGTAGACCCAAGAAAATCTTGATCAGAACATACTGTCTTCAGTTTGTCACTCTATTGGGAAACAATTTCTCCCATTCATTTTCTCTTTGCAAACTCCTCCATATTCCATATAGCCCCTAATCCAGCCTCACTTTTGTTCTTTCTGATCTCTCCTTTCCCCAGCCCCTTACCTTGACCATTAAATATCTTTAGGAAAAATCATTAGTGCCCTTAGAAATGAATTTTATGCAACCGTCTTGTACCTGAATACACACTAAAATTCCCAAACTAAAATAATTCTTGAAGCTTTACAACTGAAAATAATCCAATAAAAGTAATCACAAAAAAGAGTAAGAACAAAAATAAAATTTTTAAAAGTGATAAATTTGCATATTGTAAGCATGTTATCTTAGAATGTAATGTACTAAAAGGAAGACAGCTTTTGTGTGTTCTGTAAATTCTAAATTATGCCTCAAGCATTTTGGATTTTTGGTATAAACCAAGTGACTAATCAATATAATTGCCCTCCCCCCCTTTTTTTGTATTTTATTCTGACAGAGACACTGCACATTTTTCAGCCTGTCTTTCCAAGTGCTACAGGTAATAATTGCAGGTTAAACTTCCCCTCTCCAAACAACCAACCACACATTTTATTCCTGCAAATTACTCTAACAGCTAAGTGTAGTCTCACATATCAAGAAGTATACTTACATTAATTAAAATAGAGAGAAAAACCTAACTTTATTGTCCATGTGATCCTGTGCAATGCATTTAACTTCCTTTGGCCTCAGTTTGCTCATCTGTTAAGGGTGAAGTAAATAGCTTCTAAAACCTAGCTTTACTGCTTTGATCTTGTGCAGTTTTAGATATTTCTGCTAGCGAGTTGTGATCCTGAAGTTAGAAGAAAAGGAAAACAGTAAACAAAAGACTGGCCAATAGAGTTTTCATATACATACATACATACATACATATATATATATATATATATATATGTATAACATTTGTGATTAACTAAGTTCTTGGAAAATCCTTTTGGTTTTAATTCCTATGAAAACCCTTTGTAAATAGCTTAGCCGACATTTTAATCTTAGGCAGCAATATTTTATGAACGTAAGCTAGTATTTAATATTTCAACATCTTCTACCTCAAGGTTAAAATTCATCAATCTGCATTGTACATGCAAAAATCATAGGTTATTGAGTTGAGTATTTACTAATTTCAATGCATCTCTCTAGGAGTTGCTTATTAAATAAACCACTGATATGGCCTTAATTTATTGTTAGTGATTTTCTACTAAACACATTGTACTTATTGGATGAGTAATAGCTAATTTGGGTTTTATTATATGTGCTAACCCTCATACCTTTTATCTCTCAAGTGAATTTACCTTAAACCATTGTACAATGTGAATATCTCCCAGTCTAGTTCCATTATGTTATCTTGATGTCCTTTATAAGTGTACAGTGCATTTTGCTTAGATGTAGAATACCAGGTTTATATCCACTCTGAGAGTTTATGAAACCTGGGGAAAAGCATCAGTGTTCTCCTTCACTGACATTTTTGTACAAGTAAGATGATAATATGAACCTTAAAAACATCCTCAAAGGGGAAGAGGAGACACAAAAACAGTTGGAGAAGTGTATGATATGAAGAGGTCTATGTGAAAGAACTATTTGACCACTTTGCCTGTGTGATGTCAGAGGTGCAGATACAGTGGTTGGGGGTAGAGTTATGAAATGATTACATAGATAATTTTATTCACCTCAACTGACAGAATTTTTTCCTGTCTCCCCAAGATCTCAGTGCCCAGAATATTGGTCATCACTCAGTATTCTAAGGGTTTCTCTCACAGGAACTTTCTGCACATAAAAGAAGCTAACACAATCTCCTAAAAAAAATTTGCTACATAAGAAATGGTTTCAGGTGTTATCTTGTAGCATTTTTATCATTTCTTACATGATATGTGTAAATAATCCTATAGATATTCTCTACTTTTCAAAGTTCTTTGATACTTTTGTATACATTTCTTCATTGGGAAATACAGAATGTAAGTTCCTTGAGGTCAGTTTTGTCTTTGTAGTCTCAATGCCTAGCATATTTCCTAAAACCTCTTTTTTAACTAAGCGTATGATTTCATGAGTAGTGGAAGCTCTTGAGGATTAACTTTCTGTACTAATACATATTAACACTTCCTTTGCAATATATATTCTTAAGGAGTTTTTTTGGTAGCACTGAGAAACTGTGACTCACCTATGGTTATAGACCAATATGTTTCTGGGACTGAACATGAACCAAACTCTTACTTTGAGTCTAGCTCAATTTCTCCTATAGTATACCACCTTAAACAAAGTAAGTGCATGATAAATGCATGCTATTTGTTGAATCCTTCCAACAGTTCTACTAAGTAAGCAAGGATGCCACTGTTATGTTCATTTTAGTGATTGAGCAACTGAAAAAAAATTCTCTTAAATCTTCTCTTAGTTGTACACAATTATAAGATTATATGACTTAGCCTATGTCCCAAAGATAGTCAGTGACAAAGTCAGGACTAGAAACCAGATTTCCTGAGTCCCTCTTTACTAAACCACAGTTTGCCTTGTCTATGCCATATCGCGTATCTGTATTGACCTGGTAACTTGGGAAGCAATACTTGTCACGATATCAGAACTTGTTTCTTTGTTGGCGGGATATGAAAGAGTAACTGTAGTAAGCAGCAGGAGGCCTCTTGTATTCCAGTTATTGCTGCCGACAGTGATTATTTCTGAAGAGATGCCGTCTGGAATGTGTGACGGTGTGAGAAGACCTTTTATGATCATTTTGGCCCATATTTCTGGAAGAGGGTCAGCTAGGAATACCCTTCCGTGGACAAAGAGACGAGGCTGAAAAATAGATTATCTTCCCCCGCCCCGCTCCTGCTTCCTACCCCTACCTCCAGTGGAGACAAACTGACATATCCTAGAAGAGTGATTGGTTTATTTCAGGAGGACTTTCCTGCACAGACTGATTTTGAAGTACTGAAAAAGATTAGTTTTCTCATTTGTAGAGTGCATAGGCTATAAATAAATAGCCATTAAGACAGAAACATAGAATTCTATATTTGGAAGCCATCACAGTCTTCTCATTTGTCTCTCTACCTAGTACATGAATATCCTCCAGAAATTTTCTTCACCAGTTTTTAATCTGGCTTCTACTTTAGATCCTTGAATGCTGGAAAATTAACCAATTCATGGGGCAACCCATTGCATTTTCCAGTGCCTCTAATTGTTAGCAAGTTCTTTCTTCTGTTGAACTAAAAAAATCTACATTCTGGGACTTTCTGCTACCCATTAACTTTAGCTCTCTCAGTTGGAGTGCTATAGAAAAATCTGATTTCCCTTCTGCATGAAAACCTTTCAAAGATATGAAGATAGCTATTGATTTTCACCTCCGCCAGCCTCCTGGCTGAAATCTTCTGCACTGTAGGCATAATATGCCCAGGTTCTTCAAGAGACCATATGTGTACTTTAAACATATTCCGGCTTACCGATGCTTGTCTTAGTATATGACATCTAGGATTTAACATAATACTCCAGGTGCTGTCTGATTTGTTCAGCGTACAATGAAACTGTTACCTCCATTGTTCCAGTTACACATCTGCATCTTACTCTCTGGGTCATAATAGGCATATCAGTTAACATCTCTGAGTCTAATTGACCTCAGATATAAATTGGAAATCATAATATTTTTGCTACTGTGTACTTCATAAGGAAATTATAAAAGCACCATCTACAAGCCAGTAGTTATCTTCCTCTTCCTCCTCATCAACAATTTTCTATTAATGCAGTATAATACTAATAATAATATTTTATTTGTAGTGACTTCATATCACTTAATGTTAAATCACTTTCAGTCCATTAAATCACCTATTTTTTAAAGAATTACTGTTTCCACCTTGTAGTTGCAGACTTCCACCTTGTATTTATGTGTGTTCCTCCTTTGTTTCTAGAGAAGACCATGCCATTAGAGAAATGATGACATGACTTGTACTTGACTTTGTTTTTTTTGATGAAGGGAGGGCTGTGCAGGTCACCAGCCTCACTTCTCCTCCAGAGCCATCTGAATCAAGTGACCAGATATTCATCAAGATGACTGGAGATGACCCAGGATAAGGCAATTGGGGTTAAGTGACTTGCCCAAGGTCATGCAACTAGTGAGTGTCAAGTGTCTGAGGGGAGGTTTGAACTCAGGTCCTCCTGACTCCTGCACTGGTGCTCTATCCACTGCACCACCTAGCTACCCTGTATTTTTGTAACTGTTTTCTAAATATAAGTATAAAAAAATTGCATTATTCCAATTACATCTTATTTTATCATGTGTTAGATTTCAGACTTAAATTTTTTTTTAAATTCTTACCCTGAATCCAAGTGTGTTGATTACTGTTTCCAAGTATATTAATTCCAATAGAGAATTGCCTAGGTCCTTAACAGGTTAAGTGACTTGCCCAGGTCACCATCAATACGTGTAATATGTTGGAATAGAATTCAGTTATTCCTGACTTAGAGATCAGTTCTCTTTCTAGAATTCCATAGTGCCTCTCTATGTATACTGGACTTAAATTTCTTCTCAAATTTTGTTTGTTTTACTCTTTCTAGTGTGACAGTTATTCTTATGGACAGCGAAGATGGGAGCAAAATTGTAATTATGTAATTCTTCTTGTCAATATTTTCTATCATATTTTCCAAGCAACTCACCCATTGTTTGTTATTCTTGCTCTAATTCTAGCTTTAGAAACTCTTCTTTGTCCTTAGCATTTTAGGGGAATCGTCTTTTAATCTTTTTTTAAACCAATACAAAGACACTTTAAGGTCTCTCTTAAGAACTTTGAAATTGATTGTATGACATGGGAGACACTGGCACAGCACCACTCAGTATCACATGCCCTAATAAGAGAAGGTATGCCCTATGAGTAAAACAGAATTGAAGTAGCTCAAAATAAATTTGAGATGCGCATATTTACTGAGTCCATCCCAGATGTTCACATGGACTATTTGTACGTGACCTGTAGTAGAGGATTAGCCACAGTCAGACGCAGTGAAATTTGACTCTAACATAGTGATGTCATTTTGGTGCTCTTCAAGAACAAAACACAACCATAAAGATCTGAGTGCGTAAACACATACATGCACATATTTTAGGGGAAGATTTCTCAGTACCTTCTTTTGTCTTCCTAAGACTATTCCTACAAGACAGTTTCAGTAATTTGTCTTGCCATTCTTTCATACTTTCTGAGTAATTTTAAAAATATGAGCTCAAAGAGCTTCCATGAAGTCTATCAGTATCTTTATATGACTCTCCTGTTTCTGCTTATGACTCTACATAAGTAAAGTAAAGTAATGTACTGAAGTTCTTTAAAACCCTTAAAGGTTTATTAAAAAGTCAGTTTTATAATGAGATAAGAAAATCTAAGCATACATTTCTGGAGATATGATGAATTAAATTATTTTTCAAAGTATAATCATGCAAATTGTACTCAAGAAATTAAAATTAGCCATTTAAATGTGGAAGAAGAATAAAAAGTATTATTTGAAAACCAGCTTAATCTCTTAAACTTACATTTGTTTGGGTATATTCTATTTGATCCAATGATCCTACTTGCTCCAGTTTCCTTAACTATAAAATTGGGATAATAATAGCACCTATTTTGCAGGATTGTAGTAAAGATCAAATGAGAAAATATTGGTTAAAAAAGAACCTAATTCAGTGCCTGGCCCAGAGTGGGTGCTGTAGAAAGGCTCATTCCCTCTTGTCTTTCCCTTATCAAATCATGTCATAGTAGGAGCAGTGCCTCTAGTCACTTTATGTAGAATGAAGTTGTCAGCAAAGCAAGACAAAAATTTATCCGATGTTCAACTTTTAATTTGTGTGGTACATCATGATACAATTGCCCTTAGAGTTATTGCAGTCCAGTACTGAGCAACTGTCATTTCATGGCATGGCATTCCTAACTATATTCTTTGTGTAAATTAATTAATATGAAAGAATTAACATTCCTTTCCTACACTGAAAATGATCAGCTCCCTCCAATGATGGTAAGAAAACAACTTATGTTCGGATAAGATCAAACTCAAGTACCAACCTTTACATTTTCCACATTTTATTTTTCTATTTTATAATGGTTACTTTTCAAGATATTGATAAAAAGGTTTAAATATATTTTTTTTCATATTGGTTCATTGGATCAAATAGAATGTACCCAAACAAATGTAAGTTTAAGAGATTAAGCTGGTTTTCAAATAATGCTTTTTATTCTTCTTCCACATTTATCTGGCTAATTTTAATTTCTTGAGTACAATTTGCATGATTATGCTTTGAAAAATAATTTAATTCATCATATCTCCAGAAATGTATGCTTAGATTTTCTTATCTCATTATAAAACTGACTTTTTAATAAACCTTTAAGGGTTTTAAAGAACTTCAGTACATTACTTTACTTGAATGTCACAACCACACTGTAAAATTGGTACTGTAGTTATTAATATACCCATTTTACACATAAGGAACCTTAGGCTCAGAGAAGATATAAGGTAGCATAGCTAAAAAGTAGACAGTGGTACAATTTGAACCCAAGTTTTCTCTAAGTCTAATACTTTATGGAGAGTATCACATTGGCTCTGAAGGACTGTCACTCTTGGACTGCTCTTGGGACATTCTTAACTCTGATAATAGTTAAACGGTCCCTTAATCTGTAGTAGTTAAGAAAACTAATGATGTGTTTTGTTTTCTACTACAATTTTTGAGGGGAAGGGTTAATATTCAGGGAATATAATTGTAACCAAAACTCAACATAATTGACTACTTAAGTTAAATGGGTAAATAACAGCTTATGTAGGACTTAAATAGAAATCTGTTCTTCATATTTGACTTACATACAAGTGATAAGATCATTGACTCATGGTCATACATTGGACGTTAAGAAGGAATATACAACATTTCTGTTTCATGTGGCAGGGCATATAAACCTACTTCAGCATCTCTATCAAATATCCATAGAAGAGAAAAAAGAAGTAAAAAAATGGTTAAAACATTTGACTTAAGTTTCACTCCCTGTGAAATTTATCTAAAATTAACTAATTTAGGTAATTAATTTTTCTTTAGTTTGTACTTATCAGCTCACTTATGGGGGAGTGAAGTGATGGAAGCCATCACTAAAACTGTAGGATGTTTTGTCCACATGCAAGGCAAGATTCTTTCAAAGCTCCTTGGTGTTTGTGTATAGTTGATTCTTTACACCTCGTTGGAAAAAGGTCAAAAATAAGTGTCATCTAGTTTATCTTTATTTTCCAGTTAAAAATGCTGAGACTTGGAGAAAATAAATGTTCACAGAATAAAGTAAATCCGAGTTCTTTCCCTTGAAATTATATTGAAATAGCTTATTGTCAGGAAGAGTGAAGACTTTAGAGTCAGGAGACTTGAGTTTTGGACCTGTACTTTTACATGCTCCTTTGATACCTAAGACAAGTCACTTAATATCTCTGGGCTTCAGTTTCTTCATTTGTAAGATGGGAATCAGATGGGTTTTAAGCTTCCTTCTAGTTCTGACATTATAATATTGTAGTCTGTGCCTTACACAAAGATACTTGGGTGTTGGGAAGTTTAAGTGATTACACACACACACACACACACACACACACACACAGATACATACACACACACAGATACACACCTATATGTCCTAAAGTCTCTTCTATGGAAATTAAAAATATTCTCGGGGCAGCTAGGTGGTGCAGTGAATGGAGCATCAGCCATGGAGTCAGGAAGACCTGAGTTCAAATTCAGCTTCAAACATTTGACACTTACTAGCTGTGTGACTTTGGGCAAGTCCCTTATTCCCAATTGTCTTGCCTTTCCCCCTCCATGAAAAAATGGTCTCATATTTATTTTTATTTTATTTATATTTTAATATATATTGTTATAATATAAATACTATTTTTTTATTTAGCACTACTTATAAATAAGCCCCTTTATTTTGTTTTTGCTTCTTTGCCTGATTGATTCTAGATCATCTAACTATAGATGCAGATCTGAAAAAGATGGTACAGGCCATCTAGTCAGTCATCATTTCCACATGAAGAAATTGAGGCCCATTGAAGTTCAGTGACTTGTCTAAGGTCATGCACACACAGCAAGTTGACCTAGGATTAAATCCTAGGTTCTTTGAATCTAAATGCAAAGTAGTTTATCATATAAAAGGATCATTCAGTCTTCTTTACTCAACTTGAATTGTTCTAATGACTTTAGAACAGTAGGAAATGCCTATATGAGTTATGTGAAGAAAAATTTATGTTTTTTGGCTTAAGTTCAACAGTTAAATTTAGCAAGCATTCATTTATTAACTCTTACTTTGTGCCAGACACTACAATGAGTACTGGGGCCAGAGAGATGAAAAAGAAGAGTTTACCTTCAAATGTTTTATTTTCTACCTTGGAGATACAACATGTGAATAGAAAATAAAGTGCAAAGTGAATAAAAAAGTAATTTTTGGAGATTGGAGAATATTCTAGCAAACAAGATAGATTTCCTGAAGCAACTAAACTTTATTGGAAATTAGCGAATCTGGGAGTTGGAAGCAAGGAGGTGGTAGTATATTCAATTCTCAAGCCTTTGAGACAGCATGGGCAGTTTGACTGGAACAGAGCACACGTGAAGAAGAGTAATGCAGTGTCTGGGAAAGTAGTGTGGAGTGAGGTTGTGAAAGGCTTAGAAAGAGAAACAGAGAAGTTTCTATTTTGTCTTAGGGACAAGTAAAATCCAAAGGAGCTTCTTGAGCAGGAGAATTACATGGTTAGATTTGTGCTTTAGAAATATCTAGATGTGGAAGTTCATGGATCGGAGAGAAGACAGAGTGGAGGCTGGAGGACCCATTGTAATAAGCTGGCCACTAGTTTATGAGGGCCTGTTGAAGTGGAGAAATAAAGATGTGACATACATAGGGTGGCCCCTAAGTCTCCGAGCAATTTTAAACTATTACAATTTAAAACTGCATCAAGATTTTGGGGGTACTTTTTACAATGGAGATAAAGTTGACACGACTTAGGAACTGATTAGATGTTAAAGGTTAGAATGGCAAAGGAATTGGGGATGATTCTGAGGTTGCAGACATGTGTAAATGGAAAGTTGGAAAGTACCCTTCCAGAAATAGAAATGAAGTTTCACACACACACACACACACACACACACACACACACATATATGAATCTACATATGGATACTTGTTTTGCACATGTTGCATTTGAGATACCTATGAGGCATCCATTGAGAGAGGTTGCATAGCAAATAATGTAGGATTGGCGCATTGGAGTGAAATAGAACTTGGATTTATCGACCTGAGAACCATCATTATGGGAAGTAATAGCAGTTCATAAGGAGATTGAGTGTGTGGAGAAGAAGAAAAGAGGAGCAGCCTGGTGTCCTGGGCTACACACCTACATATAGAGGATAGGAGAAGAATGATGACCCAGCCCAGGAGACTGAGGAGGGACCACACAAATAGGAGTAGGATCAGGAGGTAGTAGGATCATTAAAACCTGGAGAGAGTTGTCATCTGTGTCAGCTGCTGCGGAGAGATTAAAAAAGAAATTGGGTCTAAGAATGAAGAGATCACTCATAACCTTGGATGCAGCAGTTTGGATTAATACGATGTAATTAGTTGTAGGAGGGGACAAATATACAGTAACTCAGAGGGGGCCAGAGATGTTAATGATAACTAGCATTTATGGTTTGCAAAATGCTTTTCAAAGAGTATTTCACTTGATTCTCTTCACAGCTGCCTGGTGAGGTAGGTGCTGTGATAATCCCTGTTTTGTAGATGAGAATGCTGGGACATACAGTAAGAGACCTGCCAAGGTCACACAGTTAGTAACTCTCTGGGCACAGTGGCCTATTCACTGCATTACGTAACTGCTTGTCAAGTCAAACTTCCTAGCCAAGGTGGCCGAGTTTTTAATGGAGTAGGCAATCTGAGGAGCAGATGTTAGGATTGTATTCCAGGATGTTAGGATTGTATACTTCTGTATGAGGTCAGAACTTACAGGACATGAGTATAGAAAATTCTCACCAGGGAAGGAATTTTCTTTAATGGTAGGAATCTGGGAATATTTGTAAATAGTAGGAAAGGAAATGATGGATAAGGATAAGTTGAAAACGAGGGAAGAAAGGGATAAAATTGAAGGGGAAAATTCCCAGAGGAGATGAGATGAAATGGGATCAGTGGCAGAGGTAGAGGGGTTGGTTTTGAAAGGAGGAGTCACATCTGCAAAAATAGCATGTAATTAAGATAATTTGAAATTTAATGTTGGAGAAAAAGAAGGAAGTGACACTTGAAGACGTCTTTTTTTTCAGTAAAGTATTTATTCACTTTGTATTCTTCATACAAAGGATGATCATTTGCCTACTTTTTATTCGATATTATTCTACCAGTTACAGAAAGTGTTGAATGTATGACTGGTTCTTATAAAATTAGGGTAACTTAGATAATCTTTCATATACATACAAACCACAAAATTGTTAAGATTTAAAATAAAAAAGTTTCTGTGGTTGAATATACAAATGACTTACACAAAGGAAAGCATTTTGAAAGCAAATTGTAGTCCTTGGTGACCCTTTGAAAAAGGAAAGTTGCCAGTCTAAATTGGGATAATCTATCCTCTTACATGTTGAACAACTTGTAGGGGTGGAGGTGTAACATTGGGGAATAGATTATTAGACTTACAGTAAAGAAACCTCAGACTTAAATCTGATCTCTGAAACTGAATAGTTATATGACCTTGGTTAAATTACTAAACATCCATAAGCTTTAATTTCCTCAAATGTAAAAGAATAAAGATAATGATACTTTTAGTAAATCAAATCAATAAGCATTGTGCAGCCATAAATACTTTAACTCAGATTAATACCTTTTTGAGCAGAGGGCAGGGATTTAATAGAATGGAACATTGGATAATTATCTTTTGACAAGGAAATTGGAAGGAAAGACCTAGTTAGATCTCAGATATCAGTTTGATGTGGGGAGTGTTTAATGTGGCATTATGGGCTGCTGGAGCCCAGTGTATGAACAGTGTAAAAGTCTAAAAGAGGGCGGAAGTTATTTGATGCAGACAGAGTTTATGATTCCAGCCAGAGATTGAGCACTGTCATTCATAGTGCAAGCTACTCAACCTCATTGAGCCTGTTTGCCTAACCATTAAATGATAATAACACCTGCACTGCCCACTGTACAGGGTTATTATGAAAATCAACTGACAGATTGTATGCAAAATGTAAGGTAAATGCATGCTAGTATTCTTTTTAAAAAGAGAGCCTGAAGAAGGTGAAAGGGAAAAGCATTGAAGAAAAATCTTTGCTTACCTCACAATTTGACTGAGTATTGCATTTTGCTGGCCCATTTTCTATGTGGGCTGGAAGGGAAGTAGAGAAGGATTTTCAAGTGTCCTGAATATGTCCATTACCATTTAATTCTGAATATTTTATAATGCAACATAACATTGGTTTAGGAAATCTGTACTTGTGTGTGATTCTTTTTTGTACAGCATTACAATTCACGTTTATTATCCAATGGAATAAGCATAGAACAGCAATAAGCCTAGAATTCATGTTTTCAACCTAGAATTCAAACTGATGAATATTATGTTGTTTTATATCCAGGCACATCCTTAATTTGCCTTTCAGTTTGATTCATAGGGCATTATTTTCCAGTTATCAAACTGTGAGTTAAATACGCAGAGAATCTTCATTGCTTGTGTGCACACTGCCTGTGTTTATCTAGCTCTTGCTAAGTAAAAGGGGGAAGGGATAGTAGCAGAAATTCTGTTGATAAGAGATGTCTTAGCAAATCATTGGCTAGCTGAGTGACATTGAAACATAATCCTTTACAGAATCTGTTCTTTCCATCCTGTTTATAAATGACTATAGATATGAATAGGACTCAGCCACTGCTGAAGTGTTTCCAAATGTGAATGTGTATACTTTCATATTATCATACTCTTATAGGTGGTTCTCTTTCCTTCTCAAATACTTGGTCAATAAATTTTTAGAGGTTTACATGGGGACCTAGAAGCTAAAACGTTTATCTTAGAAAATGGAACTGTCCTGGTAATTTGAAAAAATAGATAAACCAAAAAATCTTGCATAATTTGGCTTTGGAATTTTTCTTTTATTTGCATTTGAATACACTGTTTTTAAAAACTATTATCTACTGTGTTCAAGCCACAATGTCAGTTTCTAGAGACACGAGGATGAAATAAGATTCACTGTTTTCTATCTTAATTCCTTCTTAGCAAATGTACAGATAACAGGTGCAGTGTAAAATATGGAAGTACAAATGAGAGAACCAGGCAAAGAACTCTTGAGTTTTTGAGGAGGGGTATCACTTATTGAGGTAAGGGAATACCTGAATTGGGCCTTGAATATAGGAATTTTTCAAAACAGACCTTGGGAAAGGATGGTGGATAAGCCCGAGTAAAGACAAGGAAACAAGCATTGAAGATTGCTGTCCAGCTTGATTGAAGTATATGTTAGCATGTTAAAAGGAAGAATAGGGGATGAGACTGAAAACTTAGGTGAGAGTCAGATTGTAGAGACATTACTTTTCCTTGAATTTTAAGATATGGAGTTTGTAAGTTGCTCTCCAGACAATGGGAAGTGATCTAGTTTTTTGAGTAAAATAATAATATCATCAAAGAAAAGGAGCATTAGGAAGATTATATGGGCAGAGATATGAAAAATGAATAAGAGCTTCATGACTCTGATTAGGAAGATAAGCTACAAAATGTTGAAATTTGCATTGTGTACATATGATATATTCTTTGCAATGGTGACTAGAGAAGTTTTAGACTGCAAACCAATAGCATCACCAACAGCAAACATCTCTTGAAGTAAATTAAACAATTTTGGGATTTATGAGCTGTAAGCATTGTAAGAATTCAAAGAAAGAGATCTTCGAGGGACAGGAAAGAAAAGGGAGGATTAATGGAGATCAGAATTGTCCTGGATCTTTCAAGGAAAACTTGGATCAACCTAATGTAGGGTGGAATGTCAGTGCCATTCGAAGAAATAGATGGACTGAGGCTAAATTGGGAGTCTGGGTTGGGTATAAAATGAAATGATGCTTGGGATGGCTAGATAGTTAAGGTTCTCAGGCACTTTATTCTCTACTAGAAATCTACCTTTCTGAATCTGACTGTGGAACTGATCCATGGTATTTTCCTCGGTCCTTCCTTATATGGACCCTCTGTTTTCCAAATGAAAATAATCCAGATTCTGATATCTGTATTTTTAATTGTAGGCTGATAAATTGAGAATGCCTAAACTTCTTTCCCCACCATCTTGACCCTAATTTTTGGAATCACTCATATGCTTTGCTCAACTTTTCTTTCTTGGGTTCCTGAAATGGAAGGTGAAAGCATGATGGCATAGAGCTGGGAATGAAATGGATTACTTTAAGTCATGGAGGAATTAGGGTGATATGATAAGGAAGAGGAAGATATGATAAAGAAGAAATAAGTTGCAGTATTTAGATTTTTGCCATATTATGAAAACTCTTGAAAGGTAGGTAAAGGAGCTAATGTGAGATAATTGCTAGAGCATTGTGCTGGAGTCACAGGGTCTTGGTTCAAATCCCAGCTTTCAAGCTGACTACTTGTGTCATGTTAGGCAAATCAGTTAACTGCCCTCGATCTGTTTTCTCGAGTCTAAAATTAATGAGTTCCTGAGAGCTCTTCCAGCTCTTGATACATGATAGTATGAATTGGGATCTAATGTGATAACAATACAAAGTCTTTATAGATTTTTGTGCAACTGATATTTATACTACAATGTATCTATGATTTCTTCAATGCCTCCTCTGTGCTTAGTAAATTTTACATTTGAAGAAACTGAGTCAAACGGGAATTAAGTAACGTATCCAGGGTCAGATAGCTACTAAGTGTCTGAAGCCAGATTTGAATTCACATTTTTCTGACTCCAGACACAATACTCTATCCACTGTGCAGCATAGTTGCTTTGGACAGTTTCGAGTCAGGGAAATCACGTGAGTTTCAGATGGAAAATCACTCAGTTAGTTTGGAAACAAAATGAAAGGAATAGACGTAAAAATCTTTTCTAATGGAGGAATTTAAAGAATTTATTAGGCACCTGCTATGTGGTAGGCCCTGGGATTAAAAGTGCAAATTTTTCAGAACAGGTATCTCTCTGAATACATGAAATTAAAGAAATAAACAATGTAGAAGATGTCTCTCACCCTTTATTAGACTTCAGCATTTTGAAACCTTGTTTCTGGTGCTTTTGATAGAACTAGAGAAGTTGAAAGCAAGAACTTAGGAGTTCATTTATTGAATGACCTATTGAATGACACATTGAAATGACTGAGAAAAGCTGGTCAAAATGACCAGTAGTCATTTGAATCCTTGGAATTAGGGCTGGGATGGGAAGTTAGGAAGTCCTAAAATATTAATGGGTCCAGTTATGTTGGAGTTCATAACATTTCAAAGAAAAAATTAAGCCACACTTTGAAGATCCATCTGAGAAAAAAGCAGAAAGTTAGTCTATTTCCCCTCTTCTATTTCACTTTTAATTTTTCTGTATTCTGTCCCTCATTTTGACTTTAACGCTTTATGAAAGATGTGGTCCTTTGAAAAATCACTTCACTGAGTGACGAGCAAATTCTTAAGTGCTAGTAAATATAGTCTGGCAATGCCTAGAGCATGTTAAAGACAACAAATGCTAACGATGAAAAATAACTTAAGAAAGCAAAATTTGCAATTGTTAAATAACAGTTAATATTAACTCCCCACAGAACACCTAGAGTTGGTTCCAGAATACATCACAGCAAAGCAAAGGTTCTTCTTCTTGGAGAATTACTATCCTTGTTGTGACATTTCTTATTTCCTAACTGCCAAGAGTCCCACTATGGAAATTTTGCAGAGTGCTATGAAACATGGCATGATGAACAGAGGGTCTTTTGAGATCTATAACAATTTGCAAATTGGAAAAGTATATATTCATATTCCATAACACTGAATGTAAAACACTCAATATCCTTGTCTTTGTGTGATTTTTTTCCCCCCAGTTCTGTTGGTATATCTTGGAGGCTGCTATAATTTTCCTACTTGGATATACATTGATTCTTGAGCAAGTGAGAATAACAGTATTTGGTTTACATATTTAGTATGTCTGAAGATAACATGTTACATTTCTTCTTGTGATTTTTAAAACTTTAATCTCTAAAATTTTGGAATTATATAAAGAAGAGTAAAAGAAAGATGAGATGTCTATGTGTCAAGGAAGTGAAATGAAAAGCAGACAAGAGGAACTCTTAATGAAATCACTAAAAGCAATTTGAAGGCAAGAATTTTTCAACAATGTAAACTATTCTAAAGTGAATAATATTTTATATAGTTGCAGTCATTTGGTAATTTGGTTTTGATTTGTCTTCACCATTTTAATACATGAAAGTAGCAGGTTTCTGTCTTTTACTATTTTTAAGTAGGCAATCTCCTATTCATTAATGAACTTACATTCACTTTTAATTGTTCTGATACATTGTTCTTTGGGGAAAACACATACATGCACCTGTTGTTTAACTTTCTTTTTTCTGCTTTTGACATAAGAAGTAAGTGGAACTAATACTTTTTTTTAGAAAAGAATGAGAGGAATTCAAAATATAATAGTGTGCTATTATAGAGTTGTATTTCATTGAAGCAGAGTGAAAAGGTACTGGATTCAGTTCATTGAAAAACACTATTTGAATTTTTCATCACAATACAATTATATAACACTGAGCAATTGTTCCACATTTGAAAATGATGTGCCTTTCTGGTTATTCAAATAAAACTTTAGAACAGGAAGGGACTTAAAGTTTGTCCAGGATCCAAACCTTTTATTTTATAGTTGATGAAATTACTGAAGATTACAGAAGTTGGTATATTCTAGATCACACAGTTACTGGCAGAACTTGGTCTAGAACTGATTACTTGTAACTCAATGTTCTTTCTAGCAGAACACATAGATATTCACCTAAGCCCTACAGTTTCTTTCTGTGACAATCTAACTCTTCAGTTACATAAAAAAAAAGAGAGAGGAGAACAAAGTGGAGGAAACAAGAATAGATTTGAAGTTAAAGACTATGAATTTGAATCCTGGATTTTCTACCTGTATGACCTTGGGCAAATCATGTGTTATATCTAACCTTCATTTTTAAAATTCAATTAGGTATCTTCTATGGTCTTGACCAATTTTTATTGTATTATCTTATTATGTCAGGAGAATATGAGTTCCTTGAGGGCAGAAACACTCTCTCTCTCTCTCTCTCTCTCTCTCTCTCTCTCTCTCTCTCTCTCTCTCTCTCTCTCTCCCTCCTTCCCTCCCTCCCTCCCTCCCTCCATTCCTCCCTTCTGTATCAGTAAACACTCCAGTATACACAGAGGGGCCTGCTATCACAGGTTCTTAGATCTGCATTCATAAAAGGAAAGTCAGCTTTTGAGGGGTTTACAATTTTTATCAAGCACATGTATCATTCCTTTAACCAAGTACATATGTCATTCAGTTAGTTCAGGGAGTCAGCACCCTAAACTTCAAAGAAAATACAGAGAAATCAAAACATCAACAGACAAGGCTTCTTCTGCCTGAATTCAACAGAGAATTGGACCACAACTGTCTGAAAATTGTTACCGGAGAGGGAACCACGACATCTGGGTTATCAAAGCTGGGGGACTCCTTAGTGGCTTCCCAGAGTCCTCATCTGGCATTCAAACCTTCTTGCCAAAAACTAAGCCCCAAAGTAAAACCTCAGCTCAGAATATTTATACCATTTTTAGAGCCAGAGGTCATGACAACCCTTGAGAACCAGTATCTCATTAACAAATAGCTTGTTTCTTCCCACAAATCTTCCCTAATCAAGCTCCCCTTAATGGACAGACCCATTAATGGGTGGGGAATATCTTTAATCACATTAACAATACAAATACATATACTGTTTCTTGTTAAAGAAACTCTTGTTTCTGTACTTTACTCCTAGTAAAGACTCTTGATTGATAAAAGCCAGATTCAATCAGGCACTTGATTATACTAAAACAGAAACAGCAAAAGATCCTAATTTTACTTGCCATTATACCTTCTTCCCTCCTAATAAATCTTCAATTCATTAATTAGTTTGTATTCACTTGTAAGTAATTTTAATTTATATTCACTTCTAATTCTTCTTTTGTATCTCTTTTGATTTTTATATTACTAGAAAATGACAAATAATGTTTGGTTTTTTTTTTAATATTTGTTGAGGAGGTTGGAGCCAAAATGGTGGAGTAAAAGCAGGGACTTGCTAGAGTTCTCTCCCCCAACCTAGCCAAAAACTTGAAAAAATGACTTTAAACAAATTCTGGAGCTGTAGAGCCCACAGAATGATGGAGTGAAGCAAATCTCTTGCCCAAGACAACCTGAAAGGTTGAAAGGAAGTGTCTGTCATGCTACTCTGGAAGTGGAGGGCTGTCCAGTGTAAGCCCTGGTGGCACAGACAGCAAGACGTGGTGGGAGACTGAATCACTGGTACCTGTGGCAGTTTCCAAACTTTATGACCCCAAAATGTTGAGGACAAATTGGAAAATCTATGGAAAAAAATCTATCAAACCTTTGTGAGAGAGGAGAGTCATCTAGCTTCAGCCTCAGGGTGGTGGAGGATTGGAGGAGCCCATGTCAGCTACAGTAGTGACAATGTCAGCAGGTCTGACCTGGAGGTCTAGGCCCACAGATTTGGGGGAGATTGAGGGACTGACAGTACACTCCCTTAACCCCATTGGAGACAGAGAACTTTACCTTGACAAAGACCTCAAAAGTCAAGTAATTGACTGGGAAAATGAGCAAAAACAGAAAAAAAAAAGATTATAAAGTCTTACTTTGGTGACAAGGAAGATCAAAACAGGCAACCAGAGAGAGACAACAAAGTCAAAGTTCCTACATCCAAAGCCTCCAAGAAAAATATGAATTGGTCACAGATCATGGAAGAGCTCAAAAAGGATTTTGAAAATCAGGTAAGAGAAGTAGAGGAAAAATTGGGAAGAGAAATGAGAGTGATGTAAGAAAATCATGAAAAACAAGTCAACTGCTTGCTAAAGGGACCCAAAAAATGCTGAAGAAAATAACACCTTAAAAATAGACTAACCCAAATGGCAAAAGAGATTCAAAAAGCCAATGTGAAATACAATGTTTTAAAAAGCAGAATTGGCTAAATGGAAAAGGAGGTCCAAAACTCACTGAAGAAAATAGTTTTTTAAAAAGTAGAATGAAGCAGATGAAATCTAATGGCTTTATGAGAAATCAAAACATTATAAAACAAAACTAAAAGAATGAAAAAATAGAAGACAATGTGAAATATCTCATTGGAAAAACAAGGGATCTGTAAAATAGATCCAGGAGAGACTATTTAAAGATTATTGGACTACCTGAAAGCCATGATCAAAAAAAGAGCCTAGACATCTTTCAAAAAATTATCAAGGAAAACTACCCTGATATTTTAGATTCAGAGGGTAAAATAGAAATGAAAAGAATCCACCAATCACTTCCTGAAGGAGATACCACAAGGAAAACTCTCAGGAATATTGTAGCCAAATTCTAGAGCTCACAGGTCAAGAAGGAAATATTACAAGCAACCAGAAAGAAACAGTTCAAGTATTGTGGAAAAACAAACAGAATAGCACAAGATCTAACAGCTTCTATGTTAAGGGGTTGGAGGGCTTTGGAATATAGTAGTCCAGAGGTTAAAAGAGCTAGGATTAAAAATAAGAATCACTTAACTTAGCAAAACTGAGTATAAAGTTTCAAGGGGAAAAAAAGATCACACAAGGAAATAGAGTCTTTCAAGCATTCTTGATAAAAAGAGCAGAGCTGAATAGGAAATTAGACTTTCAAATACAAGAATCAAAAGAAGCATGAGAAGGTAAATAGGAAAGAGAAATCATAAGGGACTTACTAAAGTTGAACTATTTACATTCTTACATGGACGCTCTTGAGATTTTTCTCAGTGTTAGGGTAATTGAATACGTGTGTGTGTGTGTGTGTGTGTATGGAGAGAGCGGGGGAGGAGCAGTAGAATGGGGTACATTAACTCTCACAAAAGAGGCAAGAAAAAACATTTTTTCAATGGAGGGGAAAAGGAGGGAGGTGAGAAGAAGGGAATACCATGCACACTCAGTTTGTTATGGTAATCTATCTTACACTACAGAAAGGTAAGGGGGAAGGCAATAGCTGGGGTAGGGGGATGGGCTGGGAGAATGAAGAGGGGAGGGTAACGGGAGGAGGGGGTGCTAAGAAGTAAACACATTTGAGAAGGGACAAGATCAAAAGAGAGAAAAAAGAATAAATGGGGGCAGGATAGAGTGGAGTGAAAATATAGTTAGTCTTTCACAGCATGACTGTTATGGAAGTATTTTGCATGACTACAAATGTATAAACTATATCAAATTGCTTGACTTCTCAGTGGAGGTGGATGGGAAGGGAGAAAGTTATTGAAGTTGAAACTCAGAGTTTTAAAAATGAATGTTAGATATTGTTTTTACATGCAAATGGGAGATATGGAGTAGAAGCAATGGGCTATAGAAATCTATCTTGCCCTACAAGAAAATAGAGGGGAAGGGGATAGGACAAGGGAGGGTGTGATAGAAAGGAGGGCAGATTGGCTTAATCAGAATGTATACTATCTTGGGGTGGGAGGAGGAGAGACATGAGGAGAAAATTTGGAATTCCAAATCTTGTGGAAAACTAAAAATAAATTAATTAATTAATTTAAAGAAGAAGTAAAATAAAGTTTCTTGAATTACATTGAATTTAACTCAATCTTCTGTATACATAATACGTACTACCCCTTACACAACTCTCTTTCCAAATGAGTTTTGTTTTTTTTTTTTAAGATTTTACTATAATAGTATGGATTCATAGGAGATTTTTTTTCTTGGCACATGTTGCTTGGTAACAAGCAGCCAGTATTTTGCTAAATGAGACATATAACAAAAGAACCTTCAATCAAGAGGATTAGAGTAATGTCTCCATTTACAAAATTATTATACTTCTTAAAAATAACTTTTTTGTTGAATAAGAAATTATAATTATATCTCAATATACACAAGAATTATAGCTGAGTCTGCCCTAGAATGCACAACAATAACTGTATACCCTAAGATCAAGTTCAAAATTGCCTGATTTTAGTCTAGAGCAAATAGAGGCTCCATATACCAAATTCTCTCAAAGAAAATGTTGTACTTACCTAAGTAAAAATCACACACACACACACACACATACACACACAGTATATGTGTGTATAATTTGTGTATAAATATGTGTATATATGCACGTATATATCCATATGTATTGTATATGTGCACATGTACGTATGTTTGTATACATACACACATACTCAATTGGTAATAGAAATCTATCGTCCATAATAGGATAATTGTATGGGAAGGGGGTAAGGAAAGGGAGTAGTGATAAAAGAGAGGGGAGGGGAAAGAAGCAAAACATATGTTAGAGGGGAGATAGGATGAAAAGAAAAACAGAAATAAACAGAAGGAAATAGGATGGAGGAAAACGCACAGGTAGTAATCATAACTGAATGTGAATGGGATAAACTCACCCATACAATGGAATCAGAAAGCAGAATGAATTAGAAACCGGATTTCAAGAATTTGTTGTTTATAAGAAATGGTCTTCAAATACATATATGTAAATATATACATATATATATATACGCACATACATATATATGTATACATACACACATACATATATGCATGTGTATGTGCGTATGTATATATATGTATATATGCAGAGACAGGGGGAGGGAGTCTGGAGCAGAATCTGTTGTAATTCAGCTGAAGTAAAAAAGGCAGAGTAGTGATCATGGTCTTAGACAAAGTAAAGGCAATTTTTTGTTGTTGTTAAGTCATTTTCTAGTTTTGACTGACTCTTCATGACTCCATTCAAGTTTTTTGACAAAGACACAGAAGTAGTTTGCCATTTCCTTCTCCCATTCATTTTATAGAGGAGAGAACTGAGGCAAACAGGGTTTT
This sequence comes from Bettongia penicillata ogilbyi, assembly GCA_023548195.1. Classification (NCBI taxonomy): domain Eukaryota; kingdom Metazoa; phylum Chordata; class Mammalia; order Diprotodontia; family Potoroidae; genus Bettongia; species Bettongia penicillata. The sequence continues at coordinate 5,044,572 of JAJHZJ010000271.1, read as the reverse complement.
AGTTATTTCAGACTATATTACAAAGTGATAATAATGAAAACAATCCGATACTGACTAAGAAATAGAGTGGTGTATCAGTGCAATAGATTAGGTACGTAATACAAAATAGTAAACAAATATAGTAATCTAGGGTTTGAGGAGCCCAAAGATTCCAATTTTTTCATGTAACTCATCATTTAACAAAAATTGCTGGGAAATCTGGAAAGCAATTTGTCAGAAATTAGGCATAAACTAATAACTCATTCATATACCAAAATAAAGTTAAAATGGATAATCAATTTTGACATATCGAGTGATATAAATAAATGAGAGGACCATAAAAATGTACCTGTGTGATCGATACATAAGAGAAGAATATGTAATCAAACAAGATATAGAGAGCATCACAGGAAGTAAAATGGATAATTTTCATTACATGAAATTAAAAAGCTTTTGAAGAAGCAAAACTAATAAAGCCAAAATTAGAAGGAAAACAGAAAACTGTGGGGAAAAAATTACAGCAAGTTTTTCTGAGAAAGACCTCTTTTTCTCAAATATATAGGAAACTGTGACAAATTTATAAAAGTAAGAGCCATTCCTTAGTTGATAAATGGTTGAATGAGCAGGCAGTTTTCAGAAAAAGAAATCAATGCTATCAATAGTCAATTGTCTCAATCTCTACTGATTAGAGAAATGCAAGTTAAAAGAACTCTGAGGTACCATCTCATATCTAAAAGATTGAGTAACCTGACAGAAAAGGAAAATGACAAATGCTTGAGGGGATGTGAAAAAAATCGAGACCCTAATACATTGTTGTTAGAGTTGTGAACTATTTTAATCATTTTGTAGAAAAATCTGGAACTTTGCTCAAAGGTCTATAAAACTATGCATGCTCTTTGACCCAGAAATACCACTACTGGATCTGTATCCCAAAGAGATCAAAGAAAAGGCAAGAGTACCTATACATTATTATGCATAATAATATTCATAAGTTGTTTGGGTTTTTTTTGCGTTGGCAAAGAATTAAAAATTTATGGATGCACATTGATCAGCTTAAACAAGTTGTAATATATGATTGTAATGCAAAACTATTGTTTGATAAACAATGATGAGCAAAGTATTTCAGAAAAAGCTGAGAAGATTTTTATGATCTCATGCAAAATGACGATAGTAAGACTAGGGGAACATTGTTCAAAATTAAAACAGTATTCTAAAGATGATCAGTTGTAAAAGACTTGGCTATGTTAATGAAGACGATGATCTAAGACATTTTCAAAGGACCCATTACGAAAAAATGCAATCTACCACTAGGGAACTGATGAACTCTGAAAGAGATTGAAGCATACCTTTAAAAAATATTTCTATTCTCTCATTTTTTTTGGTATGGGTTTTCTTTTCCATCATAGCTAATATGGAATTGCTTTTCATGACCTCTCACGTATATAATTAATATCAAATTGCTTGCCTTTTCAAGAAGAGGAAAGGAAGAGAAAAAAAGGTTAAATTTTTTTATATGTAATTGGGAAATAATGGATAAACATTTTTAACTAATGTTATTGAAACAGATTTGAAGGTATTCAAAGAAACAAATAGCGTTTTAAAAACAATCTAGATTTTGGATTGATGTCATGTGTTTCTTTGTTTGTTTTATTTGTGGGTTGTTGGTTTTTTTCAGTGTTCTTTATGCAACACATTACCCAACTGGAGCAATGATGAACTGTATCACTTAGTTTTATGTGAGCAGTAATTTAAAACTTCCTTATTTACCAGGTTTTCATGGGATTTTACAACATTCGTAATAGTTCCGTGAGTCTATCTGTTACTTGAAATAGCTTTAATGCAGTTTAAAAAAAGTTTAACAGTTTTTCTTAATCTGCTTTTTGGTGGTGTGACCATACAAAAGTGGAATTATATGTTCTGTAGCAGATCGGCTTTTCTATTTAACATTCTTTTTGATGCTTGTGTCTATGGTTTATGTAGTTTCTGGTCCCTTTTAGAAAACTTTTCTCAGGGGCGATAGTGCAATGAAATGGAGCACTATACTTAAAATATCAGTGTACTTAAAGTTTTATCTTCCATTTGTAATTACTTTTGTTTCCGGGGGGCAGACCAATGAGTGCTAAGTGTGATAAAACATGGTAAATTTGTTTATATTGAGCATAGTTCCCTGATGACATTTTACTCATTCTTTTATAGCTAGCAATCAAAACTCAACTTTAGGAAAAGTTTGAGTTTGATAGAGTGACTGATGATGTAAGCGTTTTTCTCTATCCCTTTCCTCAGCATCTTTGTTGTCAGATAAATGAAAAAGGGATTCCTTTTCCAGTTATTCTCTTTAATTATACTTGATAACTGTGGATCCTGAGTGATTAGGAAGAGGATTCAATTTCTAAATGCCTTCCTCTGCCTGGAATTTAAAAGCCTTTACTTCACATTACTCTTCCTCCCTACCCAAATGAGCTACTTGCTGCCTTCACCATCCCCGCCCCTGTATAACTGTCCTCCTCCTAACTGCGCTTTTCAAAGCTCTTTCCTCATGTCTGTAATGCTTACGCAGCTCTACCTCTGAAAACTTTGCTTTCTGTAAGGGTCCTCTCAAACACAACCTTCCTCAATTTGTTTTTTGACATTGTCTTAGTTGTTAGCACTTATAGCCCTCTCCTCCTCTCAAATAAATTACTTGATATTTATTTTGTATATATTTTTCTATTGATTTATCTATTAATAACAATAATGGATGAGGTTTTTTTTTTCCTCCAGAAGAATGCAAGCTCCTTGAGGGTTAGGAATTGCTTTCATTCTTGTGTCCTGAGTACTGTATTACAGTACCTTGCATATGGTAAATGCTTAACAAATACCTATTAAATAAAACTAAATTCAAGATGTATATGTGTATGTATATATTTTTGCATACATTGACATAAAGTGTGAATATATAAAAATATGAATATATGAATGTGTATGATTTATGGGAGTAGCTAGGTGGCACAGAGCATTGGAAATGGAGTCAGGAGGAGTCTTTGTGAGTTAAAATTCAGTCTCAGATACTAGCTGTGTAACCCCGAGGAGCTTATTAAATGCTGTTTTTACCTCAGTTTTGTCATCTGTAAAACAAACTGGAGAAGGAAATGTCAAACCAGTCACTGGTCACTCAAGACAAGTCACTCTAGCATCTTTGCCAAGAAAACCCCAAATAGAGTCATGAAGAGTCAGACACAAGTGAACAGTGAGAACAATGATTTTATGGTATGCACCAAAGGAGTTCTGGAATGCAGTTATTTAAGCATAGACTGTAGTATGTGGATCTTGCAAGGGTCTTTCTTATTCTCTAAATTTAACACTTTCTCCTACAAAAATGCATGTTTAATGCTTCATTTCCCTTGCTTTAAACAAATTGAAAACTTGTCTAGGACAAGGTATTCAAAAACTGGCAGTAGTTAACTTCCTTCAGTGAATGTTCGTCATGTGATGCTAACACATAATTAGAGGCAATTCTAACAATTCTTTCAGATATGGGAACAATTATGGATGAGAGGGCTGGAAGCACCTAGAGAAACAAACTGTTGTACAAGCTCTTTATGATACAATCCAGCTCCTACAAAGGAAGCCACGCAGGTTTTTGTTTAGTGCCAGTCTCATAGCCTCTCAGGTCTTAGTCACATGAAGGCTTTGGAGGAAGCTCATAATCTATGACCAAAAATTGCTTGCCTTTGATTTATGATCTAGTCAGGCCATGTTTTGTAAGCTGTGGAAACCTCTTCCAAGAAAAAGAGAAACTACATACAGATTTTGGTGCATTGAAATATACGTTGGCAGCTTATAAAACTTCAGATGACTTCAAGAGCTTATGAACTGGGGACTCTTTTGATGCTGACTGAATAAACACATTTGTTGTGAATGATCTGACAAGAAAATTTTTGCTTATAGACCCCAAGTTTGACATTTTCAACATATCTTCATTTTTATTACTGAGGAGGAGAGTAACTCTCACTCCATCTTCTAGGGGGACTTTAGCAACAGTTTTGGAAGAGTCCGTCTTCTGGTGAGTGTAATTAATGGGGCGGTTAATCTGATATTTCTCATGTATGGACTGCGTTGGCCTTTTTTTGCTTTCCTGGAATAGCATGTGCACTGAACACATTTCTAGAAATTAAATTTGAACTAATATCATCCCATCTACTTTGAAACCTGTAGGACTCTAGTGTAAAGAGGGAAGGTTAGGGATATTCTTGGGTCAATAAAATGTACCTAAGATAATTAACTTCTAGCATTGCTTTGTTAAGTATAACTGTTGCTAATAGAGTTTGCTCATTATATTGTGTGGTTATTGAGCATCATATTCATAGGATGTAAGTTAGATTATATACATTTTACATACATGATGTTTGTTCTTTGGCCTTCACAATATTTTAGGAAAACTTTTCATGTTACTGAACTAAGAAAATAATTTACTGAAACTTTTAGTACCTTCTGCTTTTGCTGGAGAGATGGGGGGGACTGTGGGTACAGGAAGTTGTAGAAGTTGTCCTGGTTGCAGTATTGATCCATTTTTAGTTAACTGTTTTTCTCTGCCAAAAGGGGATGCTTACTGGGTGGGATGTGGTATCATAAAAAAAAAAAAAAAATTTTAAAAACTGTGCTGTCACTTTCAAAAACAGCCTTCCTTTTTTCTTTTGTAAAAATTCTTGTAACAAATTTTTCTATCCTGTCATAATGCTACGGGAAGATTGGCCACAGCTTCCATTTTTTAACACACTTAACTATTTTCATTTTGTATTTTTATTTACTTAGTTTAAAATAATACTGAATGCAAATAATTAATTTTATTTTATCTCCCACTGTCACTTATAAGTAGTAAATTTCTTTCATAGTATGTGTGCTTCATTACAGCGAGGCAGCTAGGTGCTATACTAAATAGAATGTTGGACCTGAAATCAAGAAAACATGAGTCTGAATTCTGAAATGGACACTTACTAGTTATGTGGTCCTGGACAATTGACCATCCTCATTAGTAGTAAGAGGGACTTGAATTTGATTTCTAAAAGCAATTTCATTGCTAAATCTGTAAGCCTATGATCTGAAAGCTTGCAGGAGAATGCAATTAAGAATTCACTTTTAACAACTGATTTGCTCATTGTAAAGGCATTGATATTTAATTAATATTTATATTTAATATTGATAGTGTTTAATATTCACAAATTTTGACAGTATTTAATGTTGACAAAATTTATCAAAATCATAACACAAGAGAAGATGAAATAAATATTTATATAAGAGGAATTATCAGATAAGACAGAATTCATGTGGGCTAGTGATGACTAAGCTAGCACGAAATGTGGACATTCATAAATAAGTGGCCATTACATCATCTTCTGTCTAGCTTAATTGGAATGTAATTTGGATGGATAGAAATTAGGGAATTGATTGGGGTGGGTGGGGAACTCTCAGTCTCTCTATAAATGTATATATTATATATGGATGTATATGATTTATCAACAATGTATGTTCACACCTTCCACTCAGATTTAAATTTAGGGACTTAGTCCAGTATAAATTATTTCTCCTCCTAAATGCAGTTAATCCTTAAGGATCTAAATTCCTTAAATTGCCCCAATATGCCTTTCCACCTTTTTTTCTTCTTACTTCCCTACATATACTTTTGGAATTCTTGCTTTCCTATTTCCACACATTTATTCGTGATGCACTTTCTGCCTGTAATGCCTTTCCTAGAGAAGCTTTAACTAATGAAACCCTACCTCTCCTTCAAAGCTGTCCTTTAATGGTCACCTCTTATACAAAATTTTTTCTAATTACTAAGCCATCTTAAGAAATAGGATCAAACCTCTCATTTCTATGAACCTTGAGGATACTTTTCTCTGTCTGTTTAGGGGTACATATTATTTATACACACACACACACATACACACACATATTTCATTCCACAAGAAAGGAAACAGAGCAAAGGGAGGGCTAGACTTCTTTATGATTGAAGCAGAAGAATTGAGTGGTGGTTTATTGAATCCTTGGATAACAGAATAAGAAATATATACATACACACATAGATACATATGTATACATATACACACACACATATCATACATGGGAACCAGTGAGAAGCCACTGATAATTTTTGAGTGTCAGAGTAGTGCAACTCTTTAGGATAAGAAATTTAACCACTGAAAAAAATTGACTTGGCAATAAGTGTGAAGAGAAAATTGGGGCAAAGAAAATGAGGAAGGAAGTAATTTTTAAAATCCAAATATGAATAACAGGGGAAAAATAAGGCTTCGTTTTCCACCCCCGTTCACTTTTCCCATTGCACTTTTTGGTCTGTCCTTCCTTCCTTTCTTCCTTCCCTTCATTCCTTTTTTTTATTTCTCCTTGTTATCTACTTTCACTACAGACTAAGAAACAGGATTAAGCAGCTCCTGAAAGCTTCATAGGACAATATAATAGAATTATTATTTAGAACTTGTACCCCATAAACAATGTGTCCCGGGTATACTATCAAATACAATCTTTCCATGGCTTTTATTAACAAAGAACTTCCAGTTCACACCTCAGATAGTTCTATCTGAAAGTTTGATTTTGGCAAGAATGGTCCTGAGTTAGAAGCTTTTTTTCCTCCAGGGTCATGGGGCTCTTTACATATCTGCCACTTGGTTGCTATAACTTTGGCAACAGTGGGAACAGCCAGAACATGTTGTTGGTGGCAAGGCGTAGGAGGAAAAGAATGTCAAAATACTGGCCTCATGTTTATACTCTCAATCCAGGGGAATAATGTGAGAGAAGGCAAGATGATGAAATGTGCCCTCTCCTCAAGTCTCGTTTTACTAGAGCTTGTGAAAAAAACATGCTAAATTTGGAAGGCAGCCATGAGCACACAGCTTTTTAATAAATCGTCAACCATCTCCAAAGAGAAAAGCATCATCTCTTCATTCAGTACATACGTCACAGGTGAAGTATGACTTCTTAACTAAGATGTGAACTTTTCATTTCATAGATCACATCAAAGGGAATTTGGACCATGTTTGAAATTATCACTCAATTTTGCTACATTAGCCCTTGATCGTTTTTAAATGAAAGAAGGGAGGAGGATTATTGGTGTAAGACAAGCAGATTTAGAGGGAGCTAGAAAATGGCACCATGATGGCTGCTTGTACTTTAATCAGTTCTGTCCTTGTAGAACAGATGTGACCAAGCAGTTATAAAATCTGTTGACAGAGAACCTTTGTGCCTTGACAGTATTGGTATTTGCTGGTGTCTGCTTTTTTGAATAATCTGCTTTCTATATGCTGCAGTCTTACTCAGAAAGTGTCTTCTTTAGGGATATTTCAAATCTAACTATATTAACTTAACCATTAACTTCAGCAGTGGTATTTTCCAATTTTCCAATTCTTTTCCAAAGAAAATTTCTAATTTTTTTATTATGAGTACTTCTTACCTGACACTTTTGAAAATACTGCTTATAGCTTTGAAAGAAAATAACATAGTTTGATATGACATAAGGACATGTAAATTTATTTCTGTTTCTTGAGTTGTTGATTTTAATTCTTGATTTTGAAGAATTTTTTTTTTCCTTAGTCATCACTAACGGTGTGTTGTTTTTTCAACTTTATCTTGATCATTCTTTCTTAGGTTACCCAAAAGTTAATATGAGAAGGAAAGTAGACTAGATAACATTTAAGAAATTATGAAGTTCTTACAATGATTCTCAACTTCTTTCTGAAATATAGACCCACTTTTTTCATAACACCTGGTGATGTTGTAAAGCTATAAGTCAATGGAGAATGAAACTGAAGAACCTTCAAAGAGCAATAGATATTGATGGTGGCAAGACTGCAGTAAATTATAAATAAGGAGTAACATAAGAGAAGTAATAAACAAAAGTTGTCATCGAAGAAATGAAGGGCAGCGGGGAAAGGGTCAATTATATAAGGTAAGGAAAGATTGGTCAAGGGACGGATGACATGATCCATTGGTACTCACACAGTGAAAAAAGAACAAGATGAAATCAACTTAGAATGTTGGAGGAATATGAGAAGAGTTTCACACCATAGATAGATGTAGATGTACTATATTTTACATGGCTGTGTTACTGGATGTCATATTCACAGTCATGAAATCTTAGATTCACTGGAACTTTGGAATCAAGGATCTTAACAATTTACCTAAATCCTCAAAATAATGGAAATTTCAAATCATTGGCCACCAGAGTGGATTGGACTGATCTGGCTGTGTAGTCAGATTTTCTTTGTTCCTCTACTGTTCTATGTATATGACACCAAAAGCTGACTTGTTAGTCTAAGAAAGAAACAGCTTTCTCAGATATTCCTGAGGCTTTATAATATCATAAATTTTTAAAAGTCAATTGACAGATTTTATTTTTAAAAACCTAAGTGCGCAGATAAAACTTTATCTGAAAAAAAAAATCTATTATCTGCCAAATGTTCAAACCTGCTGTATTTTTAAGGGAATTTGAGACATGCCATGTTTGTTGTTACTGATAGCCAGTTAATAATGAATCATTCAATTTAACCACTCCTAAAATCCTTGTCAATACTATGACTTCTTAAAAATATATTATTTATTTATTTTCAGTTCTCAACATTCACTTCCACAAGAATTTGAATTAAAAAATGTCTCCCCATTTCTACCCAACCCCCACCCCAGGACACCATGCACCCCATGTACCCCTTCTTCCAGTCTCTCCTCCCTTCTATTATTCCCCCTTTCTTCCATATCCCTCCCTTCTATTTTCCTGTAGGACAAAATAGATCTCTATACCCCATTGCCTGTACGTCTTACTTCCCAACTGCATGCAAAAACAAACAAGAATGATGATTTCGTTGAAATTCCATTTTTTCCCCTAAATTCTGAATATCATGTTTCAAGACTTTCGATCCTTTAGGGTAGAAGCTGCCAAATCCTGTGTTATCCTGATTGTATTTCCACAATACTTGAATTGTTTCCTTCTGACTGCTTGTAATATTTTCTCCTTAACTTGGAAACTCTGGAGTGTTCCTAGGAATTTTCCTTTTGGCCTCTCTTTGAGGAGGTGATTGGTGGGTTCTTGCCATTTCTATTTTATCCTCTGGTTGTAGGATATCAGGGTAGTTTTTCTTGATAATTTCTTGGAAGATGATGTCTAGGCTTTTTTTTTGATCATGGTTTTCAGGTAGACCAATAATTTTTAAATTCTCCTAGATTTATTTTCCATGTCAGTTGTTTTTCCAATGGACTGTTTCACAGTATCTTCTATTTTTTCATTCTTTTGGTTTTGTTTTATAATTTCTTGATTTCTAATTTCTAATAATCAAGTCATTAGCTTCCATCTGTTCCATTCTAATTTTTGAAGAACTATTTTCTTCATTGGGCTTTTGGACCTCTTTTTCCATTTGTTCAATCCTGTTCTTTAATGCATTTTTCTCCTCATTGGCTTTTTGGACCTCTTTTGTCATTTCACTTTGTCTATTTTTAAAGGTGTTATATTCTTCAGCATTTTTGGGGTAAGCTGTTGACTCATTTTTCATGATTTTCTTACATCATTCTCATTTCTCTTTCCAATTTTTCTTCTGTCTCTCTTACTTGATTTTCAAAATCCTTTTTGAGCTCTTCCATGGCCTGAGACAATTTCATATTTTTTTTTGGGGGGGTGGCTTCAGATGTAAGTCTTAACCTTTCTCTCTTCCTCCTGTTGTATTCTTTGGTCTTCCTCTGGTTTTATGTTTTCCTCTTCTTCATCAGATGGGGTGGAGAAAAATACTTTTCTGCAAGAAAGTAAGCTTCTATAGTTTTATTTTCCCCCTTTTGAGCATTTTCCCAGCCAATTACTGGACTACAGAGTTCTTAGTTCCTCCAAAGTGGCAGAGTCAAGAGAGAGGTGTTTACTCCTCTCTTAGCTTACACTGTGGTTTGTGAGCAACCACAAGCACGCTTTTCTTCCCTGGAACTGTGAGTAGGATTTCCTGTCCACAGCCACCACCATGCCAGTGATCCTCTTCACCCTGTGACCACCACTTAGGACTGAGATCAACTCCAGATCAACTGCTCGATTCCCCCAGCATCTGTAGGTGGAGAGCTCCAGAAGTGGCTGCTGATCCAGAAGTGGCTGTCACCCTGGGGCGGGAGTTGGGGTTGGGGTCCTGACTGTGCTCCCCTTTCACCCAGGTGAAAGAGCTTTCTCATTGACCTTTGAAATTGCCTTTGGAATTTGGGGGTTGAAAAATCTAGAAATCTGCAGCAGCTGCCCAAGATTCAGAGCCCTGAAGCCTGCTCCAGTCAGTGCTGCATCAACCATGCTAAACTGTGCTCCACTTCCATCCAGTGCAATAGACCCTTTCTGTCAGTCTTCCAGGCTGTTTTAGGTTTGAAATCTGTTTCAGTCTGTCATTTTGTGGCTTGATGCTCTAGAATTTGTTTAGAGGCATTTTTTACAGGTATTTTAAGGGCTTTGGGAGGAGATCTTGAGCAGGTCCAGTGCTTCTATTCTGCCATCTTGACTCCACCCCTATGATTTTTAGTATGATAAAGTTATTTTCTTTTAAAATCTGTCAATTTTATTTCTTGAGACTCATATATTTGAATGACTTAGAGATATTTGCTTGTTTTGTACCTTCTTTTTCATGATTAAAGCTATTTCAGTAAATTCAAAAAGAGAAAAAAACATGCTTCTGCTAAATAAGAAATGGTTCACTGAAGTCCAGACCACTTTGGTCAGATTTTCTTCAGGTTCCTAAAATATTGTCAAGTGTTCTTTTGCGTTCATTCAGCATCTATACAAAATCCATTCAGTGTCATGCTGTTCCCTGGTGCAGTGAAATTGGTCTACTAGTTGTTCCCCAAGTGAATGGTAATGGCTCTTCCTACTGCCATTCCTCTTCCCCGTAATGCACTGTCTCTTCATATTCATTTTCCTGTCTGTATCCCAAATTCAGCATGAGAAAATCAGAGTTTGCCTTTCCTCAATATTAAACCCCTATTTCCACCAAGGGCACAAGAATCATTCTAATCCTCCAGCATGCCAATCTTGGAGTCATCCCTAAAATCTTCACTTTCTCTCAGGAAATCTGTTGAACCAATTGTATTATCCTATCAATTTAGCTGTCATATTATTTTATATCTGTTCCCTTCCTTTTATTTACATGGTCACCATCCTAGTTCATATCATCATTATTTCTAGCCTGAACTATTCTGATAGCTTTCTAATTAGTTTCCTTATCCCCCCTTTTGTATTTCCAGCATTGTAACAGTATCTATCACATAGTAAGTACTTAATAAATAATTATTGATGAGTCAGTTGATTTTAGAGTATATGCCCAGAGAATATAATCTTTTAGTGAAAGGCTATCATCAATTTAATGACTTATTTATTTTTAAAACATGACTGTGAGTTGTTGGGTTTTTTTGAATTATTGAATCTGTTCATAGAGCTAACAGTAAATGAATGTCTGTATTCATTTAGTTCTTTTCAACATTTATTGTTTCTGTTTTTAAAAATCATCTCTTTTGGGTTAATAGGTGATCCCTCTTCTTTTTCTCATTCCCAAAACATTTTCATTTAATCCTATGATTTCACTTATGACTTCTATGCCAATGATCCCAGATTGATTACCTCTAATAGCAGCAACTGTTCTGATCTCTGCCTCCATATTTCTAGCTTCCCTTAAGTCATCTCTGCCTAGGTGCTCCACTAGCACCTAAGAATCACATTTTTTCTGAAACCAGTTTATTATATTTTACCCTAATTCTGCCCCTCTTTATTTCTGTTGCACCACCATTCATCTAAGCTTCCATGTTTGTAAACTTGTGGTTGTCTTCAGTCTCTCTCTTTCCCTTAGCCTGCATATCCAATTTGTTACCCAATCCTGTTGTTCTCAGCTCTGTATCATCTTTTTCAATCCACTCCCATTTCTCCATTTGCCATCCAGTTACTCTTACTAACACTCAGCCTGACAGTCATAGCAGATTTCTAATGGGTCTTCCTACCTTTAATCCTTGTCATCTCAGTTCCATCTTTCATAATGTTAAAAGAATAATATTCCTCTGCAAAGATCTGGTCACATCGTTTCTTTGCTCAAAACAATTCAGTGGCCACAAATTTCAAGAAGATAGAATTCAAACTTATTTGTCCAGCCTTCAAGGTCCTCCACAATCTGGTGCAATCTTACTTTTCCAGACTTACTTCATCACTATCTCCTCCATATATCTTACGCTTTACCCAAACTAATCTCTATCTCTTCTCTGAAAATGTTGTGTGCCTTACTCTTCTTTTACGTTGCCCCCTGCCTGGAATTGTCTTTCACCTTTTCTTTGTTGTATTCGTAGCCATCCTTTAAAGTCCAATTCTAATACTGTCAAAAATGGAAAGCTTTCTTGATTTTTCCCTGATCAGTAATGACTTCCTGCCTTAGATCTTACATAGCACCTTGTTTCAGTATATCAATCTAATGCTATGTATTATGACTCCATTTATGGGGAGCCTGCTTCCCTCCAGGCCACAAGAGGCACTCTAGATCTTCATATGCAGTCCTTTGACTGAATCCAAATGTCACAAAACAAATTCGCTTAATAGAAGGATTTGCTCTGTAAAACAGACTCGATCAAAAGACTGCACCCTAGAACATAGAAGGTCACATGTGGCCTTGAGACCCTGTACTAGACTATGAATTCCATCAGTCAGGAAGCCATACCTTACCTGAACTTTCATCTTCCCTAACATAGTGCTCTGCACACAGAAACAACCTAGTGTATTAATGCAGGAATTTTAAATATGTCCAGAGAAAGGTAATATTAATGTGGTTTCCAGCAGTTTGTGTTTCAAAGAGGAAGTGATGATTCAACTGAGTGTGTGTGTGTGTGTGTGTAGAGGGGAGAATATGGGTGTTGTGTACAAAGTATGGTAAAGAGGTCATCTTAACTGGAAGACTTAATTCATGTTGAAAAATAATGGGAAAAAAAGTTGTAAAGATAGTGTTGAGCACAACTGCAGAAGGCTTATGAATTGTATGATTTGTTTTCTTACAAAGGCTTTATAGGTTCTTCACAGACAGAAATTTCATATGTCTTGTCATTAAAAGTCATAAGTAAATATTCTCTAAGGGAATAGGGCAAAATTCAACAACCCCCTGACCAGATGGAAAATTTGGAGATGTTTCTGAAGCTATAAGTTGCACTAGGAAAATCATTCTAGAAGGACAGGTGCCGTTGTTGGAAGAGATACTTTCTGGCAGCCTGGCATCTGGCTGTTGTGATGGCCCTTGGGTATGAAGATGTGTGGTGGTTGTAATATAATAAATAATGTTAAGAAATGGCCCCCTTTCTAACGCATCAGTGTCATCCCTTCTTCTGTGCTCATTTCAGCAGTAAAATTAACTATGATAATTATGTGTCAATTATGTTTAGATACAAAGTTTAATATGTATTGTTTGGGATCATTTATGACCATGTCTCTGATCTAATGTTGGTGTCAACTTGTAAAACATAATGATGGCAGTCTAGTTTCTGAATGGTAGTCATTAACTCTGGTGTTTGTGGAAATATTCACACTAAACTCGTATCAAGTTTATTTCTACACTCTTATCTGGTATGATAAATAGAATGAAAACAATTTAAATATAGGATAGAAAAGACTTATAAGTGTAAGGTTATGGTATATGGTAATAGTTTTTCATGTAATTCTTCATACAGTCAGTGGTTTAATCATGTTTGATTAAATGATAGTAGTGCTAACAAATTAATTATAACATAAAAAGACTTGGAAAAAACAAAATTTGGAACAAAATTAAAAACAAATATTGATTACTTCTTAATGAAAAATAACTGATAATAGACCTATTGACTGAGAATATAGAGACCATCTCATATGAATGTTTTCTCTCCTTAACCTCTTGTACTCACTCACCCTCTTCTCCTCCACTTCAGTTTCAAGTTTCCCTTAATCGTACCAAAATTAACACGTGAACCTGAACCATAAAACACATTCCCCCATTTTTTTGTTTCTTCCTTGCACCTACACCCCCAGTCATTCTCATTCTCTCTCTCTCTCTCTCTCTCTCTCTCTCTCTCGGAGTCTCTTACATTACATTCTCTCTCTCTCTCGTACGTGCACACGTGTGCACTAACGCACACACACATATAAAAGTATCTGTAACATATAAGTATATTTTGAGTCCTTCACACAAATGGCTGCCTTCTTGTTGGAAAGACAAGATATACACACATAAAATGTATTATGAGCAATACTAATTGTGAACTACAAAAAAAAAAAGATGTTAAGTCCTACAGGACTTAGTCATAAATGCTTCATAGAAGAAATAACATTTAACGTGAGCCTTGACAGGGATGAATAGGATATGACTAGAGGAAGTGAAGATATTCTGGAAAGCAGAAATTATATGAACAAACACATGGATTTAGAAGGTATTGAAATGCAGAGGGGATCTCAGGAAGACTGAAATACCTGATCTTTTCCTTTATATTAAGTTGGTTTTTTTCAATTTCATCCTATTGATTTTCCAACCTCATCATTCCATCTCATTCCTTGTTTCCATACTTTGATGAATTTCTGATCTCATCCTATTGCTCGTCCTTCCAACAATATGATTACAGCCTTTGGGCCCACCCTGTGCAGCTCTTTTCCATTTAACCCCATTAATTTGCCATTGGGATTCCACCAAATAGCAGCCCTGGGGTTTTTTCTCTACATCGCCTGACATTGTAAGGATGCCAGCAGAACTTACGATTCATCTATAAGTTATCCTTTACTTTTGCTACTGACTCCTTCTTCTAGCATCTTTCAAATGTAATTTTTTTTATATCACTGAAATCATAGGACTTAAGAGGAACTTGAATATCATATACTTTTGAATCTAGCTCTGATTAAAACTGTATTCAACTCAGTCTGGAAGGCATAGCAAAGTTGTACTTTTTTTTAAATGTCCAAAGAATTATGTTTTTGCTGACAATCCTTTATGGTTTGGTTAAAGTCTTATCCTATCACACGCTCAGCTCTCACTCTTAGCAGGAACCTGTAGCTTTTATTTTCAAGTCTATCTTTTGATATTCGGTTGGGATTGATAATATTGGTCATTTTATAGGATTTTCAGTGAACATTAATAAAAAAAAAATGTAGTCTTGATCATTTGTGAAATATCTATATTGCCTTGTTGAAAGCCTCTCAGTGTGGGAGGAGGGGAAAGGAGGGAGAGAAAGAGGAGAGTATCAGACAAGATATCATTTGAAGAGAAGTCCCAGAAATCAGTCATTGGTATAACCACGAGAAGGACCCAGTCAGTCTCTACCTTTGATATCCTTTATTTCAGCTGAGCCTATGTGGACTCGGCATACCTTCTAGTATCACTAGTGTATTTGAGAAAGAATAAACAGAAGGTCCAATTTTAATTAATGTTTTGGTGGATACTGTGTTTTGTAGATAGATTCACATATTAACATAGTAGTTAGTTTTTAAATATTAAAAGAAAACTGTTTGCTTTTACATTGCATTTCTATTTGTAACGTGTCTGAAAATGCTATATATTTTAACGTGAAACGAGTCTATGAAATGGTCCCTTTAAAAGAGCCTTTCAGAAGTCTGTGCACAATTAAAGTTAAATGCACTTTCTTGCACACTGTCTTGTTCCCCTACAAACATCAGATTGGCAATAGACACTTTCTGTTCTTTGTTGTTTCCCTTTATAGAAAGACAGAGATTACAGTTATAATTGACATTCTTGAGTCCCAGTTAAATGCTGCCTCTATCAGATGTACATTGGGATCCTTGCCTTTGAATTTCTAATATCAGTTAATAGAGTATTTTAGATAGTGTTATATGTTCAATTTTATTGAGTTGTAAGCTATGTGTTTTTGAACATTCTCAATAACATTTGATTTTGTAGTTTAAATGGAAAAGAGAAGGGAGAGTTAAAAATTATAGTGTAGCGTGCCAAAGATGGATTTTTTTTAGTAACTAAAATCAAAATATAAGCAAAGAAACAAAAAATTGGAACTTAATTTGACATCTTACCCTGTAGGCACCTTAGACATGGGAAAAAATAGAATAAAATAGAGATCAGCCCACGAAAATTGAAATAAAAATAAAAAAAGATTAAATTTACCAATCAAATAATGGCTATACATTTTGCCATGTGACCCCTTTAAGTAAAAAAGATAACATTGAATTTTTATGCATTTCGAATGATTTTGCAATTAGATGAGAATGAGATTGATGAAGTTGGAAAAGGGATAGGGTGAGGTTTTATTTATGTCTTTTACTTCCACATCAGTTTTATTCCACTCCTTGTGCTCTCCAGTGTGACTAAGAAAAACAATTAAGTAAAACCAACCAACACTGACTACAGATGATGTTATACAAAACGTTCTGTTTTCTTTTCTTTTTTTAAGTTAATGCAGTAATTTATTTTGCTGGAGTATGCACATATGTTGCCAACATTTTCTTTTTTTCTTTTTTCATTCTTTTTTTTTCTGGATATATAAATTTATTTAACTTTTTTTTTACATTCATTTTCACAAAATTTTGGGTTCCAAATTTTCTCCCCATTTATCCCCTCCCCCCACTCTAATGCACCAAGCATTCTAATTTCCCCTGTCACCAATCTGCCCTCTCTTCTATCCTCCCTCCCTTCTGTTGTCCCCATCTTCTCTTTTATCCTGTAGGGCCAGATAAATTTCTGTTCCCCATTACCTGTATTTCTTATTTCCTAGTAGCAAGAACAATACTCAACAGTTGTTCCTAAAACTTTGAGTTCCAACTTCTCCCCATCCCTCCCTCTCCACCCATTCCCTTTGGGAAGGCAGGCAATTCATTATAGGCCATATCTGTGTAGTTTTGCAAATGACTTCGATAACAGTCATGTTGTGTAAGACTAACTATATTTCCCTCCATCCTATCCTGCCCCCCATTGTTTCTATTCTGTCTTTTGATCCTGTCCCTCCCCAAGTGTTGACTTCAAATTGCTCCTTCCTCCCACTGCCCTCCCTTCCATCATCCCCCCCACCCTGCTTATCTCCTTCTCCCCCACTTTTCTGTTTTGTAAGATAGGTTTTCATACCAAAATGAGTATGCATTTTATTCCTTCCTTTAGTCGAATGTGATGAGAGTAAACTTCATGTTTTTTTCCTCAGCTCTCCTCTTTTTCCCTCCACTAAAAAGTCTCCTGCTTGCCCCTTGAATGAGAGATAATTTGCCCCATTCCATTTCCCCCTCTCTCCTCCCACTACATTTCTCTCTCACCATTTACCTTAATTTCTTTTAAGATATGGTCCCATCCTATTCAATTCACTCTGTGCTCTCTGTCTCTGTGTGTGCATGCACATGTGTATGTGTGTGTGTGTGTGTGTGTGTGTGTAATCCCACCAACTACCCAGATACTGAAAAGTTTTAAGAGTTACAAATAAACAGTTCAACTCTGGTAAGTCCCTTATGACTTCTCTTTCTGTTTACTTTTTCATGCTTCTCTTCATTCTTGTGTTTGGAAGTCAAATTTTCTTTTCAGCTCTGGTCTTTTCATCAAGAATGATTGAAAGTCCTCTATTTCATTGAAAGACCTTATTTTCCCCTGAAGTATTATACTCAGTTTTGCTGGGTAGGTGATTCTTCGTTTGAGTCCTAGTTCCTTTGACTTCTGGAATATCCTATTCCACGCCTTTCAATCCCTTAATGTAGAAGCTGCTAGATCTTGTGTTATCCTGATTGTATTTGCACAATACTGGAATTGTTTCTTTCTAGCTGCTTGCAATATTTTGTCCTTGACCTGGGAATTCTGGAATTTGGCCACAATGTTCCTAGGAGTTTCTCTTTTTGGATCTCTTTCAGGCAGTGATCGATGGATTCCTTCAATATTTATTTTGCCCTCTGGTTGTAGAATCTCAGGGCAGTTTTCCTTGATAATTTCATGAAAGATGGTGTCTAGGCTCTTTTTTTGATCATGGCTTTCAAGTAGAGTCATAATTTTTAAATTGTCTCTCCTGGATCTATTTTCCAGGTCAGTTGTTTTTCCCATGAGATATTTCACATTCTCTTCCATTTTTTCATTCTTTTGGTTTTGTTTTATGATTTCTTGGTTTCTCAGAAAGTCATTAGCCTCCATCTGTTCCATTCTAATTTTGAGAGAACTATTTTCTTCAGTGAGCTTTTGAACCTCTTTTTCCATTTGACTAATTCTGCTTTTGAAAGCATTCTTCTCCTCATTGGCTTTTTGAACCTCTTTTGCCAATTAAGTTAGCCTATTTTTCAAGGTGTTATTTTCTTCAGCATTTTTTGGGTCTCTTTTAGTAAGTTATTGACCCATTTTTCATGCTTTTCTTGCATCTCTCTCATTTCTCTTCCCAGTTTTTCCTCCGTCTTTCTAACTTGATTTTCAAAATCCTTTTTGAGCTCTTCCATGGCCTGAGCCCATTGGATATCTATTTTGGATGTTTGGAATACAGAGGCCTTGACTTCTATGTCTTTCCCTGATGGCAAGCATTGTTCTTCCTCATCAGAAAGGAAAGGAGGAAACATCTGTTCACCAAGAAAGTAACCTTCTATGGTCTTATTTTTTTCCCTTTTCTGGGCATTTTCCTAGTCAGTTACTTGACTTCTGAGATTCCTCTCCACCCCCACCTCACCAGTGCTTGGGGTCTGAGATTCAAATGCTGCTCCCCAGCCTCAGGGCTTTCAGCAGGGGGGGTGGGGGGGGAGTGGCTTCTATTCAGTGAGAGATTAAGTACTGCTGCTCAGGTGGGGGCAGGGCCGCCTCCCAGGCTCAGTTCCCTCAGGGGTTTTATGCAGAGACCTTCAGTAATGGATTTGAGGTCCCGTCTGCTCCGGGAGCTCCTCGCCACCGCTGCCTCTGCTGCTTCCTTCTGAGGGGGCCCTAGCCATGGAGACACCCCGCTCCTCTCTTGGCCAGTCCAGAAGGCTGTCTCACTGACCTGTAGCACCTGTGGGTGGAGGGACCCTCGCGGCCCCTGTCCCTGAAGCCTCCTCGGATCTGCTCCTCTGGGGCCACAAGGCCAGGGCAGGGGCTCCGCTCCGTGTCCGTTGCCTGATGGACCTTTGGTGATGGTTTTTCAGGGCTTTCTGGAACAGAAATCTCCTCCGCTGCATGGCTTCCACTGCCCCAGCATTTGTGGGGAGTTCTTTTTACAAGAAATTTATGGGCTGTGGGTTCAGAGCTCGCCGAACTCTACTCCACCATCTTGGGTCTTCCCGTTCTTTTTTCTAAAGAGTCGCCACTTAGCCCCAAGAAGCTATTGGTCTGTTATTTGCCATTTAACTAGCAAGTTTTAAAGTAAAGCTCTCAGGGTCTCATTTTTACGAGCTGGTAATATTCTAGTTTTGGACACCAGTGCTAGTAGCCTTGGCAATAATTTTCCACTGGTGGATTTTGTTGCCAGCCCATTTAGAAAAAAAAAAAAGGTGCCCATGATTCGGAGTAATTAGGTACCTGTGAGTAATAGCTATTTCAATAGACAATAAATAGTGTAATTGTCTAAAATTTATTGACAATGCTAGGAAATAGGCCAGTGTGAGATAAATATTCACAAAAAAAAAAAATCCTGCCTTTTACCTTTGCATTTTCCTCTTCTTCTCCCTATGCACTGCAACAGAAATAGTTGCTTATATACTCCTGTGGTTTTCTCAGTCTTTCCTTTGTGGAGGGGAACAGTTCTTCCTCTCTTCTTGGCTTCTTTCTTCTACTGCCTGAACCCTACCTACTTTCCATCCTAAAAATTCTCTTCCTATTCTTGTTTCTCCCTCAGTCTCTTCCTCATTTTTCTTTTCCCTTCACCGAAGATTCTATGCTCCTTTTCTCATGCCCATGTGGTCATGATACACAACTGAAGATTATTTTAGTATTATGTTGTAAATATTCCTATTTCTCACTGAGAAAAAGTAAAGTTGTTTTCTCTAGATAGTCTTTAATTCTCACCTCCATTTTGTATCAGTAGCCCTTGGCAGAAAAAAAATTCCCATCATTGATTTACCCCACTCTTAAGACTAAAATTCTGTGGTTGTGGGTCAGTAGCTGTATCCTAGCTGCATTTCGACCAGACTTCCTGGCTCCTTTCTTGGAATACTAATACTGATGAGTAGAATTTGGAGGCTGCATTAGATAATAACTAAGGTCCTTCCTGATTTTTAAATTCTATCATTCTAACGGGAAAATGCTACTTCAAAAAAGGAAGCTTGCTTTTAAAACACAGTTAAATCACTTCATAGATGACAAATGAATTGTTTTGGTTAAATATTCATCATAATTTCTAAAATAATACTATATCCTTTTGCCACCAATTTGTATGTATGCAATAGGTTCTTCATTGATGTTTTGAGGAGTTAACGGTAAGGTACCATTGCAGTTCTCAGTTGTATAGTATCATTGATATAACCATATCATTAACTCCAGATTAGAGACAGAATTTTTGAGAACCAACACCTGTTTTTAATTTTGACCAATTTATCCGTGGAAGTATTCCAGCTCACTTTCATGTTCTCAATTTCATAATCACCTTTTAATGAAAAGTTTCATCTGGTGAAAATAATTTCTGAAGACCTTTGTGCTGTCATGCACCTATCTTGTATAAAATATTAGAAAAGTTATTCTGATTGTAATGAAATGTGACGTCTAAAAAATAAAACCTCTAGGATTGCTTAAAGAAAAAAGTTTAATTAGTTAAAAACTAAGTTTAGCAACACATTAGCAGTATTCTCAGAGGATTATGCAGAGGAAAGAATTTGATGTGTGTTTATGTTTCACTATTAAAAGTTTCTGGCTAATTTTATTTCATTCTAAAATAAGAAAAAATATCAGATCATGGATTACCAAGAATCTTGACAATAGTAAAAAGGGGGGAAATTTAACCATCTGACTTCTTAAAGTTTTATAATTTCACAAATCTTGGAATTTATTTTAATAATTTTATAGCACATTTTATCTATGTATATCAAAACATACTACAGATCATTTGTCAGAATCTCCTTCCTAACATGAAGATTCTGAATATACCTTGGCCTGCCCCTCATAGCTGCTCTCTGGTTCATCTGCCCATCATCTAGTTGACCCTCGTGAATATTAGGGTTAAGCACCCTTCTACTGACTGGCCATCAAATCAAACACTTAGGCTCTCAACACATCAATGTAGGTATGTTTGATTTACACAGTAAAACCCAATGACCTTTGACTTTCTGCCACAGGGGTCAATACAGACTTTCAGAATATTGTAATATTTTAGCTATAGCAATGTCTTAGGAGAGGTTGGCAAAAAGGGTAACAATGAGAGTCTGTACATCTTAGTTGCTTAACAGTGTAGCCCTACTCATTGCCTCCCATGCCACTGTTCCATCACTGGTTTCCTCTTATTAGTGATAATAGGATTAAAGGAGATAATATTTTTAAAACAGCACAGTGCCTGGCACACAGTAGTTGCTTAATAAATGCGTATTCCCTTTCCTTCTCTTTTTCAAGTGCTCTGTGTGACAGGTTTCCTCAGGCATAGTTACCCAAGGGTTCCTCTCCTAGCACTAGACCCTTTTATGGTCAGCTTTGCACTTCTCATCTTCTGCCTTAGCAAGTTGGAATAATATAAATTGATCCAAAGTCTCACTGAGCTTCTAGAAGGCCCTGAAAACACCATTAGGGGAGGAGAGAGCAGGTGGCTGCTCACAGCCCAGGCATCTATGACTCATTGGGCAAGGGTTCAATCTGCCACAACAATAAAGAATCATATCTCCACCATAAAAGCAAGAATTTTTACAACTTGATGTTTTCTTTTTCTTTCTGTGGTTAAAAAAAAAAAACAACAACAAGCTAACCAAGATAAAAAATGAGGCAAAGAAAAATGAACTTAATGCTGACTGGAGAGGCCATGGCCAAGAGGCATCTCTGAGTTCATTGTTCAAAATGTTCTTCAGTGCTTCACAAAATGTTATAGACCAACTTCTGAAAGTTATCCTGGGTATAAATCTCATTGTTATCTTTCAGGAAAATATTTTAACATAATAAAATAGAAAACTAGGTGCAGCCTAATGTTCCAGAAAATGAGCGGTACCATAACTTATGTGTATCATGTGTTTTGAATTATAATTTTATATGTCATACCTCATATTCCAGACTTAATCAGAAGAAAATTTGGTTACTCCTCTACAAAACAGATTTAGTAAAAAGTATGTTCCTTTTATATATGTGTGTGTGTGTGTGTGTGTGTGTTCTTGTTCATCCTTTGTTGCCAAAAAAGACTATGTCATTGGAGAAATAATGACATGACTTGCAGCTGACTTAGTTCTTTTGAGTGAGGGAGGGCTGTGCAGGTCACCTTTCAGATTCAGATGGCTCTGGAGGAGAAGTGAGGCTGGGGTGCGTGTTTGTGTGTGTGTGTGTGTGTGTGTGTGTGTGTGTGTGTGTGTGTGTGTGTATGGAGGTTCCTAGTTTTTATTTCCTCATTATTTAAACTCCTCCATGTAATAGCTGAAATAGTAGTATTAGAGTCAGAAGCCCTGTGTTCAAACTCCTGACTTAATAGAATAATATTGCAGGGAGTTTTCAAATAAATTTCATTTTTTAATGAATAGAAAATCTTTTTAGTCAATCTTTCTTGTGTGTGTGAGGGTGTATACACAAATACAAATATATATGTGTGTGTGTGTTTGTATGCACATGCATGCACACACATACACACAGAGGTATATATAAATAGATATCCTGAAGGGGAAAAAATCATGCTATTCTCTATTTCATTCACAGGCCCTGGCAGATTGTCCTGTAGACAGTAGGACACTCAGATATATGTTTGGTGGTTGATAGAATATTTAAAAAAAATAGGGAGGTGAATAAACAAGTAAATAAATAAATGATGAACAAATGAATGAGCAAATTCTGTCCTAAAGAGGTTTCCATTCTACTGGACTTAGTGGGGAAAGGGGGAGCAAGCAAAATACATCTTTAAAAATGAGAGAAATGCTTACTTTTTGAATTCATTTATTTGTTTTTAGTTTTCAGCATTCACTTCCATAAGATTTTGAGTTTCAAATTTTCTACCCCCATTCTCCTCCCCCCTCCCCAAGAGGCCTCAAATCTAACATAGGCTCGACTTATGCATTCATATTAAACCTATTTTTACATTAGTCATGATGTAAAGAAGAATTAGAACTAATTGGAGGAACTACAAGAAAGAAGAAACAAAACAAAACAGCAAACAAAAAGGAGAGCAAATAGTACGCTTCCATCCATATTCAGACTCCAAAGTTCTTTCTCTAGATGTAGATAGCATTTTCCATCATGAGTCATTTGGAGCTGTCTTAGATCATGGCATTGCTGAGAAGAGCTAAGTCCATCAAAGTCAGCCATCACATAATGTGATGGTTACTATGGGCAATGTTCTGGTTCTGCTCATTTCACTCAACATCAGTTCATCTAAGTCCGGATTTTTCTGGAGTCTGCTTTCTCATCATTTCTTATGGCACAAAAATATTTTATCGCATTCATATACCACAACTTGTTAGGCCATTCCCAAATTGATATACATACCCTCAATTTACAATTCTTTGCCACCACAAAAAGAGGTGGTATAAATATTTTTGTACATGTGGGTCCTTTTCCCATTTTTGATGCTCTCTTTCAGATACATTCCTAGAAGTGGTATTGCTGAGTCAAAGGGTAGGCACAGTTTTATATCACTTTGGACATAATTCCAAATTGTTGTCCAGAATGGTTGGATCAATTCACAATTCCACCAACAATGCTCCAGTTGTTCCAATTTCCCCACAACTACTCTAGTATTTATCATTTTCTTGTTTTATCATGTTAGTCAATCTGATGGGTATGATATGGTACCTAAGTGTTGTTTTGATTTGTATTTCTCTAATCAACAATGATTTAGAGCATTTTTTAGATACAATTATATAGCTTTAATTTCTTCATCTAAAAATTGCCTGTTCATACTTTGACAAGAATGACTTGTATCCTTATACATTTGACTCACTTTTCTATATATTTTAGAAATGAGGTCTTTATCAGAGACACTGCTTCTAAAAATTATTTTCCAGTTTTTCTGCTTCCCTCCTAATCTTGCTTGCATTAGCTTTGTTTGTACAAAATCTTTTCAATTTAATGTAATCAGAATTATCCATTTTGCATTTCTTAATGTTCTCTATCTCTTACTTAGTCACAAATTCTTCAGTTTTCCATAAATCTGATAGGTAAATTATTCCTTGCTCTCCCAGTTTGCTTATATTATCAGCCTTTATATCTAAGTAATATACCCATTTTCACTTTATTTTGGTGGATGGTGTGAGATGTTGGTCTATGCCTAGTTTCTGCCATATTGTTTTCCAGTTTTCCCAGCAGCTTTTGTCAAATGGTGAGTTTTTATCCCAGAAGCTGGTGTCTGGGTTTATCAAACAGTAGATTACTGTAGTCATTGACTACTATGTCTTGTGTACCTAACCTATCCCACTGGATCCACTGCTCTTTTTTTTTTTTTAACGTCAAAGAAAGACAAAGTTTATTAAAGATTCTCCATATTGGGTTGACTCTTAAGGAGCCTAAGCATTTGTAACACTTGTATTCACAAGCAGGCCAGATAGAATCTCAACTAGACAGAGTGTGACTTGGATTGAATCTGAGCCATTTCATGGAGGTGAGATGGAACTTATATACAGAAAGTCCATGGGAAAGATCTAGAGGTGGTCTAGTGGTCTGGGAGGCAGGTCTAAGGAGCATCTTGATGGGATTGGGGTAAATAGTGATGTAATCCAGGGTGGGAAACAGCTGGAGGCAATCAGGAGATATCAGACAATGGAGGGTCTCAGTGGGAAGCAGGTGGGGCAATCAAGAGGTAACATAAATGGCCACAAATTTGAGTATGAAAGGCCAGGTTAAGTGGGGAGATTCAAGGAAAGTTCAAGGAGGTTCCTAGAGTCTGAACCCCATCATTCTCCCCAAACAGATTGGACCCAAATTCTTTTGGGGTAAAGGGCGAAAGTCTCAGCTTCTGAAACTGCTTTCTGCTGGCAAGGGGCGTAGAGCTGTCCCTGCCTCCATGGATCCTATTCAAGGGGTGTGTAGCCTGAGCAGTCATCTGGAAGTTGATGGCTTACACTCTGGAAAAGACAAACCTGGCAGACAGGGACCAAACAGGCACAAAAAGAGTATAAAGAAAAGACAGTTACCCTTGCATAAAAGACAATTTCTCTGGAGAGAATTGAAAACAACTATGGCAAGTCCAAGAAATAGAAGGGTATGTGTGATAGGGGAATTTTTTGCTGTCGGATATCCCCTTTCTTTCCAAATTTCTCCATGAGCATGTAGAACAAGGAAAGCATATTTTGAGTAAATAAAAACATCAACTCTCATGGGGGTCAGACTCCTCCCAAAGCCTGTCCTCTCCTGTCATCAACATACAGAGTGAAAGGTTTTCTTAGATTAGGCTTAGTTTTCAGTCTCAAAAACATTACCCTGGTCTGAGTGAGGGACTTGAGTAGGGTCATAAAGGGGTTTAGCAATAAAACCAAAATCAGGAATCCAGACTCTACAAAATTCAGCCATGCCTAAAAAGACTGGACCTTGTTTCTTAGTGGTTGCAACAGGGATAGTGCTTTTGCTCTCAGAGGTTAAAGAGGGAGAGGTGGGTATGATACTTTATGGACTGGCATGCCTTCAGGACTTTGTTCAGAGAAACCCTATAGCCTGGAGTGCCCAGGAAATTAAGGGCTTCTGTGGCAGCAGTCAAAGAGGCAGCCTGGGTGGGGCTACAGATAAGAATATCATGCACATACTGAATTAAGCTACTACCTGGTAGTTTCAGGTCCTTTAAATCCCTTCCCAAAGTCTGGCCAAATAAATGAGGGTTATCTGGAGACCCGTGGGGCAACACTGTCCTTGTTAGCTGAGATGGACTTGATACCCCTGGAAGAGTCCATTCAAAGGCAAAAATAAATTGTGAGTATTCTCCATTAGGCTTTTTTTGTGGGAAGGATTGCAGTATTGCATGGAGATGAATAAGGGACAAGGATTCTATACTTAAGAAATTTTTCAGTTAAGGGTTGTAGTCCTTCCCAGGCCTCAGGTTGAATCAGATATTGATCATAAAAAGGGAACACTTTAGGGTCGGGGAAGGCTAATAAGGGCTGGGAGGGCAGAAGTAACTCGCCCTGGAATTCCAGGATCCCAAACAATTGCCCTGTCTCCCACACTTTCAAGCAAATATGGGGAGATCTATTGAACAGAGGCAAAAGGGAGATGAGAGGTTTAACTAGAGAAAATCGGCTCCGCAATTTCACCATCAGCCTTCCCAACCAGAGGGCAGGGCCAGAGGAGGGCATAAGGAAGGAGTGTTTAAACAACAGATCCTCAAGTATGCTAGGTAGGGGGTATGTCTGGAGACATTCCTTAGTTTCCCCTTCAATGCCTATGACCCGAGGGGTCAAGGGGCTGGTAGAGCCAGAGCTATTGGTTAAAACAGAAATTTAGCCATGTTAAAGTGGGTAACCTTACCTTCAGCCTTCGTTTTTGCCCAGGGCTTGGCATGAGAGGTGGAGAAAGTGGGAGCACTGCCAGCACCCAGGCTTTCCTGTTGTCCCAAGTCTTGAGAAGACCGGAGGACAGGGTGCTAAGGGGTGACTCCACTACTATTCCAACCTGAGGAGCAATCTTTCCTCCACTATCCCTCTTGGTCACATGGGCATGGGTGGGACCTGAGCAGGGGTTGCCAAGGGGGGGAAGGGTCATGGGAGGAGATACAGGGTAGGAGACATGAAAGGTAAATGAGGGGGAGGAATGGAGGGGGCCTGGGATAGAGGAAAAGGGAATGGAAACCAAGGGAAAGGGATGACCAGGCAGAAGGAGGCCAGTGTTGGAGGAAGTAAGGGAGAGGCAGGAGAGGCTGGGGGAGATTGGGGTGGGGGGATAGGAGTTGGGATGGTGCTAGAGGAGGGTAGGGATGGAGAAGGGGCTGAAATCCTGGGGCCATAAAATGGGGGTCATCCAAAATGTCCAGTTCACCACCATTGCCCCTTTGTGGGGTGACTCTAACTACAAGCATCTTATAGTCTTTTCTAAGAATGGGGTTCTCAGAGAGCTTGACAATGGCCCTATAATTCTAATGGTAAAAGAGTATTACATTGTAAGGTCCCAAAAATGGGTCATACTTCACAGTCTTCCAGGTGATGCTGAGGCCAAACTGTGTTTTAAAAGAACACCAACTTTTTAAGTTTTTTAGAGAAGTTAAATTTTTTCCAATTTTGTAAGAGACAACCCAAAGGTGAATTTTTGGGGGCTGAAGAGGATTGACCCATTACAGACATGGGGCTAGAAGTCCCTCCCTTCTTAAAGAAGGATAGAGAGTAAACCTTGAAAAAAAAACAACCAAGAGAAAAAAGGTAGCTGATGTTTCCCTAATTCTCTAGTACCCAGGGAATTCAGTGTTGAGCACACCGGGTCAGTGAATCATATGTTGAGGTTTAGGGGTGTTGGAGACCCCAAAATACTGACACAGTGGGTCCTACTCAAATGACTTCGACTCAAGCCCTCTTAAAGTCAAAGAAAAACAAAATTTATTAAAGATTCACCATATTGGGTTGACTCTTAAGGAGCATAAGCATTTATAATGCTTGTGTTCACAAGCTGGCCAGATAGAATCTCACCTAGACAGAGTCTGAGCTGGAATGCATCCGAGCTGCTCTATTTCTTAGCCAGTACCAAGCAGTTGATGATTTTTTCTTTAGAATACAGTTTAAGATCTAGTACAGCTAAACCCTCTTCCCCTGAATTTCTTTTTATTAATTCCTTTGTTATTCTTGACCTTTTGTTCTTCTGGATAAATTTTATTATTTTTTCTAGCTCTCTAAAATAATTTTTGGTAGTTTGATTAGTATGGCACTGAAAAAGTAAATTAATGTAGGTATGGTTGTCATTTTTATTTTATTAGTTCAGCCTACCCACGAGCAACTGATTTTTTTCCCCAGTTATTTAGATCTGACTTTTTTTGTGTGCAAAATGTTTTATAATTGTGTTCACATATTTCCTTGGTTTGTTTTGGCAGGTAGACTCCCAAATATTTTATAATGTCTACAGTAACTTTCAATGAAATTTCTCTTTCTATCTCTCTTTCTGTTGGGCTGTGTTAGTAATACATAGAAATGCCGGTGATCTGTGTTGGTTTATTTTATATACTGCAACTTTGCTAGAGTTGTTTATTATTTCAAGTAGTTTTTTACTTGATTGTCTACAATTCTCTAAGTATATCATCAAATCATCTGCTGATAGCTTTGTTTTCTCTTTGCCTATTCTGAGAAATCCTTTTTAAAAATAAAAAGGGATCTTTATAATTTTTAACCAGCACAAAATGTGGTTGTGAGAATTACTGTGTCATAGCCATTTGAGATCTGGTACTACTAGGCTGTCTGTCCTTCAATCCCACTTTATATTATTTCCTTTGATATTCTTGTGTTTTTTACTTTTATATGAATTGTGTTATTGTTTTTTCTAGTTTTGTTATATAATAACCCTTGTTTTATAGTTATGACATGGAAATGTAAATTAGTATTGTCATTTTTATTATATTGATTTGTCATGCCCATACCAAAAATCAATGTTTTTCAAATTACTTAGGTTTGTCTTTATTTTTTATAGTTCTTGTGTTTATTTTGATAGGTAAGCTTTCCAAGTATTTTATACATTTTTTATTTATTTTAAGGGAGTTTATTTTGGTTTTTGTAGGTATTTTTTGTAGGTATTATACAGAAACCCTGATTATTTCCATGTGTTTTTTTTACTCAACTTTGCTGGTTATTATTTGATGAATTTTCTATTAATTTTAGTTGACTCTCTAGGGTTCTTTGTACCATTGAATCATCTGCAAACATGACATTTTGATTTCCTCTTGGACTGTATCTATTCACTCATAATACAGGAAAGACCTTTTATCACTTGGAGCCACCATTCATTATTTATAAAAGGAAGAGTTGGTTGAACTAGACAATATTATCCTCAAAGCTGGTTCCAACTCTAAATTTCTATGATGTTTTGATAGACTTAATTAAACCGTCATGAAATAGTAGAAAGATTGCAAATTTTGGAGTTAGAGGACTTGTATTCTAATCTTGGTTCATCTCTGTGACCTTGAACACATCATTTAATCCCTTTGGAACTCAGTGTCCTCTTCTGTAAAATTAATTTTGAGTTGATGAACTCTAAGATTCTTTTCAGTTTTAAATCCATAATCCCATGCATGTGTAAACATTCTGGAGAAGAAATCTTACTATATAATATTATATAAAATTTGAGGAGCTAAAATGAAGATAATAGAAACAAGCAGGGCACATTAAATACTCACGAATTCTCCCCTACATCCCAGTTATTGCAATCTACCCTATTACCTCTCACCTTCTATGTATGAGTCTTGTATGTGTCTATTTGTACACATGGTGTATCCTCAATTATAGGTTATTTAAAGTTAGGAACTCTTTCCCCTTGATTTGTATCCTGGCACTTCGCCCAGTACCTTGCACTAAATGCTTATTAAATGTTTGTTGATTGTATAGTCAGAGGAGGCCATTGCTCCCTCTTCTGGATTCCCGTAACACTTGGTGTTTGAGCCATTCATTTGTCACCTAACCTACAGATGTTTATGGGCTTTTTTGTTTTTCTGTTTTGTTCTATATCGTATCTCCTTTATTAGGTTGAAATTCCTACCAGGGCAGCACAATAACCATATTTTCCAAGCTAAAATTTAGTACGCCTGATCTCAAAAGGGATACATATATATATATATATATATATATATACACATATGTATATATGTATATTTTTACAAAATGTTGATAAAAATGTATTTCCTTTTCTTGCCATTATTCATTATTTATTGCCATTTTTGCTATACTTAGTATATTATATTTAAAGTTGGAAGGATCCTCAGAGGTCATAATTTTATAGCAGAGATAAAGAGATGGACAGTGACATGCACACAATCACAAAGGTAGCAAGTGGCAATGCTGGGATTTGAACTTGAGTCCTCTGACTACCAAAATAGCCCACTTAACTCTATACTATGCTGCCACCCACATGGTATCCTTGATGAGCTATACACAGTGTTGAGTGATGATGGATGAGGAATCAGATACACAAAGGACGTGGAGTTGGAATTGGCCCTTGAAGGACAGATAGAATGTAGATAAATAGAAAGGGGGATCTTCTAGGTCTGTCGAGTATTGAGGGCAAAGTAATAAAGACCCAATTGAGTGTAGGGTGTATGAAAGACAAGAGACAGATAAGGCTGACTGGAGTGTATAATATGTTAATTTTCAAGAGGATTTTAAAAACTCCACTCAGACTTTTAAAAATAACTCCCTAAGAACTAATTTCTCATCTTTTAAATTCTTACAAACTTCTCAATAAAATAATAATACAGTACACAATAACCAAATCACCATTGGAATACTAATGCCAGCAAACTTTGCCCTTTCACTTGAACAAATTCTCCTTCAAAGGGTTCTTCTTTTCCAGGAAAAATTAGATGAAGAAAAGCAAATGACAAATCTGTTATAATTTCTATTTTGAGATCTAGTGGTTGTGTCAGTTGTGTTCATTTAATTGTGGTTGTTTTGGCAAAGCATCGTTTTTGCAGTTCTAATGCAATTTTGTTTAAAGACTGTTGCTACCCACATTTTGGCGTCTTTTAAATGCTGTCCTCTACTAAACCCCAAGAAACTCAAATATAAATGTACTTCTTACTAAGTCTTTGACAAATAATTTTTGAAAATCCCTGTAACACTTTCAAAACATGTCTGGTAAAATAAAACTATATTATAATGCTACAATGGTGGCACACAGGTACCAGGGGGAACACAGTATAAGAAGTGGATGTTTAAGCTTTAGTGCTGACTCAGTGGTTGTGGGATCTGTAACTCAGTTTCCTTTTCTGCAAAATAATGGAAATACTTTGAATTCTTCTATTCTGATTTGTATAATAAATCCATTCATCAGAGTTGTGATAGAGGATTGACTTCTGCCATATGTAAAAGTCATCTTCATGTGTAAAAGTCATCTTCATGTGTAAAAGTCATCTCCATTTTCCTGTGGTTCGTGTGATTAGACAAAACTAGTGGAGACATGGCATTAAATTGTTAGTTTTTTTTTTAAATTAAATAGAGTCTAGATAGACTCTATAAACCTGAATGCTTTTGGAAGGGACCACAGAAGTTAAAACTAGAAAGAAAATCATGCATGGGTAATTGTTTTCGGATGAAGTTGAGATAATTAAAAAAAGTTCTTGAAAGGTCTAATGCATCTAAGTGAAACTTTGTTGAGTGCCTTCAGGGTATCAGTACCATCATTCTGAACATCATTGGATCTTGTAAATGAAATAATGTCAATGATTGTAATGGTGGTGATGATGACAATGATAGATAACATTTACATAATGCTTTATATAGCTCATGTGATCTTCGAAACAACACTGGGAAATAGATGTTAACCTTATCCCCATTTTTGAGATAAAGATACTAGAGCTAAGAGAGATTAAATGACTTGCCCAGGGTCACACAGCTAGTAAGTGACTGGGGCAGAATTGAAACCCAGATTTCTCTGACTACAAGCTCAATATTCTATGCGTGATGGTATCCCTGAAATGGCTTCAAGGCATTGTCTATTAAATTCTCAAAATGTACAGTTTTCTTGCCATTTGCCTATTCTCTGAAGTAACTGATTATCTGCTGGACTCAGTAATCTAAACTGTAATATAATTTCAAAGCTCTATATTCAGATATCTCAAATTTCAACTTGGTAAATAATTTGAAAGGAAAGAAAAAACAAGATTTGTCACTGCTGTGTGATCCAAATGAATATAATTACTGATTAATCAGAACGGTTAGTGAGTGTGAATGAATGAATGTTCTAATATGAATATTGTAAATGTTGACTCCCTGGTCTCTCTTGAAAACAAGTTGGCTCAGGAAGCTTAATGAGGTTTTCCTGGAGTGTGTACAAATTTTAAATAATTAAAATTAAATTGAATCAAAGTCCTTTGTAATTATAACTGAGATGGCATCATTATCATCTGAGTAGTCCAAGAGGTGGGGACCAAACTGAGTAATATTGGAATTCTCTTTAAAATAAGAAATTTGGTTTCTTCAAAGATATTCTGGGCACTGGGTAACACAGGAAGCCTCTTCTGACAGTCAATATTGCTTTGCTTACTTTTATACAATAAAAATAGACTTTTATTCCTGATAAGACTCCTATGAACAATCATTCATTTATAGATTTTTTTAATTAATGGAAAGGAAATAATCTCAGAAACCATATGGTCCAGAACTTTTACAGTTTTGCCAGTGCGACTCTCCTTGTCTCATAATTCCTGCAGCTCCAGACGAATTGACACTTAATCAGGTACAAATTATCAAGATGTGGCTAGGATCATAGAAGCAGAAGTCAGCTCTAATTTGAAATGTCCATGGAAGGGTGGAGAAGCAACCAGACATAAACATCATCTCTCCACTATCAATCAGGAAAAAAAAAGTCAGATCTTTCACTCAAAATATCACATTTTTGCCTTCATTATCTGCATTATTCAGTTCTCTGCTTTTCCTTGACTTTGGAGATCCAGCCAAAAAAAGAAAATGCAGAGAATATAAATACTCATAGATAACTGCATACATGTGACTAAGGAAAAAAAGAGGTAGGTTCCATAGAATTCTTGGATTCTTATCTTAAAAATATACGAAAATCTTATCTTCCCCAGGAAATATTCCCTGATTAACCCTCTATTTACTTTTTATTGTTTCAGTAATGTTTTAAAAATACAAGTAAGGTTATTTTTTTCTGACTAAATCTTAAACTCCCAGAGGACATAGCAAAAACACAAAATGGGAGCTCTGTGAATGACACTGAAGGTCAAATTTGAAATACTCAACATCAGCAATGTTCTCTTCTTTGCAACTCTGTTATCATTGACCCAAATGACAGGGTATGTGGCAAGGCACTTAAAAATGGCAAAATGATGTCATTGTGTGCAGGGGTTTCCACTGGCATGACAGGAGCAACTTTGACCTTGGAAGTTCCCCTCACTTTGAAGACTTACAGCAGTTCAGCCAAGGTTTACAGCATTCCTTGAATGCTAGCATTACCCTTTGAGAAACTCAGGCACTGTGTCTCTGTGTGGTTGGTTTTTGTTCTTGTTGTTACATTTAGGTAGAATACTGAATGTTCCATTTACCATAAAATGTCAGGGACCTGGGGACCCATCTTGGTAGACTTGTGGGAAGGGGCTTTTCCTCCGTAGATCAGCGTCTGTCATATAGTTAATGTTTATTGATTGGTTGATGGATTGAACTGGGGTAGTGCTGATCCCCAAAGATGATGGGAATATGATTCTACAGGTTAGGGAGATGCCTTAGAATAAATAGTGAGAAGGATTTTCTGGGGTGATCCATCTCTAAAGCCATAGGCACATTCCAAAGTAGCCTTCTAGCAATGGCACAGTGTCTTTCCTTTTGTCATAGAAGTCAATCTATCATTTTGTGCTAAGTGGAATACTTTGTCCTTTGAGACTCTCAGAAGTAAGCTGACTCTCTCAGAAGTAAGCTGACTTACCACAAACTAACTTATAATGTGAAATTTACCAGTATGGATCAAGTGACATGCGCCCATGAATTTACAGCAGTACTCTAGAAATGGTCAATCAGTCAGTCAGTCAGCAGGTATTTATTAAATGCCTGCTATGGGCCAGGCACTGAGTTACAAAGACAGATATGAAATAGTCTCTGCCCTCTAACTGTAACTTAAATACTCGACTGTCTAAAAGCCTAGCACCAGTCCCTTTGCTACTCCTTTGGGGGAAAAGTGCTAATTCTCTTTCTGACTTAACAGTTCTGCCAGTCATGTGAAGGTTATAGTAGCTTGCGTGCAGAAGATACACTTATTCCAGGTTTGTCAGGGTTAGATTTAGATTTGATTTGTGTCTCAGATAAATAAGATAGGAAAAACATGCTTCTGTCACTTTGGAGAATCCTATTTGATAGAAAAGCCACACCCTGGGAAGAAGTTTTTTATTCCCAGAGAACAACTAGCTTTTCAGTTTTCAAACAATATTGAAATATTAATAGCCCACTTTCTCTTGGAAACATTAGTCATCTGGCAAGTAAGTCATTTGACTCTGTCACCGTACCTAGTTTTCCCCATCAATATCTGCTCCTTCTAATAACAATACCATGTATTTTATAGTGCTTTGGCATATGTAGTATATTGGCATTGATAGTAAGAGTAAGCGATAACCAATAAAAAGCCCATGTTCTCCATTTTTGTCCTTGAAATATCTAGATAGCTGCATGAATGCCTTCAGTAAACTAAGGAGACTTCCTGAATTGAACTTAGGGATGCACATGGATGACAGTTTTATGGGAGGGGAAGGGGGGAAACAAGTGCTTAGGTTGTCATTGTATCCAAGAGCAGACCCATGTCCATGAAACAACAGATCATATAGAGTATTAGAATATTACAGTATTAGATATACTTTTACATACACTAGATCCTCTAAGTCAAAGATAATTGCAGTGAGTGAGTAAGGAAATGCAGAGAGGTTGAAGGGAAGGAGAGAAGGCAGAGAGACAGAGACAGATAGACACTGTATCGGGAAATTGCAATTTTAAATGATATAACCATAATATTTTAATTGGAAAACTGTGAAATAATAGATTTGAAATAGATTTTGTTTCTTTTGTTTCAGAAATTGATACAGTCATGATTTTATTGTCATAGAGAACTATCAGTAAGGGAAATCCCTCTATCAATACAGATCAGCACATGCTCTATTATATAGAACTTTAGAGAGTGACATCCTCTGTTTCCTATAGAGGATATGTCTTGGAGGCAAGATTTGAGTCCATGCTTTCCTGAACCAGAACCTTAGTGTCTTTCCACCCTGCTGCTCTGCTTTTATTTCATCTGTCCCATTAACATGTAAACCCAGGCCGCTGGATGGAGAGCACTGGAAGTCAAGAAGTCTTGAGTTCATTTCTGCTTCCAAAATTTACTAGCTCTGGGACACTGGGAAGATCATACTAAGTCTCGTGAAAATGGGGATAACAAGAGTACCTTCTTCACAAGGTTGTTTTGGAGATCAAATGAGATAACATCTGTAACATATTTTAATATTAAAGCACAGTATAAATATTAGCCATGAGGTATTCTTATATATTTGAATAGAATATTTGGGGAAAGACTATGTCAAATTTTAGAATACACAGAGATTAGCAGTGTGAGGAGGTTTGATAGTAAAAAGCCCTTCTATCCAGATTATTGCTGAGCTCTTCTTATTAATTGTACTAGTGCTGAAAAATCCCTTTGCTAAATGGCCCAATGCTGAATCTTTTGTTAAAGTTTTATTGGTTAAAAAAGAATCAGAATCCACTTCGCAGACAGACACACACACACGCACACATGCACTGATGAACACATTCACGTGCCCACACGTGCACTTATCCTCATATATTCACATCCACATAAAATTATACTTTTTTTCGTAAATATACTTTCTCAGTTCCCTGGTAATACTTGCTGTCCTCATATCTTTCCTTATCAATAGTACGTCAAAATTGATGCCAAGCAAGGCATAAATTGAAAGAGGAAAAATTAAAATAAAACAGGTCACATAAATGTACCTGCAGTCTTGTCTTCCTCCTTTTCCAAGTACTGCACTTTCAGGTGATGGAAAAGTTGGTAGAATCACTGACATTTGAAAAGGTGGGGAAAAATCTCTAGGTGGGAAGGAGCATGGTAAAACCTTTTGTGCTCTTGTCTTCTGTTATAAAAATAATGAAACCTTTAACTAATAGGCATTGATTGCATTTCATTATGAGATGATCCCTTGATAAGTCTGTCAAATGCTGCATAAAAATAAAGCCAAATCAATAAACCACATCATTGGGTAGTTGCCATTTAAAAAGTAGAATGGGAGATGACTTTGAAGATTGAAATGCAAGTAGGTAAGGGAAGATGGATTTGTACTTCTTGTTAGAGACAAGCTACTGGAATAACCTCAGTCTCCTTCTTCTATTTTTCAGAGGATACAAATGGAGACAAGTCAGTGTAATGAAGCTGATTTCACTGTTGCACATGATAAGGGATCTGGTAGAACTTTTTCAAGATGGGTAAAGTTTGCCGTTTAAATCAATGGAGAACAAAGTATTCATATCAATTTGCCTATCAACTCCATTGACTAAATGTTTGAACTAAGACTTTTCTTGGAAGGGCATTTTTTTCCATCTTCTTCAATGTTATGAGAATTATTGTATTCCCATAGACATATGAATGCCAACAGTGGACGTTTCTACTATATCTAAACTTAATACTTGAATGTAAAGCAGATTATTTCAGATTTGTCACTTCATAGTATTATGGATAAGAGCGCTTACATGCTCCTTTTGTGGCAGTGTTTCAGTTCTAATATTGATCTAATGATTTTATGGAATGTGGTGCAGTTCAAAAAATTCTGAATTTGCAGAGGTTCTGATTTTGAATTCAGACTCTGCTGCTTTCTAATTGTTGCACTCTGGGCCAGTCACAATGTCTTACATCTCAGCTTACTCATCTGTGAAATGGGAATTTGTGCTACGTGATCTCCAAGGTCCCTTCTGACTCTAAACTAATTATCTTAAATGGGGAATTATAAGTAAAAACTACTAGAAACTTCTGATATTGACATTATCACTGAAATATTAAAAGATATAATGTATCTACACTTTTAATTTCAAGATGGACAGTCATTAGACTTTGAAGCCTAGAGTGAGATTTTTGATGGGAAAAGTTATGATTTGGTTTCTTTTGTTTTAGCTACAGAAGATAGGAGTCTTCCTGAAGTGTCAATGTTTTTCATACTTCAATTATGTGTTATTATTCCTCCCCCCTCAAAGGTTAGAGGTTCTCTAATAAAGTAACCAATAACAAATCTTTCCTTTCTTTGCAAGAGAAGACTAATACTATGTCTTCTGTAGTGCTGTGCTTAAGTACTAGACAAACATGTGCATCGATACAATACTAGCATAATTGATGGAAATATGCATTCCTCCTTGTGTATGCATTTTAAAATCACCATTTCGCTAAAGATACTCATATTCATAAGTCAACATTTGTCATTGAATTAACTTCATTTTAACCTTGTATTCTAAATTTGGGCAGCTTAGAAATAATCTAGCAGAAAAATTCAGTATCTTTCATTATTTTTACATTGTGTCTAGAAATGGAAACATAGCACCTAACTAGTATTTTTACTCTTTGTTGGAGTTCAGTGAAAAGAAACTTGTGGGTTTAACATATTGTGTGATGTAAATTCTCACCTAGTTATCATTTCAAAGGTACCTAAATCAGTTCTCTGTTGTGCACAAACATACTTTATTATTACAAAACACATTTGGGGAGAAAAAGTCAATCCTTACTGAATCTTCATTATTATTTCAAAAATGGCAATATGAAATCAGAGAATATGACATATCTGAGAGATCATTTCAACTAACTCTTATTTGACACATGAAAACATGAAGCCAGGAGTTGTGTTTTATATTTCATTAGATAGCTACTAAGTAACAAAGACAGGATTAGAACTCCTGTCTTCTGATTCATAGCCCAGGGATCTTATAAATACAAAATCTAGGATGCATTTTAATCTTATTTTCTTTCTTCAGACAAAAAGTTTTTGTTTTCCCTGGCACAGTTTAATGCATTTCAGTGCATTAGGCTTTTAAAGACTTATACATAACGTATAACTAAAATGAGATCAGAGAATTAGGGAAAATTATGTATATTTCACATGTAGTCAAATGTCCTTATTTTTATGCCATTAGCTCAGTATTTCCTGGAACTAAGATGTTATTCATGCAATTTTGATTGAATTAAAAAAGTTTAAAATAATGCATTCTGCTAATATTCACTGTCTTAATCCTAATTAAAAGTGATTCAGTCAAAGATCAATCAACTCTTTGTAATTTCCCTTCAAGGTAAGAATTAAAAAAAAATAAAGGACTTTCAAAATTAAGAGTACCATCACATTCTAAATCCAAAACATATTGTAAAAACCTTTGGTTTCCAATACATCATGATGTCATTTCATCCTATTGTGATTTTTTTATTTATTTGTAACCCATTTATGTCACATATTGTCTGTACCTAATGTTTGGTGACTAAAGCATGGAATGAGGTGAGGCTAACAAGGAAAGCTCAGAATAACAATCTTTATAGCTATAGTGAGAAAAAGAGGAAGAAAGTGACAACTTGTGCTAAGTGACAACAGAGCAGAGACGTGATTTTGTCCTTTGCTTCTTTCTGCTTATTCTCTGTCTGACAGTGATCTTTGGATGGGAAAGAAAGGACCCAGATCAGCTCATGGGGAGTTGATGTCCAGAATAAGTTAGGAGAGAGTAGGGAGCTCCTAGTTGTAATAAATTCAAGTCCCTTGGCCCAGATGATTCAATTCTTTGGTAAGTAAATAACTAGCCAATTCTGTACCAATTCTGTGGTACCTAGACAGAAAAAGTAGAGCTCAATTCTGTCCACTAAACAACAGCTTGACTACTATACAACTTACCCCACTAAATATGGTAAATATGAGCCAAATTTTTGAATCTCTACTATCAGCCTTTGTGATGTCATGGGGAAAAAGGAAGTACCATGGGATTAAAGAAGGGAAAATGTCTCAGTTTTTAAAAGGAGTACAAGAAAGGAATCAGTAACCAGTAGGATTTGACTTTAAATTTGACTTTAATTCCTAGGGAAATACAAGATCATATTCTTAAAGAGGTATTTAGTGAACATTCAACAAAAAAGAGGCAGTGACCATGAAGAACATAGCTTTAGCAATAATAAATCATATGAGATTAATCTTTTTTGCCTTATTTGATAAAATTACTAAACTGAAATGCTTTAGCTATAGTTTCACTAGATTTTGATAAAGTTTCTTTTATTAGGCATGTGAAAACATGGAGATAGGTGGGCTAGATAATAGGATAAATTTTGGGTAGGTTTGGAACTATTTTATGTTATTGTATATCAACTTGGGAAAAACTCCTTAGAGGTTTTCTGGAAGGACCTATGATTAACCCTTTGCTGTTTAATATTCTCACCAATGTCTGGTAATATAAAGGAATACATGGCATTCTTATCAAATTTATGAGAGACACTAAATTTAGAGAAGTAGCTGATAAATTAATCAGCCAGTCATTCAAGATGATTTGAGTTAAATGAAATTGAGTTCAGATAAAGATACAGTTTTACATATAAGTTCAGAGATTGGTATCACAAGTACAATATGGAGGCAGTATTGCTTAGTAGCAGTTGGTTGGAACAATTTCTGGATCTCAGTGAACTGCAAGCTCATTGTGAATCAATAGTGTGAAATAGAAGTCAATCTATTAAGCATTTAAATGTCTGTTCTCTGATGACCATAATACTAGACATTGGGGACACAAATAGAAAAAGGAAATGGTCTCTGATGCCAAGGTCCACAGCATCTATAGAGTAAAAAAAATTATTTCATTATGAACTACACTAGAAAGTCACAGTTTTCAAATATAAGAAATTATAGCCCTGTATTTTGCCCTATAATTACATGGGGATTTCAATATTGGAAAAATGAATTTAGGAGGGCAACTAACAGTATAAACTGAAAATCTGCATTGGTACATGGTGATTCCATATGAAGAGTCCTTTGTATCAATGAAATCACACGTTCAATCCCCAATAAATAGATGATATAAGTTAGAGTATATGTAGGGGAAGGCAACTAAGACAAAGAACCTCAAGTTCATGACACACGAGGATTGGCTGAAGGAACTGAAAATGTTTAATTTGGAGAAATGAAGATGTAAGGGGAAATTATACTTATCTTTAAGTCTTTGGAGGGTTGGTGTTTCTAAGGCATATAGACCTTTTCTTTTTGACTCCAGAGAATTGAGCTGGAAGCAGTGAGTGGAATTTTTTTGACTTGATGTAAGGAACCATTTTTATACAGAAGAAGAATGGGCAATATAAAGAGGGAACGTGTTCTTCATCATTGGAGTTCTTTGAGCAATGCTTAGCTCCTGTCTCTCAGGTGTGTTGTAGGAGAAAATATTTTCAGACATAGTGGGCACAATAAGTGACTCTTATTAATAAGATAATAAGACTCTTATTAATAAGATAATAAGATAGACAATTATTAATTATATTATATTATAATTATATTAATATTATATATTATAATTATATTAATATTATATATAATATATATGTTATATATATTATATATAATTATATATTATAATTATATTAATATTAATATAAGACAGACTCTTATTAATAAGATAATAAGACTCTTATTAATAAGATAATAAGACAGACAATAACTGACTCTTAAGTGACTCTTCTCCCTGAAATTCTGGTTATATAGTTCTGCGACACTAATAAAATTGTATTTCTTCAAAAATATGTCAGAATTTTTTGGACAGACTGAATCCCTTACACTATTATTTCTAGTTAAGATTTTACCAACATTGTAATTGGAAAAATTAAGAATCCTTATTACAGTATTTTATATATGACTATCTTTTTTTCCAAAGCAGGGTTCGTTTCTAAATTCTTCCTGATCTAGAAAGCACAATGATATGTAATGAAAGACTTTTAAGGCCATTTAGTTACCCTAAGTAGCATGGTGGCCAGAAATCTGGCAGATGTCTCCTAAACTAAATAATTTTGTAAACACAGTGCTGAACATAGCTGAGCAAGACATGGTTTCAAAATCATTTTGATTACCTTTTCGCTGTAATAAATCTGGATGAGAAAAAAAAAATCCTTTGTGGTACCATATATAATCCATAACACTGTGGAATGATTTGTTCTTAATCTCACAGTATCTGATGTCATAACTCAATGGATGGAACTGGCTTGTTATTTCTTATATGACAGTTTTAATAGAATTTGTTTGTGAAAGATTTTAAGTGAATTGGACTATTTCCTTGAGCTTGTTTAATAATATCTGCAGCTCACTACTGGATTACTGGTTCTCATTTTCAGGTGACTTATTAAGATAATTCAAAGTTTAAAAGAGTTCTTTCACTTTTGGACTTTATTTTTTTTAATTTAATTAATTTATTTGTTTTCAGTTTTCAACAAACTCTTCCATTAGTCTTAAATTTTCTCCCTCTCCCTTCTTCCTCCCTCCTCGAGATGATGTGTAATCATATATGGGTTCTACACATACATTCTTATTAAATACTTCTTCACATTAATCATGTTGATTAGAAGCATTAAAACAAATACAAGAAACCATGAGAAAAACCAAAACAAAACAAAATATTACACAAGAGAAAAGAGTGCTTCATTCTGTGTTCTGATTCCATAGTTTTTTCTCTGGATGTGGATAGAATTTTGCCTCAAGGGTCCTTTGGGAATGTTTTATTGGAATTATTTTCTTAAACCATATTGTTATTTTCTATCTATAGACTTCAAATCCCCTTAAAAAGCAGTGCGAGGAAGCTTAGCTACTACCTGTTGCGTAAGACTCTACCAGGATTGTGAGAAGCTAGATCTAAGCTACTTGTACGTTATATCCTAGAGTAGATCACAAATTCAGATGATCATAGGTATTAGAACTGGAAGCTAGGGAGAGGAGTTAAGATGGTGGGGTAGAAACATTCACATATGCTAGCTCCTAGCCCACAGCCCATAAAATACCTGTAAAGAAGAACTCCCAACAAATTCTGGAGCAGCGGAAGCCACAGAACAATGGAGTGGAGGAGATTTCTGTTCCAGAGAGACCTGAAAAACCAGTACCAAAGGTCCATCACGCACTGGACACGGAGCAGAGACCAGCCCTGCCTTGGCTGCGTAGTATCAAGAGGACCAGATCCGAGCAGGCTTCAGGGACAGAATCTCCAGCGGCCAGGCAGGTCCCTCCACCCACAGACACTAAAGTTCAGTGAGAGAGCCTGTTTGTCTGGTCGAGAGGGGAGTGGGGTGTCTCCATAACTCAGGCCCCCTCGGGAGGCAACAGCAGAGACAGCATAGGAAAGGGGCTTGGATATATTGTTGAAGGTCTCCACATAAACCCCCTGAGGGAACTGAGCCCTGTAAGGCGGCCCTACCCCCACCCAAGCAGCTGAACTTAATCTCACACTGAATAGTAGCCCTTCCCTGGCTGAAAGCCCTGAGGCTGGGAAGCAGCATTTGAATCTCAGACCCCAAGCACTAGCTGGGCAGATCTGCAGGCAAGGCAGGGGTGGAGAGGAATCTCAGAAGTCAAGTAACTGGCTGGGAAAATGCCCAGAAAAGGGAAAAAAAATAAGACCATGGAAGGTTACTTTGTTGGTGAACAGATGTCTCCTCTCATCCTTTTGGAAAGACATAGAAGTCAAGGCTTCTGTATCCCAAACATTGATCAAGTGAGAGAGGTGGAGGAAAAACTGGGAAGAGAAATGAGAGAGATGCAAGAAAAGCAAGTCAACACCTTGCTAAAGGAGACCCAAAAAAATGCTGAAGAAAAGAACACCTTGAAAAATAGACTAACTCAGTTGGCAAAAGAGGTTCAAAAAGCCAATGAGGAGAAGAATACTTTCAAAAGCAGAATTAGCTAAATGGAAAAGGAGGTTCAAAAGCTCACTGAAAAAAATAGTTCTTTCAAAATTAGAATGGAACAGATGAAGGCTAATGACTTTATGAGATACCAAGAAATCACAAAACAAAATCAATAGAATGAAAAAATGGAAGAGAATGTGAAATATCTCATTGGAAAAACAGCTGACTTGGATAATAGATCCAGGAGAGACAATTTTAAAATTATGGGACTACCTGAAAGCCATGACCAAAGAAAGAACCTAAACATCATCTTTCATGAAATTATCAAGGAAAATTGCCCAGATAGTCTAAAACCAGAGGCCAAAATAAATATTGAAAGAATCCACTGATCACCTCCTGAAAGAGATCCAAAAAGAGAAACTCCTAGGAACATTGTAGACAAATTCCAGAGTTCCCAGGTCAAGAAGAAAATCTTGCAAGCAGCTAGAAAGAAACAATTCCAGTATTGTGGAAATACAATCAGGATAACACAAAATCTAGCAACTTCTACGTTAAGAGATCCGAAGGGCATGGAATAGGATGTTCCAGAAGTCAAAGGAATTTGGACTAACCTACCCAGCAAAAATGAGTATAATGCTTCAGGAGAAAAAATGGTCTTTCAATGAAATAAAGGGCTTTCGAGCATTCTTGATGAAAAGACCAGAGCTGAAAAGAAAATTTGACTTTCAAACACAAGAATGAAAAGAAGCACAAAAAAGTAAACAGCAAAGAGAAATCATAAGGGACTTACTAAAGTGGAGCTGTTTACATTCCTACATGGAAAGACAATATTTGTAACTCTTGAAACTTTTCAGTATCTAGGTAGTTGGTGGGATTACACACACACACACACACACACACACACACACACACACACATATACATATACATACAAGCACACACCCACACAGACAGAGAGCACAGAGTGAATTGAATAGAATGGGATCATATCTTTAAAAAAATGAAGGTAAACGGTGAGAGAGAAATGTATTGGGAGGAGAGGGAGAAGTGGAATGGGACAAATTATCTCTCATAGAAGAGGCAGGTAGGAGACTTTTTAGTGGAGGGAAAAGGAGGTGAGCTGAGAGAAAAACATAAAGCTTACTCTCATCACATTCAACTAAAGGGAGTAATAAAATGCACACTCATTTTGGTATGAAAACCTATCTTACAATACAAGAAAGTGGGGGAGATGGGGATAAGCAGGGTAGGGGGGATGATGGTAGGGAGGGCAATGGGAGGAGGGAGCAATTTGAAATCGACACTGTTAGGGAGGGACAGGATCAAAAGAGAGAATAGAAGCAATGGGGGGGGGCAGGATAGGA
This sequence comes from Bettongia penicillata ogilbyi, assembly GCA_023548195.1. NCBI lineage: Eukaryota > Metazoa > Chordata > Mammalia > Diprotodontia > Potoroidae > Bettongia > Bettongia penicillata. Next base: position 5,000,696 of record JAJHZJ010000271.1, on the reverse strand, counting down.
TGGAGGGAAATATAGTTATTCTTACACAACATGACTATTATGGAAGTCATTTGCAAAACTACACAGATAGGGCCTATATTGAATTGCCTGCCTTCCCAAAAGGAATAGGTCGGAGGGGAGGGATGGGGAGAAGTTGGAACTCAAAGCTTTAGGAACAACTGTCAAGTATTGTTCTTGTTGTTAGGAAATAAGAAATACAGTCAATGGGGAATCGAAAGTCATCTGGCCCTACAGGACAAAAGAGAAGATGAGGACAAGGGAAGGGAAGGATGATAGAAGAGAGGGCAGATTGGTGATAAGGGAAATTAGAATGCTCTTTGTATTGGGAAGGGGGGAGGGGACAAATGGGGAGAAAATTTGGAACCCAAAATTTTGTGAAAATGAATATAAGAAGTTAAATAAATAAATTTAACTAACTAAAAATAATAATAATAATAAAAAAAACTGGAAGCTACCTGAAAGATCATCTAGTCTAGAGGTGTCAAATTCATGGCCCATGGTCACCTGTTTGTGGTCCAAAATATTCCAGAGTATGCTCACTCAGATTAAATTGTAATTGAGAAATATGTACAAAAAATATAATAGAACATAAATGATGCTAATATGTTGTTTTGAGTCAATGTCCAGCCAGTAAGGATCATTTTGCATGGTTTATTGGCCCCTATTTTGACTTGAGCTTGACACCATTAAGTTCATCCAAACTTCTTATTTTACAAATGATCAAATTTGAGACCCAAAGAGGTTGCTTGGGGTCATACAACTGATAACTGTCAGAGCTAGAATTTAAATCAACACTCTGATTCTAAATCCAATATTTATTCCACCATAAGCCAGAGAGAAATATTGTCAGAAACATTTTTGTCTTGTTATTCCAGACAGTATGGAAGTCCAGAAAAGATTTGTCATAGGTTTATTGATTTATTGAATCAAAGTTTCATTACCCAGTGAGAAAAATCTCACTCATACGCTATAATCCACAAACACTGCCAATACCTTTATTCAAGTTTCAGTGTCCCATCCCTAGAACATCTGTGGTGATCCCAAAAGATCAGTTCTTGAAGAAAGAAATGCAGAAATATTGTTTTGTGTCTAATTTTAAACTAGATTCATCAGGGGGAACTGGATAGCTCTTTCCAACCAATGTAGCATCAAATCTCTCCTTATGAAGTGTCTTGGTTACCCAGAAAGATACAACCTTCTTGCCTTGCTAAGGTTGATAAACAGCAGCTGACTCAGTTGAAGGCTATGTTCCTATCTGGTTAAAAAAGGAAATTTGGCTATATTTGAAATGGTCGTCAGTTTATAAGTGAAAATTCAGAATGGAAGCCTTCCAGATTTACTGAACTTCCTTAAATAGAAACATATTCTAAACATAGTATGATTAGTGTCATGAGGTCATAAAAGATGGTGTGTTTTAAGCACAATTTTAGTAAGCTTTATTTTCTAGTTTTCTTTTTAAACTACTTCAAGTTAGAACAAAAAATAGAAAAGATGAGGAGGATGTTTACTGGAGGACAAAGCACACTACAATCAGCCAGAAATGACTGCTAATCATAAAGGGGGAAATATATTCATGCCTCACCCACTTTGAAAATCAGGACATTTACCTTTTTCCACTCTGTTGCTATGTGGTGATAAGGAATTAGCACACTGAATCAGAAATTTTAGTAGCATATATATTAGATTGCAAACCCTCCTTGAAGTCAGGAATATCACCAGCAAATCTTACCTCTGAGATACTGACTATGTGACTTTTAGCCAGTTCCTTAACCTCCCAGTCCTCCAGGCAGCTTTCTAAGGCTACGGAGACTGAAGTAGTGAGCAAAGAAGGATCACATTTGATTATACAACTTTTGTGATCAAAAAGTCAATATTTTATGGATACAAGGAGTATATTTTTCTGAGTAATAGAAGTAAATAATGACATAATTTAGATAAATCACTTACCTAGTCGTCAGAAACGTCCCAGAAAATCTCAAAGGCTAGAAAACTTTATTCAATTAGGAAGCCATCTTTCCAAATTCACAAAGAAAGAAAATAGCAGAATGAGATAGATAATTGAAACAGGTAATCTGGTATGTGTTGTGGGGGGGGTGGAGGTTAATTTATCTTGTATATAATTTGTACATAGCTGCTGTCATGTTGTCTTCTCTATTAGATTATGAATTCCTAAAGGGGAGCGGTTATTTTTTGCCATTATTTGGAGCCCCAAGCACTTAAGATAATGCCTGGAACATAGGTGCTTAAAAATGTTTGATGACTGATCAATGAACTGACTAATAGTCACTGGAGTTTCAAAGACGAAAACAAAATAATAATTCATTTATCCTGGAACAAAAGTTTCGTGATGTAATGTGAAGTAAGGCAGAAAAATAGATTGAAGACAGGTTGTGAGAGTCTTCAAATGTCAGAATAAGGAATGTTTTTCAACTGGAATTGCAGAACCATTGAGGTGTTTTGTTCAGAATGACAGTGTCTTAATCAGACCTGTGCATTTTGAATGTGAAGCTAGCAACTGATAGATTAAGGAATGAGAAGACCAGGTACAGAATGACTAGTTTTAGGTTATTTCAATAATCTAGGCTAAAAATTATAAAATGTAAATTTTGATTAGTAGTAGAAGTGGAATATAGAAAAAAGTAAGAGATAGGGTTAAAAATCAAGAGGACTAGGTAACTGGTATAGTATAATCATGGTTATGCTCAGTGTCATGTGACGCTATAAGGGATGATGTGTTTTACACATCAAGGGAAGAGTAACAGATGACTCCAAGGTTCAGAACTTATGTGCCTTGGAGAGAACAGTGATATATTCAAAAGAAATAGAGAACTTGGGAAAAGGCACAGCTACAGGGGGAAAGGATGGTGAGTTCAGCTTTAGAGATAGGTGACAGCAGGATGTCCAAAGAAAGATATCAAGTTTTCAGTGGACATCAACTAGCTGTTTACTTTGAAAGTGGCAAGAATATAGATTTAAGAGATGACTACACTTTAGGAGAGAGAGGAGGAAGATAGATATAAAAAAAATAGACAACAGGAAGACCAAGAGAGATAGATGTGGAAGCCAAAGGAGGATTGAATATATCCAAAAAAGGAGTGACCTGCTACAGAAAGTTCAGTGAAGAAGAAGAAATAGGAAAAGCTGCAGAATTTGGAAATTTAAGAGATGACCTTGGTCAGATCAATTTCATTGGAATGATGGGGTCAGAAGAAAGAATGAAAAGAGTCGACTGAGTGATTGGTTGAAAAGTGGAGGCAGCAATTATAGATAATTCTCTCTTGAACTTGGGAATTGAAAGGGAGGAGAGATATGAGATGATAGCAAGAAAGGATGTTAGGGTTCAGTGAAAGTTTTTAAAGTTGTAGAAGACTTGAGCACACTGGTAATCATCTCAAAAGGAGGCAGTACATAGTAGAACTGAAAATGAGAGACAAAAGGAATCTTGAAAAACCAAGCTCCTGGGGTAATTGAAAAGAAAGGTGTATTATACTTGCCAAGACAGATTATGAGCTTGTTCTTTGATACTAGAGCAAAGTTGAGGATAGTGGGTGTGAACATAGAGGGTTTTTTTTTTTTAGTTGTGCATGATGAGGGAGGGAGGGACAGGTTAGTTGTGGATGATGAGGGAGGGAGGGACAGACAGATGATCTATTAATAGCTGAATGTCATTGTCATGTATTTAATGTGGGTAAGGAATATTGAGAATATATTCTTCAACACATTTCATTTGCCTAGATTGACAAAAGAGGATAAAGAGTGACTTACTATAGCTTGTATAACAGGTTGAGTTGGTGGGGAGCAGTTGGTTTCACATGTCAATGGTACCAAGTCCATTGATAAGTACCTAATTCCCTACTTTTATTTTTGCAAAGGTGAGGAATCAAAAGAGAATGTCAGGGGCTAAATGAATTCCAATTTTGGGTTCTCCTTTTTGACCCCATGGAGAATTATCTTGGTGGCCATTTGAGATTTCCATGTATAGAATATTCATGTAAACAATAACAACTACTGGCATGTATATAGCACTTTAATGTTTATAACGTGATTTATACAGTTTTTGATTTGTACCTAAAACTATTACTGAGAGTTAGTACTTCAGTTATTATCCACATTTTGTAGACAAAAAAACTGAGGCTCAGAATGTGTCCATGGTCACCTAGTAGCTGACTATCAGAGCTGGGATTCAAACCCAGAAATTTCTGACTCCAAACCCAACACTTTTTATTATGTCACAATACCTTCAAATCTATTTCTGAAAGATTAAAAGGATCCTGGATGTTAGTATATCTCTTGGACAGGGCTAGATTCACTTTACCCGTAAGTACAGTATTGGTAACTCCCTCCCTATCTCCTGAAAGAGAATGAATTCTTGTTTACTCAAGAGACTTGAGTTTCCATGTTGGAAAGCAAGTGCCACATCTTCTTGATTGATTGTCAGCTCCACTGAAGGTGGTAGGGGAGGAAGGTCTTCTATAGACAAGTGAGAAGCTTATTGCTCAGCGTTCTTGGACTCCTCATTAGAATCTTTTCTTGGGAACCAGCCTTTCTTCTTCGATTGATGGATTATAGAGGAGTCTTAATTGGTTTCTTGACAAAGACCAAAAGCCATTTACTAGATAGATAAGGTAAATACATCAATCACAGCAGTATCTAACTGAAATAAAAAAGGATACTACTGACAGCATAGTGACTTAGAAAACCACAAATTAACATCTATCTTGTATTGTATTTTTATTTGTTTCATTAAATGTTTCCCAGTTAAATTTTAATCTGGTTCCTCCAGTTTTGCAGGCAGGCCCCATGGCTGGCAGTTTGACATTTCTGACAGAGGTCTATCCTATAAATAGGTAGAACTATTCTGTTGGTATCCATAATCTCTGAAACTCAGGATGAACTATTCTACTCTTTGGCTGCTTTGAAAAATCTCCTTGAAAACTGTCATGGAAACTTTCTGACCCTTTTCCTCTTGGATTATTTGTCTATATATGTCAGTTTTGACTGTAGGTACTACGTGAAATCTTTCTACATTGACCAAAGAATGTACATCATTTCAGAAATTAAACTAGATGAATATTAAATTTCTTGTGAAAAAATTAAACCAAAGTTTCGAAGGCAGTTTGAACTCAATGAAAGGATATCTCACACGTTCTCTTTGGAGAGGCAAACAAAGGAGATGTAGAGTTGATTTTATCAACTGTCTAAATTAGAAATGCAATTTAAGCAGAGCATTAGTTATCTCTTGCCAAAAGACCACCCTGAGGGTGACTGAAACTTCTGTATGAAGACCTGTTGTAGGCGATGAATAAGTAAGTACTCAAGTCAGTCTGCAACCTCAGTGATTTGAAAGGTCTGTCCAATTATAGATGTCCTAACTTATCCATGCCTGTGACATGATTTACTGCTCTTACCGTCATTATTATTGTTCAAGGTTCCTCACTGGTTCTACAGGTATCTATGCCTAGCCTATACCTTTCCATTGCTTTCTTGCGATGCTTCTTTTTAGTAAAGAGGTAGAGAAATTTTATGATTATTTGGACAAAGTCTTTCAAATGCAGTCATCTCATGCTCAGTGTCTTCAGTGTGAAGGTGAAAACAGAGGAGAAAAACTAGTTTGAAAACGTGGCTTAGGAATAGGGTCTTTTGGAGGAGAGATGGAAGCTTATGAGCATTATTGTGACTTAATAACATCACAAAAAGAGAAAAGGAACAAATTAACAGTGAAGAAATGACTATCGAATATGTGGAAATTCTTCAATATAGTCAGACCATCAGCTATTTACAGCAATAGCAGCATCAAATCAGGAAGGAAAGGATGGATGGAGGAAAGAAAGGAAGGCAGCAATGCAGGAAAGGATAAAGGGGGAAGGGAAGGAAGGAAGGGAGAGAGGAAGGAATAACACTAAGTATTATGTTTTAAGCATTGTTCTAAATACTGAGGATAGAAATAGCAAAAATGAGACTGTCTCTATTCAAGATAGTCTGTTTAAAGGACACAGCATATACAAGAAGGAATTTCAGCTACATGGCAAATGGAAAGGCCTAAATGTCAAAATGTTTCAGTACTGGTATAGATAGCAGTGTCTAGTGGATGTCCTGTGATCAAAGATGCCATGAATGGAAGCCAAAGGTGAAGGACATTCCTGCTGGAAGTTCTTACTACCTACCTTGGCGGCATAGCAATCAATTTCAAAAACTTCAGCCTGCTTTATTAAAATAAGACATAGATGTGGAAAAGTAGAAAAACATTAAAAGACAAAAAGATTACCTTGCTTCTGCCATCCCCCCCCAAAAGAGCCTGTGTAAGATAGTTACCACAATAATTACAACAGAAGTACTCAGAAGTTTAATCAGAAAACAATTCATTTGCCAAACAGCCAAGTGTACTGAGAACTTGTGGAAGGAGAAAAGGGCAAGGAGGAAAGGGAGGGGGAGAGAAAAGAGCACAAGCAAGAAGAGCAGTGCCAGCTTATGATGCAAATGACTTGTAAAACAGTCTTGTATAATAGATAAAGGATCCACCTGGATTGAACTCCTATCTTTTCCAAATATTGGTATATGATGATGACCAAGGTCTTTAACCTTTCAGTAGCCCCAGAAAATTCTGTAAGACTATAAGTTGTATTTAATGTGCTAGTCTATCTCAGTGGAAAGAATTCCCATCCTAGAAACAAAAAAATTCATAGATCTGTACTATGGTGGAAGGTGGGAGAAGATTCCAAGCAGTATTTTCTTATAAAATAGTGAAAGGTAGTGGAAACAAAAATGATCGTAGAGCAGTGGATGTCAAAGTGTGTTGCAGAATTTTCTGAGAGTTTCCAAAATGCTTCCAAGGGGTCTGCAAGGTCAAAAATATTTTCACAATAATACTAAGATATTTTAATTTGTAATATGGTAAATAGAAGTAGATATAATTCACATAAATAAAAGCTCTTGTGGGGGAGTCAGTAATTTTTTAGAGTGTAAAGAGGTTCTGAGAAAAAAATGAGCACCTTTGGTCTAGAGAAAGCTTAAATTGAGACCTAAACAAGCCACAAATTATTGAAAAAAAATCTTAAATCTTACCAGAGATTGAACAACATATTGACATGAAATTGAACAAATCTGACAAATCTTCTAAGACTTTCCATTTTAGTAATTACTGACAGAAGCACCAGCTGACCTTAACTTTCTCATCTGTAAAATAAGTATGGCAGTATATTCAGTCCCTCTCTCACAAGGTTATTGTGTTAAAATGACTTTAGGCATTTTAATATGCTATGGAAATAATGAGTTATTATTATAGTACAAAAGTTTTTTTTTTTAACTAAGGTATTATCCCATTCATGGAGGGATAGGAAGGGAGGACCTGTTATAGAAGTCTTGATAGCATAATTATATTAATTTACCTATATTGGTGTAATTTTTTAAAGTAATATGTGAAAAATTATTTCAGATAAGGCAGATAAGTATAAGATTCCATTGTTTCTCTAACTCACCTTTATAATACATATTTATGCATATATGTGTGTGTTTGTATGTATTGTGTATGTATGTATGTATGTATATGCATGTATGTGTGTTTGTATGGAGAATAGCCAAATTTGTTGTCACTCTTATGTTTTATACCTTGATGTGTAGAGGCAAGCACAAATACTGCACAGTGCTGTGAAAACAAAAGGGAAAGGTTTCCAAAAGCTTAGGAAAATAATCACAATGTATTATGTTATAAATTATAAAAATTGATATTCAAGAAAAGTTCATAGAGATGTGGAGATACCTGAGAAAACAAGCTTCTTTATGAATACAAGTGAAACAGGGACGCTGTTTTTGGCTTACATATTTCAAATCTGATATAATGATGGAATGATTATATAATACATCATGTTAATCACTGTCTTGCACATCTGTTGTTTTCAGTGATGAAGAAGATTATAATTGTTTAAAATAAGTGTATAGCTTTCTATTACCTTTAGGATATTGAACACCAGAAAATGAGGTTTTTTTGTGATCTTCACAGAACATTTCCACCACAGTTCCCTTACAAATAACTGTAGCTCATTTGTAATATTAAAAATGAAACTTGTACATTTGATTTCAATTTCTTGCAATTTAGTAACTACATGGAGTAAAACATTTTCACAGTATTTCTGAAAACTCTTAAATAATTCCTTTAGTTTGAAATGTTGTGATTAGATGCATTAGATGCATAAGAAGGCTAGGCGGTTTTTCATTTTTAGCCCATTAACAATTCTCCGGCTAATTTTGTCATTTGTTTACTTCTGGGGGTATGTATGTTGAGCAAAAGAATGTGTTCATTGATTTCCCTTTAATAAAAATAGGTTTGCTATATTATAAAATAGTCATCAAAACAATTTGGTACTGACTAAGAAACAAAGTGCTAGATCAGTGGGATAGATTAGATACATATTGCATTATAGTAAATAACCTTAGTAATCTTGTATATGATAAACCCAAAGGTCCAAGCTTTTGGAACAAAAACTCATCATTAGACAAAACCTGCTGGGAAAACTGGAAAACAATATGGCAGAAACTAGGTATAAACCCACATCTCATACTGTATACCAAGATAAGATCAAAATGAGTACATGATTTATACATAAAGGGTGATATTTACACATAAAGGAGAGCATAGGATAGTTTATGTGTCATATCTACGGATAAGGGAAGAATTTAGGACCAACAAAATATAGAGAATTACAAAATAGAAAATAAATAATTTTGTTTATAAAATTAAAACTTTTGCACAAAGAAAACCAATGCAATCCAAATTAAAGGAAAAACAGAAAACTCTGTGTGTATGGGGGGAATTGAAACAAGTATATCTGATAAAGGACTTATTTCTCAGGTTTGTAGACAACTGAGTCAAATTTATAACAGAGAGTTCATTCTCCAATTGATAAATGGTCGAAGAATGTGAACAGGCAATTTTCAGACAAAGAAATCAAAGCTATGTGTAGTCATATAAAAATGCTCTAAATTACTATTGATTAGAAGAATGCAAATTAGCACAACTCTGAGGTATACCTCATGCCTATCAGATTGGCTAATATGATAAAAAAGGAAAATGATTAATGTTGGACAGGTTGTGAAAAATCTGGGACACTAATGCATTGTTGGTAGAGTTGTAAACTGGTCTAGTCATTCTGGAGAGCAATTTGGAACTATGCTCACAGGGTTATAAACCTGTGCCTACCCTTTGATCCAACAATACCACTTCCTGGTCTGTATCCCAAAGACATCCAAAAAAAGGAGCTATTTGTACAAAAATATTTATAGCAGTTATTTTTGTGGTGACTAAGAATCGGAAATTGACAAGATGCCCATCAATTAGGGAATGGTTAAGCAAGTTGTGATATATGACTGATGGAATATTATTGTGCTATAAAAAATTATGAGCAGGATGATTTCAGAAGTGGGAAAGACTTACATGAAGTGGCACGAAGTGAAGTGAGCAGAACTAGGAGAATGTTGTGCACAGTTACAGAAATATTATACAATGAAGAACTGTGAATGAATTAGCTGTTCTCCACGATACAGTGTTGCAAGACAGTCCCAAAGAACTCATGATGAAGCGTGCTATCCACCTCCAGTAGGTGTCTGAATACAGAGTAAATATGCTATTTTTTTCTTTAGATAAGCCCTAAACGTTTTTATAAAAAACACTTTAGGTAGCTATCAGAGGAGCCAGAAATCTTATTTGTACTTGAGTATGAAACCTTATAGCTTTGGGACCTTAGGTAAATCATTGCTCTGAGACTGTTTTTTCTTCTACAAAATGAGGTTGCTAATAGCTGAAAAGTGTACTTCAGTGGGGAAGCCCTGGGTTTGCAATAAGAGGACCTGGGTTTGAATCCCACTCTTCTCTATAATAGTATTTCATGTGTCACCTTGGGTAATTCATTTTACTACTTTTGACATTAATTTTCTCATCTGTAATGCGATAGAATTGAACTAGATAATCTTTGAGGTCCCTTCCAACCTTAAATCTCTCATCTTTTGAAAGGCAGTTCATCTTAGTGATGCAGAATGGCCACCTCCAGTTCAGGAAAATCTGACAACAAATATACCCTTTGCCGTTTAGACTACTCACCTAACCTCTCTGAGCTTAGTTTGTTTATCTATAAATTGGGATGAAAAGCAGCACTAAGCAGAAAACCTGCCACAGAGTCAAGAAGACTTCACATTCTGAATTTGGTACATATTGACTCTGTAACCCTGGGTAATCACTCAGAACCTCTCGGTGCCTCCTGGAAATTCACAACCCATAAATTTCAGAATTTTGTTCCATCTGCATTGGTGGAGAAAGCTTGCTCAGGTGTGCTTTTCTATACTAATAAGATCACAGGTCAGAAAATGATAATTAAGATGCTAACATTTGAGGTATATACTCACAGGATTATTTGTGATAACAATATTTTGTAAACTTTAAGGTACCAAATAGTACAATAAAAAATATTTATTGTGTATACATGCGTTATGTTTCACTACCTATCATGAATATTTCCATACTGGATTAGACATTTCCTCAATCCTATAGTTTATAATCTATTAATCTAATGAATAATAACCAGTCCAGATATAGGTAGATTCATAACTAGGTAGATAAAGATATCTGTACACTCATATATATATATATGTACATATACAAATATATGTATGTGTATCTATATATGTATATATGTGCATAAAGACACATTTATTACATGTGATATAGATATATATTATAGAAAATGATTTATAACCAAAGGAGTAAGTATACTGAGTTTGAAGGGGATATTCTGGATTAGTAACAGGTTTCCTGTTGTTCAGGAAGACTAATTCTAGCAGATGGGTTTTTAGTTGAGGGTTAAAGAAATAGGGAAGTATTTGGCTAGGATGAGGAGTAAGCTTTCTCAGCCCTATGAAAGAGCTGGAGGGATGGTAAGAGCATTCTAGGTGGTGATTAGAGCTGCCCGGCTGTGATGAATTGGGCATGGCAATTCAACACCACTGTTAAATTGATCACTCTTAAGCACAGGTATTGCCTGATCAGACTATTCTCCTATTCAGGATGTTTCAAGAGTTCTCTTTTGCTTTTAAGATAAAAAAAATTCCCTATATTTGGTATTTAAAACTTTCAATCTGGCTCCAACTTATCTTTATCACTTGTCTCACAGTGATCCTATTTATGTACTTTGTGTTCCCGACTACTTGCTGCTCTCCATACAGAACATTACTTATTTTATTTTGTCTCATGCTTTCAGACAGGTTTGTTCCCCATGCTTAGAATGCAATTCATTATCACCTTCTTCCAGTGCTTATTATTAGCACAATACCTGGCAAATTTATTGTTTATTTGTTTTCACTTGCAACTACTCTTTGTGACCCCTTTTTTGGGGGAGGGATAGATATTCTTGGAAAAGATACTGGAATGGTTTGTTGTTTTCTCCTCCAGCTCATTTTATAAAGGAGGAAACTGAGGCAGACAGGGGTAAGTGACTTGCCTTGGGTCATACAACTAGTGTCTGAGGCCAGATTTGAACTTAGGAAGAAGAGTCTTCCCATCTTTAGGCCTGGTACTCTATCCATTGTGCCACCTAGCTGAACATTTTATTCATTTTCTGTTCATTGTCTTGGGATTTTCTTGACAAAGATATTAGAATGATTTCCCATGTCTTTCTCCAGTTCATTTTACAATACTTATGAAGTATTATATATTATTATTAAGTATGATATATTATTATGTGTTAAGTATTATGCTAGGTGCAATGGACAAAGAGACAAATGTGTGAAACCTCTCCCTGTCCTTAAGGAGCTCACATTCTGCTGGGGGAAGTGTGACATGCACACACAGTAATTTAAAAAGGGAAAAGAGTTCTGTGTTTTAGGAAGACAAAGAATGTCTTCTTAGGAGGAGCATTACAGGAGGTTAGGAATTGAGGGGTGACTGGCATTCTCAGAACTGGAGTGGAGGAGAGACTGTATCCCCTGAAACCAGGAAACAGGCAAGCTTTGCTTTCATAAACTTCTTTCCCTCCCTCTCCATGACCCTTTACTATCCTTGGCTCTCCTTTTCCATCCATAAACATAATATGCCTTCTCCATCCTCCATCCAAACCTGCCTTCCACTAGCAATATTATTTTCTAAATGTTGGTCAGTTATTTACATTATAGTAAATAAATGATAAGGCTTAATTATTCCTCCTAAGGGTGATGAGATTCATAGATAATCTTCAAAGAAGCACTTTTTAATTTTTATCTCTTTGAGGGCAGCATTTTATGGTGGGTGAACTTAAAAGTCAAGAAACCATTTCCCAAGAGGATGAATTGGAGAACTATGGATATTTTATCTTGGGAAGAGATTTGAGTATGTGGGGAGGGGGACAAGAAGGGGATGGGTGATGATGTTGATGATGATGAAGATAGCTGGCAGATTTCTCTTTAAAAATTTTTAAACTCAAAAGTTTTAGTGCAACTTTAAGCTATTAAAGCTTAAAAACATATTAGACCTTTTATGACACTATGTACATTAAATATTTTTATAATAAGAACCAGAGGAGTTAAGAGCTATGGTCATTATTGTATTGATTTAATTGATGGTGACTTACCCTAAGTCTCACAGTGTGTCACAAGACAGATTCTACTCAGTATCTCACCCATCTCTATATCAGTTATTCCTCCCTTTATACCATAATGTCTTTCTATATTTTATTTTTTAAGAATATTTTACATTTTCCCTCAATTCTATGTCAATACAATTTACCATTCACTTTTAGAGGATTTTGAATTCCTAATTTTATATTGTCTTTCTATATTTTAATAAAGGGTAGACCTTTTAAGACAAAACAAAGGGCTTTTGTGACTAAATGTGTGGCATCAGTATCAAAGTGGGTGAAGAAAAATTTAGGGGTTGGGAAAGCTTTGTTGTCACTTCTGAAATTATTAGTAACAGCACCACCACACCATACCCTTGGTCACTGTCTCTGCATAATTTTAATCTTAGTTCTGTGTCTTTCTGAGGGAAAATGATATAGTAATTATTATGGCTTGAAATTCAGACTGCCCAGTTAGACATTCTGGGTCAGACTCTTTCTATAAAGAGTACTTGGCAAGTTGCCTAAGGAACTGGATCATGGGATAGGTTCCAAATACTCATCCTTCTCTGGGCTGCAGAGAAAATCTAATTTGAAGATTTCTGCACAGGTCACTGAGTAATGCTTATTTTTCTCCTGAGGGAAGTATGGGTCTATTCAAATGGGTAAGAGACCTATTAGCAAGTGCTTTTGAAATATCTCTTTTTATAACAATGGTTCCTTACCTCCTAGGCCTCTTTCTTCTTTTACCATGGTTGACCAATTTCTATACATACCTTGTCACATCTTCTATATTATCTGTTCCTTGAAATGACAAGTACCAAATTCTATTTCATCTTTGTTTTTACCCCATTCCTGGTAAACATTATTATACATATTAGGCACTTTAAAAAATGTTTACTGAAAAAAAAGACTATACCTGAGCTCAGAACAACATAATGCAATTGAATGAGTATTGATTGATAATATATGCTCGTAGTTGTCTACTGAGATGCTTTGAGGTAGAGAACAGGAAAGAGCAGAAACATAAAACATCGTCTAATTTTGTTTGAGAAATAACCACATAAAGACAGGAAACAACTAAATGCGTCAATGACATTACCCTTTGTGAATACCGACTTCTCCAGAAGTAGAGAGAAAGTCAGAGTGCTTCGGGTTGAAGGCATCATGGAAAAAATGGAACCTGACTTGTAGAGGAAAGGGGTGCAGCATTTAAATTGTCTGTTTCCATGTTGCCCGAGACTGCCCTTCACAAATAGCTTTCAACTACTTTTTTCTGTTTTGTTTTCCATTTTCATTAATGGTACAACCCACAAGAAATTTTGTGGCAGATGAGAAAGGTTGCCTTTATTGAAAAATGTTCTTGATGATGAAAATAATTTTCTAGACTATCTCTTAAATAAATCCTCAGATTTGGTTAGTGTTACTGCCTCTATAGGTAGAAAGAGGCTTGCCTTTCCAGTGCGATTAGAGACAAGCCAGCTCCTGAGGTGAGAGTCTGTATCAAGGGAATTTGCCTAGAGTCTTGTTAAATGAAAGAAGATTTAAAGTGCTAGAAAATAGATTGAGTCTGCAGGCAAGCATACAGTTCTTTTCTTTGCTCATTACTAATCGAGTTCCTTCAGCTTATGTTTCCATTCAAAAATAAAGGAGAATTACTAGTGTTTGAGTAACTATAATCATGCTATATTTCATGTTCTAAGTCTGGGATAAATTCACCTGGCCTTAATTGCAAAATGAAATACGGTGTCTCTGCACAGCACTTTGGTTGTGTATTGGAAAGGGAAGCTTATACATTTCAAAACGTTGACCAGACTTTGGTTTGAAGTGCCTTAGAAATAAATAGAGCCTGCTTACCTGGGGATTTCCCTAGGAAAACTCCATGGCTAGATCATAAGATGTTCTAAGGGAGCAAGGTTTCATGTAATGGGAATTAGTTGCCTTCAGAAAATATAGGAAGGAAAAAGACAAAATAAATTTTGACACGAGGCATTAGCAGATGGTTTTATATAGGTACAGCTGTATTATCTTAGCACTTGGCTAATAAAAATTCTGCTGGCAGTTTTCATATTATGCTTGTCAGGAAATGGTAGCATAAATAAAAATAGAAAATCGGTGTGCAGAAGGAATATAAATATTGAACACCATTTGCACTGAATATCAATCATTTTTAATGGGGAATTTTCCTTTGCCCTTTGCCATTATGTTGCTCAATGCAAATTTATTAAGTATAGAAGCTATTATAAATTTGTTATGTCTCTAAATTACATATTAAAAGGTATTCTATTTTGATTTGAAATCTATAAATATTGCATCTTTTGTTGCCGAACATCCAGGTTTAGGATTAGATTCCATTTTCTCTTGGTTGCACTCATAATCCACTTCTCTTGTGTTACTTGTCTCCTTAGCTAGTGCTATTAACTTGCCTCCCCTTATTCCATTAGACTCAGCTGCCCTTTCATCTGTCATACTTGCTTTAAAAAAAAAACTGCGTTGTTATTAGCAAACCGAGTTGCCTTAGAAAGGAGACTATTGTTTTATCATCATTCTTTTCAAATACCAGATAACACTTTCCTTTTCAACGTTAATACTATTTAATTAAGGATTCTAGGAGGCCAGGCTTTTTAATACTGCTCTATAGTTAGACAAAGAACATGCCAAGTCCCTTAGGAGAGCTGCTAAATTATTTCTTAATAGAGGAGTCCTATTAAGAATAGTTTCCATCAGATTTTGGTGAATGATGCCATCTGTTCAGTTAATAGTTCTGGTACCACAGTCAGTAGAAGCAGAACTTCCTTAATTTCCACTGGGTTTTTGTATCCTTTGTGGCTATGGTTCCAACTTTCCCAAATCTGTTACAATGTACTACTTGAAGGTGTATTTTCTGAATATTTTCCATAAAAGCTATAGAAGACTCCTTCTATAGGTTATAAGATAAAGCCTGTGGGTAGCTAGCATTGGCAAGGCTATCATGGAGCAATTTTGACTTTGTACCATTTTACAGCTTTGCCTTAAGCCCATTCTGTTCTTTCCCCTGTCCTTTTATTTCATTTGGATCCACACTTATACTTCCTCTTCACCTCTGACTCTTGTTAAGACTTGCTTTATGTTACACTTCCTATGAAAAGCTTTCCAAAGCTTTCCCCCATAGTTACACATGATGCCCCTTCCACAAATGGTCATGTAGAGATCATCCCAATAGAAGGCAAACCTCTTGAGGATAGGCTCTGTTTTTTTTTTCCTTTTGTCTTTTTCCCCCATTGGCATCTAGCTCACTTCCATGCACATGTTAGATATTTAAGAGATGTTTGCTGGAATAAATGGGATTGTATTCGACTGGTTTGGATTGATACTGAGCCACTGATTATTCATCTATCCTTTTTGAACACCAGAGTGTTCAGAACTAGAGAGAATTCCAAACTTTCTAAGACAGGAGGAAATGAAGAGAATGAGATACAGAACACGATGAATACATAAATATGATAATGGAAGATAAACTGGAAATGCCATAGAGAAGTGCGTACAAAGTGTAATGGGAGTTCAAAGGGGAGAGAAAGAGCTTCTCACTAAGATGATTAGATACAGTTCCAGGAAGGAAGCAGTATTTCAGTTGGGTCTTGAAAGACTGACAAGGGGAAGGGCATCCCAGGTGGATGGAACAGTGTTAACAAAAACTCCTAAGCAGAAAACCTTAGGGTCCATTCCAGAAAAACACTTCCTTTTGGCTACACTGTAAAGTAGTGAAAAATTGCTGAAAAGTAGGTTGAAGCTAAAGCATAGGAAGGCATTAAATAACAAGCCAAATGTCTTGAATATAGTGGTGGAGTTTTTGAACAATTGAGAATAAATAAAGTGTTTTTTTTTAATATAATTGAAACTATATACTTTAGAGCATTATATAGTTGTGATATGTAGGATGGATTGGAGGGGGAAGACACTGGAAACCAATAAAGAAACTCTTGGAAGAGTTAAAGAAAGAGGTAATAGGAACTTGAGAAAAAGTTTTGGTCAAGGAAAAGAGAGGGACATGAGAAATATTAAAGAAGATCTCATGGGACTTTATACCTGATGAAATGTGGAGGGTGAAGGAAAGGGAAGAGTCAAAGATGGCTCCAAGGTTTTGAACCTGAACAACTAAATTAGTGAAGTCAGGAAAAGGAGCTCGTTTGGAAAGTTGGGGATGATGAATGGGTTTTTTGCGGGGGGAGCAATTTAAGTTTGTGGTGTGGACATGACATCAGGGTGAAACTGTCCAGAAGCCAGTTGGAAATGCTGGATTGGGGTTCAGGATATAGATCAGTTCTTATATCCCATGTGCAATAGAATTGGACATTATCTTCATTGATGCTATAGTTAAAGATGCTATAGGCAGGTAGGTGGCACAGTGGGTAGAGTGCTGAGCCTGGTGTCAAGTAAATTCAATCCAACTTCAGACATATACTAACTGTGTGATCTTGGGCAAGTCATTTAACTTATGTTTGCCTTAGTTTCCTCAGTTGTAAAACAGGGATAATAATAGCACTGTCCTCATAGGGCTGTTTTAGGATCAAATAATATAAAAAAATATAGAGAACTTAGCACAGTGCCTGGCACATAGGCACTGTGTAAATGCTAGCTATTGTAGGTATTGTCATCACTGCTGTCATTGTTAGAGCTGTGAAAATGTGTGAACTTGCCATAGGAAACCTCATATAGTGAAAATAAAAGCGGCCTTAGAATAGGATTTTTGGAGAATGCCTACTTTGGGGGTGGAGAGGAGGAAAAAGAAGAAGGATTATAAAAGACAGAGAAGGAATGGCTAGATATCAGATGCTTCTTTGATTTTAACAGTTTTGTGTCAGGTGAGTCAAAGAGAAAATAATTTGGAGAAGGAGGGAGCATCAAACAGAGTCCAATACAGTAAGGAGATGAAAGAATGAGGTTTAAGAAAGAGCCATTGTCCTGATGATTAAATAATTTTCAGAAAATCAGCTACACTACAGCAAAAGACAGAATTGGAGTTGTGACTGATTGAAGAGTAAATGGGTATTGAGGAAGTGGTCGTAAAACAATTTATATAGACTTTTTCATTAAGAAATGATGGTTAATGATTGTAAAGGGAAAGAAAGATAAGTTCACAGCTTGTGGGGGAAGTACAGTCAAGGCAAGGGCTTTGTTCTGGGTTTTTTTTAAAATAATTTTTAAATGAGGGCTAATATTTAAGGTGCTGTAGACATGGTTAAAGTTAGAATTGTGATGGAATTGCACATCGATAGAAATCTCAATCTAAATGTTAGTTTCCAAAGATGAAGTCAAGAAATGGAAAGAAGAAAACTATTAACCAGGTTAAGGACGGTAGGAGAATGTCCTAGAAATCAGTAGATAAAAATCACAAGGATGGTGTTATAAGTTTACACTGTTATTTCACAAGAGACTAGATTATTGGAGATGTGGGGAAAAAAATGGGAGGGAAAAGCAGGACCTAATGAAACTGCTCATGCTGGGCCTATGAACCATGAGAGTGAGAGAAGGAATGTCCTCAACTGGAGAGAATTTGAAGGCAGTGATATCATTGAGGAGGCTAGATTTCCTTTAAAATGAGAGGATAGGAGGAATTTCAAGGAAATGATTGGGGTGAAGAGATTTTATTCACAACAAGAGTAGTTGAAGGAACTTTTGCTAATCTTCCAGATAGGAAATGAATGGAATTTTAAAAATTATTTTAAGATTGTTTTATGATAGTTTACCAGGAAAATATCATTGCATCAAGTACCATCACAATAAAAAATCTGAGAAAAAGACCTCCAGGTTCCAACTAGTAATCCATCAATGTTAAGCAGCTTTCTAATCAACAAAGCAATTGTGTTGAAGTTTGCTGTTAAGTATTTAGAATGAAAAGTCAGATTGTCCATAGGGCTTTATGAGCAAGCCCTTAGGCAGGAGAAGAGGTCATTGTCATATGCTTACACTATATCGTCAGCTTGCTATCTTCCTAGCATTCATTGAGTTTTTGAAATATGCTTCTCCAAAGACATTCTTATCCTTTACATGGCAAAGAAAATTTCCAATGAACAAAAAATAAATTGTAGTAATGCAGCTTTGCCAGGCTCACCATGGCGGACTAACACACTGGATGCCCACAGGAGAATGACATTGTAATGAGGATGGCAGCAACGTTTGAGAGAGCTATGATCACACAGTCTGCCTGATTTTGCAAACTGGGAATGCTGAACCCTGACAGTCTAGTGCATCACTGCCTGCACAAAGTTGCCTTCCTCCATTTCATGTGGTTGACAACAAAAACAGCTGCTTTTATTAACTCCTCTGTGATGTTTAGTCTGAATTCCGTGTAGTGACTGTTGTCTATATTTGGCCATATCAAGGTTTTATTTACTTGACTTCATTATAAATGCCTTGCTTGTAGAAGAATTGCCAATATCATTTTTTAGAGGAACCATTATATCCTAACAAGATAGAGATAATTGAGTCCTTAGAGACCCGTGTTCTTACTAGTTTTTACAAGATGGACATTTTTGCTCTACTTGCCTATCTTAGGGCAGGCTGTGTACTTTAAAATTAAATCTACTTTTCCTTTAGCACAACTTCTTCATTTTGGGAAAGGGAGTATACGTTGAAAGAAGCCAGAATCTTGCTGCTTATTATTTAGTTTTCTCTATTATGTGTGGCACTGGCTACTAAAGCCATTAACTTTGTTACTAAAGCCTAGCAGGTGAAAGAAAAATATAGTTCTGCACAGTTTGTCATACTCACATGTAGGAAAAGGACTTCTGCCTTCATAGTTAAGAACCTAAAGCCAAGATAATTTTTAAAATTTTCTTTAAAATAGAAGTATATTATACATATTTCTATATATGACATTGTATTTTTGACTTAGAATACAGTCGTAACTCAGGAAAGACAAGGAAATAAAGGTTGCTCATTTATTACCATGTCCCTTTTAGTGTGGGTGTCTTTTTGGAGTATTTAATTGATGAATAAATATTTACCTATTTTGTATAGTAAACATAATATAACTATTTTCTCATGTTTTACTCAGCAAAGAAAATGAATTCCATGTTCAGGGTAAACTGTGGTGTACAGATCCATCACCCCTTTCTCCCACTTTGCCTGATTTTTCTCCTTTCTTAACATTGACACTGTGAAAGCAGATGATTATTGTTTTTGCCTAAAGTCACTGTAGTTCCAACATTTTTTATTGGTTGACAGTGCACAGGAAAAAGGTTGTGTAAAAGCTTGTATTCCATTAATAAGAAAAAATGCTTCACAACAATCTCTTTCCATTTTCTGTCAATGTTGTGAATGGCGAATTTGAAAATTATTGGTGTTATTTTGTTCAGAACTGTTCTCTTTTTCCTTAATAGTATTTTATTTTTTTCCAATTAAATGTGAAGATAGTTCTCAGCACTCACTTTTATAAAAAGTTTTTTCTCCATCCCACCCCTCCTTCTTCCACAAAAGAGCATGCAGTCGGATAGAGGCTTTACATGTACAATCATATTTAATCTATTTCTATGTTAGTCGTGTTGTAAAAGAAGAATCTGAACAAAAAGGAAAAACCAGGAGAAGTACAAAAAGAGAAAATAGTGTGCTTCAATCTGCATTCCAATTCCATAGTACTTTCTCTGGAAGTGGACAGCATTTTCCATTATGAGTCTTGAAATGGTCTTAGATTATTGCATTGAGGAAAAGGGCTAAATGTGTCAGGGCTGGTCCTTGCGCAGTGTTGCCGTTACTACGTACAACGTTCTCCTGGTTCTGCTCATTTCACTCAGCATCAGTTCATGCAAGTCTTTCCAGGTTTTTCTGAAATCCATCTGCTCATCATTTCTTACAGAACAATAATATATTCCATTATATTCATATACCACAACTTGTTCAGCCATTTCCTAATTGATGGACATCCCCTTAGTTTTCAATTATTTGCCACCAGAAAAAGAGCTTCTGTGAATATTTTTGTACATGTGGCTCCTTTTTCAATTTTTAGGATCTCTTTGGGATACAGATGTAGAAGTGATATTGCTGGATCAGTGTACAGTTTTATAGCTCTTTTAGCATAAGAACTGTTCTATCTCAAGACCACCATTTAGTGGCTTAGTGGACCTTGGATAAGTGGCATCACCTCTGGGAACCTCAGTTCTTCATCTGTAAAAGGAAGATGTTGGATTATCTAGTCTCTAACATTCCTTCTGCAACTTAATCTATGATCCTAGCACTTAGCTCCTAAGGATAGGATGAAATTGAGATAGTTGGAGAAGAGGCAGAGAACATCTTTTTTCGTATGGAATTTGAATACTTTTCACATATCTGAGGATTATGAAGAATGGTGGAAACATATGGAAACTATGACAACCTAATGTTAAGTATATTGTCATGATGCTGTCTGTGACATGGAAGTAATTTTAAATTGAGTTCTTTTTTTCCTTCCAGTTTTCACTTTTACTTTTTAAACCATAACTTTTAAACCAAGCTTCCATACTTAACAGTTTGCAAGGATCCAGAAAAAGCCATTTTAATGTCTTTAGTGATAATGGATTTTTAAAAATGAATCTTAGAAGAAAAATATTTTTTCTCATTAGTAAAATTTGGAAGGTTATTAAAAATCTGTGCAATGGCAAATCACTTCTTTCATTTAAACATATTTACTTTATACTATATTCCATCGAATATATTTCTGTCACTTGTGATTTTGAATACTTAACTGTGTATTCTCCTAAAAAATGGGTTTTCTTGATAATAGCCATAATAATAGGTAGAATTTACATAGCAATTTAAAGTTTTCAGATGTCTCATTTATTCTCATAAGTATCCTGGGAAGTAGGTCTTACATATAAACAAAACTAAGTCAAACAGAGATTAAATGACTTGCCCTAGGTAGCGGAGCTAGTATCTGATGTGGGATTTGAACTGTACTTCTTGCCCACCCTCTGAATGTCATCTTTAAAAGAGCATTTCTTAAGGGAAAAAAAAAAAGAGGAAGAGAAAAAAATAAATGAAACTAATCAGTAAAGCACAAAATATGATGTTTTATGTGCTGTTCCTTGGCCATAGATATTGACTTCTATAAAGGGGAAGGAAAAGAGGTATTTTCCACATCTTTCCTTTTATTTTAAGTTCTTGATAATTTCTGAACATTCAGTTTTATGTGTTTTTGTGGTTGTTGCTGTTATTTCCATTTTCAGTGCTGTCATTATTATGCATATTATTTCCCTGACTTTCCTTACATCACTTTGTATCAGTTCATAAAAGTCTTTTCATGCCTACTTGTCATCATGCTCACTTTCTTATAGCACAAGCTCACAATTTGTTTAGACACTCTTTTAGATCTTTGCTAATAAGAAATATCGCTACTATAATTATTTTAGCATGTATATGTCCTATGGGTATGCATTTGTAACAGAAATAAACTAACATATAAAATCAGGTGGTATGAAAATTCCCTGATAAAGAATATATCTGAAACCATTTCAAAAGCTCAAAGCAACAGATTACCCAGACTTCTTGTGGGGATTTTATCTTAGCAGGGGCATCATAACCCTAGTTCTTAATTAGCATCGAAGGAAGTTTCAATAAAGGTTTATGTTTGGATAGAATGTAGGTTTCTTGTGGATGTGAATGGTTTATCTTACGTCTTTGTATTAGCTTAACATAGGACCTGGCACCTTAGAAGTGATCACTGAAGTCCTGTTGAATTAAATTGATTATTTCAATAGAAAAAGGAAACATCCTTTGTATTAAGCTTGAGAAGAACAATCAGAAGATAGGTATGTCGTTTTTTGTCAGTAAACATAGACATAGCTTTGTAGCCAGATAAAACCAAGTTTACAGTACCTGATTATTGTTTTTAAAGTAAATAGGCTTGGGAACCAAAGAGGCAGAGTTGAAGTAGCATTCAAACTGAACTCTATCAGCATTCTTCTCCAAATAAATTTTTTTAAAACATCTCAAATTGAATTCTGGAGCAGCATAGCTAACAAAATATTAAGGGTGAGACAATTTTCCATCCAAGACAATTTAGATCAGAAGAAAAAGAAGTCTTTGATAGTGAAACAGGGAAAATGACATGGAGTACAGCTACGTGGCAACACCAGGTTTGGGCCTTGTAGGCCGAAGCAGTTTGGAGAGCTCTTACCACCCAGGAATAGTAAGGGGATTGAACTGGTAAGAAAGGTTACAGGCTGGCACTAGATGCAAGACTGGGCAGTGGTTGGTAATTCCATTGTCCATTACTCAGTTTTGGGGGGGAAAGAGAGCAGGGGCCCTAGTTCCTGGTGGTGGTTCCATGTTAGAGAGTGGTGTTAGAGAGTGGCTGACAAAGGATCTGGGCTACCACCTGAGTAAGTCCCAGAGTTCAGACCAGGAGAGCAGTATCTCACACCTCTCTCCAGATCAGCATAGATGTGAAAACAGAAGAGTGAAAAAGCCTGAAGCTTGGAAAAATTACCCGCATCTCTCAGGTGAGGAGAGCCCAATTCTTACATAATGTTCAAAATTTAAAAATAGACTGGAAAAATAAGCAGACACCAAACAAACAAGAAAAGGAGCCTGACCATAAAATGCTACTTTAAGAACAGGAAAGCTTAAGAACAAAAACTCAGAATAAAATAGCTACATGAAAACAACACCAAGCAAAGACATACACATCCCCTTTGTCTTAGCCCCTCCCTCTCCTACCTCCTTTTGGTTAAGATAGATTTATATCTCCAATGGTATGAGTGAGTGAGTGTGTGTGTGTGTGTGTGTGTGTGTATGTATGGTGTGTGTAAAAAAAAGAAAGGAATGACAGTCATGATATCAGACAAAGCAAAACTAAAATAGACCTAGTTAAAAGTCATGGAGTAGGGGTTGTCCGTTCTCAAAGAGAAGGAAGATGATGATGACAACTTGCGGTTGAATTGGATGTAAGTGAAGAAGTGCTGTGCAAAGTCACCAGCCTCACTTTATCCTCCAGTGTCATCTGAGTCCAGTGGTCAGATATAGGTCAAGACAACTGGATATGGGCCAGCCAATTAAAAGAGATGAGTAGGGAAACTACATTTTGCTAAAAGGTTCATTAGACAATAAAATAATATCAATACTGAACATATATGCACCAAATGGAAGAGAATCAGAATTCTTAAAGGAATAGTAAAATGAATTATAAGAGGAAATAGACAGTAAAACTATACTGGTGGGGGACCTCACTTTACTCCTCTGAAAACTAGATACATATAACCGCAAATTAAATAAGAAGGTATTTAAGGAGATGAACAAACTATTAGAAAAGTTAGGTGTGTTGGAACTCTGGAGAAAATTGAATGAGAATAGAAAGGAGTACGTATACCTTATTCTCACCTGTATGTGGCACTTTTACGAAAATTAATCCTCAGAAGTGTAAAAAAGCATAAATATTAATTATATCATTTTTGGATGATCATGCAATAGAATAACATTCAAAAAAGGGCTGGGGAAGCACAAATTAAAATTAGTTAGAAACTAAATAATCTAATACTAAAGAAAGAACAAAAGAAACAATGAGACAACACATCAGAGTTTGTGGGCTGCATCCAAAGGAGCACTTGGAAGAAAATATCTCAGTATGCTTATATCAGTAAAAGAAATCTGATAAATGAAATGGGCATACAACTGAAAAATAATAAAAAGAACAAATTTAAAATGCCCAGTTAAGCACAAAAATAGTAATTCTGAAAATCAAAATAGAGATTCATAAATTGAAAGTAAAAAATCATTAAACTAATAAATAAAGCTAAGAGCTGATTTTATGAAAAAAATATAAGGCTTTGATTATTTTGATTAAAAAACAAGAAGAAAAGCAAATTAGCAGTGTCAAAATTGAATAGGGTGAATGAACCAATGAAGATGAAATTAAAGCCGTTATTAGATGTTCTTTTGACCAATTATATACCCCAAATCTGATAATCTAAGTAAAACCGATGAACGTTTACAAAAATATAAGTTGTCCAGTTTAACATAAGAGGAAATAGAAGACAACCCGATTTTACAAAAATAAATTAAGTAAGCCATCGATGAGCTCCCAAAGAAAAATCCCCAGGATGGCATGGATTTAAAAATGAATTTAACCAACCATTTAAAAAAAAATTATTTCCAATACTATACAAACTATTTAAAAGTAAGTTTACAAAGTCCTACCGAATTCCTTTTATGACACAAATATTGTTTTATACCTAAATAAGTGAGAACAAAACCAAAGAAAACTATACATCAATTTTCCTAATGAATATTGATGGAAAATTTAAATAAAATACAAGCAAGTAGAGTATAGCAATATCTCATAAATTATAGATGATGACGATGGAATTAGTACTGTGAATACAAGGCTGATTCAAAATTAGTAAAACTATAAGCTTAATTGACTGTAACAATAAAAATATGGTTGTCCCAATACATGTAGAAAAAGTTTTTGACAAAGTACAAATTCTTATTAAAAACACTAGAAAGCATAGGAATCAATGGAATCTTTCTTAAAATGAGAAGTAATAGCTATCTAAAACCAAGAGAAATCACTATGTGTAATGAAGATAAACTAGCATCCTTGCTGGGTAGATCAAAGGTGAAGTACAGATTTTTTATCAATTTTATTTTCACCAATATTATTCCATATTTTACTAGATATGCTAGATATAGCAATAAGTCAGGAAAAAAGAAATTGAAGGAATAAGAATAGGCAATGAGGAAACAAAATTATCACTTTGAATATGATATGATAATATACTTAGAAATTATTGAAGGATCAACTATGATTAACAACTTTTTAAAAAGTTGCAGGATGTAAAGTAAACTCACAGAAATTGTCAGCATTTCTATACACTATCAACAAAACTCAGCAGGAATGGATACAGAAAATTTGTTTAAAATAATTACAACCAGTATCAAATACTTGGGAGTTTACATTTCAAGATGCATGCAGGAATTATATGAACACTATTACAAAACGCTTTTCACATAAATAAAGATAGATCTAAACAACTGGATGAATGTCAATTGCACGTGGATAGTCTGAGCGAATATATAAAGATGACAATTCTCCTCAATGAATTGTCTTATTCAGTGCCACACTGATCAAACTACTAAAAAAATTTTTTTTGGTGCTAGAAAAAATAGTGTCAAAATTTAGGTCAAGAGTATCAAGGGAATCAGTGGAAAAAAAAAAGTAAAGAAATGTGACCTAGCAATCCCAGATTCCAAACAATATTAGAAAGTGGTTATCATCAAAACAATCTAGTACTGGCTAAGAAATAGAGTGACCAAAGGGATGGATTAGGTACACAAGACACAGTGGTAAACAGTCATAGAAATCTAGTATTTGATAAACCCAAAGATCCCAGATTTGGGAGAAAGAACTACTTGACGAAAAGCTAGAAAGCAGTGAAGTAGTCATTGATCAGCACCTCACACCATATTCCAAGATAAGAGATGATTTGGATTTAAAGGGTGGTATCATAAATTAAGGAAGCATGTCAGATCCAGGGATAAGGAAGGAGTTTGTGAACAAACAAGCATTAGAGAAGATGGTGGAGATAAAATGGATAATTTTGATTATATAAATGAATGATTTTGCACAAAAAAACCAAATGCCATCAGAATTAAAAGAAAAAAGGAAATGGGACAGGAAAAGCAAGTGTCTCTGATAAAGACTTTGTTTTTCTAATATACAGATAATTGAATCAAATTTATAAAAATGAGAAACAGTGCTTTTAAAAGAATAATCAACTGTAAAAGGCTTAGCTATTCTTATTAATACAATGATCCAAAACAATTCCAGAGAACTCATGATGAGAAAGGCTGTCTACCACCAGAAGAGAATTGGTGATGTGAATGTAGATAGAAGCGTATTGGTTTTCATTTTATTTTTCTTGCTTTTTTTTTTTTTTTTGCAACATGGCTAATATAGAAATATTTTGTATGGCTTAGCATACATGATGTGAAAGATGGATTTTCTTCTCCTTTTAAATACCGAAGTATAGCTCCTCCCCAACTTGCTCCCCCCACAGCAGCTACTGCCCCCCCCCCCCAAATTTCTTTTGAGTGAATGATTATTCATTTTGGTCTCTCTCAGATTGGTAATATCAAATTATTCTTCCCACTTCTTCACCTCCACTTACCTTAATATTAATTCAGTTGCTGATTATTGTCAGTTCCCCACAAAGATTCACATATCACTCTACTTCTTTCTCGTACCATGTACATCAATTTATTTCATGTCATCATCACATTTTACCTGGGCTAGTGGAACAGCAGAATTGGCATTACTGCCTCCCTATGTCTCTTCAGTCCAATCTATTATTGTCATAGCTCCCAGAATATCTTCTTAAGGAATGGGCCTGACTCTGTTTGAGCACTGTTTTGTTCTGAGAACTCCAGAGGCTCCAAAGAAGATAAAAGAAAGATTTTTGAGAGTGTTTTGAGAGCATTTGTCATCATTGCGGGGAAAGCAAAAATCAAGACTAGAGGCATTAAGAAATGCCTATTCCTGGAGGATTTCTACCCATCCATTCAGTCAGTCAGCAAATTTATTGAGCAATTTTATATGCTAAGAATTGAAATTACAAAGTATCTCCACAAATGAAACAGTAAGTTAATATCTTCCCTTCATCAGCGAGACCTGGCCTTTCTCATTATCTTGCTTGACTGATTTCTTCCAGTGACCAATTATAGATATTGTTAGAGAACTTCATCTTTGCTATGTTCCTTTTTCACATGTGTCAGAGAATTCTACCCATATAATTCAAATTTTATATTAAAAATAAACAGGTTTTATTTTTAAGAAAATCAATAGTGATTTAACATGAGCTTCTTCATTGTCTCTTTCATCATTCCAATCACTATGCCTGTTTGAGGTGATTTCTTTAAGCATTAGAGATCAAATTATTGTAAAAGCATAGCATTTTTTAAATTTGGAATTTGGAAATCAGCAACCCAAATTCTAGATGAGGTCACCGGTAAAGCTTTACTTTGATTTTTTTCATGCAAATTTGATGTCCCATTATTGATCACACCTTCTTTTTAATCTAGCCCCTCACTTGCCTTGCTTTCCACTCCTTCCTTGACTATTCTTCTGGCACTTATTCCTTTCACCTTTAATGGTTGGTATTCCCCCAGGTTTTATTATCATTGCTGTATCCTGTTTTTTCCGATTTTTTTGTTTTCTTCTATCCCCACAACTTTTAACTATTGCATGTAAGCACATGATTCCCTGTTTTTTCTCCAGATCCCTAATCTGTCTCCACATTTTCAGACTTACCTTTTCAACTATCTGCTAACCATATTTGTTTGCTGTTCCTCTAGCATCTCAAATTCAAAATGCCCCAAAATCATTTAGTCATATATTCTCTCTTCAATTGCTCTGTATCTTTAAATTTCACCACCATTATGTTATTCTCAGAGTTATCTTTGACTCCTTCTCCCTTGTTCCCCATATCAAATTAATTAAAGCCTTTGTTTCTACTGTTTTAACATCTTATATCAGCAACTTAAGGAGTGAAAGTCCCAAGTAAGTACCTGTCTTTGTGACTTTGACACAAGCTTTCTACCTGTTCTCTATTTTGGGCTTACACAGTGCTGTCCCTTAATGACAACTGCTGGTTCACTTTCGCTTTAGTATTCCTAGAATTGTGCTTATATACAAATGCTTAGAATGGGTACTCAGGAAATGCTTGTTCAGCTGAATTGAATCAATTTGATAATAAATCCGATAGTAGCTAATGTTGCTCAGTCTTTGTATATAATTAAAATATTTATATGTATGAATACCAGCAGTTTATAATGGCTTATAAAACATTCACCTTATCCTTCATAGCATAAGGGATAAGGGATATAGGCCAGTGAAAATGTTAAAAATCCATTTTTAAAATGAGGGTCTAAAAAGTTAAAAATAAAAATTCTGGTGACTCTACTTAGAATTTAATGTGCATCCTTGCAAAATATTAACTGTTATTATTTTAATAAAAATTGCATAATTTTTTATTATTTTCAATGATGGTCACCTAGCATAGATTTTAAATGACATCAGTGAATCTGTGATTTAAGAAAAAATTCCCCTTTTCTAATAAAAAATTCAAAGTGTTTTTAGCCTTTAATATTGTAGTCATTGATTTAGACTCCCCCCCACACACACACAGTTTTAAGCTACTGGCCCAATCAGGCAGTAATCCAGTAGAAACTGACAGTATAAATTATTTAGGAAACTGAAAAGAGGCAGAATTTAAATCTGAGTGTGTTACTTTTCACTAGATCTAAGTTTACTTCATTTTAGTTTTTCTTTGAGGAAAATCTGCTGAGGAGCATATATTCTATAACTGGAGTGGATCTTAGAAATTGTCTAGTTCAGTCATTTTATAACTGGGGAAATTGAGGCTCAGATTAATAATGTACCTGTCCAATATCCTGAATAGATAGATAGATAGATAGAGAGATGGCAGAGCCAGTATTCAAACCCTTGTGTAAATACTTCATTCCACCATGCTCTGATGTCAGACCAACTATTCAAATAGACAAGCAAATTGATCCAACTATTTGCTGTGATGCCACATAGCTGTGGCTGGTGGAAAGACCCTGCTGCTGGTTCAGCTGAAGGAAAGAAGCCCATTTGATACATATGTATGCTTCCTCAGTGAGCTGCGCAAATGCCCACCCTCAAATCATTACCAGGTTGTAATAGTTCCTGTTGAGTTGAAATTCACCTCTTCTGCTCTCTCTTGAAAACATGGGATTGTCTGTCTTCACGAATGAATATGAAATGTCCAAGCACATGAAACATAGTTTTATATTCTTCTCTGGCTGTGCAAAAATAGTTGAAAACCCCTTGTTAACATTCAGAGGATTCCCTTCAAACCTACATTGTAAATAGGACTCGTTCTCAATCTGCATTTCATTCTGCCACCTCATTCTCAAAATCTGCTTCTCTATGCAGCAGGCTCACTATGCAGGATAAGCACAAGCCTTCAGAGGAGAAAATTTATGTCACTTTCTCCTCACATGGAGATGGCCCTGGAGTGAATATACTGCCATAATTCAAATTGGACTAGCACCTTTCGATCTGTTTATGAATGGTGGAGTATCCCCATGAGTGAATTAGAGCGCTGTGGTCTCTGGGCAACAATATTATTTTTGCCAAATTTGTACTGAATTAAAAAAATACATCATCTGTGAAAGAAATAAGAAATCGGAATGTTCAACGTTTATCCAGAGTGGATTTTGGTTTCAGTTCAATTTGAAGTTATCTTAGCTGTAGATTTACTGTGCCTAACTGTTGCCAAGGGGATACGATGAGATCAGTCTAAGATCATCAAAGCTCTAGCTAGCCTGGGGGATTGGCTTTGCGTGCGTGCTTAGAGGTGCCGGCTTTTCAGGGAGGAGCCTCCTATTTTCCAAGAAAACACAAGTTGGTACAGTAAGACAGAATATATCCCCAAAACTATAACATTTCCACATGACCAGCTTCCTGTTGGAATTGAAAATTAGTAAGTTTTTCCTTTAAACCTCAAAATTGAGAAAAGCCTGACACTACACATAAAGTAAAGGAATCACTTCTCCTTAAAGGACAAGGGACATGAAATGTGTGTGCTTTTGTGTGTGTATATATGTGTGTGTGTGTGCGTGTGTGTGTGTAAACACATTTCAAAAGAAACCTGAAAACTAAGTCTTTGAGTATTGCCAAAGGTATCCGTATGCAAAGATGAGGCTGTTGCCATGGTGATGAACTTACACTAATCAATAAATCAAGGAATCAATCAGCAAGCATTTATTAAGCTTCTCTTGGGTGCCAGGCACGGAGGATATGTGTCTACAGAAGAAAACAGTCCCTGCTATAAGAAGCTTACATTTTTATGGAGGAGACGTGTGTGCATGAGCATATGCAGCATAAATAGAAGGTAAATAAGAGTAAGAATCGCTAATGATAGCTAATGTTTACAGAGCACGTACTATGCTCCCGGTAACTGTGCTGTGTGTTTCACAGTTATCACATCCTTTGACCCTCACAGCAACCCTGGAAGACAGCGGCCATTATAACCCCCAGTTTACAAATGAGGAAAATGAGGCAAAGAAAGGTTAAATGCAGCTAGTAAGTGTCTGAGGTCAGATTAACTCAGGTCTTCTTGATTCCAGCCTTGGTGCTCTATCCACGGCACCACCTAACTACTATTAAATGCAGTGGTGTTTGGACGGGAGGGCGCTAGCGGTCTCAAGGATATGAAAAGGCTTCATGTTGCGCTGGAGTTTTATATTAAAGGAAGAGATGGAATCTGTGAGAGAGGTAAGGAAGGATTCCATTCCAGACATGTGGAACAGTGAGTGAAGAGTCACTGTGTGTATGGAGCACAGAAAAAGCCGGTTTGACTTGATGACAGGGTGTGGGAGGGGAGGTCATGTTCAGTGAGCCTGAAAGATCAGATCAATGATAGACAAGTTATGCAGTGACTGGTGAAGGGTTTGTATTTTGTAGATAAGGACTAGAAACTAATTTGCTGACATAAAGATTATCATAACCATAGCTTTTTTAGAATGGTCTGCCAGCCATCTTAGTTAATGGATCGAAGAAGAAACCCATGCACATTTGATTGACAAAGATTTCAGGATTATCTCTGGGAGATATTTTGTGTAAGAATATTTGTTGGCACCAGGGACCAAGGCCCCAAACAATGAGCTCTATGCTCATGCTGCATATCAGGACCACTAGCCTCTCCAGATCCCGTGGCTTGAAGAAGTTTGAGCCTTGTCATTTATGACCAAAGCGTTTGCCTGATAGATCTACATCCCTGGGAAATACCTCTGATACCAAGAAAAGGAATTAGAAAAGAACATATAAGACCTTGGTCCATGTCCTCAAGTAGCTTCATTAGGCAAAAATAACTAAAACTCATGAGCAATAGTAAACATTATAAGCTAGTGTGTAATTAAGGGATAAACCAAGTGGTTTGTAAATATTTTCAGATTTCTCAGAAAAGTGAAATCAATAAAGCCTGGAGTAGTCATTTCCTGAAAGATTTCACAGTTGATATGGGGCTTGAATAGGAAGGAGTCAAAGAGGTGTAGGGGGAAATGGTAGAAAATTCACAGGGAGGGAAACAAAATGAGCAAAAGCATGGTGGCATGGAGGAATATAGTATGTGCATAGGACAGTCAAGGGAGTAACCCACTAAGAATGGAGTGTAGAGGCTCTGGTGATTACCTCTGCATCTACCTAGCACTTCTTGGTTGATGTTTTGGTCATCATGTTTGTTATTCAGTTGTTTCAGTCCTACCAACTCTTCGTGACCCCATTTGAGGTTTTCTTGGCCAAGGTTTTTCCATTTCTTTCTGCAGCTCATTTTCAATGAAAAACTCAGACAAATGAGGTTAAGCAACTTGCCCAGGGTCACTCAACTAGTAAGCCAAAGTATAATTCGGTCTTCCTGACTCCGGGCCCAGCATTCTATGCACTGTGCCACCTAGCTGCCCCCATACAGCACTTTAGGGCTTATAAAGTAATTATCTCACAAGAATAGCCCTGCAAATTAAGTAGTAAAATTGTTATTGGAACTATTTTGCAAATGAAGAAACTAAAATTCAGATATATGTCCATGGTCATGCAGAAAATAGTAACAGAGCTTATATTCAAATCTAGCTATCTTGACACCATGCCAAGTTCCCTCTCCATCATACCACACTTCCCTTCTGGCTTAAACAGGTCAGGTGAATCCATATAGTACAGACTTGAAAAGCCAGCAGAAGTAATTCAGATTTAATTCTGTAAGAAATGGATTTATGAAAGGTTTGAGTAGGGACATGACATTATCCAAGTAGGTTTAAGGACTATTAGTCTGCTCTCTCCAGTCTCCACTAATATGTCAGTGACCTGAAGGTTCCCTGACATTCCCGAATTCACCAGCTGCCTTTGGCCACAGCACTCTGGGTTGCCACTTCATAGTTTAGTTGAAGAATACTCTTATCTTCCTGGCTTCCTTCAAGGCTCACCTCAAAACTCACCTTACAAAGATTACCTTTCCTGTTCTCTGTCCTAACTTTTCCCTCTTCTTTATAACTTTACCTGCCATTTATTCTCTCCTCCCCTCCCCTCCCGTACCCTCCCCCTACTCCCATCTCTCCTCCCCTCTCCATTTGTTTTTATCTCTCTCTTTGTGTCTCTATCTCTCCCTCTCCATCTCTCTGTATCTCTATCTAATCTATGTATGTGTATGTATGTGTGTGTGTGTATATACATATATATATATACACATGTATAATACATACACTTATTAGTTACATGTTATCTCCCTCATCAGAATATGAGCTCTTTGAGGAGAGAAATGATGTTCTGGTGGGTTTTTTTTTAATATTCAAATGAGAGAGAGAGAGAGAGAGAGAGAGAGAGAGAGAGAGAGAGAGAGAGAGAGAATATCGTTCTCTTTGTGACTATAGGTAAAGTTTGTCCTCCCTTAGACCCACTTTCTTACATGTTTTTTTTTTATATTTCACCTTTCCCAGAGAGAGTTACATACAAGAGGAAAGTCTTAAGAATCTAGGGAATTTCTAGGTATTCCCCAATTCTCCTACTACCCAACTGTGTATGGTCCTTACTCCTTAGAGCACTCCTCCTGTGAGTTAATGCCCAGAATGATTTTCCCTACCAAATAGTGGTGCATTGGAGGATAATGTGGTTTATATTCAATACATGGGCTAACATCATCATTTGATAATTGTGGTTATTGAATGAGATAATATATACAAAATATCTTACAGAGAAAGTGCTTTATAAATATCAGTTCTTTTCCATAAATTTGTATCTCCCAAGAGCCTAAAATAGCAATTTTAACATAGTGGTCATTGAAGTTAGTTATTGAAAAAATGGCCACTACAAAGAATTGAAAATTGAGGGGATGCCCATTAATTGGGGGAATGGCTGAACAAGTTGTAGTATATGAATGTAATGGAATTATGTTCTGTAAGAAATAGTGAGAAAGTAGATTTCAGAAAAACTTGGAAAGACTTACATGAACTGATGCTGGGTGAAATGAGCAGAACCAGGAGAACATTGTACACAATAACAACATTGTGCAATGAGCATCTTTAATATTTGTAGCTCTTGTCAGTAGTGTCTGAAACAATTCCAAAAGACTCATGATGGAAAATGTTATCCACAGCCCGAGAAAGAACTATGGAATCTTAATGCAGATTGTAGCATACTATTTTCTTTTTTTCTTTGTTTTTTTCTTTCCCTTGGTTTTCCCCTTTTATTCTGATTGTTCTTTCACAACATGACCAATGTGAAAATGTTTAATATGGTTGTACATGTATAGTCTATATCAGATTACGTGCTATCTTGTGGAAGAGGGAGGGAGAAAAATTTGGAACTCAAAATCTAATAAAAATGAATGTTGAAAACTAAAAATAAGTAGTACATAATTTAAAATGAAGACAAAAAAAGAAAAGGAAAAACGGCCACTAAATAAACATCATCATGAAGCAGCTGCCAAGAAGATAGTGCATAAATATGGCAGAAAGAAGTACAAAGGATGAAGAATGGTTGTTCTACTCCTTTTCTCAAAATGAAGATTCCAGAAGGAACTTACCGAAAGAAAAAGGGAAAGAAAACAAATTCTTATTGAATACTTGCTCTCTGTAACTTAGTCAGCTGGCCTCTGTCTACTTCCTAGAATCATAGAATCTCAGAATTGGAAGGCAACTGAGAAGTCATCTAGCCCAACCTCCTACCTGAACCTTGAGTTCCTTGGATCTGGCAAGTGAACATCTAGCCTTTGTTTGAAAATCTTTGTGCACTGGGAGGGAGGTCAGCATCACACATATCATCCTTATTCTTTACATAAGTACATTTTATCAGTGACCTCTTTAATTTTGGACCATTGCAACTCTTAGCTACAACTTAGTCACAATTGATTTCACCAGTTTGATGAACAGAAGCTGTTTGTTTCTCTTGCTAGCTATATATTGTCATTTTTAGTGATGTCCAAAGATTAGTGACTCCATTTGGGGTTCTCTTGGCAAATATACTGTTATGGTTTGACATTTCCTTCTCCAACTCATTTTACAGATGATGAAGTTGGAGCAGGCAAGGTTAAGTGACTAGCCCAGGGTCACACAGCTAAGTGTCTGAGCCCAGATTGGAACGCAGAAAAATGGGTCCTCTTGACTCTAGGCTTAGCACTTTATCCACTGAACCACCTAGCCTCCCTATATACAGAGCTAGATTTTGAATACTGGGGATTTGACGTCATTTAAGCAATATACCAAATGGAATGGGTTCTGATGCATACATGCCAGGAAGTGACATAGCACACTAGGTCCAGGAAGGCAAGGAGTGCTCCAACTGATGGGCTATGTTATGGTCTGCTTACTTAGTTATTTATTTTGTTGATTCATTTTGCTTACTCTACGTAGAGCCTCAGAGCTTTGGTTTCCATCCTCCCATCCTGTCTTGACAGATCTGAGCCTGTGATCTTGGGGTGTGCTGAGCTTACGTTGTACTGGAGGCCCTAGTAATTGGCTTTAATCAACAGAAGATGACTGTGTTCCATCTCTAGGACAGCGGAAGTCAGGGGGATTGATTGCTTTGTAAGCCTACCCTGAAAAAGGCACTACATTTCATCCCATGGCAGCTAGACATTCCCTTTGTGCTTAGGTGGATAGAGTCTGCTAAATGGATGAAAGGGTTTTTCATGGATATTCAGCATTAAATCCCTAAGCTTTTTAAGGCAAGAAGGTGAACTGGAGTATTGGAAGGAACAGTGGACTTAGAATCCCAAGATCTGCCCTGGAAGAGCATCCATATATGTACTGTAATTCCTCGTAATGGGGAAGAGGGGGCATGCCTCCCCTGAGGCCATGAGCAGATCACTTACATTGCTTAAGTTTCAGTCTTCTCATATGCAAAATGGGTGTTGCTAACTATACTGCTTGTCACAGGAGGAAAGTACTTTGTAAATTACTATTACTCTTGTTTAAAGGAACATAAAAGGCCCTTTTCTTTATTTTAGCTTGCAGGATCATCAGCATCATATATTCATTTGGGGAAAAATGAGATGCACTGAACTTTGACTTTTAGAGTGAAATTTGAAAAACTTCATTTAATTATTCCTCTTGCCTAAGAAGTTCCTATAAAGAAGCAAGAAGTTCTGTAGCAGAGTTGAAAAGAGCCTTATGTTTGAGTCAGAGGAGCAGATTTAGATCCTTGTTACTGCTACTTAATGATGATATGATCTTGGCCAAGTCACTTCACTCCTTTGGGCCTATGCCAAAGGGTTGGATAGATGATCTTTACAAGCCCTTCTAGCTCTAAATTTGTAGGAAAAATCCACTAATGCCACCAAAAAAAAGGATATAATATGATTGCATTAATGCCTGCATTTACAGTACCTAAGTACATAAGAGAACTGACTAGTACTAGTAATGTTTATAATATTTTCTGAATTAGGATGTTATCAAGTAGAACTTCCTTCCTTCCTCCCTTCCTTCCTCCCTCCCTTCCTCCCTTCCCTTCGTTCCTTCCTCTCTCCCTCCCTTTCCTTCTCCCTTCCTCTCTCCCACCCCCAGTGCCCTTCTCTCTCTCTCTTGACACTGAAGAGTAGACTCATAAACGTAGTATGTAGTTATCTCCATTCAGGTAGGTGATGGGATATGTAATGGTGTTGGGGAGATTGTAAACTGCATGAGGCCAAGGATTAAATTTCATTTAAAGTTTATATCTTTCTAAGGCTCTAGGAAAATGATCTGCATACAGTAGGTACTTAATATATATTGCAGATTTTTAATTTTGTGATGAAAGTCTACCTTAAGAGATTACGCAGTTGCTTTTATTTTCCACCTCTTAAGAAAAGTTCAGTTATTGCAGTTTGCTTGCTCAAATAACTTGTTTTCTTAAAGATGTAAGCTTAGGATTCAAATGAAAAGAAACATGGGGGAAAATCAATTTGCAAATCACAGCAGCCACTCCTGACAAACTTCACAGTAAAGATGATGAAAAGGGAATTTGACTTGTGCTTTTAGCAAATCAATTTGTTCAGTTCTTGTGGGTTCTCCCCTGATTGAAGGAATTTGGTAGACCGTGGGGGAACTGTGAGGTAATGTCAGTAGATATGCCGAGTAAGTCAATACATAATCACATGTTCTTTTGTTTTAAATAAAAAAAAATCACTGCTTTCATCATTTAATTGGAATAACTCTGTCATCAGGTTGAGTTTGTCTTATTACTTATTTTTTTTTTTGTCAAAGAAAACTGGAGTTTTGCTGAAATGAGAAGAACTAGGGAAAACAGTGTAGTCTAATGTGCTAATCAGTTCCTAAAATGCCATTACATAAAATGAGAACCTGGTTTTCCTGGGATGTGGGGAAACAAACAATATATTCCATTAGCATGTTCCTAGAAAAATTAACAGCCAGCTTCTAGAGTGAGTTATCCAGTGTCATATTTACGCATATTCATTTAGGTACTCAATAACTCTTTCACGATCATCTCAATTTCCTAGTTGTAAATTAAGCACTTCTGTCTACTTCACTGGCAGATCAAGCCATTCGTGGGGGAGGGGGGTACGATCCCTGGCAAGGATGCCATACTTCTTTGTGGACCACCTTGCCTTATTGCTTACTATGTGAATAGCTCCCTAATGGTGATTCTAGTTATTAAAGATACCTGAAACTTGGGAGCACCTTGAGGACTGAAAGTTTTTGCCTTCTATATTGTATAAACTGACTCCCAGGTGAAATTTAATTGTTATTCACTTCTTGTGTTGTCATTTGTCTTTTCATGTCTTTATACCTTGCCTAGAATTCAGTCCAACTAGATTGCAAACTCCTGAAGAATAGGGGATGTGTCGTATCCTTTGGATAATAATAGTTTGTTCTCATGTTACTTTAGGGCAGTTATCTTTAACTTTTTATTTTACTCTTGCATCCCCATTGTATATAATTATCAATTAGATATATATGCTACTGTATTATTTTATATACATTGTAAAACCCAAAAAAGAGAGATTTTGAAAAGTACAAGGTACAGATGAAATAATACTTGAATTTTGAATCAATAAAGAGCCTCTGGAGTTTATCGAGTAGGGGAGCAACACAGTCAGACATGTACTTTAGGAAAATCACTTTTGGCGGCTATGTGGAGTATGCATTGGCGATGGAAGATACCTGAGACAGGGAGATCAATTAGGAGCATCTTGCAATAATCTGGGCAGAAAGTGATGAGAACCTGAACCAGGATGGTGATTTGTGAATGTAGAGAAGACCTATAGAGGAAGGGATGACAAAATTTAGCAACTGATTATATATGTGGGGTAAGTTAAAGTGAAGAGTTGAATTTGAAACCTAGGTTGTAATCTGGAAAAAAATGATAGTGACCTTGCTGTACAGAGAAAAGTTTGGAGGAGGGGATAGCTTTTTGGGGAAAAATATTGTAATAAGATCTGAGTTGCTATCTCCAATCCTTGCTTGTTTTGTAAGATAAACTCTGTGTAGCCTAAAATTAAAAAGGGGTGGAAAAGTGCTCTTATTCATAGAGCACTAGCCCCTAATGTAAAACTCACTCTCTAAGAGGTGTCTACTCCAGCCATCATATGAGCTGTAAAGTAAAAGGTGGTTATGCTAATAGGAGGCATAAAAGAGGAGAGGAGGGATTTTTTTCAATGATATTTGCCCAGCTTCCTCACCTGTCCAAGACCTTAGTTAAGAACTCTTAGGAATCTACACTTGGCTTAGGAAGAGAGACTGAGAGCTTATGCATTTGAGGGTGGGGGCAGAATTGGAAGGTGTCACATGGTAAGTGCATGTAGTTGTGTTGGGAACAAGACTTGACTGGCTCTTGCTGGTAGGGTAGCATGGGACATCTTCCTTATCTGTGATCCCTTAGTTCCATATCCTTGGGGTCAGACCACAGTGTCTTAGGTATCACAGTCTCTGTTTTGGAGATTGCTACTTTAGGGAAAACTTCAAGAAATAAAAGCTTAGCACGTACCATATCCTTTGATATTTGTAGTGACTTTGGGAGGTAGATAAGGGAGGTGTAAATTTTTGTTTACGTGTGTCCAGACCCGTGACCTCGCGTGTGTAGGTCGCTTGTTCATATGGAGGTTGTCTCCAGTGCTCCAGATCTCAGCCTCTTTATAATCTTTAGCCTCAGAGCGTATCCTTGGTCCTTGTAGTGTTCAAAAAAGATTTATTCATGTGCATGCAGATGCAGCCAGCATTTGTCAGAGACAGGCCTAGAACCTGGTTCCCCTGCCCTCTAAGATCAGCTTCCTGGCCACTGCTCACATTACCGTTTCTGGTATTGTTTTCACCCTCATTTCCCAGATGCAGAAACTGGGGCTCGGGGAGATTAATGAACTTTCCCAAAGCCACATGGGTGGTGTATTGGAGCCAGAATGCAAACCTGCTATTCCTGATTTCAGACTTCATGTGCTTTCTGTTACACTAGGACATCTCTTGTGTGTATTCTGCCCAGTACCTACCACAGTGCCTTGTATTAGTAAGCACTCGATAAATAGTTTTTAATTGATTGAAATTGCACAACTGTGATGCATATTTCATGGAAAATGTTGCTTTTCTGCCTTTGTACCTGGCATTTGACACATAATTCAATTACATCCAAAATTTCTGGCACTTTGATTGGCCAGACTTAATTCATTTTTTAAACAACTCAAATAACAAATTAGAGCTTAGTCAGTAACCCTGACTTTAAAAACTGGGTCTTTGGATTTTAAAAAGATAGTTATTTTACCAATATTCAGAGCCTCATAGTACATCATGCTGGGAAGGAGGACAATGAAGATGAACAAAAAAAAAAAATAAATTAAAAGGAGAGGAGAGAACATAAGATATTGATTTAAGTTGACATTTGAGGAGAAATTGTACCAAATAAACACTAAAAAAATAGACAAGTGCCTGAACTGGAGAGAATTGACTTATTTCTATTCATATTTGGACAACAGATGGTATGACTGTGCTGTCTGCATCCTGGTAATTCAAAGCCTCACACATTGACTAAGAAAATAATAAAAATATGTAAAATGTCACTGGGCACCTGATGGCAGTAAATTCTTCACAGTGTTTGATTATGGAGAAAATAAATAAAGAAGTTTGGCAAATGAGAACTAAAATAAGAGAATTGCACCCAAATAAAGCTAGGAATATCTTATCAGATTCAAAGTTTTTTTGCTGCAATAAGATTCCTAAAGGTTATGGGAAGATGATACAACCATTACTTTTTTTCACCCACGCTATGTGGTTCTAAGTTGTAAATTACATGGGAATAAATTTTTTAATTAATCATAATACTGAGATAGGAAAAAAATTCACAATTCTAGAAGTTTTTGGTACTTTTTGGGCTTCTGTTTTGAAAATTTCCTTTCAGCTCCCTCAATTTCTTAAAAAAAGCAGAGAAATATTTTCTTTGTTATCCAACATGAACAGAATGCAAAAATATAGAATAAATAAGATGAACATTATAATATGGCAAAGCATATCAGTATGGAACAAATAAATAAAATATCTATTATAGTGAGACTAAAAATTTTTGAAGATCTTCAAAGATAAATAACAAAATACATTTTTAGCTGAAATCTGACATTTAAGTAATAGTCAAGCAGCACAAAATACACAAGAATCTGGATAAGTGAGGAGAGGGCTGAAATAATAATTTTTTTTTTCAAAAACTCATTCCCCTGTGACTCTTCAAATTTTCATAGTAGAAAGAACCTTGTTCTGGGAGTTGAGAGAGACGCCAGATATCAGTATTCTCATGAATTAGCTATAACCTCAGATAAACTTCTCAAATTCTCAGTGGCTCAGCTCTACAACAGACATGAAGAGTCTCTACATGGTCACTTCTAGATTGATACCTTCTGAATTTCTCCTGTGCCCCTGAAGTTACTCCATCCCACACCTCTGTGCCTTCGAATAGGTAGTATCTCTTGCCAAAAGCATACATCTTCCTCAATCCTACCTCTTTGAATTCCTAGATTTCTTTAAGTCCCTGTTCAGGTTCCATCTCCTAAGGAGAGTCTTTCCATAGCCTCCATCTAGATGCTAACACTGTTTCCTTCTTTAAGGTATTATCAGACATGACACACAGGAGCTTTTGGGCTCCACCTTCTAGCTGGTTTACACTTTCTCTGAACAGCCAGAAAGACAGCATCAGAGATATAATAAGGAGTTAATTAATTTATTCTTCTCAAGACAGGTGCTGAAAATGGGAACACTAACTCCTACAACATCTCCTAAGTCTCGATGGGGACTAGTCAAGACCAACACACATTCCAGCTTGAACATTCCTCCTAAGCTTTGATGGGGGCTGGTCAAGGCAGCCACAACATTCACATTCTCACTTACTGCTCAGTGCTCACTTGATTTATAGAGGATCTCACAAAGAAGACAATTTGCCAGCAATGCGCTCACAAGTTTACATTAACTTAAGCAGTATCATGGTGACTTAGCGTAGAGCACGTAGTAGGTGTTTACAACTTAAGCACAAATATTTACATTATCTTAAGATTGTAATATGATGCGCAAGCATGATGAGATTGTTTACAAGCCATGAATCTGGGAACTGGTAGATTGTTTATGGGCATGGATCCTGAGAACTAGCATCTTAAAAAGAAAACCAATCTACCTGACATCCAGGTATCATATTTATTTACTTGTTTACCTGTTGGTAGCCCCTAGTAGTGGGAGTAGCAGTAGCAACAGAAGGACCAGTAATAGAACAATAGTAATAATCTTGAAAAATCCCTCTACTATAAATGCAAATACCAAAATATATTAGGGGTTTCCACAAATAAACTGTACTGGAAGAGGAGCAAAAAATATGTTTGAAAATAACATTTCACTGCAGGTGGAAAAACTCTACTATCAACAGAAGCTCAAAAAATACTTCATCAGGTTGCTAGAATTATACATCAGAAGCTAGCTGATATATGACAAATTTCCATAGGAGAAATGCAAAATATATTGGAGAATTAGATAATTGAACTCTATTAGAACTAGAGTTCCATTATAGGTAAAATTATTATGCTACTTGTTGCCTCATGCCTTCCATGGTCTCCCTGAGTAAGTAGTAAGCTTCTCCTTTATACCTCATCTAGGAATATTTTTGTAATTCCTTGGTACACCTATTATATAATATTATCTTTAATAGCTTTCTGTGTTGGTGTTTCATCCCTCTATTATAAAGAAGTCTTGAGAGCAGAGAACATATAGTCTCTAAACTAAACTTTTTCATGGTTTAAACCCCCTTCTCCCCCCTGGGGACTAACATGGTATTCTGAATACTTAAGAGTTTTAAAAATTTATATTTTTTTTGTTGTTATAAGAAAAATTAAATGATAACTCTGGGTTTTCAGAAATCCTGAAGTCAGTGTGTGTGTGTGTATATGTATGCATACATATAAATTTAACTGAATCCTAGACTCATGTCATCATCACACTTTGATATTCATTTTCTATATATTATCTACATGTTAACAGGAAAATTCGTACATTTTATCTACACAAAACTGAAAATTTCCTCTGAAATTCTTTCTTATTTTCATTTTCCAGGATGGAAGAAACAGTACGAAACCTCTTGCAGAATCAAGGACCTCCAGAGGGGAAGAAAGAAGAGACAGTGAATATAATGGTCTACCATGTAAGGCATTTTTTCCCTATTTGTCTTAGTGTGGGGTGGATCTTTTCTCCTGTTACTTATATAGTTATATATCTAGTCCAGGGGTGGGAAACCTGTGGCCTCAAGATTGCATGCGGCCTTCTAGGCCCCCAAGTGCAGCCCTTTGAATCCAAACTCCACGAAACAAATCCTTTTATTAAGGGGATTTGTTCTTTGAGGTTTGGATTCTGTCAAAAGGCCACACTTGAGTACCTAGAGAGCCACATGTGACCTTAAGGCTACAGGTTCCCCATCCCTGATCTAGTCACATAGATGAAAAAATGAGGTATATATGACACTGTCCTCCTTGTTCTGTTTTGATAGCTCGAATCAGTTCAGCATATTGACTACCTCCACCTATCCCAGTACTTTCCAGAGTCTACCTAATACATAGGTTATAGGCTACCACTTTTCAATGTCTTCTGTGGCCCAGATATTTTGTTATCCCATCAGTAAACCATGCATCTCTCTTTTGTTCTTCAGTTAATCCATCATATCCCTCATTTCACTTTACCAAGGACTATACCAACTGTTGCTTTGGTTCAGCAGATATATTATTTTCCTCAAGTATCTATGTTTGCTAGAAATTCATGTAAGGGAGAAGTGCCACTTTTACCTGTTTTAGATCTATTTTGAATATACCATTCCCTTTTAATTATGTTAGCCTCTTGCATATATCCAGTTTTGTGAGAAGCTGGAGTACTCATTACCCAGCTCATGATCGGCATTCCAGGCCTTAATATTACCTCATGGCCCAACGTCAGTTGTTCATTCTCTACCAAAGCCCAATATGCAGCTAACAACTGCTTTTCAAAAGGGGTATATTCAATTAATGATAAAGGGAGTTTCCTAGATCAGAATCCTAAGGTTACATTTCAGCTTTGTTGTTTTTACCATAAACTCCAGTTTGCATATTCATCTTGTATAGTCATTTGTAATTCCACCAGGCCACTTTGCATTGGCTATGAATTTAGGGCCAACTGTATAGTGCCCTTTGCTTCTTTAAAAACTTTACTTGCTCAAGTCCCCAATCAAATTCATATCTTTTCCTATTAATTTTATATAAGGCTTTCAAAATTTGTCCTAGATGTGGTATCCAATATCCAAATAATCCTATAAACTTTTGCACCACTTTGTTGTTAATGGGGATAGGAAAATCCTGAATCTTTTGTCAGGTTTGTGGGAGAA
This sequence comes from Bettongia penicillata ogilbyi, assembly GCA_023548195.1. Taxonomy (NCBI): domain Eukaryota; kingdom Metazoa; phylum Chordata; class Mammalia; order Diprotodontia; family Potoroidae; genus Bettongia; species Bettongia penicillata. The sequence goes on along the minus strand of JAJHZJ010000271.1, from coordinate 4,957,286 downwards.
TCTCTCACAGCCCCTTATTCCATTATATACTCCAAAATTTTATAATTTGAGCTGGTCCTTGAATCTTTGCAGGATTAATTTCCTATTCTTTGCTTTTTATATGCTGAATTAAAAGCATCAAACTCTTCTCCACTTCTTTTACATTTTCCCCCCTGTATCATAATATTCTCTATGCAGTGGGTAAGCTGTACAGCAGGTAGCTCTAAGCTCTAATTCATCCAAATGTTCAGCCACAATCCTATGACAAATAGTGGGGCTATGAAGATATTCTTATGGCAAGCATGTGTAAGTATATTGTTGACCCTGCCAAATGAAAGGTAATCAGTCCCATTGTGTAGAATCTATTGGAATAGTAAAGAAAGCATTGGCTAAATCATTAACTGCATACCAAGTGCCATCATATTTTCTGGATCCTTTCTATAAAGGTAACAGTATTTGGAACAGCAGCATACAAGGGAGGATTCACCTTATTCACTTGTCTATAATCCACTGTCATCCTCCAATTCCCATTTGATTTTCATCCTGGCCAGACAGGATTATTCCATCAAGTGGTTGAGGGTACTAATACTCTTGCCTCAACATATTCCTTCATAGTATTGGTAATTTCATCTTGCCCACCTGGCACACAACACTCCTTTAAAGTAATTTCTTTAGATGTTTCAGTTAAAATGATTGAGTGAGTTTTTATTTTACCCACTGAAACTGTATTAATTCCTATCTTCCGTACTGCAGATCCTCCCTCAAGTAAATTTAGTCATGCCTCTCAATATATCTATTTTGATGATGTATTCAAGAATGGGTACAGTTAATACAGTATATTTCAGCCCCTCCTAGTCCTGTGTTGGTAATAGGAATTCCATGTTTGAACTTACTAGGATTTCCATATATAAGAGAGCGCCCCCCCCATCCCCCCAGTACCTATTAATGCCCTAGTTACTACAGTATTTGATCCATTTTTCCAATATATGGTCAGATTGATATGGGATCTGTAATTCCATCTGTGCATTTCGTTAATCTGAGCTGGGGCTTTACCACTTTCCTGTTGTCCCCAAAGGTGTGTCAAACTTCAATACAAGAGTTCAGGAGGAACTGTAGGGGCATACTTCTCTATTTCATCTCATATGAAGTCCATCTTCTCCACACATTCTGTATAGTTCATTACTCGAAATATCATCTATGTTTCCAAAATCTACCGCTGCTCTCAATAGAGTAGTAAATGATTCTTTTCTTGTCAATCTATTTTGACTTTGAATCTGCTGGCTATTTACTCTTTTCTCTTGAGGAAATGTATCTTTTCCCCAGTCCCCTAAGTCACTTAACTTGTCCAACATCTCCAAAAGAGGTTCCCTGTTTCCCCAATTATTGGAGTCAAAACTAGGTGTTCGTAAGCAGGAGGAGCCATCTTCACTATGATATTCCTAGGGTACTGCTAAGAGAGTATCATAGTATGCATCTGTGTTTTAGATCATTATAGCAGTCTTCATTATCTCCTCCTATAACTTTCTTATACAGTCCCTAAGTCAATACCAGGGTCTGTCTCCACTAGGCCACATAGAGTCAGTAGGATACTGCCTACTGCAGCCTTATGCAACCACAGCTAACATTAGTTGTTTTGTTTACTCCTTGAATATTGTAATCTCTAAAGGTTTGCTGTACAAAAGAATTCTGACATACCTATAAATTTCAAACAATTCACGCCATCTATAGATACTCCTCTGGCTCCTTCATCACGGATTCTCACTATCCAAGATATTAATGATTCTCCCATCCTTTGGTTGAACTGACTCAAAATATCTGTGACCTCCTCCTGAGTAAAATCCTCAATAATCTCCCTAGATACTGTGTTACCTGCTTGGTTCTCCTGTTTTTGCTTTAGTATGGGCCATGGTTTGACTTCATTATATTTTCCACCCACCATTCTCTTGGCAGTCTTCATTATGGCAACTAGGCTAGTTCTATACAAAGGTTTCATGCATACTTCTTTTGCCAGCCTTCTGCTTCTGCTTAGCTAAATGAACAGCCTTTTCTTCCATCTGAGACCCCCCACCATGCTCTTTTAACTGAGAGCCCTAACATTGAGAATTCCTGTGAAGACTAGCTAACTCCTTTTCTCTCTGAAAATCAGTGTTTTCCTTCAGCAGCTCTCTCTGTTTTTATACATAATATGGTAACCAGTTAATTATATCCAGCCTCTCCTGCACATTCCTGTCAATTCTTTCCTGTTTGTTTTTTTTTTTTTGTTATTCCTTGCAAACACTTTTTCAAAACGCTAGTTTCCCCCTCCTGTAACCTCAGTTTCCAGCTTTCACAGGGCACAGGACTCTTAACCCATTCCTTTGTTAGGGAAGAATATTGTAAATCCCCTCATCCGGGGACATGTTTCTTCCTCTAAATCCTTTCTGCTAACAAATAGAAATTTTACACCCTGCAATCCTGTTCATGACACCAAATGTATCGCCAAGGCAATATTCCCAGCACTGGTGGTGACTGTGAATATGCTGTAGTTCTGAATGTAGTTCTGAATCACAAAGTATAATAGACTCTCTACATAGAAGGCAGAAGAAAGACATTTTTTCAAACACTGGAAAGCCAAATCCATCATAGTAACCAAGAAGTCTATACACATTGTGTTCATCCTTTGTTGCCAAAGAAGACCATGCCATCAGAAATATGACTGGCACTTGACTTTGTTTTGAGTGAGGGAGGGCTGTGCAGGTCACCAGCCTCACTTCTCCTTCAGAGCCAACTGAATCCAGTGACCAGATATTCAGCAGGATGACTAGAGATGACCTAGGATGTACTGGGAGACCTTGGGCCTTTTAGGCCAAGGTCTTTGCAGGTACTTAGGGTGAGGCAATGCCTATTCATTGAATAGGCCTGTTTAAGAAGTAACTAGGGCATGGCCCCTTTAATCAGGCCAAGAAAAAGAAAGACCTCAGGCTGGGTGGGAAGCAGCTACAGTTACAGGTCTAGAGGAGCCCTTAGGCAGGGCCCCAGTGGAGTTACAGTTTCAGAGTGCAGTCGGTTTAACGTTTTGGGAGAGGACAGGAGACAGGAGGGGAGGAGGTCTTTCTTTTTCTTGGCCTCATTAAAGGGGCCATGCAATACACATCAGCACTGCAGGGGATATGGGTATTCTCAAGCCTCTCCACCTTGCTGGAGCTTTCCCACAAACAAATGATTACTCACAAGACTAGCTTTGCCTGCTTGCCTGTGTGCCCTCTCTCTCCCTCTGCTCTAACTGCTCTGACAAACTTCCTCCACCCTTCCTGTTCCGTCCATTCAGCAAGCTTTTCCCACCACATGTGACTTAGGTTTCCATGTAATCCAAGCAGGTCACATGGGCCTATAATTGAATGGAAAAAGATTTTCCCATTTAAATTATCATTACTCTTACTCAAGTTGATTTCCCTCTCTTGTCTTCCATGTCCACATTTGCAAAACAAATGAGATTTTTTTAATGGTCTCTGAAATTTCAGATTAAAAATCCTTTGATTTTAATAACTTGAAGAGCTACCTTGGTAATGCTTTTCCCATTTATTTAATTGTATCAATTTAAATATCAAATTTAACTATCAGTTTAATTGATGAGCTTATGTGGGAGAAGAGGTGGAGAAAGCATCATCTCAAGGGAAAAAATGTAAGGGAATTTCTATATAGATAACTTCCCCTCCAGAAAAGCAAGTAGGATCTGGACACAAATCCAAACTGATGGGAATGGTGGAGATGACTGTGATAGATCCGAGAAAGAGAAATGGAGATGGCACTATGTAAGGAAGTGATGGGTAACCAGCTATGCAGAGGATAAAGTAGAATTCTTAGCAGCCTTGATAAGGCATGATGAAGTCCATGAGACATTATTCAGGAGTGGATAGTTAGGGAGGATAATTTCTTATGCTGATATAAACTAGGGAATATTTGGTTTATTTGTGAATACTCTTCAAAAGGATCAAGTGACCAGAAACTATAGATAAATCAAAATCAATTGCATCATTCTGTTGTTTTAACAGAAGTATGGTGTGGAAATACATGATTGAAATATTTTAAAAAAGACTCTTAGAAAGTAGAAGTGACTTTCAGCCTCCTTTATTCCATAATTCTTCTAAGTCAGATTATACTGGGTCTAAAAATACGGCCTTCAGAGGAAAGAAAAACAAGGGTAGACAACTTATAATTCCAAGGAAGCAGTCACCTGTTTGCAGAGTGCTTAGTACATCAATATACTCACGAATGTGTGTGACAAATTCCCTGTCAGGATCCCAGAATATGGTCTTTATTTGAGAATCTGCAAATAACTATTTTATGCTGAATTGAGGGCATTTGGAAGAGAAAAATAATGTCAATCCAAGACTGAAAAACATTTTAGATAAATTGATGAAGTTATATTTAGCCTTGAAAGCTTATTTTCTTAACAGTTTTGCCATCTTTTCTCCATTATCTTCTCCTCTCTTCCTCCCTCCCTCTCTCTGTCCCTCTCTGTTTTTTTCTCTCTCTCTTCCACTCTCCCCTTCTCTCTCTCTGCATTCTCTCTACCTGTATTTCTCTCTCTCCATCTCTCTTCCTCTCAATCCACACCCTCTATCTCTCTCTCCCTTTCTCTTTCTGTGCCTCTTCCTTGCTTTCTGTTTTTGTCATATAGAGATACATGTGTACACCCAGTACGTTGAATACCCTGCACACTTAGGAAAAGAAAGTAAATACTGTTCTTTTTGCTATTAGACTTGACATCGTAGAAGCTATTCTGAGGGTAGGGTAAAGTTGGGTGGTTGATGTCGACTCTGAAGTTCCTTAAGGAAGCAGCTGGCCTGGAGGAAGAAAATAGATAGACAATTGGTTATTTAAAAAGAGAGAGTAGTTGTGACTCATATGCGTACAATCAACCAATAATATTCCTCCTTCCACTTCACTATTAAGGTAAATTGGGTAGAACTTTTCTACCCCCCACCTCCTTTGGGTTGCATGCTGTCAGGTCTTTTCTCAGTTCAGCCTGCCCTTGATGTTAATTTTATCTGATTCACACCTGCATACAGCTTCCTGGACCTAGACACCGTCATACTCCACTCTCTCTCTCTCTCTCTCTCTCTCTCTCTCTCTCTCTCTCTCTCTCTCTCTCTCTCTCTCTCTCTCTCTCTCTCTCTTCCCCTCTCTCCCTCTCCCCACCTTTTCCTCTTTCTCTCCCCATCTTCCCCATCAAAGTGAATAGCTAACAATCATATTCCATTTCCCTTACATAAATTATCTCTAATTCTCACAACAACCCTGGACCTAAAGACAGTCCTACATCTTCCTCCCTCTTTCACTATTTCCCACACTTATTAACTTCTTCTCTTCCTGTATCCCTCTTTCCCGCTTACTCTCCTTGTCCTTCCTGAAGGTTAGTAGTTAACATTTGTATATTTATATAATATGTATAGAATTTTCAAAACATTCTGTGTATATATTCTCTTCTGCTTGTCACTGCCAGTCTATCAGGTAGGGTCTGTGCATAACCTCACTTTATAAATGGGAAAACTGTGGCTGAGGAAAGGTCAGTATCATAAAATGAGTATTTGAGGTAGGATTTGATTCCAAATCTTCCTGGGTTCCATTTCCATTATATCTTAAGGCAAGTAATAAGTGCTAACAAAAGTAAGCACTTAATAAATGTTAATTGAATTGAAATGAAATCTCCACTAATGGGCAAGATGAAAAGGATTCCAATTGTAGCTTATTTGATTCCAGTAACATAGACTGTTCAAAAATACTAAATTGCATTGGGGAAAAAACATTATCCATCCTACTTCCCTGGGGGTCATAGCAAAGGAATTCTCTGCCTGGTAGTGCTAGATATGTTAGCTGCAGCTATCTAGAGATGAGGAATTAGACTCTTGCGCTCTGTTCCAGCCCAGATTCTATACTAGCTATTGTATGTGTTTTTCTATATGAAATTCTGATAGCAAGTTCAAAAAAAGTAGTACTTGGTCTGTACCAAATGACACCCAGGACACTCGAAAGAGTAATGTTCCCCTAAAAAGGAAGCTTTTTGCCCTTTCTCATGGGCAACATCAGCCTTCGTAGTGCCTAAATAATTCAGCATCACTATTTACCTTTACCATACTTCCCTTTCATGGCTTTGTTTCATAGAGCTACTTGACTTCATTCTATTCGTCTTTTTTGTTCTTTTAACATACTACTAGCCAAATCCTGTGCTTATAGACATTTAATATTGAAAATGTAATTTATTTCACAAGGCTGGAATTTGCTTAGAGAGGCAGGTCTGCTTCTTAAGCTATGCCTCACCACCATCTCTCCACTATAATTTTAGCCTATTCGTTTTGGAAGATTAGCTCTTCCCTATAGGGGGAAGAGAATCATTAACCTGTATTAATTCTATATCAAAGCATTTTTTAAAAAGTCATTACTTTAATTGGCCTCAGTTTCTTCATCTGTGAAATGAGGGAGTTGTACTAGGTGATTGCTAAGGTTCAGTTCTCTGCCAAATCCTGTGCTCCTTTGATTAACCTTTATTAATTCTATACCGAGGGATTGTTTCAGTGATGACTTTAATTGGCCTCAGTTTCCTCTTCTGTAAAATGAAGGGGTTGGACAAGATGATCCCTAAGGAGCCATCCATCTTTAACTTTCTATGGTTCTGTGATTCTAAATATGGTTAATAGTGGCAATATATACTACCATTAGTGCTATTTATAAAAAAGGCGGTGAACACTTTCTTCAATCACAGTTTTACTTCAGAGGCTAGAGCTTGCGAGAGAGAAGTCTCTATACTGAGAAAAAGCCATTGCTTTATGTTTTGGGGTGTCTAAACTCTGCTCAGACTCATAATTCCTATGCTCAGGATTTCTCTGAAAGTATCCAAAGTCATGTATAAAGTTTTGGCAAAGATGTATGGGGGCATGGGTGGAATTAGAAGCAGGAGAGACTAGAGGTTAAATTATCTTTAATTTTTCTCTGGGCACCATTATTTCTGCTACTTTAGTCCCTAAACTAGCAGTTCCTTTTTGGGCATCTTTTCTTCGGGTTGGTGAAGAAGAAAAGTTAAAACAATGATCATTTTTATCATCACATAATTCACTCCACTTTGTATCTTTTTCCTTGTCTGATTTTCACTCCACAGAATAAGATACCCCCGCACTGGGTAACCCCTGGTTTTTCCCTGCTCACTTTCTTGTCTCCTTTTGAGTGTTTTCTCACCCTTTAGATTGCAAGCTCTTTGAGGGCAAGAACTATTTTAATTTTTATTACTTGTATCCCGAGTGCTTAGAACAATTCCTGGCAGATCAAAGGTACCTCATGAATGTTTGTTATATTTCATCTATTGGATTGGAAAATAATATCTTATTTGGAGGAGAAAGAAACTGAGCCTCTGGGATTAAGGTTAAAAATCACTATCCCATCTAGTACCTGCAAGTTATGCATTTTGAATTTTGGACATTTTGTGCTCCCTTTCAAAATATAGAGTCAAACAGCTTATTAAAGTAACCCCCTGAGTAGATGGGCCATGGGAAATTATTGTAAGTTGATGTTTCATTGATTTTTTATAAATATTTCCAGTAATCTATTAAATGTAGAATTATCCTCTTGATCAGTCAATCAAGAAGCATTTATTAAGCCCCTTTTGAATGCCAGGCACTATGATAATGTCTAAAGAACTGAGAGTTAGTCTGACTGCATCAGCGTGCTACCAGTGTTCATATTTCTCTGTAGACTCATCTGTATGTGTTATAGCAAGCTAATTTTCTCATCACTTAGTATGTTTCTGGGTAGATTGTTAGAGATGTCTTAATCTACACCTGTCTTTTATAAGCTTAATTAGGTGACTGAAAGATGTGACTTTTGTGAATGTGAAAGCATAGCATCAATGAATGTTAGAACTGAAAGGAACCTGGCTGGTATAACTGCTTCTCTCTTTTTATAGATCAGTTAATCAACCAAAAAAATTCTTATTAAGCCCCTACCACGTGTCAGATACTATACTAGCTATGAAGGGTAGAAAGATCTAAATAATAGCCTCTGTCCTCAACGGGCTTACATTCAAGTGGAAGAAATAATATACCTATTATGTAACTACGTACAAAATATATGCACAGTAAATATTAAGTAATTTCAAAGGGCACTACAAGTTGGGGAGTCAGGAAAGATTTCATGTAAATTGTGATATTTTAACAGACTTTGGAATGAGTCACAGTTTCTAAGAGGCAGAAGTGAGAAAGAAGTACATACTAGTTACTGAGTCTAGAGTACAAACTTTGCCAAAGCCTGGAGACAGGAGATGAATTATGAAAAGCAAGTCAGTCAGTTTGACTGAAATGTGGACATCTTGAAGGACAGTAATAAGCCTGGAAAGGTAAGTTGGAGGCAGATTATAAGGACTTTGAATGACAGAGGAGTTTCTATTTAACCCTGACTTCTTGAGCAGGGGAGTGACGTACCAAAACTGTGCTTTGCTGCGGCAGTGCTGTGAAGGATGGATTGGGAAGGGGAGAGACTTAAGGCAGGAAGAAAAATGAGGAGACCACTGTAGTATTCCAGGTGATGAATGCCTGCACTGGGACAGCGCTGGCGAAAGGCAGTGAGGACATGGAGGTGACGAAGTGTGTTGTTCAGTTATTTTAGTTGTGTGCAACTCTTTGCAACCTCATTTGGGATTTTCTTGGTAAAGATACTGGAGTGGTTTCCTGCTTTCTTCTCCAGCTCATTTTGCAGATAAGTAAACCAAGGCAGAGTTAAATAGCTGGATGAGAATAATACAGCGTGTCTAAGGCCAGATTCGAACTCAGATTTGAACATCGGGAAGATGAGTCTTCCAGATTTCAGGGCTGGAACTCTATCCACTGCAACACTTAGTTGCTCAGGGACTTTATAGAAGTAAAATAAATAAATCGTAGCTAGGATTTGGGAATGCTAGGCTAAGGGAAAAGTGAAGAGTTGGGGTCACCCAATATTGTGCACCCGGGTGATGAGGAGAATCTTCAGTAGAAATAAGAAATGTGGGAAACAAGATGGACCTTTGGGGGAGGGCAAAGGAGTAATAATACATTCTCTTTTGGGCAAAATAACTGTAGATACTTCTGGTACATCCCCTAGATAATTTTCATTAGGCAGTGGGACTAGTACACAAGACCTATTAAAGCTGAATGCAGAGGTCTTGGAATCAACCCCTTGAGAAGTGAAGAAATCACTGAGAGAATTGCTAAAAATACAAGATTCCCTGACAATTTTTGGATATACCCATAGCTAAAGGGTGGAACATACATTAAAAAGATACAACAACTCAGTGCTATAGTTAAGAAGAGAAGGTAGGTTCACCTTTCGCCTAGGTCAGTTGCTCTTTCTACTATATATCATAAGCTGCTTTTTATATGCATCCTTACCTTAGATCTCTATTAGCTGACACCTTCCTTCTATCTTTTCAATTTGGTATTATCTTAAAACTAAGTTTGGAAAGCTACCTTTCTCTGAATTTCTTTCCATTTAAAAATATTTTCTGATGTTTCTTACCTTTTAAATTAATAAATGTACTCAAGATATTCTGTTGTAGCACAACACACTTCTAAAACACGCAAAATATCCCCTTCTAAAATGTATTCCTCAAAAAGTTAATCCGATCTTACTAGAAAATGCACTGGCCTCCTTTCATACAGTATCTTTTCTCCCTGATGTCTCAGAACAGAGGCATCATTGTTAAAAGCAACCTAATATATATAACTTTTTAATTCTTTGATTTTTTTCATTTTTAAGTGAAAACTTCCATTAATAATTATATTTAAAGGATTACTTCTTAATTTTTTTCAACCTTTTTCGAAGTACAATAAAAACACAGATTTGTCAGATACATAGCATCAGAACTTGGCTCTGAGTCCAATATAATAAAAAATAAACAGAAGTAAGCTGACATGAGCTAATAGGTCCTGTAATGTGCCCTTGTTTCCATTCTCCTGTGTAATAGAAAATGCACAAGTAATGGAAACACTGCTGTGATTAGTATAGTTGGTGACTTCTCCACCTAGGGCAGAAACATTTCATTAGGAAGAAATGAAAAACAAGTAAAAGTTATCTCTGAAGGAGTGAAAAATCAGCTCAATCTGTCTCTCCATTTCTTATTTTTTTTTTGCTTCATCATGTACTCTGCCTCCTTTCTATCTCTCTGTGGGTTTCGGATTTGTTGTGCTTTCTTAGGTCTGGAATCTTTGGTTACCATTCCCTCTTGAACAAATTAAAATAGGAAAATTTTGCTAGATAATATTCGTTGCTATCAAATGAAGGTAACTGATGGTTAAACAATGCAGTTACAGTTAGGAAATGCTATGCCTTGTGATTCATGTCCCCCAAAATACACAATAAATAAAGAGAGCCTTTTATGTATTGGAATAGTCGTAAAAAGTGTGTGAAATTTAAAAGCAACTATTAGTTCCGAGGCTCTAAAACAGAATCATCATTTATAATATTTTTTATTTTCTATTGTGGCTCCCTTATGGTAGTTAATAAGATAAAGAAAGACTTACCTAGATAGCTCTATATATAGATTGAAAATATATATTCAGAACATCCTTCTAACAGAAGACATAGATAAACTGTTCTTCCATGAATCTCCTTGGTGACTAAGAGTAGTGAAATTTGTATGTTTGTTATTACTAATAAAGATATCTCACATTTATGCTTTATGAGGCCCTTACTTAGCATCAGCGCTGGGAAGAAGATAATACAAGTATTGTATCCCCGTGTTATAGATTAGGAAACTGAGACGTAAAGAGATATTTAGTCAGGAAATATTAGATAAAAGACTGGAAGCGGGAGCCTCTAAATTTAAAGCTAGGCTATTATGCCACGTTGTCTCTTCTATGCCGAACTTTGTTGTGCCTAACTGTGTAACATTCAAGTAAATAATTTGTTTTTCTTTTAAAATATTGAATATAATAATAGGTGAGTAGTTATCACATATGTGTATATGAGTATCTGTATGTGTGTATATGTGTGTAATATGTATATATGTTATATATATAATATGTATATACACACGCACGTGTTGTTCATTATAATATCTTCATAGTGTATTCCATTGGGAAGTAAAAACCCTAGATATCTACATGGAGAGTACACTGGTAGCGTAGCTTTATTTTGGCTTAGTTATTTATAAAATTAATATACATAGCAGTCCTATGAAGCATTCGTAAAGAATGCCTTTATTCATGTCAGTGGATTCTAATCTCTTAAGTCTCAAGTGGCTTTTATGATTCTGCCTTAAGAAGCAGGGACCATGTCTTTTAAATTGAGATGCTCATGGCTGCAAAAGTAGATGGTAGTGTTAAAGAAAAGGAGGATTTTTATTCACTGTGAAGTTTTAATGGTCTGTACTAACCCCCTAAAGAATGCAGTTTTCTCTCTTTCTGAGAACTTCATCCTTTAATCCAGTAATAACTTTGGTCAATGACAGCAAAGACAGTCAGTGACAACAGGATTTTTCAGAGACAAAGGGCATGTAGCTCAACCTACTCAACAAAAATCATTTTTCCCCATTAAAAAAAAAAAAACCAGCACATCTCTCTCCTTGATATTATTAAATGTGCTGTATTACCTAATTGGGGAGGATTGGGTAACAAATCTCCAATCATATATCAGAACTCCAAAACTGACTCCATTTCCAACTTGATCTTGGTTGGATTCATGGTAAGCAGCCTGACAAATAGAGGTGAGATGCTTATATCTTCAGTTCTAACATATTAAAGAATTTTAAATGAATTCAAAATGTTTAAAATTATATCAATAGGAATTTAAGTAGCTTTCCAGGAGCTTAGAAGACAAAAAATAAGTACTTTGTGTTAAAGCGCATCCTTTACTCAATTTCTAGCTAAATCCTGGGCTCAGGATGTTTCTGACCCAGTGCTGAACTCTGACCAAGTAAAAGCAAAATTTGGTCTCCCAGTAAAAACAAAATGTTTCCTGTTAACAAAATAGTGCCCTGGAAAAGTTCCTTAACTTCATGTGCGTGAGCATGTTATGGCCAAAGTATAATCCACTTACTCTGACTAATCTTAACATTAGGCCAACTATTATTTTAGAGTATCCATTAAATATCCACAGGGCATGAAGTTGTGCAGAAAATATCCACCAAGATACTATCCTTTTGTAAAAGTGTAGAACGTGGAAATACTAGGGCTGCTTCAAATCAGTAATGTATCTCAGCCATTCTTTCCTCAAAGGAAAGAAATCAGCTTAGGAACAGTAAAGGTGAGATAGTGGTGGCCGTGTTTGAACTTTTGGCCCTGTTATCCTGTGCACCTAAGGCTACATCAGGGTGGGTTTGAAGATCTACCTTACGATGCAATATGGCACAGAGAGAAGAGTCTGGGGTAAAAAATGGTGTTTTGAAACTAGGATGTAATTTAAAAAGTAGTTGAAAATATATCTTCTGTGAAAATCCATTTTTATTACTGGTTTTAAATATGCTAAACCAGGGATGGAGAACCTGCAACCTCAAGGTCACATGTGGCCCTTTAGGGTCTTCAAGTACAGCCCTTTGACTGAACTCAAACTTCACAGAACAAACCCCCTTAATGAAATGATTTGTTCTGTAAAACTTGAACTCAGTCAAGAAGCTACACCAAAGGACCTAGAAGGCCACATGTGGCCTCAAGGCTGTGCTAAACCTTCAGCTCTACTATTCCCTATTGATTTTGTCTACACTTAGAGCCCAACATAGGAACAAAGAGGTTCCAGTCAGGGGTCTGTGATAGCGTTACATGTATTCACTGGTTCAGTCATTGAGTAATCTAGAATTCTAGGGTCTTAGGACCAACAGGACAGACAAGGGAAAGATCCTTTAGAAGAGGAATTCAGTGCTTGCTGGATCTAGAGTCAGGAAGATAGGATTTGAAATATAACCTGTGTCACTTGCTAAGTGAAGGAGTATGGACTTAGGTGAGTTGCTTAACTTTACATAGCCTCAGAAAACTCTCACAAATATATCTGGTCTTCTAGTTGCTGCTTTGTGGCTGGGGGCTGGGAAGTGGGGGAATGTATGCACACACTTGTGAAGTTAAGGTCCTTCACATTTTACTTCGCTACTGATGATGGCCCAAACTTTGACTCTAGGTGCTCAGGTTGTGGAAATTTTGTTATGTGCTAGAAAATAATGACATCATTCCAATCAAATTGGGAGAGTTGAGCTAGATAAGCTTAAAGGTTTCCAGTTGTAATTGTACATGAAAAGTTGATGCTGATTTGAAAAATGAACTATTATTGGCATGCCAAAATTTTGACCATGAGGTTATTTTTACTTAGGAAAGGTCAGGGTGAATCAGAAACTGTGAGTTTCTCCTCCAGTTTAGAATTCATCAGTTATCTAGAAAGAGAAGTCAGCTCTTCTAAAATGATTTCAACCCTGGGCTAAGGGTGCCCTAGTTTTAAAAGATTAGCACTAGTTATAAAACCGTAAGATTTAGACCTTGAGGGATCTCAGAGCTCATCTAGGCCGACCATGCTCATTTTTCAGATAAAGCAACTGATCCTTAAAGAGATCAAGTGACTTGACTGTGCTCACGTTATGGCCCATGCCCGCAGTGGCAGGATTGTTTGAAATAACCTAGGGTATGGAGAGTACTAAGCTGCTTCTGTTTGATAGTCAGCAGTTGCTCAGCAGAAGGTATAAGCTGTTTATTGACTTTTTTTCTAGTGATAATTTAATTTGAATCAACAGGAGGGAAAGTTAATCTCCATCAGAAAAAAGTCTGAACTAGTGTATATTTTTGAAGAAGTAGTGGTTTGTTACCTTATAATACATAGCTAGAAATATCTCAGAGTTGCCAAGTAGGGGGCTTATCAGAGAGCTGTTTTAATGAATAAAGATCATTGAAATAAGCATATTGTTTTCATGCAAATAATTGTACCAAACTTCTTGGAATCTTAGAAACACTTATTCCCTTAAATAAATTGAACAATTACTCCCTTCTAGCTCCCTTCCCCCATCTTGTTTATACTATATATTAACTTAACAAATTCATTTTTCCCTATTAAGTCAAAACCTGTACAGTAGAGTTAGAAGCAATGAGGTTCTGTGGTTTTAAGTGATGAACTGGGAGCAGTTCTACTTGTAGATGCCTCCTGTCTTCTTTTCATTTCATTTGCAAAATGACTTATAAGCATATGCTTAAATTATGAATTGAAGTAAACTTCTCTTAGGCTGCTGGAGTTAATTTTGCTGTCTTTTTGGGGGAGCTGTTTGGGAGTTCCATGTGCCTTATTCTTTTTTATGTATTTATTTATTTTTAACATTCTTTTTAAAAAATGCAGTTCTAATTTTTTTGCTTCCCTCTAGCTCCTCCCCCAGTCATTGAGAAGACAAGCAATATATCAGTTATATTTCTGAGATAATATAGAACATATTTCCATATTAACCATGTTGTAAAAAACATATCAAGAAAAATAAAGTTTAAGAAGTAGACTTCAGTTTTCATTCAGAGTTCATCAGTTTTCTCTCTGGAAGTGAATAGCATTTTTTATCATAAATTCTTTGAAATTATCTTGGATCATTTTATTGATCAGAGTAGCTGTGTCCCACAGTTGATCATCAATACAGTATTATGATGATGATGAATGGTGATCTGGTTTTTCTTGCTTCACTCGGCATCAGTTCATATCAATCTACCCAGATTTTTCTGAAACTGTCCTAATCATCATTTTTTATAGTACAACAGTTTTCCATCACAATCATATACACAACTTGTTCAACGATTTTTCAGTCGATGAGCATCCCCTAAATTTCCAATTCTTTGCTATTACAAAAAAGAGCTCATATAAGTCTGTGTGTATATATGGGTTATTTTTTTCTTTCAGTACCTCTGGCTAGCACAGCAGTGGTGTTGCTGTGGTATGTACAGTTCGATAGCCTTTTGGCCATAGTTCCACATTGTTCTCATAATGGTTGAACCAGTTCACAACTCCAGTAATAACACTTCGGTGTCCCTTTTTAATTTTGTCCCTTACTGTGTTTCTAGATTACTTTTTTATACCTCTTCCCATTGCTATCTTTTTCACTCTCCCTGTGCCTTGATAATCTTTCTTTATACATTTGAAAATTATACCTTTACTGATTTAGTATCTCTTCCCCCTATTTAAATCAATTATTAAAAAAATTATTGAATTCTTGCCTTATTAAAAAACACTATACTGAGTACTATGGAAAGTAAAAATAGACATACAACATGGTCCCAGCTGTCATGGAAATTACAATCTAGTTAGTAAGTAAGACAATACATATTAGATATATGCTTGGGCATTTAATACTTAATTGTATCTGTGATCTCACCCATTGGATGGTTTTGCTCCATCAATGCCTGACTCTCCTGTGCAACTCTTATCCGTGGGTGATAAGTGCCAGATGAATATAAGAAAATACAACAATTATAGGAGAAAGAAATGGCTATGACTTGAGTTCATCAGAAAAAGTTTCACAAATGAATTGGTATTTGAAAAATATACTGTGCATAGATTATGACTAAATTATCTAGTATCTAGGACCTAGCATGATACTTTTCAAATGCATACACTTAATGAATGGTTGTTAAATAAAAAAGCCTTAGGTTAAACTGATATTTAAGGAATAAGAGAAGGAAGAAGGTATAAAAGAAGGGCTTTCACCCTCTGAAGCACTCAGAGGAAGGGAAAGAATAATGAAGGTGTGACATTAAAATGTAGTTAAATGACTTAAGGCAGATGTACCAAACATACAGCCTGCACTCCCAAGTGTGGTCCAAATCAGATTAAAATGTAATTGAGGAATAGTTAACAAAATAAAAACAAATATAACATTACATTTTAAAAATTAGTCAATATGCAGTTTGCAGGGGATCCTTATATACAGAATAGTGGTCTCCATTCCATTTAACTTAACACTACTTGTTTAGAGGAGATTCACCACAGTTTGCTAGAAAGAGTATTAAATCTGGAATCAGATGATCTGTGTTTAAATCTCAGTTCTGCTATTAACAACCTGTATGACCTTGGATAAGTCATTTGATCCTTGTCTTAATTTCCTCATCTGTACAATGAAGGGGTGAGGCTAAATGATCTCTAAATTCCCTTCCTATTTGATCCTGTGATTTTTGCTTCGAAAAGAGGTTGGGTGATACTATCTCTAAGATCCCTTCTTATGTGAGGATGTTTTGGCTTTGAAGCCACAGGAAGGGAGAGCTTCAGGAAGGGCGTGCTCAAAAGATCAGCCATTGCAGGGAAAGAATGAAGATTGAGGAAAAGGTATTGTTATTATTGACTAGGAGGTTACTAATGACGTAGAGGAGTTTCAGTAAAATCAAGAAGCATTGCTTTGCTCCTGGATAGCCCTCACTTAGCTAGAGAAGAAAGATAATTCCAAGTTATAAATCAATTTTGATTAGATAATGATTGCATACTTTTTCTACCACTTCTTCTTGCAGCAACCCAACATGGACTTTTTGTCACCTGTGCCAAAGGTGTCCAAGGTCAAAACACCCTTTATGACAAAACCGGTGTATGTTATGCCCCAAAGAGATGAAATAAATGAGAGAAAGGCCAATATGGACAATAATATTTAAAGCAGAACATTGGGGAGAAAACTAGAAATAATTGGATAATGGATGCTCATCAGTCAAGGGAAGTCTGAACAGATTTAATGGATGTTTTTGTAATGACCTATTATGAAGTCATAAGAACTGATGAAAGGGATGATTTTAGAGAATCCTGGAAAGACTTATTTGAACTTATGTGCAGCACAGAGAGCACAAGAACACTTGATATATATCTATATATTGATATATATATCTATATATATTGATATATAATATAGCAATATTATAAAGAAATATATTTTTATAAAATTATGAAAAAAGAACTTTGAGGGATTTGGAACTAATCAACGCGCTAACTGGTTGTACATCCAAAGGACTGATAATGAAGCATGCTACCTGCTTTCCAAAAGAGAGAAGATAAACTCAAGATGCAGTCGGAGGCATATGGTTTATGACATGGCAAATGTTTAGATTTGCCTCTCTGAGTTTTGTTTGATTGTGATAAGGATCGCGTTTTTCTTTTCTTTTTTTGCAGAGAAGGGGTTGAATAGGGGATTAGACAGCAGAGAAGAGCCAACCATTTTGTTGCTGAAAAAGGATAGCAAGTCAATGAAACATTTGAAAAAAATGCATGGGAGAGAACTGAAGGAAGTTAAAAAAGAAACGTTGAATTTATCACATACCTTTTTAAAAAGCAAGCTGTAATAGAAATGTGCAGCTTCACCTAAAAAAGCAATTAATTGGTGAATTTAGGAATGATGCATTTTTTCTTGACAAATGATTTGTCTTTATATAAGAGTAGAAAAAGAATTTGGAGAAATAAACAACTCAGAATACTTTAAAATAGAGACAGATAAGTAGAGGGTGGGTCATATTAAAAAAGAATAGCTATAATGAACAGCTGAAGGACTGCTAGGTCATGCAGTGGATCTGAGTTCAAATGTAGCCTCAGATACTTACTAGCTATGTGACCCTGGGCAAGTCACTTAATTAGAGGCAGGGGGGAGGGGAGAGAAGGAACAAGAACAACTGGGCCTTCGGGGTTTACAGTAAGGTGAATTTGCCTTTCCTCCAAGTAAAACTTCCCCTTTCAAGTCATGCTTGTCTTCCATGATCACTGCAATCTCCCTGGATTT